>OY776105.1:18166429-18805429 GCA_963675205.1 Catocala nupta | reverse complement strand
TTTCAAAATTATGTAAATAGTGTGTTAAATAAACACGGGATAAAATCCGTATAAATGAGTTTAATTTCAACAAGCCTTATAACTTATATTGTATCATAATATAGTTCAAATTTTGAATAAAAGCAAGGTAAGCAATACAACGGAATAATATCTAATAATAGAACAATATACACATTTTTATACAAGTAAGTTTACAATTATCTAGAATGTGTACAATTCTGAATGAATGTACTTACGTTTATGTTGTGTGTACGCGCGGGGCGCGCGCTCGTGTTGTGCGTGTGTTTATGTGTCAAACGTATGGAGATTTTCTTTTGGCTATTCGTAATTGTGTCAGATATACTTTTCTTTATCGTCTATTTAATAATCGTTAAAATAATACTATCTATTAGACTCGAGCAGCGATAGCTCAGTGGCGAGACCAACAGACTGCAATGCAGAGGGTCTCGGGTTCGAACCCACGGCGCGCACCTTTACGTTCGGAAGTTATTTGACTTTTCGAAATTATGTGCGTATTGATTGACAATTATCGCCTGCTCCGTGCCTCGAAGAGCACGTTAAGCCGTCGGTCACGGCTGCCATGAACATCTATGGCAGTCGTTATTGGAGAAGTCGACACAAAAGATCCCACTGGGTCGAAGTGTCGCCAGTCTGTACTAACTGGCCCCCACACAAAATAAGATAAGATAAGAAGATCTATTAGAATCAACAAAATATTAAGATTATGATTATGAAGGCGGAAGATTTTTGGGTCCAAAGAATTGATCAACAATTGTCATCCAACGTTTTTAAGTGCACGGATGGCGCAGTGGCTTAATTGATCGCTTCTTCGCTGGCACTGCGTCGAGTGGTGTGTTTCTAAATGTAGAAAAGAGCCAGATTGCCCAGAAGGAGCCATCCTTCTAACCTTCTAAGTCTTGCCAACAAATTCTTTTTGAAAAAGCAATTATTTCTAGTGCATGACTCACTAGAAATAATTCCCGTATCGCGGCGGACTTTGCAAACATTCAAACATCGAACACCTACACTCAGAACAACTATATTTTGTAGATCACACATTTTTTGTCCTGTACGGAGATCGAACCTTAAGCAGCGTAGTAGCAGAAGAGAGGCGACAGCTTAAACCACCAGGTTATCCGTGTAGTCAAGTTTAAGTGATAAGATTCATGCTAACAACCCCAGCTAGCTAGAGTTGTTGCTAGGGGTGAGTTCACGTCGGCATTGCTATGGGTAGGGGTCAAACCCACGACCTTTTAATCGAAGTCTTATCTACTAGCTTCTTTTTATGATCACGCGGTTTTTGTCACGTGTGGGAGTCGAATCCACAACGAGATGTCGAGTTAACTTATTTCATCACTGCGATTACAGGGAAAATCATCATTTTCTTAGGAAGATTATCTGTTCTTCTTGAGAGCGCTGGAATTACCCCTTCAGTCCTCTACTATCTCCTTTACCGCCATTATTCGTCCCCCTCAGATAAACTACAGTAGTTACCGTAGCATATATACATAGCATAGCGTACCTGAAGGCAAAAGAAAAAGATCGTCATTTTAATTTTATTTTACTAAAGTGGCAAATAAGCATACGGCTCACCTGATGGTAAGTGGTCACCATAGCCTATGGACGCCTGCAGCACCAGAGGCATCACCTTAAATGACTTACCTTTTTTGTACAACAAAATACAAGATATAGCTACAGCTATCAATAAGAAAAAAAAGCAAATGTAACGATTTTACTTCGCCTTCAAGATCAGACAGATCACAATTAACTAAAATACGTTGGCTTAATTTACTTGCTAGATTGATTTCATATTGCATAAAAAATGTGTTGTCATATCATTCGCCATAGGGCCGTATGTTTTCGGCTGGCGGTTTATGTATGAGTTTCCTATCATTTTCTATAATATAGTTTCTATATTATTATACATGCCATTTTACGGTACTCTAATATATAAAATATATTCTTTTAAACGCATTATAATGCAACTTTGACATTATATTGCTAGAACTCGCTAGGATTTAAGTCACAAACTTTATATGGCATTATCGGTAGATCCGGCGAGGTATCATAATTAGGTGACATCCTGTTAATTGAAATAACAATTGTATGGATAATTAAGACTAGTCTATACATTAATAGGTGAAGCAAAAACTTTGTACCCCTTTTTACGAAAATTGCGCGAGTGGAGAAGTATGAAATTTGGCACAGTTAAAGTTTATATGGAGAAGGAGGGGCGAATCCTAATATGTTTATAAAATATGCATTAGAAATACATTAAATTAATAAAAAAACACTACACGCACACAACCATGCATTTGACACAAGCAGTCGAATCGCGTTCGTAGTATTTCGGCATTGTTCGGCTGATTTCGAAGAATGCTTCGTAACTATGGTTACATACATAATTATGTATGTGGAGTAGGTGACTAAATGAAATGTGATTAGGTATATTAAGTTATAGACAATAAAACATTAATAACAATCAAATTTGAAATTTTAATAAATTTTTTGGCGAATATCGGCCTCTTGGCGACCGCTAGTATTAATTAAAGTGACAACGTAATAATTATGAACATCATTATTTATACTGACTGATTTCATTTTGATTGTACAGATGGCGTAGAGTTTTAAGTGGGAATCGAATCCACAACGCTTAACGCAGTAGCAGTGGCGGGGCGACCACTTACGCCACCCCACCAGTCATAATTAACTGACATACAAAGTTATAAAAATAACTAACTCAATACTCCAACGAGGCAATTGTAAGAAAACAAAACTTTCGTACGTATAGTAGGTTCAACTCAGGGAGCTCAGACAGAGTAATGTGATATAATAATAATAATAATATTCTGTCACATATACACAATACCATCTAGCCCTAACTAAGCAGAGCTTGTACTAGACAATGAATAAACATACATATATACTTCTTTTTTGTAAATACATACATATTATACATAGAAACACCCAGACCAAACATCCATGTTCATGCACACAAATATTTGAATTGTGCGGGAATCGAACCCGCGACCTCAGGCGTGGCAGTCGGTTACACTAACCACTACGCCATCGAGGCTACCGCTAGTAAACGGCACTTACTGAAAGGTACATACATACATTTAGTCTCACGCGTTTATTCCTAAATAGATAACTAAAGGTGTTTTGCACCTACATGTAGCCAGTTATGGTTTTAGGTTTCACGTTATGCGAGTCTAAGGAGCTGTCTACCAGGCTACTCCGTAGAAGCCGTGCTCCTATAACACTCTGCCTGGCCCAGATATCAAACCCGAGCGCTATGATATGTCCTTCTTCAAACGAGGTTTAAAGGGAGTTCTTCTTTCACAGTAGGCAGCGGCTTTGCTGTGTTCTGACATTGCTGAAATCTATGAGCAGCGGTTACCGCTTTCCATCAGTTGGGCCACTTGCTCGTCTGCCACCAAAGGCAATAAAAAAAATAATAAAAAATGCCGACTAGTACGAAAATTCCTGCAAAGTGAACCAGATAATACTCTACCAATAAAACATACCCACAACGTACACATTCCACTCACTCACTAAATACATATTTCTGATGTTTACTTGGCTTAGGCCCGTGACAAATTCTTTTCCGGCTAGCCGAGAAAATAAAATAAAATAATAAATAATAATAAATATAAACCCCTCTGGGACAGTCGTTATCTCATCATGAGACTAACGCGATATCGGAGGGCACAGTACACTAGCTTTTAAACTACCACCTTCGCCTTGTGATGTAAACAAAAAATGTATCACCAGGTTAAACAAAAGCGCACAAACCGCAGGGCAGCTTGTGGCGAGCTGAATGTGAGTGGCGTCACTGCGGTCCTGAATGCCCTAGAGAGTCGATTACGACCTCGTCCCCAGCTTGCCGTTACTGGTTAGCTAGGGTGGAACTTTAAGAGCGCCCATAGACTCTCAACTCTGGCTTGCCTTGTTCGGCCGGTCAGAGGGGGCCGCTAGAGCTATATGCTTGGGGGTGAAAGTGTCATTTTCAAGGGCACAACTACGGGGAATCCCGCTTCGGGCCTATGTTGTCACGAGACCCGCGATGGTGAAACCGGCGCCGCACCGCTCGACACCCCTAGCCGCTCGCACCGATGTTGCCCTCTGCTGCTGGCTCGTATGCCTATGGTGGCTATTCAGAGGGCCCATCTAGTGAGTTGGCGATTCACCGTCTGCCCATCAGATTGATGCTATTAGAGTATTTAGGGCAGACGCCGTTTTTCATCCATAATTACCAATATACCGGTCCACCAAACACCCATACCCATAGCCCATATATTAGAATCCATACGTAGCAATAGTCCTACGCCTGCTGCGGCTAGTGCCGCTGTAGGTGTTCCATCATACCTTTGATTAAAACTCTCGAAGGGCCTCTTCACGTTGGACCTATGTTTGCGTGTAAGCCTCCCAAAGGGCCAGGTATTTTCTAATATAATATGTTAGAAAATACCTGTGATAAGAGAAACATAATAATAATAATAATTTATTTGTAAACACATGAATAATCAATATACAACAAACCAAATTCAGTTACAAAAAATTGTAATGTACCCTACATTTTATGTTTTGGTTTTAAAATATTTACCTGTTATAAATATACAACGGAAGTTCAAATAGTTGTCGAATTGCTAACCTAACCTACCCATTTCGAGTTTACCAGTCGTAATGATAACAAAATAAACATAAGCCCGACATCAAACATATCAAAGCCTCGAACCCAATAAACTATCCATCCATTAATCCACTGTTATCCTCAAAAGAAACAACACTAACCCAATTGCCATCTATCGCGAAATTTAACCGCCATAACCAAAATAAAACCAACTAAACTCATTAAATCCAATATTTGGCTCCAAGAAATAAAATTCATGCGAATTTTTTTCTCCCACTACCTACATATATAAAAATCAACTTTAAATACGACTGTATATGGTTGAAAATTGTTTGAGACGTGTACAAAGGAATATAGACTGCGTAACAGCCAATAACAATGTTGGGCGGGGCTAATTTTGAAATTGGAACGATTTTTTCTGAAGATAACCGTTTTCTTTTAGCGTCAGTCGTCGTTTAGACGTTAAGGTGGACGGACCTATTGTATGCCATGATTATAAGTTGTAAAGCATGTAACAGGAAACTGTGGTCATACAAAATAATCATGAATGATATATATATCTTAACAATAGATAAAGTATTTTAAAATGAATGATACATTGAAATTTCTTCGGCTCCGTGGTACAAGCTTGCGTGCGATCGTAAAGTCCTGGGTTTGATGCCCGGATTGGGCACTGAGTGTTCCTGTTAGGAATTTTCTCATTAGTAGCACGGAGCCTGGCAATGGGTCCGGTGGTTAATTAAATTCGGCTTCTAATATGTGAGACTTATAAATAGCTGGTGAAATTTCTATGTAATCCCCTCTGCTTACCATTTTGGGGATATCTTATCTTGTGTGTGGGGGCCAGTCAGTACAGACCGGTGACACTTGGACCCAGTAGGATCTTTTGTGTCGGCCCTTAGCTATCTCCTTATGAATGTAATGCATCAGCCGCAGCGTACACTTCAAAGGGAGAAGACTGAATTTTTTTTTGCATTTGTTGTAAATTATATTCTTTTGTGTTACCGCCTGAGGTCGCGGTTTCGATTCTCGCACAAGTCAAACATTTGTGTGCTTGGACATGATGTTGTCTTTTTCTATGTATAGGTAATATTTATGTATTAACAAAAAAAGAATATATGTATGTTTATCCATTCTCTAATACCCATATTACAAGCTTTGCTTAGTTAGGGCTAGATGGTGTTGTGTGTAAGTATGCGACAGAATATTTAAAAAAAAACTGAAATAGGAAATACAAGAAATGGGTGATTAAAGTTCTACAACTGGGATTAGAATTTACTTCCTTACTTTTGATAGAAAATCAAATCTCTGCTAAAACGATACTAATTAAGATATGCATACATATTATCATGCCTATATAATAAGCCCCCATAAGCTAAGCAGAGAGTAAATTACACCCACATTTTACTATCAATGGTTTAGGCCTAACGAAATAAGGAGCCTATTCTCGTCCACGAGGCATAATTTCTGATTCAAAACCTGAGAAATTCTTGATAATAACACTTTGCCCAAATCGGATATCAATTACGAAATAAACTTATTCTATTCTATTCTATTCTATTCTATTCTACTCTACTCTACTCTATTCTATTCTATTCTATTGAGACACGCCCAGCAATGGCAATCACTACTGCTGCGTCAACGAGTTCAAATAATTTATTTTTTAAGTCATTAAATAATACTTATTAGAATACACACTTACAAAGTTTTTGTTAATTTGGGCAAGGAACAAAAAAATTTGCGAAAAATAAGTGCTCACACAAATTTGTTATGTCTGAGAATTGAACCAGAGCAGTGCCACTGAGTTATCAGTGCAAAGCAAGAGATGAATAAAAATATTCTAATAAGAACCTTAATAATAGTGTTCATAAACGAATTTTACAATTACAATGTATAATTATTATAGTTCAAGTTTTTAATTAATCTAATTTAGAGTCTACGCTTCGTAGCGATTGTCTACGAATTTTGCTACGAACTTTAGTAAGTTTTACAACATTGTTTTCAAATTGAAATATGTACTTACATTAAATTATAGATTTTTAATGTTTCAAAAAAATAAAATGATTAATTAAAAATATTGTATTCAAGTATCTGACCGTTAGAAATTTTCAAGCCGATAGATATTTTTGGTTTTCCAATTGGACTTTAAATGTTTGATGACGACAATGGGAACATAATTTATTTGCTTCTAAACTAAGGTCAGAAATTTTCTAACCGGTAGATATTTGTGGTTTTCAATTGGACTGATGTTTGGTGACAAAAATGAAAACAGATATTTTGTTTCTAAACTAAGGTCAGAAATTTTCAGACAGCCACAATTCTTATGACTTTATATAAATCATAACACCTAATGATAATAGACGAATTATTTACTAACGCTTAATTGAATAACCACCTATCCATAATCCAATTGCACTAAAGTTGCTTAACCCCGTTCACCCTATATCTTAATGTATCGCCTTAACGTTATTACAAAACAGAATCGATATTGAATAAATCATTTTTATATAGCACACCATTATCTTTTCATTGTATCAATACCTTGTTCTAACAATATAATATGCGGGCGGAGCCGGGGGCAGAACTAACTCAATAAAAAAACAACTTGTACCCTTTTAACTTAGTTATGAATAAGCACACATAGCTATTTTCTGTACAAATCTATTTTCTACACAACATTTTAAACAAAAACACTCTTATTTCAAACGAAATAAAACATATTTTCGAGTATACCTAACTCTATTTCTAAATTTGTAAGTCGCAGACCCGACCGATTTATAAAGAGCCTTTGAGTCACTAAAGCACTTGTTTCTATGTTCGCGAATTGTTAGCGACGCGGGAGGAAGGGGAGGTCACGTTAAAACGGTTAGCCGTACAAAAGCGAGGCTAAAAAGCCACCCCTGTACACGCCCATTATGAAGAACCTCCCTTTAACTCAGTCATTCCTTCGCCATCGGGGTGGAAAGACGTGTTCGAGGCGCGCGTAACAAAAATCGTACTTAATATCCAACTGTGATGTCAAATAAAATAGAAAATATAACAATTATTTTCAGTTTTGTGACTTTATTTATATAAAAAAACGTATTATGTACCCAACAGATTTAAAAAACGGACAATTGAAACTGAATTTCGGTAAAAATTTAGATCACAACATAATGTTGAAGACCATTCAGAATTTCTGCTACAATAAAGGAACTGCTGGTCCTTTTAATATGACCTCACCGTTCCTCGTTGACAACATACTGCATCACCAGAAAAGTGAGCTTCACAACCAATATATAAACCAGCAACTCGAGAATTACGTCCGTCAGAACTACGAGAGATCTAGAGAAAACACTCCAGAGATAGACGAATCTAAATTGCCAGAGAATGATGAAGAAATTCGTAACGAAGAATCTGTTGACGAATCTAAACTTGAGGATGATGATTCTAAGTCTAGAGACGACGAATATAGCGTTAAAAACGAAGTGTTTTACAACAATGAATATTATCAGAGGAATGAAGAAAGTAGATCTGAGAAAGAGGTATTGAATGTTCCGAATTTGGTAAGACGTTGTCAAAGTTGCGGTTCTTTCGATTGTCCTCCATTTTCTTGTAAGAAATCCGGGATAAGACGGCTTGAAGAATTGGAGAAGCGGTTTAATCTTAATTATCAGGAAGGTTCTGGCGATGAAGCAGATAAGCAAGAAGGGAAGGCGTATACAGACGATCTGGTGAGGAGTTGTGAAGAATATACTGAGCCGAAGAAACCAATGTTGAAATTTAGTGTCAGTGCTATACTCGGTGAAGATAATGGAGTCAAAAACAACAGCATTGGTGGTGAGTTCTTTATTTTATATTTAGCGTTTTCTACGGTTTACCTCAAGTTTATAATAATAATACTTTATTCAAGCTTTATAAATAAAAATCAATTGTCACATGTATGACGGAGCATCACTCAAGAACGGCTCAACCGATTTGGCTGTAAATTTTTTGTTGTATTTTAATTGTCAGGACAAGGTTTGTATGAAAGAAAATTTGCGAAATATCTGCGGGAATATCAAAAATATAAATGGTATCTATTTTTAATTTTATTGACGTTTTGATATTTAATTTAATTATGCGAAATATATTTCTGTATAGATAGATAGGATAACAACTGTCGGGTCAGTTAGTAGGTAAATATAAATAATATTGGATACAGAATAATTGTTTGAATAGTAATTACATTGGCATTGTAATTAAATCTTTGCTAATTGCAGATTTAAGTACTAATATATTATACAACAATAACATATTTTTATCGCCTGTTACAAATATTTTCAAAGATTATAAATTGGTTGCCTGAAATATACTTGAGTTTTAGGCTATGTTTTTATGATCACTGCTCCGCTTCTATGGCTTGTAGCGTGATATTTTATAGCCTATGTTACTTTTGATTAAAGTAGCAATCTAATGGTGACGGAATTATTAAAATAAGTTCTTTAGTTTTTGAGTTTGTTCATTATAAATAAAATAAAAAAAATCTCTTTATAATATTAGTGTAGATTTCGTAAAGCAGTGGAGCTGTGAATGCGATGGTAGCGTTTGAGGTGTCGGTTTTGAATCCTCGGTTAAGCAAAGCGATAATAAGTTATTTTTGTTAAGATATTGGTGCCAATTCTGCTGTCACAAAATTCTCTTGGCTTAGCTAAAAATCTCTAAAATTTAGTTTAGTCCTGTCAAACGACATTTCGTATTCTGAAATCGCTAAAAGTGACATGACTAAATTAAATTTTAGAGATTTTTAGCTAAGATAAGAGAATTTTGTGACAACAGAATTGGCACCATTGTCTCCGTAAGACTGGAACAGTGCCCGATTGATATTAAATTACTTGCGTCGCGAAAAATTTACGTGTAATACGTTGACCAATATTTCGTTGTAAATTATAAGCAAAGGCAACAAGATAATATGAAATGGAACATGAAGCCGCGACGTCGAATATGCGTATGATGCTTTACTAAGCTTAAAATTTACGTTTCTGCAAGTGTGTATTCACTCGTATTTTAAATAATAGTGGGTACAATCAAGGTTTCTTATTTAGCGATGATATATGTATACAAGTTTAAAATATAAATATAGACTCAAGCCTATCCGCTGCAGTGGTATTTGAGTTTATTAGAAACAAAAATACAATCAGCTTCTCTTTATAAAATTAGTGTAGATGAAGTAGTCATCGGATTGACTTGAAATTTTAACACATCGTTGTGTGTTATATACTTTTATAACTTTACGTTACGTTATGCACAAGTTCCCACGGGAACGTGAAGTTAAAATATCAGATTGAGCCTCATCGAAGCGTAGCCGGGTTTGGTTAATTATAATTATTTAAAGTAGATAGATTTTAGAAGGTTTAAAGTATATACAATATGTTCTTTTATAGGTATATATAATATATAGTTACCTACGTATATATTGCACAATTTATTACTTTAACAGTAATAAATGATGTAATATATACGTATCGTCACTTCTTTGTCAATTGTCCTATAATTGCAAGCTGTGGTTTCCTATAACTGAAGGAGTACGCACATAAAATCCTTATGTGAAATTAACCGTGTAAATTGCAGTGTTTATTCTTTGTTGGAGATTCTGTATAAATAAAATAAAATAAGAAGTTCGTTGTCTGGGCATTTCATTTCCTGTGCATAATACTAATTACATTTTTAATGCTCAAGTAATATTTTTTATTAGATATATGAAAGACCAAGTGATGTAGGGAGCAGCAAGGGCTCCAGGGAGAGGAATGACGCGTGCTGTGTGCATCAGAGACTTAATCCAGCGTCTGACGCGAGCCTATTTAGATGGAGATGGAGGCTTTTAGCTATCAATCCTTTGACCGATATTATTATCGGAAATGACTGTCGAATCTAAATCTAAGTCTATTTATCATATATCTCTTGTTTAGACTTCTGTAAATATTTAAGCCTGGTATTAGTTATCCAAATAATATAATAGGAAACTAAACGGTGTGTTTGTTTTTTGTGTGAATGCACTCGCTCATCTCTGAAAATAGCAGTCGGGGAAGAAAACTCTTGAGAAAGGCGTTGACTATTTGACATCACGAGTCACGGGCGAGCAGCAATAATCATTAACGAGAACCAAAACGCGGGGACATCTAGTTTATGATAAGCGTAAGTCGTAAGATAAAGACTAATTATAAATAGGTACCAGTGGTCGGCTTCGACCGTAACTTGTTTTATAAATATTGTCTTTCTGCAATCTACCTCCATATAAACTTTAAGTATGCCATTTCTCACACCCCTCCGCGAGAAATATGCTTATAATGAGATACTAACTTTTCTTTTCACGTATTGATTAATATAAGCGCTCGTTAAGTAGTCAAAACTCGATTAAAATCAAGGTGGAAAATCAATTAATGTATTTAGATAGAACTTAGTATAGCAGGCTTACCAGGATTTAGATAGACGATGTCCTGAGTTATCATATAGTAGGGTTTTTCTATCAGTTATGTGATCCCGTAGCACTAATAAGTAACATGTACTAAGTTAAATTAATATGAAGGAGAGAGCAAGATTATACCTAGCATGCTATTTTTTTTTTGTATATATATGACTAAGACGTGTGTATAATGGGTGTATAACACTATGCTAAGGCCCAAGGGAACTAATCAGTAGGTAAATAGAATGAAGTTTAACGCGGACGAAACCGCGAGGTATTGTTAGTATTTTATATTATTTATTATTTACTGATAAATTTTACGACGCTGCCTAAACAGTCATTTTATTTATTCACTATAATATATTTTGTGCCATTCCTTTTTAGTTTGTTTTACTGATAAAGTTAGTTATGTTAATACCTATTAATTTAGTTGTAATTATTGTTGCCTTTGGATGCTATTTAATTTTCATTAAATTATAAGATATAATTAAGCTGACGAGTTTGTTAGTTTTTTGTTGAAACGAGTGAATATCTGGATACCAGTTGAATTTGATAAATTCTTTCGAGTTTAATAGCTAAATCTTGGCGAAGGTACAGAACATCACATTATGAGCCACAGGCGCGGAGCAGTAATCATAAATGTGGGTGAAACCACGGGGTACAGCTAATCAAATCATAAAGGAAGAAAGAAAAAAGTTTATTTAACACATGCTTTACGAAACTCATACGAGTATAAAACAAAAATATATAGGTATATACAATATAAACTTAAACGCAGCGAAACCAAACCCAAAAACCTTATAAAGTGAGTGTCCCATAACAGTGTCAAAACAGGGCCAAGTTCAGCATGTGCCAGACGACATCCTGACGCTGGTTTTCAGCTAGGCCCTGGCATAACGAAAATTAATGCAGGCATACTATTAAACTATAAATAGAATGAATGCTTATAATGAATAAATCTTCCCGTGTCGTCGGGATGGCATTTATATTTTAGAAGTATTTGGTCTGCCCGATGATGTCGTACCGTACCTACTCCATGACCGGGTGGTAAAATACCACTTACCATTCTATTTACCCACATACTATGACCTAACCCTTCTCATATTAAGGGTCTGTGCCCAGCACTGAGACAGTATACACTGTACAGGGCTGATATTATTATAGAGTGAAATATTCAGGGAGAAACCAGAGATATTGAAAACGTTATTATGGAATAAACGCTAGACAGCATTACCTCTTATATTCGCAGAAGCAATGGTGGATCTGTATCATATGGTAATTATGCAGATATTGTTTGTAATACGAGGCAATTCAGGAAATTGTAATAAGATTCTTAGTAGTGAACTTTTATAATATCGTCTGATGGCAAATAGATTGCATTAGTCGTTTTTCTACTGTGTCGTGTGTTGTGGGTTCGAACCCCAATCGGAGCAAAAACATGTGTAAAGCAAAAATAGCTGTATTTTTAAGTTCTGTGAACCTCCCCTGCGACACAGGCTTACATAAACGGGAGTTGTATATAAAAATAATAATACATTTTTTATTATGATTTTATTGTAAGGTTCACCAACAGATTTTACATTTTAAACTTATGAATTAACATAGGTAAATATAATCTTACACATAATGCAAATCCAATTATAGGCAAACTCGACATGCATCGAGATTGCACTATCAATCAAGTACTTTACACAAAATTAAAATATAAAACAAAAAAAAAACAACTAACAGCAAAAAATAAATGAAAGAAAGAAACTAAAACGAAAACAACTTAATTAAGCTAGGTACCATAACTGTTGCGACTTTTTATACAAGGCTTTTTTATAAGAAATTAAGGACACTGAAAGGATATCGACCTTTGCACATATAAAAAGGTATTGTGTTCACGACAGATTCTGGAAATCACACTTTTGTAACCAATATTTGTTCTAAAAAGATTAATGGCAAAAGGTCGGAAGTCAACTAATCTGTGACCAGTGCGTGGTATATTTAATTTAATTTTCCAATACTAATGGGCAATCGAGAAGTCCCGACAGAATTTTGAACAGAATCACTTGATCTGCAACCCACCGACGATCCACAAGTGAATTTATGTTGAAAAAGGTTAATCTATCACGATAACTATAGTTCTCTAGTGTGAATAGTTAAAAGAAATAGAAAGAACTCCTTTAATTCGATCTATATGGCATCGATAGTGGGGGTTCTAAGCACTGCTGCAATATTCTAATCTACTTTGCACTAGCGCGTTATAAGCGTACTAGTGCAATTCTGGATTTAAAAAATTTACAATTTCTCCGTATGAATCCCAGCACTTAGAACGATTTCGTAACAACATTATCTATATGAGGAATTAACGTTAAATTTGAGTTCAAAAACACTCCTAGATCCTTCATTTGAACAACCTCTTCCAGCGTAGAGAGTTCTATGACGTAAGTTGGATGTAAAAATTACGTTTGCGATGAAATTTTATGTGCTTTTACACTATGTTATTAAAATTTAACTTCTTCTTTTCGTGTGGTTAGTGGCCAACCTGTTGTCAAGAGTTGTTCAAGCCGCCCGTAGGCCTCTGACATGGCTTAATGACTGCTGTCAATTTGACAACAATTGGGATCGACTTTTTACGTGCCCTCCGAAGCACGGAGACGCTCAGATTAAATACCAATAAGCGGTCACCCATCTATAGACTGAGCGCACCCAAAGTTGCTTAACCTCACTAATCGTTTACCGATCAGTGAGTGCAACTGGCTATGAGCGCCTCTAAATTTAACTGAAACATTAACATTATAACGAAATTAAACTACTTTGTACGGACTATATATGGACCTATCTTTAAAAATCACTAGTTTTGTTCGATAGCTTTGCCTGTCGGTCTTGATTTCCGGGTCTAGCAAAGTATTATTGGATTTTTCTGTTATGAAATTCTTGGGAGCAGCACAGAATCGGAATCTGTGACAACAAAAGATTCCTTTGCTATTGTTGTTGTACGTTGGATCTAAACCTATCTGGCTAAATGTGGATTTAATACTCCTCAGCCCACGCTTTAGTCGATATAAGCATGTTAGGTATTTACGTAAATGTTTGGGAAACTTGAAGTTTAAACCAAGTTGCACTGGCCGTAGCCAGACACAGACTGTCCGCCTCCACTGTGGAAGAGATACTTAAATCCCGATTCTTACTAATATTATAAATGCTAATGTGAGTTTCTTTGTAACTAATTCACGCCTCAACTACTCGACTGATTATCCTGAAATTTCGCATTTACATTTTCAGGGATTCAAAAAAGGGAAAGGTATTATTGAGAAAGTCTACACTAACGCGAGCGAAAACGCGGAAAAAACTAGACATCATAATCGTGTTTATTGTTCGTATCTTTCGTACATTACGACCTGAATTTAATCAATTAAAAAACACTGCTTTCTGTATTTTTCATATAAACTTTAACTATGCCAAAATCTGGGCTAAAAAGGAGGCTCGTGCCCAGCAGTGGGACTGTTTATATTTTATTTTTTTAATTTATGTGTTTGTGTTTCTAAAGAGCATATATTCACTGCAGCTACGGCGTGTGGTTTAATTTCCGATTCCCCACACGGGACAAAAATTTGTGTGATTCACGAATGTTTGTACCGAGTTTGAGTGTTCTTTGTGTCTGTGGTTTGAATGTTTGCAAAATCTTCCGCGATACAGAAATTTTATATTATTTTCTTTATTTATAATAGGTACGGTACACAAACAGATTACAGTCTTAACATAGAAAGTAGTAATAATGAACATTATATATAAACCGGACAGTAATCCTAGGGTAATGTACACAACATGTACATATTAGAGCAGATTACTCGTGCAAAACTAAAAATCTTATTAAAATATACAGGGTGATTTTGAAATCGTGTAATTCCTTTTAACCACGCATTCTACTGGTGATATAGAATAACCCTGACCATATTTTTATTAAATTAGAATTATATTTTTTGAAAAATTTATGTTCCGTTTTTTTCGTGAAATGGTGTCAGATAGTCATATGTTAACCAACCGAGGCATTTTTAATTTTTTACTAATTAAAATAAAAAAACATATTAATAATTAATGTCGTAAATAATAACGGGCGGTCCTTTTTATTGCCCCCTATTATTTACGACATCAGTTATTGTTATGTTATTATTTTTAAATTAGCAAAATCTTAAGATTGTGTCAGGTGGTTAAAATATGACTATTTGAAATCATTTCATGAAAAAAATCTGTAAGTACTCTAATTTTGCCGAAACCATTATTCTAATTAAGAAAAAATATGGTCAGGGTTATTCTATATCACCAGTAGAATGCGTGGTTAAAAGGAATTACACGATTTCAAAATCACCCTGTAGAGTAGCCGATAGAATAGACGTCCTCTTTTAAAAAGAAAAAGTATTGCTCTTGTAGATTTGTAATCTGCAAAATATATGAATTGCAATCGTTCCTAGGCTAGAGAGGAAAAGAAGAGAAAAAGGATCTAAGGCAAAGGCCACCACGCTGACACATTGCCGGATAGTCTAAATTCACCTATTTTCGAGAATTTTATGTAAAACTCTCAGACATGCAGGTTTCCTCACGATGTTCTCCTTCACCGTTAAAGCAAGCGATAACTAACTATTTAATACGCACATATCTACCTAACTCCGGAATGTCAGAAGTTGCCTTGGAATCGAACTAGAAACCTCTGCGTCGCAGTCCAACAGAATCCCACTAGACGATCGCTGCGTTTTTTAAATTACACTAGAGAATAATGACACTACATATAAATAACTTCATGTTGCTTTATACGTTTTACTTCACCGTTAAAGCGAGCGATAACTAACCAATTAATACGGATATAACTCCAAAAATCCTTAAGACTGAACTCGAGACCTTTGCGTGGCAGTCCAATTGGCCACCCACTATCGTTGCATTTAATTAATTAACTAAAATAGTTATATTATTTATTTTATGAATATTATTAATTTACACAATTATTTAAAACTAACTTATACCTATAATTATCATCACTACATATTATAAAATAAAGTCCCCCGCCGCGTCAGTCTGTCTGTTCGCGATACACTCAAAACTACTAAACGAATTTTTATGTGGTTTTCACCAATAGACAGAGTAATTCATGAGGAAGGTTTAGGTGTATTATTTGTTAAGGTTACCCGTGCTTAACCGGGGCGGATCGCTAGTAATATCATTAAACAGAAATAAAAAAGTAAACTAAAACCCTCTAATAGGCGTCATAGAATTCCTCCGCATCACAGTCTACTGGTAGTGTGCCCAGAAGACTGGCAGCATTGCCACGTTGAATCGCAATGTTTATTCTTTTGTTATATTGCATCTCTCATTCATTAGTATTTTACTTTACAATAAGTGATACCTTTTACTTGTCGTAGTCAACAATAGTCTTACACTATTGTTGTGTTAATTTTATTTTGTGTGAGCGAGCTATGGTAGCCATGACACACGTTTCTTTGAAGAATAGATATCTTTATTCGCTTGAGACATGGTATACAAAAAGGTGTTACAAGTTTTTAAGGTTCAAACACATCTCGCCCTCAGTGGACATGCGAAAATTTTTAAATTTATACACTACATTTAATAAATCACATAATTATTTACTATATTTATTTCACACAAAACCTAAGATATTAATAACATCTATATATTTATTCTTTTATAGCTTATAATCCTTATTAATATCTATTATAAACGCGAAAGTTTGTATGGATGTTTGTTACTCTTTCACGCAAAAACTACTGGACTGATTGCGATGAAACTTAGTATGTAGATAGCTGGAGACCTGGATTCACACATAGGCATTTATTATTATACATTTTATTCCGATATTCCCACGGGAACGGGACTTACGCGGATGAAACCGCGGAGAAAATTAGTTCTTTAATATTATAAAAGCTATTTTCTCGAAGCCATGACTTAAGTCTACTATGTCAAGGGAGTTCTCTCTAGGTATGTGGTTGTAAATTGGTATAATCATGACATCATATGCATGGGTACCAGAGTTCAAAAAAATGTGTTTAATATTTGTTACATTTCATGTGTAATTTATGGTACGTGTATTTGTGAAATAAATGATTATTTATTTATTTATTTATATTATTTAAATAATTAACTAAATAGGTACCTATTCTGCTTATTCCGTAAGCGTATTAAACAGGTGTTCATCTTCCCGTATACAAATAGGTAGGCTTCTAAAACCGTGCACATAATATGTCTGACGCACGCACGCACGGAAACCGCAACACAGATTGTGACATTAATGCGGGCAACACCGAACACGCTTAATTGTTTCAAGAAATATTTACACTGGCAATGTACGGTTATCAATTGAATATTACAAAAGCCACAATTTTGGTGGTTGAGTTCAAAGTAGCCAATTTATTTAGTGATAAATCGGCTTTTGGGAGGTTTTGCGTTCTTAAAAGAAACTGACGTAATAATAATCCTTATCCTTACTTCCTAACTAATATTATAAATACGAATGTGAGTTTGTTTGTTACGCTTTCACGCCTCAACTACTTGACCGATAATCGGGGTCAGGGCTACAGACAGAATAGGACATAAGGTAACTTTCATATAGAAAAATACTATCACGCGGACAAAATGTAGTTATTATTATTATATAATATTATAAATTCCAAAGTAAGTCCGTATGTCTGTTTGTGTGTTACCTCTACACAGCTGAACCTCTTAACCGATTTGGATAAAATTTGGCATAGAAATAGTTTAATACCGCAGGAAGGACATAGGATACGGCTAAGGCTTTTTATTGATGTCAGTACCATGCGAGCGGAGCCGTATGCAAAAGATAGTTTTGAAATATAGTTACCGTTGACTGATTTTATCGCGGTTTAACTTTTGTCTGCGACCTCGTACGTGTGGAATTTGGAAGTAGGCATCTATATTCTTCTTTCTTTGCTTGTAAGAAGCTGAGCTACACAGTACACACATAATACTCGATTTCTAAGCGTAAGAAGATGGCACCAGATTTTAACTTATTGAGTGGCAGCGGCACACCAGCGCGGCGACCAGAGACAATAGGTTTTTAATTATGTCTAGTATTCCAAGATTGGACAGGTTAAGTCAGACCACCAGCACCGCCGCTGCTATGAACACTGCTTTTAATTTAGTGCAGTAGGTTTTACGTGATGCGCGTTCAAATATACAGACAGACAGCCAAAACAACATTCTCAATATCAAATAATTTTCTTTTTTTAAATATTTAATATGCTGTCCTAGTACGGGTTGGCAAATTATACAAATCTTAAAATGCTTTATAGAACTCTAAGACAGATTGCCTCACGATGGACGTTATCCTTTACTGTATTTTATTTCTTAACACTTTCGAGGACACAAAACACTCTCAATAATTTGTGATATGGCACACAAACTTTCCATACAAAGTGACATCACGTCTGAGGACGTATTGCCACATTACACGCTTTTAAAAGTATGTGTTGCGGCAATAACCGTCAGAGACGTAACCGCCTGTAGGCGGACATTCATACCAAGTGAATTCTAAACCGTGTGTTACGGCAGGAATGTTTGCTGTGGCTCTGTGGCTATTTTAGCCTAAAACGGCACAGTCATATCCTTCCTATAAATGCTATGGGAAATAGTCGGCCGTGGACGGAGTTTTACTTTTAGTGTATTTTAAATTCCCGCCTACAGCCGTCGTGCCATATTATGAGGGTCATAATTCACGTCTTTCGACATACTGTCCGGGAATGTGTTAAGATATCTCCCGCACTCGGTAGTATTCCTGTGTCTCGGGTGACTTTACAAACATTCAAACAACGGACACAAAGAACACACAGACTCGAAACAACGGTTTGTGGATCACACAATTTTGTGTGTCGTGAGGGGATCGAATCCAGGATACTCGGCACAGTGGCAGTGGCGAAGCGATACCTTAAGCCACTAAGCCATTCGTGCAGGCGATCGATAATTAGGAAGCTATTCAATGTCTGTAGCAGGGATGTTGCGAATATTCGCATACGCATCCGCAATTGCGGAGCTTCCGTATCGATTTGGACATCTGCACCCGCATCCGCAATAATCAACACGGGTCCAGATTTCGTCCAGGTTACGATAAGAAAGAAATCAGTAGTACGTTTTTAATTTATGAACCTTTGCAAAACAGGCTTGAACCTGCGAAGGCGGTGATATTAGATACCTTTTATTAAATAAGATGAAAAATTTTCAACAACATCAGCATCCGCTATTGCGGAGCTTCCGCATCGATTTGGACATCCGTATCCGCATCCGCGGATGTGAGTCTTCATATATCCGTATCCGCATACGCGGATGTAAAAAAATCTGCATCCGCAACATTCCTGGTCTGTAGCGTTACGATACGATTGTGTTTCAATTATGGCTGGAATGCCAGCAATAGACAGATTAATACGTACATAACTTAAGTTATTTGGTGTTGGATCTTTCACATTGAAGATTGGAAATTTAGTAGTCTACCCAAAAGGCTTAAATTTTATCGTTAGTAGAATAAATTACTAGATTTTGCCGCTGGCAAAGTGATCCCCACGCCTAAGGCGTGAAACCGTAACAAACAAATAAACTCACATTGGAATTTATAATATAAGATTGTATTACTGACTAACATTAAAATATAAATGCTTATGTACTATCTCGATGGTCTCTTACCAAAATTAGCGGGCTATCCTGCTCCGGGGCTCGAATTTAATTTCGGACTGAGTGTTATTCCGTTATTCGCCTGAAGTCGCGGTTTTGATTCCCGCACAAGTTATAAATATATATTCTACCACATACACACAATACCATCCAGCCCAAACTAAGTAGAGCTTGTACTGTAGGTACTAGACAATGGATAAACATACACGTATACTTTTTTTTGTAAATACTTTCATATTATGCATAGAAACAGTCAAACATTTGTGTGCATGAACATGGATGTTTGTCGTAGTCTGTTTGTTTCTATGTACGTATTTATAAAAAAGAAAGTATATATGTATGTTTATCCATTGTCTAGTACCCATAGTACAAGCTCTGCTTAGTTTGGGCTAGATGGTGTTGTGTAGGTATATGTGATAGAATATTATTATATTATTATTCTATTAATAAATTCTCCGTAGAAATTCAAGGTTTGAAATTATGGCCGGTAGAAGCGATTGACTCGCTACTTTTAAGTGAGACTAAGACATATCTGACTAAATTTAATGTAAGTAACATCTTTGCAATTTTCATCCCATCCCCTTCGGGGTTATATAGGCCTGAATGCATGTAGCAATAGGTAAAGACGTGTTAGTACAGCACACTGTCTAAATATAACTATAATACATCTTTGCATACCCTCCCTGTAACGTAAAGTCATTACGTCGTATGTAAATACAAGAAAGTGAAGGTACGTTCGTTATTTAAATAAAATTTGCCGCAACTTAACCTCGGGACCGCAATCGACAATTTCCGCGAAAAGCCGAACGAGTTAACGCCTCCCCATTGGCTCGTTTGTATTCAGAACGCGTTGCGGTCGCTCCGAGAGTGTTTCAAAATTGGAACGTGACCGTTAAACAGGTGCGCTACGTTTAGTAAGTGCGTTAGCGGTTATAGTTTTGCGTTTTCCCTACGTTGTAGGTTAAGGGGCATGATTACTTGAAAGCATGTTGTAGATATGTAAATAATTTGTTTACATATTTCTAAAGTACAGTAGTAAGTACATTGATTTTGTCAGCTATGTTTTACAGCAAACAATGGTATTGCCCGTTTCCTACGTTGTAGGTAGGTAGACAGAGGTGTATTCTACCCACATTTCGCTAAGTATGGCTGTAGGTGCCATGTTATAGACGAGCCCATTGTCGTCAGACACCTTGCTTCTGCTACTTCCATGTCAAAATAACTGTGATCGGGGTATCGATCCGCGACCTCATGCACAGCAATAGCATTAATTATAGCTGCGCCACTTACAGTTTCAAACAAAATCGCCATATTTGACATTCATACATAAACTTCACAACCTCAAAGCATAAACTTTTTCATTTCAAACAAGGCACCGACAATCACGTACTATGCCAACAAAATAATAATTCAACCCACCTGCTACTAAGGAAAGCCATTCATCGCAATCGTTCGAAATTCGAATCGAACTTACTAAAATCGTTATCGAAGCCCAATTTTACGACGATCATAAAAAAAATCCGATTCGGAATATCGACTAATATATACTCCAATAAATCATTCAGTATATATAAGTCTTATTGCTAAAGAAATAAGGTTGGATTTTGTGTGTAGCAGATGTAAAAGAATATTGGCTGGAGAAACGCAGTGAGTGAACGTTCAGAATTCGAATATAATCGCAATATGGTGCCGAATGACATGTTAATATGGCTTTGGGTTCGATATGCATAATTTTATAACTGGAGATTCGGATTTTTGCGTTTGCCATTCTTATTTCTACTGTTTATGTGTGTTTGGTTGGATTTTCGATATTGCTCGCGTCGTATCGTTTCATATCTTGATATTGGGGTAATATAATCGTGAGATATCTTGACGACTTGGGTAATACTTGGGCAATTTAGCACTTAAGAATAGGTATAACAGCACCATTGTATGTTATGTATTGAAAGTATTACATGTGTTTAAGAAGCCGTCTCGCCATAGCCTCTGCGCCGAGTGTAGTGGTTTCGAAAAATTGTGTGATTTAAAAAATTAGTTCTTCCGAATCTGGATGATCTTTGTGTCCGTTGTTTAAATGTTTGTAAAGTCCCCCGTCACAAAAATTACACGAACAGCGGGAGCAGTTTCTAAAAAAGAAGGCAACCTTGAGTAACACGCATTAGTGTTTATGCTCTTTACTCTTTACAAACTAAATTAGGGAGTATATTTTTTTTTATTTCTTTTAATACACTCTTCTTAGCATTTGAAGGCATGTAGGTGTCTTCTCATAGGTTCAATCTCAGGCTCTATAGCAAGCCTATAGTAAGATCTAACGTCAGTAAACTCAATTCTTGTTATAGGTACTTTCACCAGGCGCCCTTTCTTGATTCTTCTCATGCAAGCTATACAGCTTCAGAATCAAAAAATAATTAAAATAAAGCTTAAACAAGCTTATAGGCTATATGTATAACTAGATGTGCCCGCGGTTTCACTTGCGTTTATGGTTACTACGCCGCCCCCTTGGGTCGTAGCGTGATGTTATATAGCCTTCCTCGATAAATATGCTATCCAACACTAAAACCAACGAAGAGAATTTGACTTTTATACATTTTATATGACTGTGTCCCTTACACACCTTCAACATCAAATAGAATATAACCAGCAAAGAAATTTGGCGTTTTGGTAGATTTATAATACGTAACGTAAACGTATGAAATTAGGGTGAAGGTAGACATTGTGAGGAATTCTGCATGACTGAGAGTTCTCCAAAATGGTAGGGTACCCTAAGATGTGTGTTCAATTTGTATTTGGCTGGTATTAACTTTTTACTACCTACTTATATGCTCACTTCCAGTAAGTTTATAGAAAAAGCTAGTATGTTGACTAATAATTTACCAATTTACTTCCAAAAGTAACAATCTTTATAAAACCGTATCTTTTGCAACAAAATAAACCAATTACATCGTTACCCCAAAAATAACGAAATTAATTAACTTGTGCGAAAAAAATAACTATAAAAACGAGAGTAACACGTTAATAACGGCTAAATAACGCTCCATCGCTGCTACATCTTAATTCACTAACGGGAAACTCGGCAATATGGCATCACGGAGTTTTTCAATAAAATCCTGGCAACATCTGGTCAGACACTTAAGCGCGGGAGGGGGATAGAGACAGCGTGATATAAATCACCGTTCGCAAGAAAGAGAGAAATACACATCGGGGGTTACCAGCAAAATTAATATGTCCTTTTCTTAACATAACGTTGGATAACTTGGTTTTTATATCATTTTATTATTGATGTCGTTTGGAAGAGTTCCTTGTGCGATATTGGATACTGAAGCAATTACGGGCAAATAAAGACGACAAGGAGTTCGGTGTCGGACAGTAAATGCGTGTTTATAGGCTGTTTAGCAACTTACTACTACTCTGATAGTAAAGAAAAAGTGTATCTGTCCGATGACAGTCGTAATTGCTATTATATTTAGGATAGGAATGATGTTGAGACTTCCGATGCAAACCAAGATTGTAAATTACATACATACAGGTAGAAGATGGAGATACTTATTCACAATTGTAACACCTTTATATAATTGCAGCCATGTTCGCAATAAACAAATTAATTGATTGATTGAAATTATAAACATAGACTTAGATGCATACAGACCACAGTATTAAGTAGTAAGTCCATGATTTTCTTAGTTAGTAAAATGATGACACAGTTTGACAACGTAAACCTTTTTCCATTTGTGTAGGTAATTAAAACAAACTTCAATGATTGGCTTTATTTAAAGAGTCTTGCCATGAGATTTAAGACTTAATTTTTGGGTTAAGCAAAGTATATGTATTATTGCATTCTTGACAGTATAACCTGACGAATGACGAAGTGATTTAAGAGGTCGCCTCGACACTGCCAAGTGTTGTGTGTTCAAATCCCACACGGGACAAAAATGTGTGTAGTCCATAAATGGTTGTTACGAGTCTGGGTGTTCTTTGTGTCCGTTGTTTGAATGTTTGTGAAGTCCTCCGCGACATAGGAGTTATTCCTAGGACGGGAGTTGACCTTTAAAAAATATATATATAATGTGGCTCTGTGCTTGGGAGACGGCAATAAATTTAATCAATAACGTCATATTGTCGGCCTCGATGGCTTAGATCGCGGGTTCGATTCCCGCACAACTCAAATATTTGTGTGCATGAACATGGATGTTTGTCTTGGTCTTGGTGTGTCTATGTATAATATGTTACATACAAATTAAATATAGACACAACAAGCAAAAAATAAATGTATATATGTATGTTTATCCATTTTCTAGTACCCATGATACAAGCTCTGCTTAGTTTGGGCTAGATGGTGTTGTGTGTATGTGTAGAATATATTATAATATATTATAATTTGCATCTGTGTTTGCTTTATATAACCAAAGTGCAAAAAGGCTGTTAAGCTTGCCTGATGGTCAGCGATTACCATTATCTTTGTACGCTACTAGGGCATTAGGTACTAATACCCGACGCAAGGGTTACATATTACTGGACCAACAGCTAATTTGTCAGTGCCTCCTTAAAGAGCTCCGAAAATCCTCTCATATGCACGAATATCTACAACATAAGGTTATTTAGTTGCACCATTCCTTGGCAGGTTTAAGAGTCAAGCAGCTTTTGCCATGAGTATAGTTTTAGTTGAAAACCAACTTTTTATTTTTCTTCCTGCCTTCTAGCTATTGTTTTAGGTACTCTTTGATTCACGCATTTAAATTCCTGAAAGAAAGCAACAGTACTATGCCTACATTTCGAATGATTGCTATCGAATTGCGGTTGTAGTATAAGCTTTACGTAGAGATGAGTTTATAAATGTATCTATAATGCAGCATCTACTAACCTAACCTAACGAGAAAACCCAATAAACTAAACATAACGGCAGTCTTATGCCGCGGAACCAACAAGCATGTATCCTGTTAATAAAAATAATATTTTATAACCTCCAATTCTTTATCTTGCATTCACTAAATAATAAAGTAGACGCCTCCATCCGAGGATAATTACATTGAAATTAAAAGCGACAATTTCACTCGCGCCGGGTCCAATAAGCGTCCCCCTCACCGAAATCAATTATTTTCACACTTTCGGCGCGCAAAAATTGGCGCCAAATAGCCGTTATTTTGGGTGCGAGTCAATCGTTTTGTGAATAGAAGTTAATTAATGTTGCTATTGTAATGTTTTAAACAGTTGCTTTTTGGAAACTTAGTTATTTCTCATTATATTACTTTAGTTAAAGTATTTTTGTGTTAAGTGTTAATTTTTTTGTAATAGGTGAAGTCCTAAAGGAAAATAATCAACGCAGAGTATTTCCTGATGTAACTAATAGTTTAAATTTCTTTAGGAATAAATGCAAATGTGAGTTTGTATGTTGGTTTATTTGTTACGCTTTCACACCTTAACTACTTGATCGATCATCATAAAATTTCGCATACACATGGCCACAGGGTGCAGAAAAGGCTATAAAGTACCTTTCATCTAGAAAAAAATACTGTTCCCGAGGGATGGAAATTTACTGTCAAAGTCTAGGCTAACGCGAGCGCAGCCGCGAGCAAAATCTAGCGATGGGCGATAAATTACAGTAAACTATAGGTACCCAATTAGCAGTACGTTACGATAGAACATAACAAAATATTGTAAAATTATTATAGCGTTGACATCCTCACTAGCCCAGAGTGCTGTTGCCTGTTAACACATGTTCAACTACTAATCAGATGATTCTGTATTTGCCCGAGTCCAACAGTATTTCCAGGCTTCATCAATGGTTTGCTAGTGACAGCGGTGTGCCAGTAGACATTGATATACACGTAATTACATGTAACTGACATAAAGTACAGTAGCGCAGTGGTTTGAGAGAGTTATGTATGCGATCTTTATCAAAGACTAAATTTGTCAGATCTCAAATATAATAATTATGTTGAGACTAAATGCTTTAACACAACAGTCAAATTATTAAAATGACATGGATTTCTTAGCAAGTATACCATACTACACAATCCAAGAATTAAATTCTCTGTCTCTTGTGACAATTTAGCTAATATACTAAGATTTTGTTTTATTATTTTGAATAATACGTATTTGACGTGTTATTTATTACACATATTAACTTAAATACTATTGTATGCCTTACACAGCCAAGCAGTGTGGTTCTACTAACACTATGTGCTATTTAGCAATAAAAACATCTTGTAACCACTGTTTTCTGTCATTGCTTTGAGTCTAATTCTTATTATTTATAGTGAAGAACTTGTCGTTCAAACAAATTAAATTAAAAAGCAGATCGAACCGAATTGCATTCATAAATTCCCCAAAGAAACTTAGTTTGCACTTCAATCGCAAAACTCTTACAAAATACAACAAGACGCAAATATGAAATCCTATAACGTATTCTTTAAAAGCATTTCCAAATAAATAGCATGAACTTCAGCAAAAAGCGCAGCAGCAACACTTGAGAAAACAAAAAGGACCATCGACAATAGACCCAATAAAACCATAATGCAAAGCAAACAAACATAATCCTCAAACATAATAAAAGATAAAAAATGATAGTTTTGATCCGAACACAAAGAGCTATTTAATCTCGGTTGAATAACGTTATTATAACGATAGCTATTTATTAGCTGCTATTTTTATGGGTGGTTTGGTTTTGCACTTAATTTTAATAATATTTACTAGAGTGCGCTTATGGTGCAGTGGTTTAAGCTGCCATTGCCTCTGTGTTGTCGTGGGTTCGATCTTCAAACGGAAGTGGATTCGATCCTCATACAAAACAAAAATTAGTATGTATCACAAATAGTTGTTCAGGGTAGGTATGGGTGCACTTTATGTCCGTGGTTTGAATTTTTGTAAAATCCACCGTGACACACAAATTATTCCTAGATCGGGAGTTTCTTTTTTAACAAGGGAAGAGAATTTTTATGTTTGCGATGACGGTAGTTTTATGCCCAATGTTTATCCATTGTCTAGTACCCATAGTACAAGGTCTGCTTAGTTTGGACTAGATGGTGTTGTGTGTATGTGATAGAATATTATTATTTTTAACTTTGCGTAAATATAAGACAATATATTACAGCCGATCTTAAATCCTTATGCCGCAGGATCAACGCGGTATTTAACCAAATAACCTATCAGAGCTGATCCCTTGGGTATTATAATAAAATAATTAAAATCACACCCCGGCTACTTAAAATCGCTAAGCGTTAGGGGTTGGTTTTGGTAAAGTTTTCCGAGTCAACGCCTCCGTCCCCTCAGCTCAGCCGGGGTGCATTTTCTTCACCTTAATCGTTTGAGTTTTTGATCTTGAAACGTTTAATATGGATATATGTATGTTATTAATATATTATGCGACTAGATGTACCCGCGGTTTCACCCGCGTTTATCGTTACTGCGCCGCCCCTGTGGGTCGTAGCGTGATGTTATATAGCCTATAGCCTTCCTCGATAAATAGATTATCCAATACTAAAATAAGTTTTCAATTCGAACCAGCAGTTCCTGAGATTAGCGCGTTCAACCAAACAAACAAACTCTTCAGATTTATATTATTAGTATAGATACACACACACGCGCGTATGTAATAAAAACTTTACATGTTCACGGAATCGACTGAACAGATGATGTAGTGGTTCAAGACTGAGACCAGGAGGCAAATCTGGACACTGACACTACGAACAAAAACATGTGTGATCCACAAATGATTGTCCACAAATGATTCGAGTCTAGATGTTCTTTGTGTCCGTTGTTTGAATGTTTGTAAAGTCCCCCGCGACACAGGAACGACTCCCAGTGCAGGAGTCCCCGTTTTTGCAACATTTTTCATTTATGCGCCGCTCCTATTGGTCGTAGCGTGATGTTATATAGCCTATAGCCTTCCTCAATAAATGGGCTATCCAACACTAAAATAATTTTTCAATTCGAACCAGTAATTCCTGAGATTAGCGCGTTCGATAAATTAACCTACAGAGCCATCTATTAACAGTTCATCGAACTAACCAATAAATACACACTACTATCTTTTAAGTTGGACCAAATTACAGATACCTAGTTACGAAGTTTGATCAAAATCGGTTCAGTAGTTTCAGAGTTTATCCCGAGCATACATCGTGACACGAGATTTATATATATATATATAAGATTATGCGATTTTCAACGCACACATGCTTATTATAATTATATTAATGCACGGATGGCATTGTGGTTTAAGGCCTGCGAGAATACCAGCGTTGTAGTCTATACTGCACCAATAGCTGACGCAGTGCCTAATTTAATCTCCATGTACCGCCTTCTGTTAAATTGTATTTAATATTGTTTTCTTTTAAATTATGTATGTATGGAGATTCAAATAAAACATTTTTCTTTCTTTCTTTCTTTCTAATCCTCTCGCCACTGTCTTTATGCCGAGTCTTGTTAGGTTGATCCACAAATTGATATTCCGATTCCAGATTCGGAAAACATTTGTGGACTTTACAAACATTCAAACAACTGACACAAAGTAGTTGTTCTTTGTGTCCGTTGTTTAAATGTTTTGTAAAGATCCCCGCGACATATGCGTTATTCCTAGTACGGTAGTTGTCTTTTTTATATGAATAATGATATGAATTATCCCTGATGGGATAGGCAGAGGTGTAATACAACTAGATGCCGCCAAGTATGCTTTTAGGCCCACGTAATATGGAGAGTTTATGCCCGTCTACAGGGCACAGTTTCAGACTCCATGCTTCTTCTGAGAAATGTTTGACGGAGAATTCCAGTAGATAGGTACCTAACACTTTCTCGATCGAGAACGAGAAGATGCCGACTAAGTCTTATATTAAGGAATTGTATTGTTAAAGACAAATTGTAAGTAATTAGCGATTGAAAAGAGAGGCCATAAGTTGTTTGCTTGCTTCTTTTCATGAAACGTCTACTCCTTGAACTGGCAAATTTAAATATTATTTCCTGATTTATTTTATTATAATAATGTACTTTTTAATTTTACTATTGGCAAGAATTATTTAAATATTTTTGAAAGTATGATAATAATAATATCAGGCCTGTATACAAACAGTGAAAAGAGGCACGAGCCTCTTCTCACTGTGAGGACGGCAAGCCCATAGTCCATCACGCTGGCCTAATGCAGATAGATAGAATTCACACATCTTAAAGAACATTATGGAGAAATCACAGGCATGCAGGATTCCTCGCGATATTTCTTAGTTCAGAATTTTGATTACTTATTTACGTTTAATTTTTGTTGCAATATTATAAAATTATACTAGTCGCGTTCTCCTTTCTTCTCTTCTATCTATTTTGTCGTGTCCGACAGGATCCATATTTGTTCTTTTATAGTCTTCTTTGTAACAACATTTAATATGGAGAGGATAAAGCATTGAAATTGAAATTAATATTATCTTTAATCCGGGCAAAGTCGGGGTGAACTACTAGTCCACAATAAAAGCTGAGATACGTAGGTAGCTATCAGCCGCAGCTCGATATAAAATAATCAAACTCGTGCTAATAGGATAACGATGGCATTACAATACAATGGCGGGACGACGCAGCCCGACACACGAGAGACGAGCGTGCTGAATACTTTATTACTTACGCCATTTTGAATTATTACTTCGAATATTGTAGGTAAATTAGGCTGACTGGCCGGATTTGTTTGTATCGCATTTGCCCCTACATTACGTCCCACATTCCAAAATGTTCCTCATATGCCCCAGTTTTTGAATTATTCCTTTTTCGCCCTACATTTTTGTACATATGATATTTTGTACATTAAACAAAACATGGTTTAAAATTATTTTAAATCTTTTGTTGTCAGGTTCGTGATGTAATTTTTCGAGGTATTTTGAAATATTTTTCGGCTGACGGCACAACAAAAACTCCATACAAAAAAGGAACATACCTAATTTTGGGACGAAAGAGGAATTACATTAAGAAATTAATATTTATTTAAATTTTGGGCATATAAGGAACATTTTTTGGGCCGAACGCGCATTTTTACGCTTGGGACGAAACATCAGGGGCGAACGCGGCACAAACCGCCTGATTTCACTGCCTGTCTTTTTTTAAGTCAATTTTCGCGCTAGGAGCATGCCTAGCGCGAAAATTTTCTTTGGACTTTACAAACATTTAAACAAGAAGAAGCCTACTTACACTATATAAAATGTGTGCGTACCTTTATTTGAGGATCACACAATATTTGTCTCGTGTGGGGGTGGAACTCACAATATTCTGGGTGGTGGCAGGGGCATGTCGACCATTTAAACCACAACGCTAACGTCCAAATACTACTATACATTCATGAATTAATGAAAAATAAAATATTTAATAAATAATATAGCCAGAGAATTTACATTTGCCTACTTATCTACTTTCTTAATTTAATTTAATTTAATTTTGAATATCCAACAAAAAATACACATTTATTACAAGGCTGATTTACACTAAAATAGGACATGTGTTTCCTCAATAACAGGAGATCACAGCATGCAATATAAAGAACATAATAATATATAACGAAAATACAACAATGTCAATTATAATAATTACAAGTATGCTCAATCTTTTGACATCCATATTTGCTCTATACATGGTCAAACCGTCTTAGTACACCTTTGTTAATTGTTAACACAACATAAATATACTTTCCAGCTTCCCTCGAAAAAAAATACTTCTTTCTGAATGGAAGGTCTATACCTATGTACCTTTTTTATACTCTTGCTAGACAACGTGTATAAAAATATTCATGATAATCGGTCGAATAGTTACGGCAAGACAGCGTAACAATCAAATAATTAACAAACTTACAATCGCATTAAGAATATTAAGTTAGAATATAATTAACTACCTCCAAACAGAAAACCCAATATTGTCTTATACAGAATGTCCGGTAATTAATGGATAACCTGGAAATGTCTTATAGTGGAACTGATGGCCGTTCATCGGTTTTTTGTTGTTTTATTACTAAACACTAATTATGCTAATAGATAGACAGTCAAAAGTATGCTATGTTATATAGCTTGCACTTTTTAATATATATTTAATTTTTATATTTTTTAATAAAAACAATTTTTAATTTTTCTGAATTGCCTTCAGTTCTACTATAAGACATTTCAAGGTTATCCATTAATTACCGGACACCCTGTATATTGTTTAATTCTAGTAGCATTACCACCGCTCGACCCAGGCTTCGAAGCCAAGACCCTACAACAACACAAACTACCACAGAAAACCGACGATTTCGCATCAATACACTAAACGCACATTAAATAATTGATCCACCGCTAGCTCCCATCTCTCACACCGTTCTCCACCCTAGTTTTCTTACCCCCGCGTGTCAAAGACACCCGCACCCTTAATATATCGTGTGCCTTTGTAATACCATTAATCAAACCACTGTTCAGCTTTAAACCTAACTGAAAAACATATTAACACACAATTTATAACATAAGTAGGTATACGAATAATTAATAATTTGATATCTAAGTAAACGCTTACGGTCTTATAAAAATAACTTATCAAAGGCTTAATACGATGAATAGTTTAAATATTTATTTAATTAATTATTTAAATAATTAATTTGAAGTGTCTGTTTGTAATGTCAAAATTACAGATTTTTATGGAAGTATTTACGATATGTAAGTACCTACGTACTTATATCAAAAGAACTATTTGTAATATTTTTGTCAGTCTGTCTGTCTGTTTGGTCCGGCTTATCTCTGAAACGGCTAGACCGATTTTGACGGGACTTTCACTGGCAGATAGCTGATGTCATAAGGAGTATTTTACTACGTTTATTTTACTACGAGTATTTGGCTACGTTTATTTTAGAAAATGTAGTAAGTTGCGGGTAAGAGCTAGTCAACTCAATATAAGGATTATTGCAATATCGGCGAATGTGGCCAGCTTATAAGCCTTTCCTCAGTTTTCCCGTTAAATAGTGGTCACTAAAGCAGAATAAAACTAAGAAGTAATCTATATATACCCCAGCCATTCACCTATGTTTTCATATTTGTATAATAATTATATCAGCCTTCTATATAAACTGCCCACTGCTGGGCCTGTACTCATTGTCTGTAGGGTTAGGCCATAGTCTACCATGCTGACCCAGTGGGGGTTGGCAGACTTCAAATATATTGTAGACCATTATGTAGAACTCTCAGACATGTAGGTTTCCTCAATATGTTTTACTTAAATCGAGCGATTTTATTATCGCTCGATAATATATTTAATACATTTATAACTTGAAAAATAGGTTGTTAAATTTTTTGTCAGAATAACTTCAAAAACACATTGGACCCTGAAATCGAACCTGATACTTCATGCATAGCAGTCCCATCCACAACTGATGCGCCACCGGTGCCGTCGTTCTATTTTAACTAACCCATAACCCTTGGTTACAGAATACCGTCAACCCATGATCGGTAACCCATGGCCGATCGCCAAGCCGATAGCGAGCAGACCAATACCAGTACAGCATCAGCACCTTCAACATCTCCTGGCACACTGCCATCATCCTTACTTAGCTGGTAAGTGGAGTAGGCAGGGAAGTAGCTTTTATATACCTATACTTGTAACATAACTGGCGGACTTGACGGATCATTTCTTGAAGGTAAGAAAGAAAAATTCTAGAAGCCGATCGCTACGCCATTTATCGCGTCCAAGTGTGAGTCTGAAGCATCCAGGGGATAAAACTTTTATGAGTAGTTACGTGTAGCAAATACACCTCTTCTTCTTCTCCCTAGCCTTTATTATTCCCAAGTCACTTGGGGTCGGCTTTTCTGGTCTAACCGGATTTGACTGGATATCAGTTTTTACACCGAGCGGCTGCCACCTGACCTCCGCAACTCGAAGGCTAACGATACTCTAAGGCTAGACCAGTGTCAGGATATTATAGGGCACTGACTTTCCAATAACGACTGTCATGGATGTTTATGGCAGCCGGAACCGACGGCTTAACGTGCTCTCCGAGGCACGGAGCAGGCGATAATTATTGTCAATCAATACGGACATAATTTCGAAACTTCATATACCTTCCGAAAGTCAGAGGTGCGCGACTTGGGTTCGAACCCGAGATCCTCTGCATTGCAGTCTGTTGGTTGGTGTCAAATACACATGAAAGTTTTATCAAAATCGGTCTAGCTGCTTAGGAGGTGTATAGTGATATACCTACACATGTAAACAAAAATTATACGAAGCCATTCGCGGACATAAAAGACCACCAAAAATATAAGTAAGTACGCAAAATTATTAAGAACAATAGATAATATCAGCTATAAACTATTAGTTATTTCTACATTTTATTATTCATTATATTATAGAGTCAGCTTGTGACCACGGCCGGTGTAACCTGGTCCAAACGTTAGGCATATAAAAGGTAAACATTATGCATGATCGCGTTATTACCCGTTACATATTATAATATATATCATGCAACGCGAAAGTTTAAAAGTTATGATTTTATAATTGTTTCAATTTTATTTGTAGTAGACTACCTCCTTCACTAAATTAACACAATGTTAAGAAAAACGATATATTACATTGTTTTTTGTTATTATCAATAGCAATGGCGAAGAAAATCTCTCACATCAACATACTGCTACATAAAATCACTATGTAAATATAGTTGTTTTAGTCTTTATAATTAATGTACAAGAGATTCTTGAAAAGGCATTAGAACAACACTTACACCTATTTTCAAACACCTCAACGTTATAATTCAAGCTAACTAGAAAAACAAATTGGATTTCATTAAATTCCAGTAATTAAATGAAAATACATTTACCCAGTTTTAATGTATAACCGATTACTTGCTGAAAGAATTTTTAATTTGATACAGTAGTCCAACTTGAAAATTACTGAACCGATTTTAAAATACTGTCACCATTGGAAAGCTTCTTTATCCCGAAGCAACATAGGCTATATAACATTACACTGGGAGCTACGGGAGCGGAGTAGTCTTGTCTTCGATAAAAAGGATAAAAAAAAAATAATATTATCGATATTAATATTATAAAAATATATTATATGATATTAATATTATATAGTAGCACAGGCCGAGTAGCATAGTCTATCTATATTTTATTTAAAAAAGAAGAAAGACACGAGCAAACCCTCGGGCAAAAAGCTTGAGCTTGTATTGAATATAATAAAAACAGCAATGTTATATTCATTTTTTAACTATTACCACCCTATACAACATAATGTTTACGTAACAGATTAATATAACAATGCGTTTGTTGTTACAATTGTTACTAAATTGGGCGTGTCGAAGACTGAGCCGACATTTTGTTACAACTGACACAATAGCAGAATCAACATCGGAGGTCTGTTAAAAAGGTTTTATTGTCTATAAAAAAAATAAAGCGAATCTCTGGATTAAGAGGACGTTAAATTGTCTGTGGTTTAATAAAAAATGGCTGTGGGATTCCCACACATGATGATCTTTTTTTGGTTTCGTTTGGGCTTTATTTAGAATAGGTTTAGGAAGACTATCTAATGTCTTCTATTATAGTGCACAAGCTGTGTGCACAAGTGTGTGCGCAAGTACAAGCGCACTCTCTGTTCCCTGACTCTTATAGTTCGATGGGACGGCTATCCAACACGACCGGAGAGAGATCAGGCGCAAGACCAACGGCTTTAGTTGTTTGCTGAGGCACGAGGATGTGCAACACCACAAACTTATACTTCAGGCTGCTATAAAAAATCTTGACGGAAAATCCTATTGACTCCTTATTGGCACGAACCGGGAAACAAACTAAAGACCTCATGCTTACCAGTCGCAATGCCTATTGCAGGGTCATCGAGGCACTTACCTGACCAATATGGCAAGAAAGTGTCTGCTGCCCGCCTTATACGCTGTTACATTAGAATAAAATAATAATATCAGCACTGTATATAAACTGTACCACAGCTGGGCACTGACCTCTTCTCAGTATGAGAAGCGTTAGGCCATAGTCCACCACGCTAACTCAGTGCGGGTTGGCAGACTTCACATATCTTCGAGTACATTATGAAGAACGCTCAGACTATGCAGATATTCTCATATATATTTCCTTTACCTCATTATAAAAAAAAAACACATTAAATAAATGAACGTTATACAATATTTATTTCAATAAAAAACTTATCAACACATGTAAAAAGATAGAAGAAGATGAAATCCTTATTGAATACTAGATTATGCCCGCGGCTTCGCTCGCGTGAATATACGTTAGGTTAGGTTAGTAACTGTAGTCTTTTCTGGATGAAAGGTATCCTATATCCTTTTCTGTTTCCCTGATAACGTGTATGCGAAAATTCATAATTATTGGTCGAGTAGTGAAGGGATGAAATCGTAACAAACAAACTCACATTAGCATTTATAATATAAAAGTTAGGATTTCATTCAATAGAAAACATTTAAACACCTGTAAAAAAACAATCCCTATTAAATATGAGTAAAGAACCGCATAATCCATAGGCAATAATATTTTCTATAATTCCTTTGTTAACCAATAACTACAGATGCATTGTACCATAGCCATCAATGGTGTTCTTTTTTTGTTATAGGCTCATTACACTCAATGCCGTTTGCCATTTGCGGATTAAAAAAACAGCTTCTGGTCTATTAAAACTTGGGTAATTTTGTTAAAAAGAAGTTTTTGGGATCATAAATGTTGTGATCATAAATATTAGTCTGTTATTTGTAATTTTATATACATTTTAGAGTTGTTTATGGATTTTGTGTAAGAATTTAGTCGTTAGTAGTACGTTTTTTGGAACTGAGCTCGGTAAATGGCGATAGATTTATCCATTACGTGGTATTTAAAACCATAGTTGACGAAATACAACCTTTAATACATCACTGCCTATCCTTACGGTGATAAGTGTGATGTCATGAATGCATGTAACTATGCAATTGATTGTGCAAAACGAATCTTTCGAAACTAGGTATTAGGGCAGTTATTGGGTTTACCTGTGACTACATTTTTTGTCGCAGGCTAGCAACACCTGTTTCTATTTACTTTGTATTTTTATTAATATTGTTTGTAGATGTGAGCCAAAATAAACTACTTTTATTTCTTTTTTATTTCCTTCAGTTTGGCTAGCTCTTCTTATTATATTATTGGATTTATTATTTTGTACGTGTATTAAAACGGCTGGACCGATTTTGATTAAAAAAAATTGTGTCTGTTGAGTAATCATGTATTTATTTCCACTATTTATATTTACAAACGTATTAAAAAAGATAACATAATTACAAAAACACAAATAATTATAATACTAAATATTTACAAAAATGGTTTAGGCATCGTAGAATTCTTCAGCATCGCTGTCAACTGGTAACAATCTGTTGAGTGGTTTTGATTCACATTTGGACCCAGTAGGTAGCGCTACGATCAGGTTCTAGGAAGACAACGACAGTCGAGTCCGTTAGCTTTAAATAAAGATTTCAATGTGATAGAAGCCATTGCTTTTCAACCAATTTAAAACCACCTCTGGCGATCCCTTGCAAAGGCTGTGTTTGTATGTAATAATAAATCAACCAATATGCCTGTATTGTTTCAGTCCGGCCAGCGCAAGCGCACACACAAGTATTTCCACTGCCCGGCGGATTCCCATGGGCGCATAGTTCCAGAGGTCTGTATACATAGCAAGTCTTTTTACGCGAACATTTTAACTAATACCCAAGTGCTTTATTTTGTATTGAAAACAAAACTGCCGCGCTTCGAATAATATATCGCTGGTCCAATATTACAAGGTTCCACGTTAATTTTTGAGAAAAATGGGTTATGAATATTGTACTGTTCTATATGAAGGAATTATCCTTTTTGTTTAGACTAATATAGATTACTATATTAGTCTAAACAAGGAATGACATATAGAACGATGCAATATCCATCTCATTTTTTTCATAAATTTAACATAGATCCTTGGAATATTGGACCAGCGATATCCTGTCGAAGGGGAATATATAAACATTCAAAGAACTAATTAATAACATTTAAAAACTATTGGCACCACTATTTAATTTTGTGGATCACACTAATGTTTGTTTTGTGTAGAATTCGAGCCGACAACACTTGATATAGTGGCAGAGATGAATAAATTAAGAAAATTTCCTAAATATAGCAACGGTATATTAAAATTGAAGCTGAAGGACTCCTTAGTGACATACACACAATGCAGCAATGGTGCCAATTCTGTTGTCACAAAATTCTCTTATCTTAGCTAAAAATCTCTAAAATTTAGTTTAGTCCTATCAAACGACATTTCGTATTCCGAAATCGCTAAAAGTGACAGGACTAAATTAAATTTTAGAGATTTTTAGCTAAGATAAGAGAATTTTATGACAACAGAATTGGCACTAATGTCTGCTTGTCATTAAGAAATAAGTGCTACGAAATACCTTGTTCCTCTTCTGTTTTCTTGTTTATGAACTATAATATGTATTTTGTAATACCTTTTACATAGTTAGTACAATTAAATGGTTTGTATCTATGACAGTGTAAGGTTTAAGAAAAATTTGCGTAGCTCGTTTTCAAACGTAAAACTTTGGCGAGAGAATATTTGTACTTAATCTAACATTGTATTGGAAATTAATTAATAAATTTTAAATTCATTAAAAATTCCACATATCCATCCAGCTAAATATAAAAAAAAATATTTTTGTCATTTTTATCGATTTGACCACTAACGAAGATATCAAACTTGGTATATTGGCAGAAGCGAGGCAACCAATCCGACCATTAAGCCATCGCTGCAATAAAAAATGAAAGATTTCTTTGTATCATCTACACTAATATTATAAAGCTGAAGAGTTTGTTTGTTTGTTTGAACGTGCTAATCCCAGGGACTACTGGCTCGAATTGAGAAATTCTTTTAGTGTTGGATAGCCTATTTATCGAGGAAGGCTATAGGATATATTATAACATCACGCTACGTCCCACGGGGGTGGCGCAGTAACCATAAATGCGAGTGAAACCGCGGGCACATCTAATATATATTATATATATCAGCCCTGTATTAAACTGTCCCACTGCTGGGCACGGGCCTCTTCTCAGTGTGAGAAGGGTTAGGCCATAGTCCACTACGCTGGCCCAGTGCGGGTTGGTAGACTTCACATATCTTCGAGAACATTATAGAGAACTCTCAGACATGCAGGTTTCCTCACGATGTTTTCCTTCACTATTAAAGCAAGCAAGGATTAGCTATTTAATACGCATATAACTTCGAAAAGTCTGAGATGCGCGCCTTGGGTTCGAACTCGAGACCTCTGCTTGGCAGTCCAACGGTTTCCCACTAGGCTATCGCTGTGTAATCAGTATTGCTGTTGGAACTAATCCCAACCGCACCTAGGAATCATTACTATCCCCATATTGGCACGGATGGCACGGCGGCGTAATGATTTCTGTGATTGCCTCACCATGATAGTCATTACGACGAGAACAACCTTCGACAGGTTCGAATTCCACATGAGGCAAAATTTATGTCATCTTCGAATGTTTTTGCGAGTCTGGGCGACCTAATTGTCGTCTATCGAGCACAATTCCAAACTCCGTATTGTTACCGAGCATTTCTTTACAAAAAAAACTCAATAGGTACCCCTTTATCCTAACCAAAAATCGAATCGGAGACCTCATAATATATAATAAAAAATATTAGCCCTGTATTAAATTGACCTACTCTTGGGCGAAGGCCTCTTCTCAGTGTGAGAAGGCAGACTTCATGATCACCAGTAACTACTGCTATTCTATCAATGTAGTCGTAAATAAAATCGTTTTGTCAACAGGAAAGCCCCGTCGGGGTATGATGCGACGTGCCGTCTTCTCAGACCTACAGCGGAAGGGTTTGGAGAAGCGGTTCCAAGTCCAGAAGTATATCAGTAAACCAGACAGGAAAAAGCTGGCTGAGAAACTAGGCCTCAAGGATAGTCAGGTGAGGAGAAATCTTTTACAGGAATATTCATAGATTAGTTGGAAATCTTTTTTAGGAATATTCATAGATGCGTTACTACGTTTAAATATGGTCACCTTTCAGGACGTTAAGTTGTCATCTGACACATAATGACAACATGATATCTGACTTACAAAATATAGTATTATCATGCTCACTTATATTGAAAATTATACACTATCGTTCTCTACAAGGTAAATGTGTGAGCTCACTGTTTTAGTGTGGACACTTTTCGCAAGTTTGCAATCTAAGTTACGCTACGTCTACCTACGCTGGGAGTACAATTATTATGATTAATTTTTTTACGGTGTCTACTGGGAATCTTTTACAGGAATACTACATTCTCGGCTTCGCTCACTTTAATCTAGATTTTTTAGTAAATTTCTATCCCTCGGCAAAAGTACTTTTATTCTTGATGAAAAGTATATGCCTATACCCTTTTCTATTCTCTGATAACGGGTATGAGAAATTTCATGATAACAGGTCGAGTAGTTAAGGCGTGAAAGCGTAACAAACAAACAAACTCATATTCGCCTTTAATTAATTTTAATTAGTTAGAATTTCACTAACATAAACAAAAATGTCCGAAACTAGGTCAAACAGTTGAAACTAAATTCGCTTTTAAATAAAAATATTCAATTACAGTTTCTGATTGCCTTGTTCGTATTGGGGCATTAGTTTGCGTTCATGTTTTCGGCTAAAGTAAAAGTGCTTATCAAACCTGAGAATAGAATACTTTTTGTAAAGCAATTACAACTGGCTGCTCTTTGTGTCCGTTGTTTGAATGTTTGTAGTCTTCCACGACACAGTAAATATTCCTATACTCCATTTGGTTATGTATTTAACTAAAGGTAAACAATCTGGATCTGACTTTTTACACAAACACATATTAAACAAATAAACTACTGCTTAAACTAACGGTTCAATTGATTTAGTAATCATTATTGTTGTATTTACATTGATCTTTAGCAGCATTTTATTATTAAACTGAGTTTTTAGATAAAAGACACATCAAGATTGTTTACCTTTAGTTAAGTACCTAACCAAAAGGAGTATAAGGCGAGCATTCCTTTCTAAAAAAATGGAATTGATTTTAGAATATACTGCCTCGGTGGCACAGCTCAAGTGTATGCGACCACTGTGCATGAGGTCTTCAATACCTGGGTTGAAATGTTATTGGGTTTTTCTGACAAGAAATTGTCAGTAGCTGTATGGAGTCCAGACTCCGTGCTCTCTCCTCTGTCCTCTTTAGCCGGAGCTGGTAAAATGTGTTTATTATATCTCTACCTACATCTTCGGGGATATACAGATGCATTGTAAGATTGTGTGTTTTACATACATAGTCTTACAATGGTATGTAAAAAACACAATTTTACTTATCGGGATCACGTCATAAGACCCTTAAGGGATTTTACAAAAAGAAAACATTTAAATGCGTGCTTTTAATTTTAAACTCGAACTGTTAAGTCCGAAATCCTAAGAAAATATGATCTTACGTAGTAATAATATTTGGTTAAACTTGACCACAATAATACAATACTCTTCTTATAAATAGTTAGCATTAACTTTATTCGTGAATGCTCATCCTTAAATACGTACGCACCTGTTCCACGCTATACATTAATAAAATCGTTGCCACTACAAAATATTTCTGCACGAACAGTTATAGAACAATAAAGGAGTCTTTATTCCCAACATGAACATTATAAATCTATCGCAACAGGCATCACAGCTAACCCGTCAAGAGAGTCGCAAGTATACAATTTTCCCGCCAACGACTCCCCAAGGGGAGTTAACACAGGGTGTTACAAAAAATAGCTACCCCTGAGGGTTCAGGGGGCTGTCAGACGCAGCCGCCGGGCCCGCCCCCTCCCGGCGCCCCTAGGAAACGTTTAAAACAATTACCAAACGATATTTGAATTTTACCATTGAGACTTTTTGGTTGGCTGTATGGGTGTTGCCATGCCTTTTCGCTGTTTGACGTGTGATTTTATAACCTAAAATTTGGTGCCTGATTTTTTTTAGCTTACGTAAATGTATATTTTTCTTGCTTGTGTTCCAATTATATTATGAAAAAAAATTGTAACAAGGATTGTACGTGATATTACGATTTTTCTTTTAGTAGAAATCCTTAGGTGAAATAACTATTGTTTTTTTTTATAATTAACCACAAAGTATCTACCTGTCAATTAATTTTTTATTTAGGTAACTCAACTGACAGCTTAAAAGTAGTTTAATATGGCAACCGTGGGAACGCCGTAAAATCTCGAGTTTCAATTTACATTTCCGAGCTTATAAGCGTATTAAATACGTAATTATTGCTCGCTTTAACGGCGAAGGAAAACATCGTGAGGAAACATGGATGTCTGGACTTCGCCATAATGTCCTTTAAGCTGTAGTCTGGCTGGCTATCCCTAATTAAGCAAGCGTGAACACTTATTCATTTAGTAGGAAAGGTTAGATAAGGCAGACTAGTATGAAGTTATCACTGATTTATTCAGCAAACTTATAACTTATTATACATATTTATTGGTCTATTAACCTATTGAGTCGCAGCGGACCACCGACGGCCAGACACAATAGGTTTTTACTTATGTCTGGCATTCCAACAATTGAAATGTTAACATATTTATACGTACTATAGATTTGAACTCCGGTTTGCTTGCCATTCGAGAAAATTGTTTATAAGTTTTTCTGTCAGGCAATTTTCTATCGTAGCCTTCATGCAGCTTTTGATAATTATGTTTTACAAGCACATAGGCTTTTGGAGATCTAACCTTAGTTTGTGAAATGTGGGTGAAATACGTTCTCTACGGTCTCTACCTACAGGTACACATAAAGTCATGTAATATGGACAAAAACTATCTAAAAAGAAAGAGTTTTTTTTTTGTTTGTATGTAATTGATAAACTCTGAAATTAATGAACAGACTTTTGTGATTCTTTCACCATCACGCTACGGGAGCGGAATAGCAATCATAAACGTGGGTGAAACCGCGGACAAAAGCTAGCTATATATATAGCTAGCTTTCTTAATTGAAAGCTGAATCCATCTTATTAAACAAATTACGGTTTAGAATATATAAAGCCTTCATTAAATTACAACAAACATATAATAACAACGGCAACCATAGACAATAAAAAACATTTTATAGAGTTTCCGGCTCCAACAAACCGGTATTTACCGGAAAATTGCGGAGGTAATCGGTTTCTCCCCTCGTAGCCGGTTTTTTGTTGTTTCAAATTGATAACTAGAAATATGTTACTGATATTTTATTTATTGTGAAGTTGTTTTCGTTTATTTTGTTTATAACTAGCAATCGGTTGCAGCTTCGTTCGCTTAAACTGTAATAATAATAATAATATTCTATCACATACACACAACACAATCTACCACAAACTAAGCAGAGCTTGTACTATGGGTACTAGACAATGGATAAACATATAGGTACTCGTATATATATTTTTTGTAAATACATACATATTATACATAGAAACATTCAGACCAAGACAAACATCCATGTTCATGCACACAAATGTTTGACTTGTGCGGGAATCGAACCTGCGACCTCAGGCGTGGCAGTCGGTTACACTAACCACTACGCCATCGAGATTCTATGGTTCACGATTGCGTGCATCATCCTTTTTTCTAATTGGTATTTAGTAAACAGATGTACTGTCAGTTAGAGACCAGAAATCCAACTCTATGTAGGTATGTAAGTCTTAGGGATGTTGCGAATATTCGCATCCGCATCCGTAATTGCGGAGCATCCGCATCAATTTGGACATCCGCATCTGCATCCGCATTTGCGGATGTGAGCCTTTAAATATCCGTATCCGCATACGCATCCGCGGATGTCAAAATATCTGCATCCGCAACATCCCTGGTATAGGGACATCCCTTCCTCTACGATTATCCCAGTTTATGATATAGCGTTCCCCTACACCAACCGATTAGGCTATAATAGATACATCCCTAGTATGTATTGTTTATTTTGTCATCTCTATTTATTAATCTGTCACGTCTTAGAATACCAGACATCATTAAAAGTAAATCGTGTATAGCCGCCGGTGTACCGCTGCGATGCAAGCCTAGAGATAATATCTGCTCTTGAATTGTAACGGCCGGCATGCGAAGAAGTTGTTTCAAAAAGAAGACTACCTATCTCTCAGAACAGTACTTTTTCTCTGAATGAAAGCTACCCTTTGTTCTTTACTGTTGTCCTCACAACGTGTGTGCGAAATTTCATGATGATCGGTCGAGTAGTTAAGGCGTGAAAGCGTAACAAACAAACAAACTGACATTTCCATTTATAATATTAGTTAGGATGAACTAGATAAATCACTTTCAAAGTAATGGAAATCGACAATCTAATCTAGACTATTTTATTATTAACCTATTCAGTCGCAGCGGTACTCCGGCGACCAGCCACAAAACCCAACAATTGACAGATTAATAACTGCACTAGTGTAAATAACATTTAACAAATAAGTAGCAAGCTTAGAAGAATTGGGTTATTGAATGGCAAAAACCATTTTCAAACCCGACTGGTAGTTCCAGAGATTTAGCAAAAAACAAACTAACCAACTCTTCAGCTTTATCATATTAGTATTAAAAAAATATCCATAGCTATCATTATATTCTCATACAAGCCGTTATTTTAAAAATTATCTTGGCAATGCTGCGTATTAAATAGTTAATTATCGTTTGCTTTAACGATGCTGGAAAACATTGTGAGTAAACCTGCATGTCTGAGAAGTTTACAATCTAAACCTATGTGAAGTCTGCCAATCCGCAATGGGCCAGCGCGTGGTGGACTAACCTAACCCTGAAGGTATTATCTACTTTGGATAACTAAATAAAATATGGTATACAGTCTAATCAACGAAGTATATATTCTCACTTCACAATAATTATACTTATGTTCTAAAGATATACAGAGTACCGGGTATTGCCACGTCGGGGAGTGAACTGCTCACCTGTCCCCGCGACCCGCACTACCGCCTAATACATTTTTTTTATTTTTTATAATAAATATATCTTTATTGACACAAATTAAACTACAATAATTTAGAATTCTCTCATCCCTGCACTAGTAAAATCTGTGTTACAGGAGCCAGTCACAAATTGCATTACACTTCAGTGGTATTACAGTGGTAAGCGATCGCTTATGTAGTGTAAGTGTAAGAATATGTGTGTGCGTTTGTGTGTGTGCGTGAGTTTGTGTGCGTGTGTGTGTGTGTGTGCGTGCGTGTGTGTGTGTGTGTGTGATGATTGGCCCTACGACGGTGTCTTGGGATCAGAAAATTTGGCACTTCACCAATCAATTGTATACTAATGTTAAGTTATAACCGTCAATAGATTCTCAAATTCTCACATTCGCTGACAACGCTGTTTCCTACGCACACATTAACATACAGTGCCCCTACACTCATTCCCCCCTTTCTTTGAAAGAAAACAAAATAAAACATTAATAAAATATATACTCTATCTAACTGCAGAAGTTTCATACATTTTAATACATCATTACAAAGTTTACAACAAGGCCAGTAATGTGATTCGACACGCTGTCAATGCTGACTCGACGGTAAGATTACGCCGGCGCTGTTTACATTACGCGTCCGATTCGGTGACGTTCGTTGGTTACGTACCTAATACTATTTTAGAACGTAAGTTATTAGTTTTATAATTACGACTAAGTACATTTTTAGGCATTTTTGTAACATACAGTGCCCTACAACCCTTCTCAAACCGAGAAGAAGCCTGTGCCCAGCAAAATGACAGTTTAATACAGGTCTGATATCATACGTAATATTAGAAATATTTGTTACAACATATATACAACTATTTATATTTACAAACGTATTAAAACAGATAAAATAATTACAAAAACACAAATAATTATATTATTACGTAATATTATATTACCATTATTCTAGTTAATGTATACTGTCATCGTGTTTAGCAATAAGACTGTGTGTATAACTATAATGTTATTACATTTTTAAATTAAATAAATTATTATTATTAAATTATTATATTACAAATGTGAGTTTGTTTGTAACGCATGCACGCCTTAACTACTTGACCGATCATCATGAAATTTCGCATACACGTTGACAAGGCTACGGAAAAAGACATTATCATATATATCAAAAAGACATTCATCCAGGGAAAAGTACCTACTCTTCCTTAAGAATAGGTAGTCTTCTATATAAAACATCTTCGCATTTCGGCTGTTAGAATTCAAAAGCTAAAGATATATCTAGACTTAACTTATTGAGTCGTAGCGGCACACCGACGGCCAGATACTAGACTTTTAATTATATCTGGTACTAGCTTTTTCCCACGGCTCCACTCGCGGAAATCTAAGTAATGTAAATTTTCTATCTATTAACAGTTCTCTTTTGTGGATGAAAGATTTTACCATTTCTGTACTTCTGACAACGTGTATGCGAAATTTCATGATAATCAGTCGAGTAGGTTAGGCGTGAAAGCGTTACAAACAAACTCACATTCGTATTAATAATATGATACGAGGTTTTGCCCACGGTATCGCTTGCGTAAATGTAGGTTAGGAGGGAACACGCCAGGTTTTTTAGGTTTTCCTGGATCAAAGGTACCCTATATCCATTACGGTACCGCTGAAATTTCATGAAAATCGGTCGAGCAGTTACCGCTTTAAACCGAGCACTTACATTCGCGTTTATTATATCAGTTAGAACTGCCAGGCTTGAGAGATTACAAGCTATATTTTGACGATACAGGTAACCCATCCTTTTACGTAAACACGTCTAATCACTTACCATCCCTTCTAAACAATCGTAATCTGTATAACAAGAAGGCTTCACCCCTAATTCGATAAACGCTAGCGATTAACTCACCCCTCGGATTCCATTTAACGTTTGGGGCGCTTCTATCGTTTGTTGTATAGATATATGTTGTTTTATGTTTAAAATTGGGATTTAATTTAAGCTGTTAGCCTGTTAGCGTTGCAGTGTCCCACTGTTGGGCTAAGGCCTGCTGAGGTGGGAATCTAAGGCTGGTTTGATAGTAAAAGGTTTGCGTGAAACCAAAAAAATTAGACGATGGCATTTTTCTTTTAAAAATAATACTTTAAAAAATCTTAAAAACACGCTTTATTAAGGTGAGGGTTATCAAAATATCTTAGAAAGCACCCTACACATATTTACATAAAAATTATTAAACTATTTTCTACTTTTTAGTTTGGTTTTTTAATAGAGCGTGTTTTTTTAGTTTTTAAACTATTATTTATTTTTAATTCCTTCGCATATTTTTTTAAATTTCGAGTTAATCCGACGTTTTTAAGGGGGTCAAAATCATGTTCAAAGTTTCCGTTACATACATACTTACTAACAAACGTATGAACCTAATAAAAGCGTGTTAAAAAGACCACTCTCGCTATCTAGCGCCTACTTCATAGGGCCTGGGAATGCCAGATCCAGGATCCCCACCAATTACATTATCTGTAGGACTGAGCCCTCCTAATCAAATCTTACGTAATCCTAAGTAGGTAATAGTAAATGTATATATAAGTTGCTAAAGGATGTATTCGTTGCTCGTTTGCTCGCGGCTTTTTAAGAGCAGCGATAGCTCAGTGGAAAGACCAACAGACTGCAATGCAGAGGGTCTCGAGTTCGAACCCACGTCGCGCACCTCTGACTTTCGAAAGTTATATGACTTTTCGAAATTATGTGCGTATTGATTGACAATAATCGCCTACTCCGTGCCTCGGAGAGCACGTTAAGCCGTCGGTCTCGACTGCCATGAACATCTATGGCAGTCGCCTATAATATCCTGACACTGGTCTAGCCTTAGGGTAGCGTTAGCCTTCGGGTTGCGGTGGTCAGGTGGCAGCCGCTCCGTGTAAAAACTGATATCCAGTCAAATCCGGTTAGACTAGAAAAGCCGACCTCAAGTGACTTGGGAAATAATAAAGGCTAGGGAGAAGAAGTTTGCTCGCGGCTTTTTCTGTAGCGTCATAAGACAGTGAAAGCAACCAGCTTATAATTTTGTTTTGCTTCATTTACCGAGCATTGCTTAATGTCACATGATTTGGCTACTTTGTTGTATATGAATTTTTCAATAAATGTACTAAAGCGTCTAGCAAAGGATTAGGAGTAGGTCAGAGTATGTTGCAGAATGACCAAGTTTATGCTCAAAGCTCTATAGGTGGTTTCCAATTAGACAGCAGAGGACAACGTGGACCTTATCCGACTTCGGTGATGGTTTGGTGGATGCTAGCTATCAAGAAGTGACTGAGCCATATTTTTGTGAAAAATGTGTTAAAACATCGGCACAAGTGTATCAAGATACAATTCTTGAGAATGTCCTTAAGGTAATGGTCCTTTCAGCAAGACTCAGCACCGACACCCAAGCGTGGCTGGAAACGAACGTTTTGGTGTTTCTTTTTTATCGTGACACGGCATTTTGATTGTAACGGACCTGATGGAAAGCCCAATTACAGTCCAGAGACATTGACGACGAGGAGAAGATAGATGTCTTCTAGCCGTCGTCAGTGTCAAGCCTGTCTGACCAAATGCTCCTTCACACTACGTTTGAAGGACCCAATGTCATAGAATGGAGGGAACACATGAGCCGGAAGACTTATTCAAAATTGTATGGTATGGCATAAAAAGGAATTGCTGAACCTTTTGGTGTGAGATGGGATTGTGCTAACCGTCAATTGGTGATTACAAAGACCGGCACGAGTGGTTCTCAAAAGAAAAGGGGAAGGTGGGATGAGGTCAATGATGATGCCATGATGGAGGCGATAGAATACGCTAAGGGACGCAATGTTTCTACGAAGTTGTAGCGGTTCGATATCCTTCGTAACCTCATGGCTATCGATTATACGTACGGCATGACGCTGCAGTTTATCTAAGGCATCGAGTAGGTACTTAGCAGAACCATTCCAAAGGTGCGAACAGAAGGTACTCCATGCTGCTACGGACTTTATCAGAACTGAAGACTGGCTGTCATCTAGTCCGGATCTTAATCTACTGGATTATGATTTATAGTCAGTTTTAGAAAGTATGGCATGCTCTAAGCGCCATGATAATTGGGAGTCCCTAAAACAATCCATAAGGTTGGCAGTGAAGAATTTTCCCATGGAGAGAGTGCGCGTTTCTATTGATAACTGGCCTCAACGGTTAAAGTACTGTATTAAAGCCAACGGAGATCATTTTGAATGAGCTTCATATATTTTAATGTTATTATATTAATGTATAAACTAACACACATTACAGTAATAAATGTTTTATGCAATAATTTTCTTTTTACGCAAATGTTATTCATTGAAATTAAACTACTACTACACTAATTTTTTTTTTATTGAAATTTGGAAATAGTTTATTTGTTCATTAAAGTTTAATACATCAATGCATTGTGTTTGGAGCCTCCTTTTAGACAAACAATGTCTGTATTAGGAGCCTCCGCTCTTTCATAACATGTAGGTATGTAGAACAAAAACAAAAAAAAAAAAAATAATATGATAACATGCATATTATTTAAATTAAATTAAATTAAGTATAGTAGTTGTGAAGTATTTATAGTATTATTGGTCGTTTTAGTGTGTTATCGTACTGGTGTATAATGATAATATGATGTGATATAATATACTTAAATAATAACTAAATGTGACTGTTAAGAAGAATAAATACAATTACTAAAAAGCTCAGGCTAGGTCAGGCGTATCTCATGGAGTTCTTGCTTGGTATTACCAAAACTGATAATTTATTTCAATTTATATGCTAAAATATGATTATTATCTAAGTGCTATATTAAATTTTATACTACTGGGTTAAAATTTTGGAAAATTCTTACCATGGAGTCCGGAATGGCCATAGATGTGGGACGTACATCATACCTACCTATCGAAAAGTAGGTGCGTTTCTCCTCTGCCTACTCCTTTTGAAGATACACGGTCATGTGACTATCTATACTAATAGTTATTATAAAGCTGAAGAGTTTGTTTGTTTGGTTAAACGCGCTAACCTCTGGAACTACTGGTTCCAATTGAAAATTACTTTTGTGTCGGATAGCCTATTTATCGAGGAAGGTTAAAGGATAACATCACGCTTCGACCCACGGGGGCGGCGCAGTAACCATAAACGCGTGTGAAACCGCGGGCACAGCTAGTGTCTTTACACTAACTGTGCCCGCGGTATCCCTAGGGAACAAGACATTTTTATGTCCTTTTCTATATCACGTACCTAATAATAGGCGAAATTAGAAAGGCTTTTGTCTAAACTTTGTTACTACCGAGAATTTCTTAAAAACGTAATAACGCGGCTTGACCCGGAGGTCGGACGTTTGTATGATCAGTAATCTCCAACCTATGCCACGGAGACCTAAGCCGACCTGCCTTTAAATCATACATGTGACTTAACCGTTCTTAAATTGCACGAAAGAGTAGTCACAAGAACAGTGAGCTCACACATTACATTTACATAATAGAGAATGACAGTGCACGAATTTCAATATAAGTGAGCGTCTTATTACTATATACAGGGTGTCCGGTAATTAATGGATAACCTGGAAATGTCTTATAGTGGAACCGATGGCCGTTCAGAAAAAAAATGAAAAAAATCTATCCTAACTATTACCTGAGATATTTGTTTTTTTTTAATTACCTTGTGTAACTTTCTTGTATACTACGACCATAAATGAATGAAATCCATCGGTTTTTGTTGTTTTATTATTAAACACTAATTATGCTAATAGATAGACAGTTAAAAGTATGCTATACTTATATAGCTTGCACTCTTTAATATATATATTTTTTCTTTTTTCATTTTTCTGAACGGCCATCAGTTCTACTATAAGACATTTCAAGGTTATCCATTAATTACCGGACACTCTGTATATAATTCATATGTCATGTTGTCATTGTGTGTCAGATGACAATTTAACGTCCAGAAAAGTGACCATATTTAAATATCGTAGCACATCTATAATTTAAATCTTAGACGGGTCTAGCCCTATAAAAATAATACTTTTAACATTTTAGAGTTGCTACATCAAAAGAAAAACAATCCAACGCGTAATTGAAACAATCCTTTGACATGAAATCGTTTTCATTCTTTACATTTAAGTAAAAAAAGGATTCTACAGATTAAAATACATACCCCCGGGACTCCAAACGTCTTGAGACAAAAACATCCATTCCGCGAAACGGAGATATAGAAAACGTTAAAGTGGAAAAGAGACGGCAATAACAGCGAACGACGTCTTAAACTGAGCTTCTATTGGTCGATTTGTATCGAATAAAATCGCGGAAAGCTCTCCTATTGGTCGGTTATATAACTTTTTTTTTACTCGCGCACGCTTGGGTATTTCGTAGCGCGGAGCCTTTTTTACGATATTCTGAGTTTTATTAGATACTTATGAACAGATTTTGTGGTGTATTTTCCAAATGATTGCGTTCAAAGCTGTATTTTGTGTGTGTTTATAATAAAAAAATTGTTTATGGGTCGAATATGGCGGTTAAATTTTTTCGGTTATGCGGTATTGTTTTATTTGGTTTAAATATTATATTATTGTTTAGGATTGTGTCTATATTTAAACATATCATGTGTAATATGTTTAAATATGAGGCAAAGCTAGTTAATTTACCCTGCAGACGTTGACCAAGTTTGATGTTATGTTTGGAGCCCGTAACTGGGTGTAAGATTCGACTCCCAGTTTGGGCAGTGTTATTAGGTTTTTCTGTTAGGAAATTCTCAGGAACAGCAATTAGCCTAGTATTTTTTTAATGAAAGGGCGCTTCCTATCATGAATTATAAAAAATGAGTGTCATTTTCCTGTTAATAAAAATCACTTTTACAATGAATTGGTGGTAAGTCTTGCCATGCTTAAAATAGCGTAAGACTATATAAGCTGTCATATTTTGACATAGGTTATGATAATATCAGCTGTACTATACTGTCCCACTGCTGGGCATGGGCTGCTCCTCAGTGTGTGAAAGGTTAGGCCACAGTGCACCGTGCTGGCTCAGTGCGGGTTGGCAAACAGAAAACACTCAGACACTCAGGTTCCTTACAAAATTTGCTTTACTGGCGGGATAATTAAATACATAGACAATTACATAAAATTTTTTGGTGAAAATCAGTTCAGTGGTTTTTGAGTTAATCGCGAACAGACAGACAGACACGGCGGGTGACTTTATTTTATAATATGTAGTGATACGTAAATTAACTCAGTGATAACTCTTTTAATCGGAAATCGAACCCGAACCGACACTACACCACTGTAGCACTATTAAATTCATAATCATTTTCATCGTTTTAAAAAATGCTACGCCCGCACTAGGAATAATTCCTAATATCGCAGGGGACTTTACAAACATTCAAACAACGGACACAAAGAACACCCAGATTTGGAACAACTATTTATGGATGACACAAATTTTTGTCCCGTGTGGGTATCGAACCCTGCGCGCGGCGGTCAATGGCGAGGCGACCTCTTAATCGACTACGCCATGCGTTCAATCAAATATCAATATATTACATACATAATTAACCATTAATTAATTAATTTAGTGCCCGTTTTTAACACAAACGCTTTTAAACATAATTGAGGACGATAAGGAACATCAAAAGCTATTTAATCTATTGTTGTAATAGACAAATTAATTAATTTTCAACAATGGCGCCAAAGCGCTAGAGATGGGACAAGATATACCGTTAGTCGATTTGAGTAGTCGAGTTTAATGTCCTCGAGTGATTCTCATTTATGATTATATAATTATTATATGTGTATAAACAGCGTATCCTAAATAATATCATAAGCTAGATTTTACCCGCGTCTTCGCCCGCGTATAAGTAAGTTTGGTTATGTTAATATAAGTAGATACTTATAAAATTAAATATTCTCTATGTTTCTCGGTGATAATATAGCTTTCAAATAGGGAAAGAATGTTTAAAATCGGTCAGTCGTTTTTGAGTTAAATCATGACAAATAAGCAAACAAACAAAAATAATCAAATCTTCCATGTTTATAATACGTAAGTAGGTATAGACGAGCTTTTGCCAACGGCTTCACTCGCTTAAAAGTAGGTTAGGTTAAGTTAGTAACAGTAGAATTTTTTAAATAAATTGTAGCCTATGTTACTCGGTAATAATAAATCTGTTAGTAGAGGCTGTTGAGGTAATGGTTAAGAATTTCTAAAACCGGTCGAGTAGTTTTTGAGTTAAATTCTTTCAATAAAACAAACAAACAAAAATTCTAATCTTTCCTTTTTAAAATATGAGTATAGACTAGGTATTGCCCGCGGCTTTGCTTGCGTAAATGTATATTATGTTAGGTTAGCCTATGTCTATTAGTTACCCTATATCCTTTTATGTACTCCTGGCCACGTGTACCTATGCGAAATTGCATGACGATCGGTCGAGTAGTTAATGCAACAATAACTAATAAATGTGGTCATGTTTCTGGGTCAAATTTTGATGATAAATAGCACCGTGAGCTTTAATAATATTTTTTCTTATTGTCTTATGAATCTTATGATGTATAGTTATTTTTAAACTCTTTATTTAACTTGCTTTACCGTGTGGTACCTACATCAATAAAAAGCCTATGTCCTTCCCCGGCTTTTAAACGATCTCTCTACCAAATATCGTCCAAATCGGTTGAGGGTTAACCCGTGAAGAGATAACAGACAGAGTTACTTTCGATTTTATAATATTAGTAAGGATAGCTGCTAGTGAGAATTTCTTTAACTTCCAATCTGGGTATCGAACTTTATAACGCACAGCAACATTCAGTACTACTGCGCCATCGAAAATCGTATCCAATATTTTCATATTAAACACCCAATATATAACAATACTCATATATTTGTTATAAAGCCAAACGCACACTAGAGTAGCGTACACTGTTTAAGTAAAGGCACTCGCTTACTGCAGCACCGTATCCGAGTATCCGAGATATCCGCACAATCTTGCCGCTTGCTTCTGACATTAAATAATTGTTGGGTGCCGGTATCCGCACTTAGAACGAATAGATATGGCGGTCGGATTTATTTGTTATGATATTATTATGTAATAATAATGTCTGAGATAACTATGTTATAAAAACTGCCTTTGTCTTGTGACATTGAAAAGTTATTATAATGTACATTTATTGAACTCAAAATACTATGTTAGTACACTCTCGCTCGAAACACAGATATGATCTAGTTTGGTCAAATATCTATAAGTGTACTTTATATGTTATTGTTGAGATGTAATTGTAAATAATTTTATTTCTACTAGTAAACTATTGATATAGGTATATGTAAATCTATGTTTACCGCCAATCGTTAGGTCTTTTAGGTGTGAGAACCTCAGATCGCGCTGTGTTACTGAAATTTTCTGACGGCAATTCAAACGGTGTCTAGACATGGGCTTGTAGATAGCAATATATTTGCCCTTATTATACTTACTTCAGTAATTTAGGATTAATATACCTCTGCCCTTCCCTGCCAAAACTAATAAAGGCGTAGTCGCTATGTTTTAGATTCCACAGGTAATCCTATTTCCTTCTACAGACCAACATCAGTGATGCCATTGAGAATTTCTTAACCCTTAAGTGTTGAATAAAAATCTTCACACTGATGTCTTCAGCCGGTACTCAACACCCGTGACTATTATAAGCCCGTTCGATAACTAAAAGGTTAAAAAATAAGGTTTTGCTTGACCCAATCTAACCCGGAGTCCCTCACGATTAATCATAAATATTAATTTATGTCATGGTGTAAACTTTAACTAAAATAAGTGAAAGGTATTCAAACTTATAATATCCTCTCTAACTCTAATAATCCGATGGGTGGTAATCTGACACGGCCGGAGAGAAATTGACACAGGACTAACGGCTTTAAATGCTTACCGAGGCGCGGGGTGTGCTACACCGGCAGCTTCCTAACTCCGGGCTGCAGTTCAGAATTTCTTGGTAGTAGAATATTATTAACATGAGACGAGTGCATAAGGTGTCCAGTTAGGTTAGGTTAGAATCCCGAATCCCGGGTATTCCCAGGATTCGGGATTCTAACCTAACCTAACTCGATACCTCATGCACAACAGTCGCATTCAATACTTCTGTGCAACTCAGAAGTACCTACTACAATTCTAGGCAATAGGTTAATTTTTTAATGCCATACAACTTTTTAAAGGCAAGTCTACGAACAATACTATAGGACATAGCTAAATATGGCTTTAAAGTATTTAAACTCACTGCCACGTCTACACTGGTATATCTCTATGGCGAAGGGGAAAGCCGAGTTGAAATTTATTTAATGACGACCAACGGCGGGTTTTTGTGAGAACATGAAGACATTTGGCGGATATATATCCAAGTATACGAGTATATATCGGCGTTTGGCGGATATATTTGAAGGTAATGATGTATATGGCGAAGAAATTTGTTCGTGGTGAAATATTGGTGTTTTTTGTTCACTAGTTATGTCCGTGACGTTACTATTTTGTCTCAATCTGGCATCGAATCTAGTACCCTAGATTGGTAGGTAAGATATATTCAGGTAGATCAATAAGGCAGAAAAATCTATATCTATCTATACTTCACTAAATAATTATAAAACAAAATCTACCGCCGCGTCTATCTGGCTTTTCGCGATAAACTCGAAAACGACTGGATATTCATGCGGTTTTCACCAAGGTTTAGGTAGGTATGTAATTTGTTACATGATGTAATATATAATGTAATAAGAATTATAATAATTTAAATTTTGTAAATAGTCTAATATATTCTTTTTTGTAATAATTTAATTTATTATTGTATTTGCGTTGTATTTTTGAATTTGTTTCTTGATATTGACAATTCTTTTTTCTCTTTTTTGTTACCCATTTAATTTTGTATGTCTCAATGATAGAACGTAGTGGACGCATAATTTGTAACGTCTTTGTACCTATTACCTATGTTTCTACAAATAAACGATTTCTGATTCTGATTCTAAGATTTTGTTCTACCCGTGCGAAGCCGGGACGGCTCGCTAGTATAGCTATAAAAAGGAAAGATTTGTATTTTCATTTGTAATGTTGATACTACAAATGAAAATAATAAATATTTTTATTAAATCGGTCCTTAAGTTTATGAATTGATACTCATAAACTTAAGAACCGATTTAAAAAAATCTTCCATTATTAGAAAGCTACTTAATTAAGAAGTAACATAAGCTATATAACATTACGCTACGAGCCACGGGAGCGGTGCAGTGATCATAAACCTGGCAAGGGACAGCAATGTCTCGCTTTTGCACGAAGTTTAGAAATATGCCTGTAGGTAGTAATAGTCCTCAAAACCATCGCCTACGAAATGTGGGTGTAATCCACTTTCGTCTGTCGAGGATATCTTCTTCTTAGCGATTATTAATCCCAGCTTATGCCAGGGTCCGCTTATTTCTGGTCTAACGAGATTTAGCTGCATATCAGTTTTTTGAGTCTGTCGTCTATCGAGGATATACTCGTAATAATATGTATGTATGTATGATAATCATTAAGTTAATACTACGTACTTAAGTAGACATCTTATTTTGCAACAAGTGCTCTCAAACTCACTCAATGTGATCCAGGCGATTACTAGAACGGCACGTTTGAGTGCAATATTATTTCATCAGTAGCGTAATACACATGATGGCTTATCTTAAATATTAACATTCTGCACTCTCACATTTCGTTGCAATAATCGACTAAGTAAGTTAGAGAGCATGCACTTAATCGTATTAAAAACAATTTACTAGCATGTCTCCTCTAGTACGTAATACATATGACTTCAATCGTATTAATAGACTTTTGGCTTTTATTGTTCGTAACAGAAGCCGGGCATTAATTCATTACTATCGAACAAAGACCGGCTAGAGGATTCATCGTGAATGGTCTAGCCTTATCAAAACCTATAATGTCTATATACCCAATGAATCTGATTTCCGTCCGCGGACCGCACCGAATATTTGAAATATTCATATTTCGAATGAATATTCAAACGCGCTCTGTTTACATTCACGGCGTTCCAATTTCAAATATTTGCATTTATTTATTTATGGATACGGGACCTTTTTGTTCGGACTTTTTGAAAGCGAGTTCTAAAAAAATATTTTCACGTATCGTGTCGTAGTCTGGTTCTAAAAAGTTCTCGCTTTTAAAATTGCGTTTGAATTTTATTATATTTTAGCATGCTTTTAGCTCTATTCTTTTCGCACTTTTAACAATCAAGAAAAATAGTAAAAGTGATAAAAATAATTCCATTTTTATCACCTTTACTATTTTCTCGATTTTAATCTCGTTCTGGCTTTTAGAAACTAACTATAATAGTATCAGCTCTGTTTATAAACTGTTTATCTGCTGAGCACGGACTTCTATTCAATATGAGAATGGTTAAGCCGTAACATACCCAGTCCGAGTGTGGCTTGGAGTCATCTTCGAGAATATTACCGATGGAGAACTCACAGACATGCCGGTTTCCTCGCAATGATTTCTTTAACCTACAAATGAGTGATGATTGACTACCTATTTAATACGGACATAACTCTGAAAACTCAGAGATTTGATCAAACTAGAGACCTCTGCGTGACATGACACTCTCTCCCACAACGCTATAGGTACTATTACTTAAAAGCTAGCATTTGAATATTATTTTACCTTTATAGACATTGTAATAGTTCTGTACTCAGTAGACGAAAATAAAACATGGAATTATTCTTCCCGCTTAAAAATGGCAGCACGGAGTCTATACAAAGTAGGCAGTGCATAATAAAACTACGCCGTGTCGCTATAAGCGTGGGTTCGTGACATTGACTGCAAGTAAATAAACTGTAAAACAGAACAGCTAATAGCTATCTCGACATATTAAAAGTAACGTCCATTGTTGAGTAGTAGAGTTGAGTAAGTAACTGTGGTGTCAATAATAAACTGTGCTTACTATGAAAGTACTGCTTCCATATTTTTTTACATTCACTGGCTGTATCGATTCTCACTAATGCGAGGGTTACTTTTTTTTTAAATACGCGGGAATTTTTTGACTTTTTGATTGACATATGTCATATTTGTTTAATTTAAATTTGCCTATTCAAATTGAACGGTATTTAAATATTGTAAACATTCAGCTTACCCTTTTTTAATATTGTTAAACAAATATTGTGGTATTTGAATAAAATGATTTAGGTTAAATAGTTTGATTTAAAATGTATGGTATGGTATTGATAGCAAATAGAAGGGCCTATGACACTAGGATCTAAAAACATTAATACAATACACACTGCACCGTTTGTAGCCAAATGTAGCGTACTTAAAAAGTGGCCAAACTAAGAAGAGTGAGCTCACTCATTACATTTACATAATAGGGAACGATAGTGAACATAATATTTATTTAAAATTCAGATGCCTTGTGCATTGTGTCGGCAACAACTGTGTATGGTTTATGCGTTTGATTCCCTTATATGGCAATCATTTGTGTAATCGACTGATGTCTGTATAAAATTTAGGTGTTTTGCGTTGTGGCATTGTTTGCAAAGCACTCGTATATTAGATATAATACCAATGATATTATATACAGAAAAGAAGCGAACATGTTACGAAAAGTAAAGAATCAGAAACATCTTAATAGAGTTGTTTCTATATTGAAAATCCAACAAATTAAATAAAATCCCCTAACAAAAAAAATCTAAGTGCGTTCGTCCCACCCATAGGCTAACTGACTTCGTGCTGCGAATTTCCTAACAAAAAGCCCGACTACATTCTGTCCAACCCGGTCATCAAATCCAAGATACCATATCAGTCCCATTCGCTATCGCTACACTACCGAGACAATATGTATTAATAAGAATATTTACAAAGGTCTGTTGTTTTCTAACTCGACGCCAATCGTTATTAAGTTATTATTGTAGGGGTAACATTCAGGGGATGATCAACCCTCTTACTTGACTTTCTAAGGAGGCCTGCTTAAGTAATTATAAACAGCTGATACGGTTCTGTTTTTATTAATATTTGAGAGGGAATATTTTATGATTTTTCACCAAAAGTTACATAATTATGTAGTTGTAACTGTCGCGGTTCACTATCAGCTCTGGTTCTAAATTGTCCCACTGCTGGGCACGAGTATCTTTGCAATGTGAGAAAGGTATGGTTGAGACTGGTCTATCACCAGACCATTTTTAAATCTTTTAAAATAATTATCGCTCGGTGTAACGATGAAGGAACATCTTGAGGAAACCTGCATAATAATAATAACAATAATTCTTTATTTGTAACAGCAAGGTGAATACAAACATTACACAGCCCTGATTTCCAAACTAGCGTGAGCTATATGTTGGGAGAAATGTCTGAGAATTATCCACAACATTCTTAAAGGTATATGAAGACTGCCAAACTGTAGTGGGGCCAGCGTAATAGACAATGGCCTAATCCTTCTCACACGGAGATTAGTCCCGTGTCCAGCAGTGGGACAGTGCAAGAACAGAGCTAATATATTATACAGGTTGTCCAGTAAATAATGGATAACCTTGAAATATCTAATAGGAGAAAAGACGGCCGTTCAAAATAAAACAAAAAACTATCTTAAATACTACCTGAGACATGATTTTTGAATTACCATGTTTAACTTTCTTGTCCACTACGGTCATAAATTAATGAAATCTATCGGTTTTTTGTTGTTTTATTACTAAACACTAATTATGCTAATAGATAGACAGTCAAAAGTATGCTATGCTATTGCACTTCTATAATATTTTTTTATTTTCATTTCAAGGTTCAGGTATCCATTAATTACCGGACACCCTGTATATCTTCGATAATAATCTCTGAATTCTTTCTAATATTCTTTCATGTATACAAAGCTACACAATCGTTGATTAATATAGGCTATATTTCAACCATACTACGCAGCCGATTCTACAGATGGAAGCTAGATATACATACAGCTCAAAAACCTTTATAGATATATAAAAGCACTGATAACTAATGAATCGCGGGGGTGACGTCACAATCACACGGTACGTCTTTATTCTATATAAATTGTAATAAAAGTGAATATGTCAGAAAGTAATTAATACTTAGCCGGCGAACCCCGGTCTCTTGTAGTGTTGGTGCCAATGTCGATGAATATGTGATGTATTTTATTTTATCGTATATTTGGTAGCTACGGATGGTGTAGTGCTTAATCTCGACGTAGCATATATATTTCAAATTTTCAAATTAAAATTCAAATAGTTTATTGCGAATATAGGTTAATACAATGGTGTTGACATAGTTTTATCAGTATTGAACAAACAATTAGTGCAGCTAAATTCCGCCAATTGGCATGCAATATTGATCAGATTAATCATTTATATACTTTTATATTAAATTATTTAAACATGCCCTAATTATAATTGAAGTTCACATGAAACATAATTAAAAACAATATAAATATTAATTAATTAAATGTTATCCATGTCATTGTTTACATCATACAAGTCAATTTAGATAATATTATACAAGTCAAGTGAATTTAGTTATAAGTCATTAAAAGCTAATTATATTATTGAATGTCATATTTGTCTTCGATATATTCTTTCAGTGTGTAGTATGCCTTATCAATAATATATAAATATGCCTCAAATCTAGCGGAAGTAATTATTTGACCGTAAGAAGATACTTAGTTAACAATTTAACAATGAAGTAGTGAGATTCACAGATTCATTTCCGTATAGACGGAGTTTATTACTTCATTCCGACCCTAAAAATTAAAATTCTAATTATTTATTTATGTAGAAATCACTGTTAGAATGGTGTTACTAAATGATTAGCTATGACAATTCAGTCGCCTGTACTTAGTTTTTTCTAGAATAGTTGTTTTCCTCTTACTTTCTAGTAAGCAATGATTTAGTTGTGTTTAATTGGCATTGCTGTCGACAAGGGCAAACAGTCATGTATATTATCAGTGGTTACAACTTCCAATCAAGTGGATCGCTATCTCGTCTTCTTCAATTCAATTAAAAACAACATTTTATTGTTATCAAACAAAATTTGATCTTTTTGTATGTAATTTTAAGACGAGTTGATTAACAAATTTACTTTTTAGCACTTGTAATCAGAGCTAGACTGCTGTATAATCTGTTTCATTATGTGGAGGCAATTAATGTGAGTAGTTGCGCCGTCAGATCATTTTTGATTCCGTAATTTTTATTTACTCTACTACTACTTATCTTATTGCTACATACGAAGCTCGGGCAATAAGGTGCTATAATCAATTAAGCATATTTAGCGTTAACATGCTAAGTATTTAGATACTTTAATCTTAAGTGCAAAATCTTTAAAATATATTTTTATAAAATAAAACTATCGACAAATCTTAACATCTCCCATCCCTATTCGCAAAAGGGCCGGCGTCATCTGCCGTCGGCATATTGTCGCCACCCTTCACGTAGGGTTTCAGGCCACTGCGGGGTGGGCACGGGTCCCCTGAGGTAGGGGGGACGGTCAGATTAAGCATCTTTTAGACCTCAACTTTACGGTGCTGTGATTTCGAGGATTGAGTTTTGTGAGTTGAATAAGTATGATAATAATAGAGAGCAGTTATCTATCTCTTGTGGTAACTTTCGTTTGTGAATGTGTTTATGCTGGTAACTTTCAATTGTAATTTAGAAAATTTGATTTGAAATTAATCACCATTTATTTATGAATATCGGTACAATAGTTAAGTTGCTTCAAATACCCATATAGTTCCTCCATACTCCATCTTCTAGTATACAAATATTCAAAAAATATTATTTAATATGAATATTATATTGTTATATTATATTATATTCTATAAATGCGAATGTGAGTTTGTTTGTTACGCTGTCCCGCCCTTACTACTTTACCAATCACTATGAAATGCCGCATACACGTTGTCAATGAAACAGAGAAGGACATAGGGTACCTTTCATCCAGAATTAAGTACTGTTACTAACATAACATAACCTACATTTACGCAAGTGAAGCCGCGGCCAAAATCTTGTCATAATAATAAATTATAGATTCGTAATTTTCACGTAGTCACTCTTACTTGTTTGGTCCTGTTACAGAACCATTTATTAAGTATTATTTAAATTACAGACATGCAATTCCAGACATTGCCCATTAAGTTAAATTAACTAATGCTTGTAAAGCCTTGTGCCAAAGACAATTATTTTTTTTATGTTTATTGGCCAACCAGCAATTGTTTACACTTGACGTTATAATTAACAGTTCACTTAAGTACTTAGACTAATGTAACAATCTCATATAGATTGCATGCATGCACAAAATACAATAATATGTTTACAACAGCACCTTACAAGTATAGATATATTGAAACATAAAATAAATAACACAACAAAATTCAACAACTGAAAAGAATTGAAATCTTAACATAAATTACAGGTATAAAAAAACGAGAGTAAATGAAAAGATGTCTATAAACAAGAATATAAAGTTGAAATATAGTGTGCACAAAATATACTGTTTGGCGCATGTATCTTCCTATACGCTCAACTCTTTGCCTGAACCTAGCAACTAACCTAGAATGTAACTTCAGTGTTCAGGTCAGTTAAATTTTGACATATTTTACATAGAATTTGTGACAAATATTAACTGTCCGCAGGTAAAACAATTGGTTTCTTGATATAGGAACCCCCCTAAATCACCAACCTATAGATTTTGACATTCATACGTGTTACTTTGTGACCTAAATGATATATATTTTTTAAGGTTGGATATTCCTTTTGTTCAAGAATTGAATCCATTACATTTAATGCAATATCACAGAAACATTATTGGCAAGACTACTACTTAAATCACTGCGCCTTTAGTAATTTGATTGATGATACCAATTCGTGAAGGAATAAGACATTGAATTGGCGATAACTGAACTACCGTTAATACAACCATAGCTCACACTCAAAAACTAAAATAGCATGAATATCACAAATTATCTCATCAAACCAACATCTGCTACATCAATCCACTATTTTCCAATAAAAGATTGTCAAGATTTTTAACGATTCAATTTTGACAATAACGATTTGAGCGCACGAAAAAAACACGTCCATATTTAAAAGTTTGACAAATGATTCGAATTTTGAAACGGGCGCGAACATCGATCAGTTTGATTGGTTACGGCCAATCGGCGGGAGCGATTTGTCATCGACGAAGAATATTTGTTTTTAAAAAAATATAACTTTTTTGTGAATCGTTTATTTGTACGGTGATTTAGTTAATTGAAGTTTGTCTGCGAGTGAGATATTGATAGAGCCATCAGCTGGTTGGTTTCGCACGATTAATGTATCGATGAGTGGATATTCGATTACTTAACGAATGTGCTAAGTTAGTTTATATTTCTCCGGTAGATATATCGATTAGATTTTCTTTATTTGTTTCCTTAGTAGTATCTGTGTTTTATAAATAGCCTGTACCATTTTATGACTTGGCTCATCTGCACGCTATCGTCATTGAGTGCTAAAAGATTAAGCCTACTGCTAATTAAGGTAGTAGATCTTCGCTGGTTTCAGCATGAATGGGCCGGATCGACTGGGGTAGTACTACCCTCTCAAAGAATACCGGCGTGAAGTAACGGTACCCGTACTGTTGCGTTTCGTATCGGTGAGTGAGAGAGACGGAGGCCCAGTTACCCCGATCCTTTTTCTATCCTTTCCCTCCTTCATTCCTTTTTAATGGGCTGGCAACGCACTTGTTACTCCTTTGGGGTTGCGAGTGTCCATGGGCGGCGGTAATCGCTTACCATCAGGCGATCCGTCTGCTCGTTTGCCGCACTAGGCCATAAAAAAAAAATTGAATATTTCTGTTTCCGTGTTGACGCGATATCCTCTTATTTTTTGTATATAATATATACAGGGTGATTTTGAAATCGTGTAATTCCTTTTAACCACGCATTCTACTGGTGATATAGAATAACCCTGACCATATTTTTATTTAATTAGAATTATTTTTTTGAAAAAATATTGTTCCGTTTTTTTTCGTGAAATGGTGTCAGATAGTCAAATGTTAACCAACCGAGGCAATTTTAATTTTTTACTAATTAAAATAAAAAAACATATTAATAATTAATGTCGTAAATAATAACGGGCGGTCCTTTTTATTGCCCCTTATTATTTACGACATCAGTTATTGTTATGTTATTATTTTTAAATTAGTAAAATATTAAGATTGTGTCAGGTGGTTAAAATATGACTATTTGAAATCATTTCATGAAAAAAATCTGTACTCTAATTTTGCCGAAACCATTATTCTAATTAAGAAAAAATATGGTCAGGGTTATTCTATATCACCAGTAGAATGCGGGGTTAAAAGGAATTACACGATTTCAAAATCACCCTGTGTAGCTAGATTTTGCCATCCAATTCGCTCGCGTTAATCTAGCTTTTGTCAATAAATTTCTATTCCTCGCAAACAGTAGGTACTGCTTCCTTCATGAAAATTATCTATCCTATCTTCCTTTCTGTATCCCTTACAACGTGTATGCAAAATTTCATGATAATCGGTGCAGTAGTTAAGGCGTGAAAGCGTAACAAGCAAACAAAGTCTTATTCGCATTTTTATTACCTATCTACTAGCTTTTGCCCGCGGCTTCGCTTGCGTAAATGTATGTAAGGTTATTTTAGTAACAGCACCTTTTTTAAATAAAATATTGCCTATATTACTCGGTGATAATATGACATTCTAATAGCGAAAGAATTCTTTAACTCGGTTGTTTAGTTTAGCTACCCAAACGATTTTTGTTTGTTGTACAAACAAACAAAAAATCAAACTTTCCCTCTTTATAATATTTATATTGTTAGGGTTTAGCATGTGACAGTATAATTCCAACAATTACGCTTTAACTGTTTTACAAAAGATTTGGTTGCACCAATTTTGTATTTAGTCCTTCTCTTTGCGTAAGAAGCATAGCAATACTGGGCTATAGTTACCCTCACGTTCTAAATATAAATTTCACTTCTATATGACAATAAAACTAACACGTCATATTCGAATAATGAATTAAAAATAAATGATCGATTATGACACGATACGTGGGCGGGAAAACGGTTGTCGCCATTTTATTAACACATCATAGCTTCATTCATGATGCATCATTTGTGGGGTAGATACGAAAATTACTATTTGACCTCGAGTGTCTTTAACTTGGTTAAATTTATTTGTTGCTTTGTAAGCTATTTGTTTTATTTTTCACAATTAATAGCAGCATATTAAGCAATCAGTACACAATTCTAATACTTAATCGTAAATGTAACAAATGCACTGCTACGTAATTCACAGATCATAATACAGAAGAACATAAGCTTTTATTTGAAAAGAGCATCATCAGCACTAGGAATGAATCCTGTATTGCGGGGACTTTACAAACATTCAAACAACTTACACAAAGAACACCCAGATTTGATACAAATATTTGTGGATCACGCCAATTTTATCTCGTATAGGGTTCGAACCCCCAATGCTCGGCGCGGCGGCAGTGGCGAAGCATGAATGCGGTTATCATAATTGGAAGGCGCTTGAAAGACCATAACACTGTCGACTTTGTAAATACTTTTTGAAGAAGCCTGTTAATCCACAACCCATACTGTCGTCGTCGAACAGTAAAACTGCATGTCAGGTGGGCAGTCATACCTACGTACCTAAGTAAATATATATATTTAGATTTGCACGATATAAATCATTCATAATAATAAGTTCATTGCCAGAAAGCATTCGCCAAATATTCTAAACAATAAACAGAACAAAATACAAAAAGAAATCATAACCAAAAAATATTGCACAGAAATAAAAACACAAAACCGCGCGCGCGGTCAAACGTCATTCGTTTTTTTTTCTAAACAGCGAACGCAGGCAAAGGAACACACCCGCGTACAACCACGCCTCCAACCATCAATAACTTGCGATGTCAAACACAATGCACCGTTACTCGCTATTTATTCCGTAAAACTGTTAGAATTTTACCGAAAATAATAAAACGAATCTTAACAGAAAAAAATAAAACGATTTTTTATTTGTTAAACGAGGAATCGATTTGTTAGAAAAAACTGTTAATGTTTCGCGCCCTTTTGTGAATGATAATTTTTGACGATTATGGATGTTTTTTTGGTATTATGCAATGGTGATTTTGTACAATGAATTGGTATTTTTTTCGCGAAAAGAAGATTGTTATAGTACCTATTGATTGTATAAAACAGTTGCTTTTACCCTTTTTCGTTATAAATGATTCTGAGCCTTGATGCGGCCGTAGCAACTAGGGTTGATTACGTAGCTTGTATAAAACCTGCTCAGACGGTGCCACATAAAATATTTATTTCATTTTCTACACAGATAACAGGTTGCATTCCAAGTTTCCTTTTAATCTTAATTATGCTTGTGATAGGATACTACGCTCTGGCCAATTGGAAGGAACGACTTGTGCACCCCAGTGCCGGGCACGCCACGATCGTGGCGGTAAGTCCCGTTTTTGAGGAGTGGCTGGAGAGGCGGCATGGCGCCCTCACCTTCCGGCTGACACAGGTTCTGACTGGCCACGGTTGTTTTGGCCGGTTCCTGTGTCGTATACGCCGGCAAGAGACGCCCGGTTGTCACCACTGCGGCGACTGCCGCGACGTTGTTGAGGACACGGCGCTGCACACTTTGGCGGTTTGCCCCGCCTGGGCATCGCAGCGCCGTGATTTGATCGCGGCAGTCGGATCGGTTGCCCTCTCGCTCCCGGCCGTAGTTCAGTCTATGGTCCGGAGTGAGAGGTCGTGGAACGCCGTCGCCTCCTTCTGTGAGGAAGTTATTTCCATCAAGGAGGCGGCGGAGCGGGAGAGGGAGCGTTTAAACCCTCTCCCCAACCGCAGAGCCGGGCGCCGGAGGGCGCGAGACGACCTCCAGCCACCCTGAGGTTTGACCTGGGGGTGGCGGGCTTTGTGGGCCTGCCCGCCATCCGTTCAGCACCAGGTCCGAGAGGCGGCGTGCGTGTTCCCACGCGCGCCTCTGTGTCGAGTCCGTCTCCCCTCTAGGGGAGACAGTAGGGTTTTAAGCGACGTAGTGCCTATTTTGGGTAGGTCTTTCGTGTAGTGGCCTGCCGTTTCATACGGCCGTAACCGCGGCGGGGTCGCGACCGCATGCGAAAGCGATTCGCGCGGCCCCGTCGATAGTGGTTTTGTCGGTATTCCGGGAGGTACATTACTATTATTTCCATCTTTCTTTTACCCCGGCGAGTCCGACATAATCCCTCCGCCCGCCCCCGCGGAGGGATATGCGTCATAGCATTTCCCCACGTAAAAAAAAAAAAAAAAAAAAAAGGATACTACGCTCTGCCGAAATATTAAGTATTAAAATTAATTTTATTACTTATTTTACATGCGAGACATTTTTATTTTATACATAGTAATTAATTAATTTGATTTTTGTTTTGTCTTTGTAATCATGATATTGAATGGCCTTTCATCTACAACTGTGTCTAGACAGCAATAGGTATACTCCTACTGTAAGATGTCTAGGGAGATAGGTAATGTAAAAATCGGTACCGAGTAACCTTTTTTTGAGTACACATATCATGAACATTCATACATAGTCATAGGCTTATATTCCCAAAGGAGTTCACATCTACGTTTCGGCAGATATGTATGTTTCTAGGTCCCGTATAATAGGGCTGAGCCTATTCCTGTTATATACACAGTTCCAGATTCCGTGTTGCTGCTGCAAATTTCTTCTCATATAAACCCAATAACGTTTTATCCGACACGGGAAATAAACTCGAGATGCACTTATATGGTGCCGACTAAGACAATTTTTGTTCAAATATTGCTTAGATGGGAGCTTGACAGCCAATGATTCTCCAGTAAGAACATTTCCAATAGAAGCACGAAGTCAACAAATATGCTGTAGTAGATTTCAAACTTGGACCTATTACGTAGGACCTCACCCATTATGTGCTAAATATAGATATAACACTCTCGTCCCTGCTGTCAAACTAAATATTCAGTTTACATACAAAATCTAACCTCAAATCTTTCTAACAGGTGAAGATCTGGTTCCAAAATCGTCGGATGAAGTGGCGAAACTCTAAAGAGAGAGAACTCCTGGCATCAGGAGGGTCCCGTGAACAGACATTACCGAACAAGAACAACCCTCACCCAGACTTGTCGGATGCTGAGGCTGACAAACCCAAGCTATCTCCTCTGTCACCCATGAACGAAGACCAGGGCGAGGATATGAAGAAAGTTTATGCGACGACGTCCAATGAATTTAGAGGTAAGATCTTAAATCTGTCTGTTTTATAAGCATTCACGGCTAAAACGATGTAAAACTTGGCAAGGAGATAGACTGTGTTCCCATACGATTTAGCTGGCGAAGCTGCAATCAGAATCTAGTTCAGTCGGTTTGGTATCGAACTGAGCTCGTATTGTTGTCCGAAGCATTAAAGCTCTTCAAGTCTTTTATATATCTATAGCAGCAAAAGCCTAGTGGGAGACCGTTAAACTGCTACGCAGAGTTCTCGAGGTCTGTTCCAAGGAGATCAGAAAATTCACAAATATCAACTCAAGTTCGGCATCTCTGACTTTTCGAAGTTATGTACTTATTAAATAGTTAGTTATCGCTCGCTTTTACGGTGAAGGAAAACACTGTGAAGAAACCTGCATAGTCTAGTTATATTACATTATTATTATTTGTAGGTTATGAAGACAAGATGGCGGGCGGCGTGTTTTCCCGCGATATTCCGTTCAACAACATGGAAGAAGAGGACTTTGAGAGCGACGCCAGCGCAAGTGACGAGGAGATCAACGTGACATGACGTGTTTCCGTTACACGTAGACATATTTGTACCATAGAGTTTTGTATATTTTATTAGTTTAAGTAAGCTATGTGGTATGGGTATGGGATGGAATCCAAACTTTTAGCTGGTTTGTTTTGCTTGTGCAAGTCCGTGGCTAAGACGCTAATAGTGAATTCAGACTTCGGGTATTTATGTATAGTAACTTGTATTATCATTTCAACAAGTGACGTAACACGTTTGTAAATAAACATTGCACAGCGAGTAATGATAGAAGAAGTTTACAAACGTGTGACGTCAAAATAAACGTAGCCAATCAAAACCAATTAAGTTGAACTAAAATAAATTAACTTCATTTTGGGTTACATATTTAATGGAAAATTGTTTTTTGACAGCATATTTTATACTGTCAATTTATTATGATAATGTTATACCAAATGCTTTTTAATATAAATAGCATTTAACACGTATGTCATTAAACCTGCTACTTGAAGCGACGTTTTCGTTCACAATATCACAATTAACAAAATTGTTAACTACATATTATATTGAATGAAAGTTGCATGCGTTATTTATAACTAGTCTTAGTTATATTAATTCCAAGACTATTAGAGTTACTAAAATAACAAGGTTTAAATTATATAAAAAAACATTTATGTAAAGAAATTTTACTATGCTTTATTTCCAAAATAATTCTTTTACCTACTCCATCGAGTTGAATCTAAACCTATTTGGAACATCCCTGTCCTAATCGTACGCACAAAACACACACGTACAGAAGGCCACTTCAATGCAACACGAGTAAACAGACATACTCACACAGAGGCAGGTTTATGCAGTGATTACGTATTATGACGATCAAGATGGCCGATGGTAGTATTTGAGCTGTTTATTAATTTCGTAATGGTCCCTTAGAAACAGTTCTTTCTTAGGTTAGAAGTAATAAAAATATTTAGCCACAGTCCAATATCCTTAGATTTCAACGCAGTATATGCCTCGTTTGCAGTTTTGTTGACAATGCAGCAAATACCCTAGCGAGGATAAAGTAGAAATGAAACGATTTTTACGTGGGGGAATGCTTTGACGCATACCTCTCCGCGGGTCGACGGAGAGGTTATGTCGGGCTCACCGGGGAAAGGATACTCCGATAATACCGACAAAACCTACCACGGTGTTCCTCCACATAACCATAGAGGGCATGGCCGCGCGAATCGCATGCAATCGCGACCCCGTCGTGTGAAACGGCAGGCCACTACACAAAAATACTTCCTCCACCGTCCCCTTGGGGGAGACAAAGACACGACACAGAGGCGCACGTGGGAACATGCACGCCGCCTCTCGGACCTGGTGCTGATCGGGTGGCGAGCAAACCCACACAGCCCACCACCCCCAGGTCAAACCTCAGGGTGGCTGGAGGTCATCTCGCGCCGTTAGGCGCCCGGTTCTGCGGTTAGGGAGAGGGTTTAAGCGCTTCCTCTCCCGCTCCGCCGCCTCCTTGATGGAAATCACCGTCTCACAGAAGGAGGCGACGGCGTTCCACGATCTCTCATTTCGGATCATAGACTGAACCATGGCCGGAAGCGAGAGAGCAACCAGTCCGACTGCCGCGATCATCGATGGCCGCGATCAACTCACGGCGCTGCGATGCGGCGTGTGGGACTCACCAGCCTAGTGCTGGGATACCCACTAAAAAAACCTGGGGTGTTCCCTCTCCCACCCAATGGGGGGGGCCAGTTGGGAGCCGACCTCCTCTCGTCCCCGGGGGAGAGCATTTCACTGCTCTCCCCTTTCGACGTTAGAAGGCGCGCGGGAACACCGCGCGCGCCCTCTGTGGGTTCTTACTCACGGGTGGCAGGGTCCCCTGAGGCCTTGCCACCCAGAACCCTTAGGTGGGGGGCAGGAGAGCGACATAAGCGCGTCTCCTGCGCCCCCTCCTCCGGCGGCGGATGTCCGGGGCGTAAGGATCTTCCTCACGCCCCCGCTCCGCCGCCTCCTTCTGCGAGATGACAGCCTCGCAGAAGGACCTTATTGCGCCCCAGCACCTGTCGTCGCCGACCATCATGGATACGACGGTCGGCAACGAGAGGTCGGGGCCAATCACGGCGACCAGGGCACAGCGCTCCTCGGCCCACGCTGGACACTCCTCCAGCGTGTGCTGCGCCGTGTCCCGGTCGCACTCCTCGCAGTGGTGACACCTGGTTGTCGGCTCCCTACCGGCTATCTTGCACAGGTACTCTCCGAAACAGCCGTGTCCAGAGAGCACCTGAGTAAGCCGGTAGGTGAGCAGTCCGCGCCGTCTGTCCGTCCATTGCCTTAGCACCGGACGGACAGCCTCGACTGTCCTCACCCCATAGCGGGGCTGGGCCAGTCGCTCCTCCCACCTGGCCTCGAGGACCAGTCGAGCCTGGGACCTTCGCGTCTCCACCGCCCCGTGAATGGGTTCCTCACCATGGAGTCGGAGGTCCACGCGCCAGTGATACACCGACGCTTGGACCTCCGCCTCCAAATCCCAGGGCGGCGATGCCGCCAGGACGCACGCCGCCTCAAAGGAGACGGTGCGGTACGCCCGCGAAAGCTATATGACTCTAGCCTAACCCTTCGATTTTTCTCATTAAAAGAAGAAGCTCGTATCCAACAGTGGCACAGTGTAAAAACAGAGCTGATTTTATTGTTGTAAGGAAATTCAATACATACACATCCGAAGAGGATCTGAAATATCGTATGTATCTTTGTATTTCTATTTCTATTAAAATAAAGACAACGCCCGCCCTAGGTATAATTCCTTTATCACGGAGGACTTTACAAACATTCAAACAACGGACACAAAGAACACCCAGATTCGAGACAAATATTTGTGGGTAAAAAATTTTTTGTCCCGTGTGAGGATCGAACACTGAGCGTGGCGGAAGTGGCGAGGCGAACACTTAAACCACTTTGCCATCCGTGCAGTCAAATCAATAACATTATATGATATGGGCCTCCATGGCGCGTGGCTGTGCATGAGGTCTCGGGTTCGAATTCCGGGTCGGGCCAACAAAAAGTTATTGGGTTTTCTGTTAAGAAATCTCAATAGCAGCCCGGAGTTAGGAAATTGGCGGTGTTAGCCAACCTCGTGCCTCGGAAAGCACGTAAAGTCGTTGTTCCTGCGCCTGATCTCTCTCCGGTCGTATCGGATTACTGTCCTATCGGATCATGAGAGTGATAACAGAGACTGACGCTTAGACGCTTGTGCACTGTAATATCTCCTGTGCAGATAGATGGCCAGTCTCCGTTAAGATTGTCCGCCGTGACCGAAATGGGTCTGGAGGACATTATTATTATGGTATGGGTATAGTGAGTCAAAAATGCCCAAAATCATCATAACGTAATGAATGAATGGCTCCTAATTGTCATTCGATGAAGTGTATCTGTTTTCTCACATTGCATTGAGCGGCCCACCTGTATTTATTGAATTTGTGTCATACATTAGACAGTATAGACTAACTTGTATCTAAGTATCGTTATTGTAATAATAGTGAAGCTAAATTAGACTAATTAAAACAATTTTTAGCACTTAATGCAAAAACAACAAACTTGTAATTTTTCGCAGCTTCTGTTGGGTTTTATAGTATTTGAGATTAAGTAAGTACAATTCAATTAAATTTAATTTTTAATTAACAGCTGTTTATTTACAAACATTCTATATTGAAATATGTACGTCGTGCGTCTTGTGTCTTATTTTAGTATTTGTGAAGTTCTCTGCTTGACATGTGTTATCGAGTGAGAGGAGTCCCTCTTTTATATATGTAGTTGTTTGTAATTTTGTCAGTAAATAGACGCTGCATAATCTCTCTGAAAACCAATGTCGACCAAAACTATTATTTTAGAAGTGTTCAAATAACCTTTATTATGTTATAATATGCAAAATATTCACTATCTAAGAACTATTAAACGTGTAAATATTAAATAATAGCTATTATAAATAAGTCTGTAAATTTGTTCCTTAATAATATTTGGTGCAAAAATATGTAACGTTATTTTTATGAAATCCGTCCTTACCCTATTGTACCTTTTTTATTTCAGTTTTATCGAATAGTCAAATTCTTTAAGCTCCATGCTATGTAGCAGCTTTTGACAAACACTTTATAACTTAACATACATATACTGACCCCTACATAATATAATATAATATAATGCGGCTCTTCGACTCCTCGGCTGTGGTATTCCCACGAAATGTTTAGTGCTTGCACAGAATATTATTTATTATATTGACTTAAAAGTATTATAATTTATAACACATTTTATTTAATTTACTGTTAGTTAAACCAAGACTTATTTGGCAAACGCAAGCACGAGAGTGTACTTTCAAGCTAAATTTTCTAAATAATACTTCAAAAATATGACTCTTTGAATGGATTTCACTCGTGGATTGTCTATATTTGGCTCTTTTGGACGACAAGGTTGCCGATCTAGTGGTCGGCAACCTTGTCGTCTAAAAGAGCCCTAAAGGATAAGCAGGTGTTTTACACTTACTTTTGGTTAGCTGTGTTTAGGTGATAGAGAGCGAACCTATAAATGATAAAACCTAATAGCTTTGCCTAACAAGAAAATCAATTTCAGTGAAATAGTATTGACGTTACATCGTTCTTTTACTCCAATTTGACAATGTAACACAGTTATTTACCTAACTACTAAAATAGCATTTACAAAATGTCTAAATAACTTTACGTTAAATTTATAAATACTAATAATCAATTAGAACAACATAAACATTTAATAGAAGCAGTTAATAAATATAATATAACACTACTGTGATTTAGAAAAACATTACACAGCACCCGTGTTATTTTTAACCTGCTATAGCACACAGCTTAATAGAAATAGCAGAGCGATTTGACCTAAAAAAAAAACAGTTAGCAAATATTTCACCAACGACTTATTTTTTGTGTTAAATAAATGAAATACTTTACATTAAAATGCGTAGTTTGCACCAAAAATGTAAATAAACTTAAATGTATGTATAATAATAATAAATAAGCGATCTCATTTAATTTAAGTATGATCAAGACTTCATTGAATAATATTATGTCATGGAAACTTTATGTGGAAATAAAAGCGATGTAAAATGATGCCTTGTTTTATTCTGTATAATAGTGCCTTTGTATCTATAAAATGATAGGCAGAAATGTATAGCATACATATTTAAACTTTCGCATTGCATGATATATTCGCACTTTCAACAGAGGCATATCTGAGTATTTTGGATTGGATAAATTTGAACTTTATTGCAATTACTTAACACAAATATAATATTATAAATTTATTGTCACACAATTAGAGTTGAAATTACCTTACTTCCAAATTTCGAGGTAAGTCAGTTTTTATTTAGAGTATATAATACGTAACGGGTATCTGTTGAATTATATACATTAATTTAAGCAAAAATTAATTAATTATTATATTTAACTATATAGAATAATTGCACCTTAGTAATTGTATAATTTGACATCATACAATATAAATAGTATTCAAATACGTTACAGTTTGATTGGCTATAAAAGGCGTAGCAACACTGCTATCTGTCACTTCTTGTTGTGAGCTGTAAGTGAACGGACGTATAAAACTTCCTTGTGTCAAAGTATAAAATAAATAGTTAAAAGTGTTTGTACAGTGTATTATTTAATCCATAACCTCTTATAGGTTATGGGCCCAGTGCCGCGATCGAAAATTCTGTGCAATAAATAAATCACAACTACCTACAGTCTAGTGTTCAATTCGTTATTCTACTGTGTCGTGTAAAGGAGTGCAATATTCGTTAGTAATGGAAGATTTAATGGCCAGTATAACACAATTTTTTTTTTGAAATGTCTTCTTTGTGTACGCAACGTACACGTTACGAAGGATTACTTTTATTTTAAACGAGCGACTAAACAAAAAGATATGGCGGGCAGAACGAGAACAATTCAATCAATCAGTTTATCGCAATAGTCGAAATCTAACGACTTTTCAGGTTATGCATTTATGACTAGAGAGATCCAACAAGATGATAATGTAAACAAAATTACATAATTATGCTGGATTCAGGAGCATCGGATCACATTATAAACAGGGACAGTATTTTCATTACTTATGAACATTTACATATTCTATAATATTCTATCACATGCACACATCACCCTGTGGCCCAAACTAAGCAGAGCTATGGGTGGGTGCTAGACGATTGGTAAACATACATATTGTGCATGGAGGCGCCCGGATCGGGGCAGGCATCCGTGTCCATGCGCACGGGTATTTGACTTGTTCGGGAATCGAATCCGCGACCTCGGGCGTGGCGGTCGGTTGCACTGATCATTACGCCATCGAGGCCGCCTGAATACCAATAAAAAATGTATTTTGCTAAAAATGTTTTATTTATTTCAGCTACAAAAAGAGGTACAATCAATGTAAGCAGCTATGGTGTTCCTGGTGTTTTGGAGAATGTATTGTATTGTCCTGAGGTACCATATAATTTATTATCAGTTTCAAAGATGCAGCAGGCCGGATTGACGCTTATTTTTTTGATCAGCATGGGGCTCTCATTATAAAGGAAGGTAAAATAATTATGAAAGGTAAACTTTTACATAATCTTATTACTTTAGATTTTAAAATACCTATTGAGAGGGGTTATCTAAAAAATCAGGGTAATTAAAATAATTATAAATTATGGCATCAACGCTCAGGCCATTTTAGTAAAATTATTGAAACAATATTACCTATTGATGATTTATGTGAAGCTTGCATAAACAGTAAGCAGACTAGACTACCCTTTAATAAGGTTAAAAATAAAGGATAACCATTTGAAATGTATTTATACACAATGTTATCCAATGTTCTCATGTAAGTGACTGTCTTTTTGAGAATAGATTCTTTAAACCAGAATACATTAAGCGACCATTATATGTACATTCTGATGTATGCGGACCAATCACTCCTTCAACGTTTGATAATAAGGATTATTTTGTTTTGTTTCTGGACCGGTTCACTCATTATTGTGTTGTTTATGCCTTAACTTATAAATCAGATGTATTTTCGCCATTCAAAGATTTTATTGCAAAAAGCGAGTCAAAGTTTAATTCAAAATTAGTCACTGTATAGTGATAACGGTAGAGTGTATCTATCGACTGAAATGAAAGACTACTGTAAAGTAAAGGGTATTAGTTATCACTTAATAGTACCCAGAACTCCATAGTTAAATGGTGTGGCTGAACGTATGGTTCGAAAAATAACTGAAAAGGCTTGTTCTATGTTAACTGGTGCAATGATAGATAAACGCTTTTGAGCTAAAGCAGTGTTAACTGCTGTTCATTTAATAAAAATGTATGTCCATAATAAAACCAATAAATGTGATATTGGTGGGCTATAGTCCAAATTGTTATAAGGTATGGAACACATAATGCGAAAGATATATGACTGTCAGGGATGTTGTAGTAGATGAGATTAATTTTTGGTGTCCAGGCCTGCATTAAAGCCTGAAGGGAATAATTTTAAAAATTCCTAAGACGAAACTGATGTGGACCAAGTGGTTAAATCAGTGTCAACCGAATCTCAAAATACAAGCACCCTAAATCAGATACTTTAAAATCTGATGTACAAGACAGTACTAGTAAAATTCGCAAAATAGATAATGTGGTTGCATGTGAACCTGACATTGACATGGTTACCTTACCTGTAAACAATAATAAAACACATTAGGTAAATGTGTGAGAAGAAGTGATAGGCTCAAAGGTCGACCTCGTATTTGTTATAAAGAAAGTGATGATAATGATGACTATTTGTTTACTGTCAATTCATTTGAGATAAAGTCACTTGATAATAGGTCTTACTGGGCAAAAGTTATTGAAGATGAACTAGAATCCCATAGAATAAATAATACATGGTCTCTGGTGCCAAGACCAGATGATAGAAATATTATAGACTGTATATGGGTCTTTACTATTAAATATGATGAGTTTGGAAAACCTTTTAGATATAAGGCACGTTTTGTTGCCAAAGGTTTCAACCAAGAATATTTTACTGATATACATATATTATAATGCAACTATTGCACCTTTTGCTAGAATAGCTAGCTTTCGTTTTATAATTAGTTTTGCAAATCAACATAAATTATTAATTCATCATATGGATGTCAAAACCGCTTTCTTAAATGGCGTTTTAAAGGAAGCGATATAATTATGATATGAGTATACCTGAAGGCGTCCTAAGTAAACATGAAAATTACGTATGTAAATTAAATAAAGCAGTATATGGGTTGAAACAGGCTGCAAGGTGTTGGTTTGAAGTATTTGAGCGATCTCTTGAAGAAAGGAATTTTCAAAATTCCTAGGTTGATAGGTCAGACAAAGGAAATGTCACGAAAAATATTTATTTTGTATTATATGTTAATGATTTGGTTATAGTATGTACTGACGTTCAAACAATGAACGAATTCAAACGTTATTTAAATGATAAGTTTGAATGAAAATAAGAATGCATGAAAATAACTAGATATGCTGATACAATTACATTAAATCAAGTTATTATATTAAAACAGAGTTAAATAAATTCAATATGATTGATTTTAATTCTGTGAGTACCTACACTTACTGAAGCTAAACTTAATTATAACGCGTTAAATCTAAAAGAAAAAAAAAATGATGCACAATGTCGTAACCTTATAGGATGTTTAATGTACATTATGCTATGTACTCGCCCTGATTTAAGTACATCTGTAAAATGTACATAAAATAATAAACAGGAATTGTGGCATTGCTTAAAACGCGTGTTAAGATATCTTAAAGGTACTATGCATCTAAAGTTAACCTATAAAAGAAATGAACATGATAATGTTTCTGATTGGGTCATGACTATTCTGATCGGAAAGTACTACCGGTTATTTATTTAAACCGTTTGAAAAGTGTACTATAACTTGGTGTACAAAGAGACAAACTTCTGTTGCAGCTTCATCTACTGAAGCCGAATATATAACCGTTTACGAGGCTGTAAAAGAAGCTTTATGGCTTAAGTCTCTAGCTGAAAGTATTAACATACGAATTAATAAACCTATTGTTATATTTGAGAATAATAACGGCTATATAAGCCTTGTTAATAATCCAACTAGCCATAAGAGATCAAACATATTGATATAAAATATAATTTCTCAAGAGAGCAAGTTGGAAGAAATATAATTAAATTAAATTATATGCCCACAGGTCAACAACTGGTTGATGTTTTGATAAAGCCGTTACCAACAACTTCTTTCTAAGAATTAAGATACAAAATGGGTTTAGAATAAGTATTATTACTGTACATACGTGTGTATATATTTGATTAACTTATGTAAGTGGTCTGATTAGGTTTTTCTGGGTTTTCCCTAATCCTAGCAACAAATGTTGGACCATGTTTATACATATTCCCAGCAAACACTTGGAGGTGATATATGATCTGTTAAGATATTATAAATATCTTCAACAATTATTCTTTTTTGAATTATATAAAGCAGTGATTAATTTTTGAGGGGGCGTGTTGAATTATATACATTAATTTAAGCAAAAATTAATTAATTATTATATTTAACTATATAGAATAATTGCACCTTAGTAATTGTATAATTTGACATCATACAATATAAATAGTATTCAAATACGTTACAGTTTGATTGGCTATAAAAGGCGTAGCAACACTGCTATCTGTCACTTCTTGTTGTGAGCTGTAAGTGAACGGACGTATAAAACTTCCTTGTGTCAAAGTATAAAATAAATAGTTAAAAGTGTTTGTACAGTGTATTATTTAATCCATAACCTCTAATAGTATCAACGCGATCATGCATAATGTTTACCTTTTTGATGCTTGACGTTTAGACCAGGTTACACCGGCTTGTGACCACGGTCGGTGTAACCTTACAGACATAAGAATTAGATGTAACCAAGTCGAAACGTTAATCTTTATACATGACTGCGGTTTTAGTTTGTGTGAAATTGCCTATCTGCCTACATACCAGGATTCCTACAGTTATTGACGTAATGCTGCTATAGAAAATATCCAGATTGAAACCTCAACACTTGGCGCAGTAGAACTAACCTAACCTAACCTAAACCAGTATGTTATCCGTGCATTTCAACTCTTAATATACCAACAATAATGTCCACCGCACCTAATGTCAGTTATGGCACTCAATCTTAAGGAAGAGTGGCTATCTGAGCGGGAGATATTATAGTGCACAAGTGTGTGTGGAAACAAGTGCACTCTCTGTTCTCTCACTCTCATGATCCGATGGGACGGCAATCCGACACGACCGAAGAGAGATCAGGCGCAGGACCAACAGCTTTACGTGCTTCTAAGACACGGGAGTAAGCAACACTGCCAACTTCCTAACTCAAATCTGGGATTAAGAACTCCTTGTCAGAAAACCTCAACATCTTTTTGTGGCGTAATACGAAAATCAAGACTTCATACACAGCAGTTAAATATAAACAGTAACTAACTACAAATAACTGACTGAACTTTTGTCGGCTTCGATGGCGTAGTGGTTAGTGTAACCGACTGCCACGCCTGAGGTCGCGGGTTCGATTCCCGCACAAGTCAAACATTTCTGTGCATGGACATGGATGTTTGTCTTGGTCTGGGTGTTTCTATGTATAATATGTATAATATTACAAAAAAAGAAGTATATATGTATACTTATCCATTGTCTAGTACCCATAGTACAAGATCTACTTAGTTTGGGCTAGATAGTGTTGTGTGTATATGATAGAATAGGATAGAATAGAAAATTATAAAAATCTATATACAGGGTGTCCGGTAATCTAGTAGTAGTAGTAGTAGTAGTCTAACGCCTATATTCTGAAAGGGTTTAGCGAGGTATATAACACACACATTTCAACAACTATGGTTTAAGATTCTACGTCATAAAGAATGACTCTATTGCCACAGCTTTAGATTCCGTGCTCCGTCGATTTATTTTACTAGATACTTCAACAACTCAATATCCGACCTAGGAATCTAACCCATGACTTTTTTTACATCAAAAATGCATTAATGCGTTAGTTATTCTGCCTTTAAACGCATTCTAATCAAATATTTAATCAATAGATGTGCCATACTTAGATCGCACGAAAAAATGTCCACACTAAGAACAGTAAGCTCACATATTAGATAGAGAACGATAGTGTAAATGTTAAATTTAAGTAAGCGTGATAAACTGATAATACTATATTTATAACAAGATGTTGCCTGCGGCTTCGCTCGTTTAAATGTAGGTTAGGTTAGTAACAGTGGCGCAGCGGTGGTGAATGCGACTGCATGAGGTCTCGGGTTCGAATCCCGGGTCGGGCCAACAATAAGCAATTGGGTTTTTCTGTTAAGAAATCTCAATACGAGCCCGGAGTTAGGAAGTTAGGCGGTGTTAGACACCCCTGTGCCTCGGAAAGCACGTAAAGCCGTTGGTCCTGCGCCTGATCTTTTTCCGGTCGTGTCGGATTATTCGTCCCATTGGATCATGAGAGTTAGGGAACAGAGAGTAGACCTGTGTTTGCGCACACACTTGTGCACTATAATATCTCCTGCGCAGATGGCCAGTCTCCGTTATGATTGGCTGCCGTGACCGAAATTCGGTCAGGAGGACATTATTAATATTTCTTTTTTTGGGATGTAAGGTACCGTATGACCTTTTCTTTTCCCCTGACATCGTTTATACGAAATTTCATGATGATCGATCCAGTAATTAAGGCGTGGAAGCATAACAAACAAACTGATATTCACATTTATAATATTAGTTAGAATTCAAATGTCATGTTGGCATTGTCAAAAGACAACTTAACGTTCAAAAAGATGACCATATTTAAACGTAGTAGGACTCATCTATGGTTCAAATATTTGGTTCATCAGTCAAGTTTTAGAATACCAGACATACTTAATTAAAAATAATTTGTGTCTTGCCACCGGTGTGCCGCTGCGACTCAATAGGTTAAAATAAGAGTAACATTATAGACACACGTTTTGAAATCACACTCGCAGCTTGTGTCAGCTCGGAGCTACATTTAATTGGTGTTGCCCTCCATCAAAATATAACATGTGCTATTGACAAGCGTGCGTATAATTTGTTTGAATGCACAACCCTAGCTTGGCTCACGCAGAATAGGGTGCACTATTCCCTTTGAGAAAAAGTTATGCAACTTTAAATAGGTAGACTGTGGATGTTTTACTGGATTTATCATTTGATGTTTGCTTTAAAACGGGATTTCCTTAGTGTTAGAAATTAGTTAGTAGTCGAATTCTATACTAGTATTATAAGGCTAAAGAGTTTGCTTGGTTGAACGCACTAATCTCGGAACTGCTGGTTCAAATTAAAATATTCTTTTAGTGTTGGATAGTCCATTTATCGAGGAAGGTTATAGGCTATATAACATCGCGCTTCGACCAAAAGGAGCGGCGCATCATTGGTAAATGTTGCAAAAACGGGGAAATTAAAAGATATGTATATAATATCAGCCCTGTATTAAACGATCCTGCTCGGCACGGGCCTCTTCTCATTATAAGGAGGGTTAGGTAATAGTCCATCACGCTGGCCCAGTGCGGGTTGGCAGATTTCACATATCTTAGAGAACATTATGTAGACATGCAGCATTTCCTTCACCGTTAAAGTGAGCGATAAATAATTATTTAATACGCACATAACTTCGAAAAGTCGGAGATGTGCGTCCTGGGATCGAATTTGAGACCTCTGCGTAGCAGTCCAACGGTTTGCCCTAGGCTATCGTTGCGTCTCGTAACACATATTTTATTAAAATTTATTTACAACATTTCATAATAACATTTTGCAAAACTACAATAATTTAAAAAGGCCAAACTTAAACTACTAAATAAAAAAATACATAAAAGGAAACACGCAATCAATAGAGGTGTCCATTGTCCCCACAGCCGCGGGGCGTGAACTAGAGGTGCGAAATATAAATAACGGTTCGTTCGAACCTGTACGTGACATGTGCTCGCACCTTCATATTTATAATCTGTGCCGCCTACTGCGCTGCCCTGTGCCCGGCTGTCACTGCAATTCTTTTTTCAAATATTTATTTTTCTTTCGTAAACGTGCCGTGCATTTGTTTATGGAAAAGGCGGGAATTGAATACAAGTTAGGTTAGTTTTATTTATTCATTAGCTGTCTCTGTCGGTTTCGTAGCGTGATGTTATACAGCCTACTAGAATTTGTCCGCTTCGCCCGTGTAAATGTAGGGTAGGTTAGGTTAGTAATAGAACTTTTCCTTCATAAAAGGTACCCTAGGTCTTTTTCTGTTCAACCTAGCAACGTGTATGCAAATTTCACGATGATCGGTCGAATAGTTATGGCGTAAAACCGTAACAAACAAACAAAGTCACATTCTCTTTTATAATAAGTATGTTCCTTCTGGATAAAGTAATTTTTAGATGACGGAAAAATTTCTAAAATCGGTACTTAGTTTCTGAGATTATTCATTAAAAACAAAAATACTTACAAAGGAGATGTTTCATTTTCGGCTATGAAATGTACTATCAGCCAAAAAATAGCAAAATATACCAGGAATCGGGAAAAATATTATTTCCTGAATTTATGTCGAATTACGTTTGCGCTTAAAAATAATAGTTTTTATATTATTGCCATCATATGTTCGAAAGTACTATATTATAAATAATGTAAATAATATATGTATAAATATATATTATGTGAACAATAAATATGTTTTAGAGTATCTTTTATTCATTTCAACTATTATACACATATTTTAAACAAACAATCAACATAAAAAATATATTTATATAATATAATACTGATTTTGCAGGATGCACTCCGGAACTAAACTTTTTGTTTGACATTAGCTGTTAATGTCATATTAACTGATAATAAATATTCTAATGCTGAATTGGTGTTTCTTATTACACTTTCCTGAATTCATAGGTTTTCCTTTAATTTTTACAAGAATTATCAATTCTTCGCAAGAGTTCTTTTACTTCTAACAATTCTAGCATTTTAGGTTAAGTATAAATGTTATCTACCAACTTGTCATAGATAGACAAACGTCAAACATTTTATATTTAATTTTGCGCAACGAAATCACTAGAAATTAATAAAGAATTGCTTAACTAAATGTATTTAGGGGTACATTTGCCAGGTTTCCTGAGGATGTACAAGTTATAGCCGGAGTCCTATACAAAAGTGAAACATCTCCTTTTCTTCATTCGTTTTTTTAATAGATATTATTTTTTTATTTAGTAAACGTAGCGGTGCATTTGTTTATGGAAAAGGCGGGAATTGAATACTAGTTAGATTAGTTTTATTTGTTTATTAGCTGTCCCTCTCGTATTCTCCTATGTTTATGATTACAGCTCCGCTCCCGTGGCTCGTAACGTGATGCTATAGAGCCCATGTTAAATTAGCTTTGTAATGGTGGAAGTTATATTACAGACTAATATACTAATAAACTATTTACTCTTAAAAATATTTAAGTATAGATTACATTGACGAGCCTACATTAATATGGCGTGAGCTTGTATGTCCAGGAAGGCGTTGACAGAGATGTATTAACCACATACTATCAACTATTCTAACTTAGAATAGTTATGGCCAGTTCCACGAGTAACAAGTACGCGATTTTTATAGATAAATCGCGTACTGTCTCACTCTTGTTAGGTTAAAGAAGGGAGATAGCGACACTTTAATCTTATAGATTAAAGATGTTACGGAAGTTCGATTCCGATTCCGACAGTTCGAAAGTTTCGATTGATTTTGCACCTTCGATTCCGATTTCGTTTCCGCTAAATTTAAATCGGAAGTTGTATCGGTGGCGATGCATAGCAGCGCGGTGGCGGTATCCAGCGATCAGCGCGTACAGACAGGTTTATATGTACTTGTCACGCAGGGAACCTCCCTCCTCCCGCGCCTAATAATATAGTTTGTGTACAGTACGTCAAATAGTAATTAAAATTAGAAATGTAAAAAACTGTCCAAGGTGCAACAGGTTCCCCTAATCATTTTTATTTTAATCTGTGCCCTGTTATTCGCACGGATTTTTCAGTTATTACTAAATTCAATTAGGCACTAGTAATGTTAAAGATTTTAAATTCAATAATTTTTATTTTCGACACCCAGGTATAACCTATCTGTATTATTTTTTGAACTAATAATATTAGAACTAATGGATGATGGATGGATGTGTGTGATTTTATTTTCTTAGACCTACCCTTGACATATCTCTCTTTTGTCTCCGCCTCCGATTCCGAATTCGGTTCCGATTCCGACAAACCAAATAAAAAACTCCGCTTCCGAATTCGGTTCCGATATAACCACTTTCATAACATCCCTATTATAGATAAATGCTATTTGGAGGTGGTGGAATTATGATATTTGGGTTAGAGGTGATTGAAACAAGACGAATTCTGATACAATACTGCCCTTTATTACATGATTCACTTAATTATATAGGCTTACATACATACATACACCACCACATCTCCCCCGGTGATGGAAAAATAAAATAAGATGACAATATTATTTTATTTTAAACTTACAAACTAAATACATGTTTTCAGTATAAGGTTATAAACATTATATTGGATATTATACCTACGATTATATGATTATTTTATGTATATAAGTACAGAATATAAGATTACATACCAATATTATAAAATATTAACATTTGAATTAATTTGTTACATTAAATACACTTGGCTACAATAATTTAGTGGGTATACAATTTAGTACGGTTCTAATGTACTACGTCGATTTTACCGTTTTTTAATATTTTCACGTTAGGTGACATATCTTTATAACAATATATGGCCCTAAATAAATGTTGTCTAACTTATTACCAGTTTCATTCTTAACCAAAATTAATTCATTCTCTTTGTATACGATTGGGTTAATAGTTTTATCGTATATTGATTTTCTCAACAATTTAGATTTAATTAAATTATCGCGTACGCCTACACCGTCCACGAATAATACTGGCGTACCTTTTTAATACGATATCATTTGCATGTCTCTCTACCATTCTCCTGTGGCATCTCCGGTACATTCGGTAAATGAGTATGACGCCGCCAATACCCATCAATAAGGCGATGATTATAAGGACAATATTCGTTGTGCTGGCACGGTACATGAGCTGATCAATCTGTGCGGATTTTTTACCTCCTGCCGAATTTTGGCGATCACCACCTGATCCTTATTATTCTGTGAGTTGCACATTTTCACGAAAATCCGTTTACAAGTAATAACCACGCGCTCTTGTGTATATCGAAAGACTATCTGTAGCTTCATATTGTACATGTATCACGAGACTCAATTAATTAAAATTGTTTATAGAACATTTTCCCTATAAGGATACGGTACCAAGGCACTCGCGCGAAGATGACGTGGCATGGGTACAATACTGCCCGTTATTACATGATTCACTTAATTATATAGGCTTACATACATCCACACCACAGAATAAGCCCTTAGAAAAATGTTATAGGGAACATCGCCCAAATCCTGCTAATGAGATATTTCAAACAGAAATGCCTAAATAGATTTAAAGGTTTTGCTTACAGTCGGTTGTTAAATCACGGATTTTATTCCCTACTTGGGCGTAGAACCTAAAAATACAGTCTAATTAAGAACCTCCGCCTTTTATAAAGTCGGTTAAAACAGTCCAATAATGGCAGGCGTAATACCTATAGTTCTACCAACCCAGTTTCTTGTCTGCTTCTTCTCATGAGAGCTCTACTCCTCGAACAGGCTTTTTCCAATGCCACATTTTTATTACAATAATTTATTATTAATGTATAAGTTAATTGACGTATCCAAGAAGTGTTTACACATTTTTAAGGAAAAATATTTTCGATATCTGACTTTGACTACGCTTGAATCTGTCAAACCTTAGAATAGCAGACCTAATTAAAAGTCTATTGCCTCTAGTCGCTGGCGGCAATAGGCTCAGGAAGATACCTAAAGATGTCTGTCAATAGAACGGAGTTACAACTCATTTATAATCTAAATCGAATTCTACAAACAAATCCCACACTATTTACACAGACTTTGGTATCTCAAATAAACATCGAAATAAATTAATTAATCGTAATAAAACGCAGCCCCACGGATCGATGGCTCGCAGGCGGCACGTGGCCGCCGCGCGCCAAAACTTACGTCAAAAACATATGACGCCATTTTGTTAAGATGCCATTACAAGCACTCCGTGACTAATGTGACGATTGATTTGAATATATTATCTTGATTTTTCATCGGGATATGAAATAAGGAGGAAATAGAGGAAAAGAGGAGAGGTACCTCTTCCATTTTTTATAAAATAGCTATACTAATTCAGATTATTGAATTAAGGATTTATGGACACCATTTTGTTAACAGTTTTGAATTCAGAAATGTCTGAAGTGTACCTAATTATGTTTAAATACATAAGGTATTTTAGTAATTATATCCTAACTTCTATACTTACTAATATTATAAATAGGTAAGATTAGATTTTTCGTTTGTTTGTTTGTACTTAACGATTGAACTCAAAAACTACTCAACCGATTTTAAAAATTCTTTCATCATTAGTAAGCTATATTATCATTGAGTCACATAGGCTTTTGAGACGCTCATAGCCAGTTGCACTCATTGATCGTTTAACTATTAGCGAGGTTAAGCAACGTTGGGTGCGGTCAGTCTATAGATGGGTGACCGCTTAGTCGTATTTCATCTGAGCGTCTCCGTGTTTCGGAGAGCACGTAAAAAGTCGGTCCCGGTTGTTGCCAAATTGACAGCAGTCGTTAAGCCATGTCAGGTTGGCCACTAACCACACGAAAAAGAAAAAATAGAAAAAAAAAATAGGCTTCATCAAAAAGAAAGTACTGTTACTAACAAAACATAACCTAACTTACTTTTACGCGAGTGAAACCGCGGGCAAAAGCTAGTAGATAGATATTTTTAATTTTGTAGTTAGAACGTGGTCTTCGTGTGGACATAGCTTGGACAAGTCGGAATAATGTCCGCTTTAAATAGGACTAAACAATAAAGAGGCCTGTGCCCAGAAGTTGGACAATTTCTACTAATATTATAAAGCTGAAGAGTTTGTTTGTTTGTTTGGTTGAACGCGCTAATCTCAGGAACTACTGATTCGAATTGATAAATTATTTTAGTGTTGGACAGCCCATTTATCGAGGAAGGCTATAGGCTATATAACATCACGTTATGACCAATAGGAGCAGAGCATCAATGAAATATTTAGCAAAAACAGGAAAATTTCTTTTATGTGAAGCAGACGAAATTGCGCTGGTCAACTAGTGTATAAATAACAGGACTGACGTTGTACATAAATATAATAATTTATAATATGATAATGATAGACGCAGCGATATCCTCGTGGTAGACCGTTGAATTGCCACGCAGAGGCATCGAGTTGGATCCCAAGTAGCAATGCAACGATATATCGAATATTCGATAATATCGATAATATCGACCCTCAAAATATTGATATTTTATCAATATCTAACCATCATCGATACGATATTATCATATCGACAAGAAATTAAATATCGATATCGAACTATATATCGAATATAATTAATATCGACCCTAAAATATCGATACTTTTACCGATATCTATTTGATCCATTGACTTGGTAGTATTCAATATTTATGTTAGTGTATCTGTGTTATATACTTTACTAGGTACTAACTTGAATGTTCTGAATTATCGATAATATCGCATTGTAACTCTCGATATTATCGATCATCGATATTTTCAGGCCTTCGATATAAATATCGATATTTTCGTCTCCTTGCAACTCTAATCCTAAGGCACGTATCTCTAATTTTTCGAAGTTAAGTGGTTATTAAATTACTTATTAATTATCGCTCACTTTAACGGTGAAATATAACATTGTGTGGAAACCTGCATGTCTGAGAGTTCTCCATAATGTTTCCGAAGATATGTGAAGTCTGCCAACCCACACTGAGCCAGCGTGGTGGACTATGGCATAACCCTTCTGGCACTGAGAAGAGGCATGTGCCCAGCAGAGGACAGTTTAATACAGAGCTGATATTATTATGATATTATATATTATTTTGTCTCTCATTTTATCATTTAAAGAAACAACGACCGCAAATTCAAGTATTGATTTTTTTGTTAACTAATCGTCAGTAGCATCACTCAGTCTGAAAATGTGCTAGTACCAATCCTTTATTACGTAGGACCTCAATAAATCAAGGGAATTACAACATACCGCTGATCCCAAAAAATTTAGGGTATAAAACAAATAGAAAAAGGAAAATAAATTGAGATGTCAGATTAATTATTCATCTTTGTTATGCAATCCAGGCCACTGGAAATGTGCTCGCAGCTAGAACATCTCTAAGTGACCAAGAGCGAAAGCTTGAATCCATATAAAAATACATACGCGTCGAGTTTTACGCTTTATATCCCACGGGTCAAGCAGAAGTGTAATACACCCAATTTTACTACCTGTAGTTTTAGGTCCCCATTAATAAAGCCCTTTGTCCTCTAGACTGCAAGCTGCTACCTATAATTTCTTGACAGAAAATATATGCCTAACACGAGAATCGAACTTAAAACCTTATACAGCAATCTCATTGCCTATTGCGCCACAGTGGCAAAAGCAAAAAATAATCTATTTAAACAACTTCCAATACCATTAACCACAAAACGTACTGAATTTTCAACCTCCGATTTGTAAACAAACCATTAGAAGCACAAACACATCCCACCCTCTCTAACCCAAATCTCCATCCCTCTCGCACACCATATGACGTCACACGTGCCGGTCACGTGGCCCCTTATAGAGATTATGAACGCAGTTGTGCGTTCGGAAACGAAAATTATTGCTTATTTGTCAAGATATAGATTAATTTTATTGTTTAAATACAAGCTGTTGGTTATTAGATGGTTGAAGGGATGCCAATACAGATTATGAATGTGATAGTTTGACAGTTGGTGTCACAGATTAAAAGTATGTTGATTTGACGTTTGCTGTCAAAGATTAAAAATGAAATGAAAATATAGATATATAGAACTTCTTGACTTATATACCTACTTTGGTCCAGTTGGTTTCAGTTGGACCGACTTGGGAATCAATATAGACATCTCATGAGCGGTATCCTAACTAATTTATAAATGCGAGCGTGAGTTTGTTTGTTTGTAACGCTTTCACGCCTTAACTGCTCGACCGATCATCATGATATTTAGCAAACACGTTGTCAGGGGAACAGAACACGACATAAGATACCTTTCATACCGGAAAAGGATACTAGGATTAACGCAAGTGAAACCGCGAAGCTAGTCATAACTAATATTATAAATGTGAATCTGATTTTATTACCCTTTCACACCATAACTACTCGTCCGATCATCATGACATTTTGCATAAGTACACGTTATCAAGGGTACAGAAAAGGACATAGAGTAGGTACCGTTAATTTTCATTTTTCAATGGCAACTCAATTTTTTCTTTGTATTTATATTGCAGGGTACTTTACAAACATCCAGACAACGGACACAAAGAACATCCAGACTTAGAACAACTGCTTGTGGATCACACAAAGTTTTGTCCCGTCTGGAGATTGAACCCTCAACACTTGGAGCGGCGGCAGTGACGACGTCTTAAACCACCACTCCATCATCTGAGCAGTAGCGTAATTCTTGGAACCAATTTAGATGTACACACAGCGACACATCAACCTAGACTGTTTGGACTTTAAACTATTAGAAGTTGAACGCTGCGAATCGTGCGAGAGAGTGCTTTATATTATTGTTACATTCACGCTGAACGGGACGCGACGCTCTATCCTTACCATTACACAGACACCACTATGCACCGTCCCTTTCCAACAATTCTCTATTTTGTATGTAGGGTAGTTATGCGTATATAGGGTGTCTAATTTGATGTGTAGCCGTGTGTACCTTTACATAGGCCATATCCTGACTTAACAAATAAGGTGTTTTTAATCCCGTTATGCTTTTTCTTAAGATTTACACAGGCAAAACCGCTGGGCACAGCTAGTCCTTACTAATATTAATAATAGTAATGCTTCTTCTTTTCTTTTCGTGTGGTTAGTGGCCAACCTGTTGTCAAGAGTTGTTCAAGCCCGTAGACCTCTGACATGGCTTAACGACTGCTGTCAATTTGACAACAACCAGGACCGACGTTTTACGTGCCCTCCGAAGCACGGAGACGCTCAGATGAAATACCACTAAGCGGTCACCCATCTATAGACTGACCGCACCCAACGTTGCTTAAACTCGCTAATCGTTTACCGATCAGTGAGTGCTACTGGCTATGAGCGCATCTAATAATGCTTTATTGTTTCAATACAAATAGTTACAGTCATTTTTAGAACACTAACCTCGAAACTAGGATTTCCTGTGTCATGGAGGTTAGTCTCTTTCATCTTTAAAGCAATAAACAAGTAGGTAAAACAAGAAATATAATGTAAGTACAATTTTAAAAGCTTACTTTGAAAACATAATTCTGAAGTTGAGTACAGAGTGCATGTTTGGTATGTGTATGAATGTATGTGTGTGTGTGTGTGTGTGTGTGTGTGCGTATGTGTGTGTGTGTGTGCGTATGTGTGTGTGTGTGGGTGTGTGTGTTAGTAGGTGCGCGTGCAAGTGTGTATGTGTGTGTAGATTCCAAAGAGGCAATTATAAAGAGGAAACATTAGATTCCTAATTTGTTTGTTTGTTATGACTTAAATCTACGCAACCGATTTAAAAATTATTTTACCATTATCTATACTAATATTATAAAGCTGAAGGGTTAAAATAATTTTCAATTCGAACCAGTAGTTCCTGATAGCGCGTTCAACCAAACAAACAAACTCTTCAGCTTTATAATATTAAGTATAGATAAACTACTTACAACTAATCTAACCTTCTTTTAAGCGAGCGAAGACGTGAGCTAAAGCTACCATTTTATAAATATTCATGCTAGTAGTTATTCTTTAAAGAAAGCCATCTTGAACTTGGAAAGATAAATGGAAAACTACGAGAAGGGGTTGCTTCCATTATTGGTATGTGTCATATGCAGTCGATACACCCCAGCGCATAGCTTTGATGTGCTATAACAGAGGGTAGTTTTAACTTTAGAGGGTATTTGAATATAAAAATGGCGGTACAAGTCATTTTATTTGTTTATTTGCTTAGAAAACTGGTTGTATTGTCTTTATTTTGGTTGGTAATGCATCTATACATGTAACAAAATTGTTACTGGTTTGATGTCTGTAGGAGTTAATAATATTCTATCACATACACACAACACCATCTAGCCCAAATTAAGCAGAGCTTGTACTATGGGTACTAAACAATGGACAAACATACACATTTACTTTTTTTTTGTAAATACATACATATTATACATAGAAACAAACAGACCAAGACAAACATCCATGTTCATGTACATAAATGTTTGACTTGTGCGGGAATCGAACCTGCGACCTCGAGCAATATGAACGTCAAAAGAGGTTAGTGAGTGTATTACATTTACTGAGTTTACATTAATGTTAGTTGCAAGGTTCAGGCAAAAGGTTGAGCCTATGAGAAGATACCTGCAAGAAACTCAAGGCCACTCTTTTAAATCGCCATTAAATTATAATTTCAGTATTTTACAACTCATATGTGTACATACGGCTACACCCTATATACGCATAATTACGCTACATACAAAATAGAGAATTGTCGGAAAGGGACAGTGCATAGTGGTGTCGATGTAATGGTAAGGATAGAGCGTAACAAAAATATAACGCACTCTCTTGCACGATTCGCAGCGTTCAACTTCTAATAGTTCAAAGTCCAAACAGTCTAGGTTGATGTGTCGCTGTGTGTACCAGGTGTTGCAGTCATTATGCCATATATTAGGTACTGTCCTCACAAAACTGAATTCTAAAAATTATAAAATACCTTATGTCGTCTTCTGTATCCTATAAATTTCATGATTATCGGTCGAGCAGTTAACACGTGAAAACGAAACAAACAAACTCATTTTCGCATTTATAATATAGTTAAATGCATGCGAGCGGAGCCATGAGTAGAGGTTAGTCTTGTATAATTGTCAACGTATCTGATTTGATATCATATTTGTGTTGTATATTTAAATTGTTTATGATTGTATATGACATATTAATTTAAATGAAATGTAACTTCAGCAAAATGTATGAATGAATGAATGAAAATGAATGAAAAATATTTATTTGCAGAAAAACAGTGGTACAATAAGGTCGTACAGAGTTATTTGTTCTACACCGTTTGTCGCAAACGACATGCAAAAATATGATAAGAAGTAACAATCATTCATATATATCCTGTCATTATCCTTGGATTCTGGCATACATGATTATTATAAATGAATTATCTCAAAAATGGTTGGTTTCAGTATATAGTCTGCAAAGCCCGCACCTGGTCTACCGCCTGATTTCTGATCCTCAGGACATCCTTTCATTCTGACTAGGTACCGGTCCAATTCTAATGCGTACACGACAAACGTTGCACGAATTCACGGCTGGATATATTATTATAAATATGATATACATAATATTGTCTTCTGTTTACGCGAATGTTATTGAAATTAAACTCATTCATACGGATTTTATCGCGTTGTTTATTTATCACTGTATTACATAATTTTGAAACTGTTACACTAATACTACAATTGAATTTTACTAATTTTCAAGCTAATAAAATTATTAAAACTTTTCATATTTAGGTTTACACTTTTCCCGACGTTTCGGTTGCTTTTCAGCAGCCATGGTCACGGGGTGAGCCGTGTAATACAGTGTTAAATAAACAACGCGATAAAATCCGTATAAATGAGTTTAATTTTAATAAATTTGATATTTTACTCAGCCTGGGATATAATTATGTATATTATTATTGCACACGTCAATATTCTAATAAGAAAGGCACACATTTATTTACCATAAGTGCCGTCATCGTTATGCAATTAGCGAAACCATAAATTCTATGGGTCTGACAACTATAACCTCTTTCACAAACATTAAATGTTTTAATTGACAGCTGGACAAGTGCTCAATGCATTCTGTGAATTTAGAAAACACTTGACTACAAGGTTCTTAAGAACAAAGCATTCCCAAATCTGGTTGTCATAAAGAAGGTAACTAAGTGGACATTTTTGCACAAGTTGTAAAGAGGTCTAAAAAAGGGTCATAGGAAAAAAACTATGAGAACGGATCTTAGCAGGTTAACATGTACGTTTGGAATGAGCAATGGTTTATTTGCTTCATATTTTGATGTCTAACTGTTTATATCATATTATGAATTCATGACATCGCTGCCGACAATTGAATGAATTTATATTATAATATGCACATTTGCATTCGGCTTTGCTTGCTTAAAAGTACATTAAGTTAGGTTATATGTCAATTCAGTACTTTTTTATAAATAAAGTATATCCTATGTTACTCGGTGATAATATAGTTTCCTAATGGTGAAAGAAAATTTTAAATCGGTGGAGTATTTTTTAGTTAAATCCTTACAAACAAACAAACAAAATATCTAGTCTATACTCCATTTGGTTAGGTACTTGATGTGACTTTTTACACAAACACATATTAATCAAATAAACTACTGCTTAAACTAACGGTTCGATTGATTTAGTAATCGTTATTGTAGTATTTACATTGATCTTCAGCAGCATTTTATTTTGAAACTGAGTTTTTAGATAAAAAGACACATCCAGATTTTTTACCTTTAGTTAAAAACCTAACCAAATGGAGGATAGGTACTATTTTTTTACTATTTTAGAAAGCAACGATAGCCTAGTGGGAAACCGTCTGACTGCCACGCAGAGGTATTGAGTTCTATCTCAAGGCACGCACGCACCACTGATTTTTTAAAGTTATAGTCTTTCTCTACAAGGTTCTTAAAAATATATGAAGTCTACTAACGCGCTCTGTGCCAGCGTGGTGGACTATGGACGCTATGGCCTAATCCTTCTCACACTGAGAAGAGGCTTATGCCCAGCTCTGGGACAGTTTATATACAGGTCACTATGTACTAAACAATTATTTACGCGAATGTTATTCATTGAAGCAAACTCATTTATACGGATTTATCGCGTTGTTTATTTAACACTGTATTGCAGCAGCCATGGTCTCCCCGTGTCCATGGTTGCTGAAAAGCAACCGAAACGTCGGGGAAAGTGTAAACATAAATATAAATAGTTTTAATAATTTTATTAGCTTAAAAAAAGTTCAATAGTAATACTAGTATAACAGTTTCTAAATTATGTACCTAATACAGTGCTAAATAAACAACGCGATAAAATCCGTATAAATGAGTTTAATTTTAATGAATATTTCTTTAGTTGTATTTAAAGTATTTTATGGATATAATACATAATATTGTCATGTGTACATGTGCTTGCAAAACATGATGATCGATCGCGTAGTTACAGCTTGAAAGCGTAACAAACTCACGTTTGCATTTATAATATTAGTTAGGAGATTGTATAAGCTGTTAATTTGCGCAATTATTAAATAAAATACTAAGCCAATTACTCTTCATATCTGCCAACAGCTTTACGATCGGCCACAAGACCAGAAGTGGTCGTTTTCCGCATAAACCTGTTCGCACACGTTCCTTCCTAATCTTCTATTTCAAAACGGGTAGATCCGCACTCAAAAAGTGGAGCCGTGTGCGTATAGACATCTAAAAAAAATATAAAAAATGTCGCCCAATTCGTTCGAACAGATTCGTGCGATCACTAAGCCGACCAGAAGCCAAGGCTTAAATTTCTAATTCAAAACAAAACTCAACTCAGACGGCGTCGCTGGCTAAGCTACTCAAACACAAGTTTCCACGCAACATTTCCTAAATATCCATTACATATGTCATGATAAGTAAACACTGCTGACCCCTTGTCTCCTCGTCGTGATGTTTGCGCGGCACTTTGCCAAACGGATAAAGTTTCGCAAACACACTATTGCAATGCGTTTAAGACTGATGTAGCTACCTATCGTTTGTTTTCAATCATATTGTAATGTTACACTTTATTTCGTAAAGGATTAGGCAGAGTAGTGTTGTGTCAAACAACAAAAAAAGGAAGGATCGTCTTACATTTATAAATAATTCATTTGTTAAACATAGGTATTTAAACACTGCCTTCGTGGCACAGCTGTGCACGAGGTCTCGGGTTCAAATCCCGGGTCGGGACTACAAAAAGTTATAAGGTTTTCTGTAAAAAAATCTCAATTGTAGCCCGGAGTGAGAAAGTTGCACTCGCGAAAGCACGTAAAGCCGTTGGTCCTGCGCCTGATCTCTCCAGTTGTCACGGATTGCTGTCCCATCAGATCATAAGAGTTAGAGAATAGAGTATAGACTTGAGTTTGCGCAACACACTAGCGCTATAATATCTCCTGCGCAATATCTATACTAATATAAAGCCGAAGAGTTTGTTTGTTTGGTTGAACGCGCTAATCTCAGGAACTACTGGACAGAACTGAAAAATTATTTTAGTGTTGTATACCTCATTTATCGAGGAAGGCTATATAGACTATATAACATTACGCTAAAACCTACGGGGGGGCGGCGTAGTAATCATAAACGGGGGTCAAACCGCGGGCACATCTAGTTATTCATATAAGTACAAAGATCTTGGATACAAGTGTATAGTGTGGTATATTTTCAATAATGATAATTATTGAAAACATAGTGAACTATGTACTGTAAAAGAAATTAAAAGTTTTCTTTTTTTTTTATACATCTACGGTGGCAAACATGCATACGGCCCACCTAATGGTAAGTGGTCACCGTAGCCTATGTACGCCTGCAACACCAGAGGCATCACTTGCGCGTCGCCGACCCTTAAGGAAAAAAATGGAAGTGGGAATGAGAAGGAGCGGTAAGTGCCTCCGGCACTCTCACTCACCGAACGAAACATAACAGTAGGAACACTGCTATTTCGCGTCGATATTCTGTGAGAGGGTAGTCCTTCCCCGGTCGAGCCGGCCCATTCATGCTGAAATCAGCGAGGCTCTACTACTCTCACTAGATTCTGCCCGCGGCTTCGCTTGCGTCAATTTAGGTTATGTTATGTTAGGTTATGTTAGTAACAGTAGTTTATCTGGATGAAAGGAACCCTATGTCCTTTTCTGTACCTCTGTTATATATTTCATGATAATCGGTTGAGTGCTCAAGGCGTGAAAATGTAACAAACACATACACAAACTTACTTTCGCATTTATAATATTAGTTAGGAGTTAGAATTAGGATTAGATGACGCAAATGTTACGTTACATTGAAATTATTCTATTTGTACGAATTTTATCGCGATTTATTTAATTACATACAGTTTATGGCGATTTTAAAATTATTTTAAACAAACACCTATGTTTACATAATTAACAATTGGACTTCCTCAATGGCATAGCGGTAGTAAATGCGACCGCCGCGTATAAAGTTTTGGGTTCGATATTTGAGCAAAGTTTTTTATGTAATTTTATTTATTTTTAAAGACTCGCTAGGAAAAATTCATTTGTCGCGGTGGACTTTACAAACATTCATACCAAGACACAAAGAACACCCAGACTCGGAACAATCGGCAATTAATTGTCGGCCTCGATGGCGTAGTGGTTAGTGTAACCGACTGCTACGCCTGAGGTCGCGGGTTCGATTCCCGCACATGTCAAACATTTGTGTGCATGAACATGGATGTTTGTCTTGGTCTGGGTGTTTCTATGTATAATATGTATGTATTTACAAAAAAATAAAGTATATATATATGGTTATCCATTGTCTAGTACCCATAGTACAAGCTCTGCTTAGTTTGGGCTAGATGGTGTTGTGTGTATGTGATAGAATATTTATTGTGACTGATGATTTATTAATCATTTATGGATCACACAAATTTTTGTCCCGTGTGCGATTCGAACCTACAACACTCGAAGTGGCGGCAGTGGCGAGCCGACTATTCAAACTACTACACCATCCATCCAGTTAAGTTATCACTGTCGTATGTATAAACGAGAGGGGTGTAAAAACCCAGGATTCAAACTCTTCGTCTTCATGTGACCTCTTTTTTTCTCATCAGCTTTTTGTAATGTCCCACTGCTGAGCCAAAGCCTCTCCCTTGGACCAAATCACTCTGTTGGTGGATATCGCCTGACCTTATGACCTTGTGACCCTTATATCTCGGGGTCTTTTGACCCACAAGGCCCATATTCAAACTCGACCGAGGCATGACCCCAAGGTGTACACCAAGTTACAAGTCAATCGGCCCAGTGGTTCCGGAGCTATGTCCGTCACTAACAAACTGTCACTAACAGACAGACACACAGACCCACATTGTGTTTCCATTAACCTCTTCGAAGAAAGACTCAGAGGGTTAATAACGCAAAATTAAAAGACTTTTAACATAATTTCGGTAATGTAAAGTGCCGCATCAATCGGTTCATTCGTCAAGCCCGTTTGTGATGTATAACACACACGGCGCATGTACTCAACGTGTAAACATCCCGCGACGAGCCACAGGGCTGCACTCACCGCGGGATAGTGATTTAATAGTGTTGTACTACGCACGGGAAAGCGATTTATCAACATTGACGGGAGTTAAAGCTTCGATTTTACGTCTAGTACGAGATTTTATAGTTTTAGGTAGAGATGCGGTGTTGTCACGAAAAAATGTTGAATGCTTTTTAACTTTAATTTGACTTGTGGCTTTGACTTTCACACATTAATTAACATTTTTATTTACATTAACACCTTTTACGTTTATTAAATAAAACAAATTTGACAAGTTTTTCCGGACATGTTGTCACATCTCGCCTCTCAAAAGAAATTGTTCATTAAACAGAAATATGCCAAATTGTCACGACAAGTCGATATATCTGTAGACTAGCTGACCCACGCAAATTCGTCTGTTTAGAATGACAATCCTAACTAAAATAAACAAACGAACACACATTCGCATTTATAAAATTATATGAATGTGATTTTTTTTGTTTGTTACTCTTTCACGCCTTAACTGCTCGACCGATAAAATTTCGCATACACGTTGTCAGCGGTACAGATTAGAAAAGAAAAGTACTTTTACTAACCACGGAAGCGGAGCAGTAAGTTTACCGTGGGTGAAACCGCTAGTTGCGAATAAAGAGAGAAAATTTCTTGCGTTACAATAATTTTGGATGGAGCCGAGTGCGCCCCTGCGCCCCACTTAAATCCACGTTGTATTATGTTACAAGCAATTTGTACACATTCGATGTTATTTAGACATATCGCTACACGCGTGCGCTCGTGTTCCAATGTGGCGTGTTCTGAGGGGTATTACGTGAAGCTTTTACGGTTTAGGTATACAGTATATCATTTAGTTACGTTTACGCAAATGTTACACATCACAAAAATACATAAGAAACAACAAATAATAATTTACGCGATATTGCCACTCCAATAGGCATTTTGACAGGGTTAAAAATAAGTGATTCTGATTAGTCCATCTTTTAAATTAGCAAAAAATATTGGGCACCTATTTTTTGTTTTAACAAAACATGAAATATTTACTAATATAACGCTTTAAAGTTCGGGATTGGGGGCTTGTGACGTCACTGTCCTATAAAATTTGTACCGACAAGTGACGTAAAACGAAATTTAAACCCGTTGTATCTTCGTTATTATTACCTAGTTTGTGTGACAAAAGAAAAAATACGTGTCTATTATTTTTTGCTAGTCTTAAAGACGGACTAAAATCTTTTTTTAGTCAAAATACCTGTGGAAATAATTCTCTAATTACATGTCTATGTTTATAGGTCAGACAGAATCGCTCTCAGGTTTAAATCGTTAGTCAGAAATTTTTATACACATATTTTTATACACGTATTTTTATACACATATTTTTATATACATATTTTTATACACATATTTTTATACACATATTTTTATGCACATATTTTTATACACATATTTTTATACACATATTTTTATACACATATTTTGATTTCACGGGTGGCGAAGTAATTTAAGTGGTCGTCTCGCTACTGCCACTGAGCTTTATCCAAATCCGTTGATCGGTTTACGCATTGAAACATACAAACTTGTACATTTATTATATTAGTAGGATGAGTAAATCAAGAATCTGAAACAATTTTAAAGAATGCAAGATTGCAGAATAACTAAAGGAATATTACATTTTAAGTAGTCATAGAAAGCTTTCTAAACATTAAAACAATTAAAGTTTTAGACTATCGCGATTTGTACACATACTTCATATAATGCTAGACAACGGGTCTCATTCGCGATAAAGTATTTAAAAGATAATAAATACCTCGCAATCACCCGACGTTTCGACCGACTTGCATCGATCGATCGCGAATAAGACCCGTTGTCATTATATTAAGTATTAAAGTAATGGACACAAAATACACCTAAACCTACGACACAAGTATTCATAAAAAAATAACTTTAAAAGATTATGATAGCAAGGCGCCAGCCCTATTTATAAACTTTCCCACTGCTGGACATAGACATCTTCTCTGTGTGAAGGGTTAAGCCAGTTTGCTTGTCTGGTCGCAGATCCAGTGTGGGTTCACGAAACGAAGCAAATACGAAATAGAAAATCTGTTGATAGGTACAAAGTTTGATTACCAGGCCAGGCAAAGAGTTGCTCTGAACTGCTAGTAAGAGTGCCTAGAAACACAAGTGTCTACTTGAATCTGGTAACGTGGAAACTTAAATTCATAGTTTGTTAAAACGCAACGTATTTCAAATTCACAATTCTCAATTCACTTGCATTTTGTTTTGTTATCTCGGTACTCCTTCATATATGAACCAATAGGTAAAACTTTTTTCATTTGTGAGGGTTTACTTTCCGTTTAGACTCAATTAAATATATAAAACCTTAGTGGTTGTAAGGTTGACAAAGTTTAAAAACTATAACCCGACTACGTAAAAAAGGGGTCTGTAGAACGAATTTATAATTTATATAGCCTATGTCACCCGGGCCATTATTACTAATTTATTGACACCTCATTCATTAAAATCGGTTCAGTAGTTTAGGCGCTACGGTGGAACATACATACATACATACCTAGACTGCCAAAATTATTACCCATCCTTTTGGCTTCGCCGTAGTCGGGTAAAAATAGATTTGTCAACGATCTTTTTTTGTTAAATTATGATATGCGCAATCCTTATTATTTGTCTACGGTTTCGTGGAAATTAGGCGCAAGTATGTTTTTTCGAAACTTTAAAGTACTGATCGTCTACGAATAAATCCTGTGTAGCGGGAACTCTGCTAACATTTCAACAACGAACACAAAGAGAAATTACAATTAATTTAATTAACACCCATTAAGATACAGAACAATAATTTGTGAATCTCACAATATAAGATCTGAACACGCAACAGTTGACACAGTGACAGTGGCGAAGTGACCACTTAGATCACTGGCATAGTGATCTAAGTGGTCACTTAGATCCGTGCTATCAGAATGTGTATATTCAAATATCTAACTTCAGCATTACATTTGTACCTAAGACTGATTATGCTTAGCCTCTGACCACTTCTAGATACTGCCACTAAATTGAAACGAACGTATCAATAAACTTCATAGACAATACTAAACATACAATCTGATATAAATGACGATAAAGGGTTACCTCCAAAACATCTAAATAGCAACCCTCAAAATTCCCACGACTACACGTGCAAAAAGATACAACTTTACACATTCTTCAAAAGATTACACAAAAAAGAAACTAAGATACATTTAATTCTAAAAAGGCCACACGCAAGCAAACATTTAAAAAGAGTAAACAGATCTTTGACAAAAAACAAACTCCCCTTTAAAAAGTAAAAGTGCACGCGCGAACGAACCCATAGAGAACAATGTCATTCTGACGTTTCCCAAAATGGCGGGACTTAATTTGACATTGAAAGAGGCGCGAATTCAATTGTCAGGTAATTTATTGATGTTTCGTCGAGAAATTATGGGATATTAATTGATGTTTTTAGAGTTCTGTAGGATATTATGAAGGGTTACGATATAATTGTCGATATTTGTAAATTTTATGAATGTCTTTGTAATCTGAGTGCCTTGTTGGACCCGTTGCATAAGTTTGGGATCGCTCTCTTCCTAATTTCGATTCCTAGGTTGGGCAAAGTGCCATTGGTTTCCTACGATTACGATATTACGTATTTAAATTTTACTATTCGTGTTTCAAGACCCATTAAACAGAGACCGCCTACACAGGCCCCACTTCATAGTCTCAGTCATACTAAGAATTTCGTAATAAATCCCTCAAAAAATCTCTGCTTGAACTGGGATTCAAACCTAGGACCACATGATCAGGAGCAAAGATAATTCTCAAACCTACCAAATGGCCAAGAAAGTGTTAATATAATTACCAAAAAATTCGCCCTGAAGCCATCGTTAAAATAAATAATACAACATACAGAACCCATCGACAAAATTATACATTTTTAACAAATTCATAGAGCGACCGTAAATAATATCACTCTGTCCATTTTCCGCTACACTTGACATTTCATACTAATGCTTACAAATTATTGTCGAAAAACCGGTATGACGCCTTGATTACATATTATTACGGTACATAAACTTCTAAAGCTGTTTTGAATGTAAAAAATGTGTTTAGATTATGATGTACTTAGTTCTGCGCAATGTAGAACAGTTGCTTTAAAAAAAGTGGTTTGTTTATGGTGCTAATTTGTAATTCGCGCCAAATAATAATTTAATCTGTTCTTATAGCTGGTGTATCTATGGATCAGAGCAATATAAAGGATGTCAAAGGGCTTTACTCTTTTAGATGTTTTTTTTTACCTGTATGTATGCAGCTATAATCTAGTAGACTGCCATGCATAGGATTGGAGTTACATCCCAAGGCGACCTCTGACTTTTTAAAGTTATGTGCGTACGTGAGGAAACCTCCCTGTCTGAGAGTTCTTCATAATGTTCTCAAAGATATTTGAAGTCTGCCATCCCGCACTAGTCCAGTGTGGTGGACTATGGCCTTGCCCGCGTCACACTGAGAAGAGTTTCGTGCCCAGCTGTATGCCAGTTTAAATACAGTGCTAATATTATTATAACTTTGTCGTTTATAATAATAATATAATAAAAACATTTATTTCGGACATCATTCGTATGAGTTAGTAACAATTTACTTACAAACTAAACTAGTAAAAAAAATTACGCGTACATTAGGTACAGTTTAGTTAGTATGGGACAATCATTACTGCATGCAATCATTTGCAATTATAAAAGAAAATTCTCGCACTAGGAATAATTCCTGTGTTGCGGGAGACTTTACAAATATTCAAACAACGGACTCTAAGAACATCCAGACTTGAAGCAACTGTTTATACATAACACATTTTTTGTTCCATATTAGGATTAAACCCATAACACTTGGTGCAGTGGCGAGGCGACGATTAAAACCACTACACCATTAGTGAAGTCAATATATTAAAATCTAGTTATTCAATTTACAATATCCACTTGATTTCATAGGCATGTGTGATTTTCCTCTACAGTTTTGACACGACCCTTTGAGGTTAAGTATGATCTAGAATAAAAATAAATAAAAACACAACCTCTTGTTATAAATATTAAGCAAGATAATATTGTCTAGAAGAAACTAATGACTTAATAAACATAATAATAAAACATATTATTATGTTTATTTAGCTCCAATGTGCCGGCTCGACCGGAGAAGGACTACCCTCTCCCAGAATATCGACGTAAAATAGCAGTATTCCTACTGTTGTCTTCGTTGTTTCGTTCGGTGAGTGAGAGCGCCGGAGGCCTAATCACCTTCTTTCTCCTTTCCCGCTACTTCTCCTTCCCACTTCCTTTCCTAAAGGGTCGGCAAGGCGCAAGTGATGCCTGTGGTGTTACAGGCGTCCATAGGCTACGGTGACCACTTACCATCAGGTGGGCCGTATGCTTGTTTGCAACCTAAGTTGTATAAAAAGGTTTCGGGTCGGACCAAGTATTATGCGTTTTATCAATAGCAGCATATACTCTGGCAATATACCCGATAGATAGGTATAGGTTTTAGGTCCCAATCAAAGGGCCTTTAAGCGAGACCTAAAATCTTTTTGGCGAAATATGGGTGTAATTCACCTTTAAGTATTCCCTTCGGAAATCCAGAGGCTACTCTATTTATTTAAATAAAGCAAGTACTTCAAAGTTAATAACAAAACAATATCAAATCATCCACTAACAAAACAAAAATAACATCATAAACTCACAAATATTTTATTTAAAATAAACAAATACCGGTTTTTATCCGAAACTCGGGCGTCCGTTACGGTTTTTGTTCAAAATGTTGCCAACAAGAGCAAAGTCAATCAAACCGTATACTGTTCCTAACAGCTGTCAGCCGCCATACTTGATTTTAGAAAAGTTAGATCGCGTTCAATTTGAATGTTTTCTCTTAAATTTTTAGTTCGTTTAATTTCGACTGGTTGGTTGGCGCAGTGATAAAATAATATATAATAATAATATTCTATCACATACACACAACACCATCTAGCCCAAACTAAGCAGAGCTTGAACTATAGGTACTAGACAATGGATAAACATATTTTATTTTGTAAAAACATACATATTATAAATAGAAACACCCAGACCAAGACAAACATCCATGTTCATGCACACAAATGTTTGACTTGAGCGGGAATCGAACCCAAGACCTCAGGCGTGACTGTCGGTTACACTAACCACTACGCCATCGAGTCGTGCCATCGAGAGCGGACTATTATGGCTTCCATCCTACATTTCATTAGTTTTTAAGTAATCTACGCAATGATGAGTCAGACGTTCATCTATTTACCTGTACCTCTTATAATCTGTGGATAACGTCATGACTATTTTAGTACCGTTAATGGATTAGGTCTTAAGTTCGGTCCACAGACGCGCATCTCTGACTTTGCCAAGTTATAAAGCGTATTAAATAGTTAATTATCTTTAACAGTGAAAGAAAACATCGTGAGGAAACCTGCCATGTCAGAATGTTCTACATAATGAGCTCGAAGATATGTAAGCTTGTTTTCTTCCAGTGAATTATTTGCCTTTATTTAAACTTTGCCAATATTGATTATATTTTAAAATACAATTATAACAGCTCTGTAGGTATATGAATTGTCACATTGCTGGGTACGGGCTTTTCAGTATGAAAATGTTTAGCTTGGTCTAGGACTAGATCTCAGCTTGGCAGTCCAACAGTCTCCCATTAGGCCATCGCTACTATTTAGCACATGTGTTAAGGATTTCCTGACAGAAAATTGCAATAGTCAACCCTAAAAACGATAACGGCGCTTACATGAGGCAGTCTGATTCCCGCTTACCCCTTTTAATAAATCAATAAGTTAATGTTCCGTAAAATTAATTCAATACATATTTAATAACAAAATATTGTGATAATACGCGCCATTTTGTTTTGTCGCTTAAGTTACGACCCCACAGATTATATTATTAATATATCGTAAAGTATAGGTTTGAAAAGATTCTATGATCTATGTGAAATGTAATAAATATCAACTATTTTGTGATTTTAAGATGTAACGTTTTTTACTGTTTTGTTGTTTGGAATTATCATGAGGTTCGATTACTGGGTCAGACAAAGCAGTAGGTATCACAGAAAAATAATGGAATAGAGGATGGAAATATTAATGTTATTTTCTCACGGCCACAGCAAATTCTTACAGTTAGGTCCACGAAGAAATCGCTCTAAGCTTTTCTACTCGGAGTGTGAAACACGAGCGTCGAGAACTAAAAGCAAATAATTTATTTTATCATTTTAGTGAGTCAACGATCTAGGGGGAGAGAGAGTTTATGGTCCGGCTAGTTACTATTTTACTTATAGGGGTTTTTATAGAGGTTGTACAAAGCGCTAAGATCATTGCGCTGCAGTTGTGTTCAGCTGCATTTAAAAGAAAGAAGAAGAATAGTGAATTAATTACAAAACCAACAATATAATAGAATATGTCTCTAGTTTTTAACTATGCAAGTAAACATACGTTGTTTACCTACACATTACACTTTTACTGTAAAATGTTCAGCTGCAAAATGACGTAGTTTTACTGTATTGGGATATTTCCTAAAAGTGAGATACCCTATTCCTTGCCATCAATGGTAATATTATATACTACACATGTCACTTTCACAATAATGGATGACAAAAATCTGATTTAGACTATTATGTTACTAATAACTGCCCTTGTGTTGACAATTTGAACTAATCACAAGCACAATAGATATGGGCAAACCTAACGAGAAAAAGATAGCTGTCATTCGAACTATTGCGGTTGAAATGTTTTGCAAAGGATTCGTTGAAACGGTTTTGTTTTAAGACCAAAAGATAAACGTCGCGATGGACGTTTTGAGACCTTATTGTGTGGTAATGACATATCTGCTTTTTTGTGTAAATTATAACTAAGGAAAAGAACCATTCATGAAGCAAGACTAAGATCTAAGACATTCCCAAGCCGTGTCGTCGCTCTGCCAACTATGCTATTCACGGTCCTACGTCAAGGATTTAAAATTGCTTCTGTGTTTTGTATCTAAAGCGATGCTATCATGTGCTGTCAGTTGGCAGACGGACGACACGGTTTGTCTTGGTCGCAGGTTCAAGTCCAGAAAACGACAGTGCATGAACAATGCATAGTAATTTTCCTCTGTTATAATTTACATTCTACCTCAACCTGGACAATGCTTATTAAATATCACCTAACCAACTGCAAAAACTAAATCCCGTTCGCAGTGCCACCTTCCTGGACCAATTGCAAATCCAAAACATCACCAATTAAATACACACCCCTGGCTGGGTTGCTCCCTCTGGACCTCAGAGTTTGCGAGGTGGCGTCGCTATACAAGGCCAAGAGAGGTATGACCCAGCCATGGATGGGAGACAGGGAGATCGAGCGAATGGCTCCGGCTATGGAGGCACCTCACCCCGCGGAGCATATGACCCTGGAGTTCGTGAGTCTGGTAGACAAAGAACAACTTCAGCGCACCAATACTATCGAGGTGCGCATCTTCACAGACGGGAGCAAGATTGAGGGCCGGGTCGGTGCCGCGTTATCCATATGAAATGACCGGACCGAAACCAAGGCCCAAGCTTACTCTGTCGTCTCACTGTACCGTCTACCAGGCTGAACTCCTGGCAATATGCAAAGCGGCCAGTGAGATCCTCAGGCAAGACGCGTCTACGTTTGGTATCTTCAGCAACAGCAGAGCCGCCCTCCTGACGGTAATAAACCGTAATGCCCTCCACCCCCTGGCGGTGGAGGCCAGAAAAGCCATTCGGCAAGGCATGGCAAGGAAATATCCTTGTTCTGGGTCAAGGCCCACGCAGGACTGGAGGGCAACGAGCGGGCTGATGAGCTCGCCAAGAAGGCGGCTCTGAGGTTGAAGAAGGCACCGGACTACGGTCTGTACCCGGTTTCAATCGCGAAGCGGAGTCTGCGACAGGCTTCGCTTGGCGAGTGAAAACAAGAGGTACAGAGAGGGCGAGACCGCTTCCGTCACCAGGCTGTTTTTCCCGTGCGCGATGGCGGCGTACAGCATCGTCCGCAAGATAAAGGTCGCCAGCATTACGACCCAGCTGCTGACAGGGCACGGTGGGTTTTCCGGATACTTGACTCGTTTCAAGTGTAAGGAGGACCCATCATGTGTCTGCGAGCCGGGCGTCGAGGGGACGGTCCAACACCTTCTAGTGGACTGCCCAATACACGGCAGAGATAGGATGGAATTAGGGATGGAAACGGGTGTCAAATTAACAATAGAAAACTTATCTGTATTAATTGAAGAAAATACAGACGATTTCTTTAAATATGCACAAAAAATTGTAAATATAGTTAATAAAAGAAATGAAAGCGTAGCATAGTATTTAAGTTTAGTATTTGTTAATACTAAAACTATAGATGCATAACTAGCCGATAATAACTAGTATAAGCAAATATGTAATAAATACAAGTAGAAATAAGTTAGAATAAGAAAATTAGCAAGTAAGAAAATATGTTATAAATAAATAAAGAAAATAACCCAAACCCTTATTATCCCTCAAAGTATGAAAGGAATGGAATGAAAGTACGAGAGGAATAAAAGTGAGAACTCGAATGTTAATAGAGAACTCGAATGAAAGCGCGAATAGGTACTAGTAGTAAAATAATAGCCCTGTCAGGGCCCAAGCAAATAGCAGCTAGTAGAATAAGAGGAACAGTCACCCTTTCGATGGGACGACTGCCCCATTTTTTTGCTTAGAGTAGGCTCTATCCACGACAGAGGAGCTATAACACCCTGTGATGAAAGGTACAAAATAAAAAAAATTAAATGCACACACAAAAATTACATCTAAATAGTTCCAGCCGTTTAGGAGTTCAGTGACATACACACATATAAAAAATACTTATATATAAAGATAAAGTTTATTCATGTTTGATTATATCAATTATATACACACCGTCCGCCAGTAGCTGCCGTGTTTCTGATATCGCCTCGGGTGCCGTCAATCCGGCACGGATACAATTACCGGACTAGCGCCGTCCGGAACACGAACCATAAGAAAACAATGTGAAGGACATGGCGTTTCCGAACAAGATGTAACTTATTAGCAAAATTGCTTGCATTTACTGTACATGAACCACGAAGCTACACGACAAACAGTGGACAGAAACAAAGGAATGTAGACAGACGAAGGAAGCCCTTTCATCCTTAGACAAACATCGGTCACGCAAACAGCTACGTTTCACAAGGAAAAACTTACGCCACCTAGTGGGTATAATAACAGGCCACTGCTCACTCAACAAACACCTATTCAACATCGGCATCACTGACAGTCCCTTTTGTAGAGGCTGCATGGAGACCGAGGAGGCCCGAGAAGCACGTGCTCCTACATTGTAAAAGCTTGAGCAAACACCGGGCGAAACTTCTACACAGTCCAGAAACGATGAAGGAGGTACTGCGCAACACCGGTCCTCTATTTTCTTTCTGGACGGAGCTGAGGTTGTATGAGTACCCGAACAACTTTTCACGTTGGTTACTTTCGCACAATGGCCCAATTGTGGGGCTAAGTGCGAATAACACACGTCCAACTAACTAACTAACTACTGTGCATGAAATCTTAGGTTTTAAGCCCAGATCAGGTCAACAAAAAACTATTCTGATCCATCGATCCACCTTATGGTAAGCGGTTTCAGTGCGGTGGTAGCCTATGATCACTTGTAATACAAGGTAACACTTGTTTCTCAAAGACGCTAGGAAAAAGGAATTCAATTTTTCATCGTAGCGTTATTTGACGATCGTAAAGAAAACTGTGAGATTTTTGCCTGTTTCTTCTCATGAGATTTAATCATTTTACATAATAATAATATTCTATTATATACACACAACACCATCTAGCCCAAACTAAGCACAGCTTGTACTATGGGTACTAGACAATGGATAAACATACATAGGTATATTTTTTTTGTAAATACATACATATTATACATAAAAACACCCAGACCAAGTCAAACATCCATGTTCATGCACACAAATGTTTGATTTGTGCGGGAATCGAACCCGCGACCTCAGGCGTGGCAGTCGGTTACATTAACCACTACGCCATCACCATAACTTTTTATCCGAGAGGTAAGATTTTCATTCCCAATAGATAACAATATTACGATTACATAAGTTCGATAATTTTATGGTCAGCTGTCCAACACTGTGGCACACACAGATGCATGCCACCTCCGTCAAATTCACAGTGATTTGGTGCCAATTTTAAATTAAACTTCAATGTTTCAGACAGGTAGCTTCGGAAGCTTCGCCATGTCCAAAACATTGAACAAAAACACGGACAGACAATGAACTGTTTATTATACACATTTAAATTATGCCTTAGTGGCAGCAGTAGTAAATGCGACTGTGTCGTGCTCAGGTTCGATTCTCGGGTCAGGTAAAATGTTACTGCGTTTTAATTAAAGAAATTTACAGTAGCGACCTTTTTTTAAGACGCGCACTAAAAACGCGATTCCATTAGGCAAGTTTCTTGCATGCAAGTTGCAAATTGCATACAACTTGCACAAACCTGTTTACAAGTTACAACTTGCATGGGGTAGTTTGAACTTGTACATATTTTTATTCAAGTGATCTGCGAATAGCACGCGCAAACGTTAATTGCACGTTTCGAATTTCGAAAGAGTGACGTGTACGCACATGATGTCTATCGCTGTAAAGATGGGTGTTAAAAGTTATAACAAATAAATAAACATTGTTAAAATAAATGACACCAAAATGTTATTTTTAACATAAAGTAATTTTTTTTACGTCAGTGCCATCGTTACTATTCCATCACGGTTAAACATTTTAATTAGATTTTTTATATTTAAAATATTCAGACAGTCCTATAAAAGTATGAAGGAAATTTCATTGATCTAACTAATTATGTCGCATGTTAAATTTATATAAGCACTTCAACAACATCACGAAAAAGAAACATGTTAACATTCACAATTTTAACATCATGTAAATCACAAGCTAATATGCTAACATGACTAATAGTTAAAATGTATATAACACATTTATTTAACTCAACAGTTAAATCAACGTATTATGTATGTTTAACTATTTAACATGTTATAAGAATTAGCGCTTTAAATAACATGCAAATTTTTATTTAACATTAGCATTTAATAGTATAACAAAAAATAACATTGTAGCCCACCGCTATATCGCTGTACAAATTATCGAAACTGGTTGTCAAATGTCTGGTGGGTGCACGAGAAAATAACCGTTTTTATTAAGGAGCACGTCCTCCACCCATTATGGCCTACTCAATTGTTGAACATCAACTTTTATACAAGTTAAACCTGCATGCAATTTGCACAATCTCGAAAACATGTTTCCAATGTAAGCAACTTGTACGCAAATGTGATGTCATACTTGCATGCATGAGTTGCCTAATGGAATCGCACCTTAAGTATAATTCCTGTGTCGCGGGGGACTTTACAAATTCAAACAACGGACACAGAACACCCAGGCTCGGAACAATCATTTGTACATCATAAAAATGTTTGTCCCGTGTTATGTCGAATCCACAACAGTTGACGTAATGGCGAGGCTACTACATAAATCACGAATGACGCTGAAATGTGTATTTATAATAGGTACTCTAAATCCAGAGCTTAGGAAAATACAGATCATTACCGCAGATCCTTATCTTCTGTATGAGCGTTCCAAGTGAGTTTATTGTCAATCGTAATACCAAGAAACTTGACATGACTAGCTTCTTCTACTTCACTGCACTTCTTCGAGACATTTACAGCGAGATTTTCTCGTCGTTAATGAAAGTGCATACGTTTGTCTTTTTTAAGATTATTATCAAATTGTTACTAAGTATTAAGCCAATTAATGATTTCAGAAAGAGAATTATTAATATAATTTTGGTAATTGTGTAGATTATTGCAATCAATTATGGCAGTGCTATCATCTGCAAATAGGACCTTATATGACGTGTAGTTTTCGGAGGATCATTGATATAACTTAAGAATAATAATGGACCTAAAGCGCTTCCTTGAGGCACGCCATAATTTATGCGTTTTGGTTCAGATTTATAGATTGTAACCAGTTTAGTCTTGTGACAGATTCTAAAAACCTCTGTAAACTTATATCTGTTGCTCAGATACGATTCCAGCAGTTTGAGGACATTTCCTCTGATACTGAAGGCATGAAGTTTTTGTAGTAGGATCTTATGGTCTACATAGTCAAATGCTTTAGTCATGTCTGTATAGATTGCACAAATGGAATTTATTTTATCTACTGGTACTATAATTCTAGTTATTAGTGCAAACAGAGCCATATTAATTGTATTTATTCGGAATCCCTTTTGTTCGTTACAGAATAATTTATACCTACTTTTCAAAATGTGATGTCACTACAGACTTTCCGTGACTATACTTGGATAGTCTATGTCTATTTTATAAAGAACATATGAGATGATTTAGAGATATTTAGTCTTTCGAGAAAGTGCAGAGAATAAACATGATAACTATTAGCTTAGAAACTTACGAACACCATCTTGTTAACAAAGATTTGACTTACCTACTAATATAGCGGTTGCTATTCGGACTATTGCCATAGTGTTTGCGTGTATGTAGGTACAGGCAGTCTTTTAAATAAATCCCTGTCGTGCTGAGTGCTACATTCTACCACAAAAACCTACGCCACATACCTAGAGGCTGCATAGAGACTGAGGAGACAGCGGCTCACTTGTTCTTACACTGCAAAAGCGAGAGCAACGAAAGGCGAGAGGTCATCGGGCCCCTACTGTCTTTCTCAACGGTGCTAAGGTGGTATGAGTAGCCGAACAACTCTTCGCGTCGGTCACTTAGGTACATTGGCAGAATCCTAAGCCTAAGTAGGAATAAAACAAGCCCAACTAACTAACTATTTACGAGCGGTCTGGCCGATCTGACAAGAGACATTTTCTAGTTCGTCTATGATGATAGTATAATAACATATATAATTTTAAGATCAGATAATGATAAAGAGTATTGCTACATGTTATCAAGTAACACTTCCGGCCTCACATATACTGCTAGTTCGGGTACATCTTAACCACTATATGTACATTAAAACCAATTATCGTTTTATAATTTAATAATTTTATAATCAAGTATCTAAATAGTTATCTCATATTTCTTTATACTTAATTATATTTATTTGCTTGGCGCCTTCCGCTTGTCAGCTTCCGGCGCGATTAATAAATAGTACGTATTGTTACTGATCTCTGTACTTTTTCTTACACTATGTCGAATAATAAATCCTATAATAATTTTGTTTACTATGTATAATATAATGATGACGCTATTAGATTCTTACTGATTTTGGGTTAGGCATAATTTTGTCACACCGGCGCCTCTGCTTCCGGTGTAATAAATCCTTAATGTTACATAATTACGTATTATTAAATAATAATTGTATGTAAATAATCATCAGAATAATTAAGATAAACAATGTTTAATATTATCTATTGAGTTTGTGAATTTAGTATTAAATTAGGTCAAATGTTTGTATAAATACCGGCGGTTAGAATATTTTAGGGCATTCATATTCTAACCGTTGAAACGTGCATTAAAAGGATAATATAAGTTCTTTTCCGTACAACTTGTGTCTTCATTGCCGCCGCCACCCTGACCGTTCGCATTTACATACAATAATTTAATGAGGTAATTATTTAAGTTATTGTGGAATTATCCACCAGACCACCAACACAATGGCGTAACTGAAATAATGAATCGCACATTCGCACCCGGAGGAAGCTAGACATGATATTTTTTGTTAATTTAGTCAAACCTATATATAGGGGCACCGCTCTACCATAGGACGAAATACTCCAAGGCCTATTTCCCATATAAACGGTGGTTCCAAAATAAAATCTAAATATACTTAGCGACCTTCCTCGCCTTCGCACGGGTAGCATAAAACGTTGAAAAATAATAGGTAATACACCTTCCTCATGAATCACTCTGTCTATAAGTGACGCTATATGAAAACCATTCAGTAGTTTTGAGTTAATCGCTATCAGAGAAACGGACACGTCAGCGAACTTTATTTTCTAATATGTGGTGACAATGGTATTAGATTCAAGCAAAGGGCGCCATCTATGAACGCCATAGTATAATCACGGTCGTTCCTAAAACTTGCCTCAGACCGGCACGAACTATGTGGACTGAAGATATAAACACGGCTATCTCTTAAACAAGTCATCTATGGACCTAAAACGAAAAGCTCCCTCTGAATTATAGACAGGACACAAGCCTAACCGCTCTTACTTACACTTTAATATTTGGTTTAGAACGAAAAGTGGTGTAGGGGCTTTACGTAGGCTAAGAAGTTGCGACCTATTACAATAGATGGCGCTTTTGTATATTTTTGGTAAATAACCACTATTATCCAAACCCCGTTTGCCCACTACTTACAAGACTACTCGTAGGTATATAATTGCTCCGTACCTGTGTATGTCACTGAACGCCTCTTAAGCAGATGAAACGATTTAATACTATTTTTTGTGTGTGTTTGTGGAGTGAGTCTCTGGATGGTTAGATTAGTTAGATTCACAATTGAACCCGGTTAGGTGCTGCAGCTGCAATCGATTTTAGATTTTTTCATTTTAAGCGAACGGTCGGGCATTTCTTCTTTTGGGTAATAAGGCTAGATATGGTATGAATATTCTTAGACACATCGTAGGATTCATTCATCATTGTAAAATAAATCAAATGTGTTTATGCATATATGTAACAAAGTAACATTTATTAATGTTAATTTACATTTACTTGTTGCCATGTTCAATAAAGCAAAGGCATAGAATTACACACAATGAGAATAACTGGCAATAAGCTCACGGCCATTCTTTTTAATTGCCAGGTTTACAATATTGTTTACTTTACGAATCTGCTCTGTATATTCTGGATGTAGGAGCTGTAACCATTTAACTACTCACCTCGCATGAAACATCAAGCAATCTTATGCAATATTACAAGTGCGAATGTTAGTTTGTTTTCGCTTCCACGTCTTAACGACTTAACATATCATTATAATTTTTTCATATACTATATCAGGGGTACAGAAAAGGACATACCTTTCATATGACCTACCTTTCATCTAGAAAAAGTACTGTTCCCAGATAATAGAAATCTATACTAATATAATAAAGCTGAAGAGTTTGCTTGTTTGTTCGCTTGAATGCGCTAATCTCAGGAACTACTGATTCGAAATAAAACATTCTTCTAGTGTTGGATAGCCCATTTATCGAAGAAGGCTATAGGCTATATAACATCACGCAACGACCAATTGGAGCGGAGCAGTAATGAAAAATGTTGGAAAGACGGGGTAAATTCTCTTATCTTATATGAAGCAGACGAAGTTGCGCGGGTTAGCTAGTTTATTGATAAAATGTATGAAATCCACATTAAAGCAAGCGCAGCCGCGTAGCTAGTAGGTTAGTAATATTTTAAAGTTAGTTTATGGTAGTTTAAGAGCATCCACTTTCGTGTCCAAAGAATAAAAAACAACGCGACCATATTGCAGTCAGAAGCCCCACAAATAAAAGAGTACATCTGTTCTCTAAATTCCATTGTCTTATACTTTTCCGTCACTGCACATGCCAACCCTGCCACTCGCATGGATAGCAACATAGTTTAAAACGGGAAATATCAGTATTTGTGTTACGAGTCATCTCGATAACACGAGTGTTGTGTGTTCAATCCCCACACGTAAACTACAACAAGTTCTTCCAAGTCTGGATGTTCTTTGTGTCCGTTGTATGAATGTGCTCTGCGACAATACTATTACAGTAGGTGGCTTTTAAAAAAATATACTGGAACTAGAATAATTTATATCAAATCTGTAAGTAAACTGTCCCACTGCTGAGCACGGGCTTCTCCTCACTGTACACACACTCATGAGAAGGCCATAGTCCATCACACTGGTCCAGTACGCGTTGGCAGACTAATCACACACATGTGTATCTTACTTACCTACACATATATTCGAGATAATCATGGAGAATTTTTCTTCGCGATAAAGCGAACAATATTAAATATAAAGAAATAAAGTTTTTTTTTTATTTAAACAACTTATAAAAAGTCAAAATACCTTGAGAATCGAACTCGGGACTTCTCCGTGGCAGTCCCGCGGTCTCCCTATGCTATTACCGCTTTATTGGATTAAAGCTGTAAAAATACTCAAGCGCTTTCAAAATAAAACTATTAAACACTTTGGTAAGCGGCATTTATTTAAAAAAGAACATACAAAAATGATTAACGTAAAAACCGACTACAGAAACACACTCGACAACTATTGGTCAACAGCCGACAACTGTGCGGCAACTAATAGTCGCTCAAAAAAGATGGCGATCAACGCCATTAAAAAATCTTATATAAATCTAAATTAAAAGCCACGTATGTTTCTGTATTCGGCGATCATAATATTAAAAATAATATACAAAAAATGTGATGTACATATTAAGGTACATACAATATTCCTTGGTAACAATATTGTCTTGTCTCGTATTCGGAACGTTTGTTGCGCAACAGACGAGCAACATTTTATATAACGTTATACAGCGCTCTAGACCACAAGATAAGCGCGAGTGGTTCGTCTAACTAAAATTACAGATTCAATACAGGTATAGCTAAAATGTGTAATCCATAAAAAGCTGTTTTCAGTCTAGGTCTTTCAATATTAGTTAATACAGTGATAGTCTTTAAAATAGTTGTCGGTGTGCCGCTGTCACTTGAATAGGTCTCTATTGAAATGACAGCGGCACACCGACGGCCTGACACAATAGGTTTTTAATGATGTCTGGCATTCCAACAATTGACAAGATAAGGATAAAATCAGCTATTTGCAAATATAAAAACAATGCTTAGATTCGAAGCAGCTCAATATGAACTTCACAATATGTTGTACCTCACTCGACGCTTTCTATTGGCGATGTGACTTTATTAACCATTGCGCCATCGATGCCGTCAACTTATCATACAAATTGTAGGTTCTTCGTAATCAAAAACTGAAAATTTGACAATCATTTTGAATATAATAAATTTGTATGAAGAACGAGACATTAATTTGACAATCTCACAACCGAACTATAATATTGATGTTCACAGCCGACGACAGTAGCCATTTGCCACTGACCATATACATAGAGAAATATCTATAGACCTTTCTGGAATGTACATAAGTTTTAAACATTAATTCGTAAGGGGTATTAACGCTATCTCCATGTACCATCACACAAGTTGTAATGTATGAGGGTAGACGGAGATTTTCTTTTACAAAATTAGAGGGTAGATGAATATTATTTTGTCTCTCAAATTGACCTATGACGCCACCGAACTAATCAGCTTGTGACCACGGCCAGTGCAACCAAGATGAAATATCACACAAGGAATACCCGTTACAAATTATATATATATATTTAATATACATATTTAAAGATAAGTTTACAGATATTTCGTCTCAGCATAATGTCTTTTCCCTACTGTAAACATTTAGACTTATATTTTAAAACAGACTGTGATTACAACTATAGTAGCACTGTTTCTATCAAAGTACGAATTTTGTTAGTTATCGGCGACGATGAAATATATATATATATATATATATATATATATATATATATATATATATATATATATATATATATATATATATATAAAAGAACATAGGGTACATCCAGAAAAAATGTACTGTTCCTGACGGATAGAAAATTGACATGACCTTCATTTATGCGAGCGAAGCCGCGGGCAAAATCCATTATAATTATAAATGTACTTATTTTACTGTACACATTACTACATTGAAAACTTTCGACCAATAATTATAAAGTAATATAATAATTTGTAGTACACAAATTATTATAAAGCATGTTTTTTTTATTCAATGTCGATTACATTGAATTTGGCTTTAATATAAATTTATTCAGCAAGTTTATAAGAAGTTCATCATTGCCAAAAGCTATAAAAATTCGTACTAAGAGTATTACATTCACAAATAGATCAGTAAACTGATAAATGACATGATCAGGAAAAATTTATCATGATTCTGATCCCCCAGTACAAGTTTTAAGATACTAAGTTAGGTAGATAAAGCAAAAAGACTTAAGCGTGTTATAATAACATAACGGTTTTACAACAATCAGAGTGCCTAATTGTTTTACGTTAACGCGATCGACACGTTTATGACATTCGGCGCTCCGATTGGCCCGCTCTAAGCTCTTATACAATTAGGGAGCTAAACGCGGTAAACGTTTCTATCGCGTTAACGTAGAAACAACTCGCACTTAGATGATCCTGAAACTTCCAACACATTCTTGATCCAATATAAACCGTGATTCGGTAACGCTAGGACGTTGCGTTTGAGAACCCCGATTGGATTCGAAACTAGTCGGTTTTCATACAAATATGTAAAGATGCTGTATCTACATAACTATATCAATTTTCACTCATCCCGGCTACCGGATAGCTAAACAGCCGATAGAAAAATCTTTCACATGACACAAGACCGAGAATAAACCAGGTCATATGTTCCTACGCTGTAGAAGCAACCAGCAAAGATTCTAAGCAAACAAGAAACTATGTAGAAAGTACACATTAGTCTCTATCTTCCTGGATAAAACTGAGATGGTATAAGTTACATAAATAGCCCTGCAAAGCTTTCAATCACGGCAGCCGGCACACACGAATTTAAATCAGCGTTCACAAAAGAAAATATCGATAAAACTAAAAAATCTCATCTTAACAATTCAATCTCAATATCTAACTATATATTTATTACTAATTAACGACACTAAACGCATTTTCTTCGTCAAAAGCGTTACTCACTCTTTATTTACATCCAGGAACAAATTATCTATGAGAGAGCAGTTTCATCTTTTATTCATAAGCTATATCACAAAAAATATGAGACATGTCAAAATTGCTGCGCTTGCGCAGAGGTTTGAGTTGTCGCCTCAAATGCCGTTAAGAGTTGCGAGTTTGATTGCTGTACGAGGCGAAAATATGTTATATTCAAATTGGAATATCTAGTTATTTTTCAGGGGGTTGAAACCTAAGATCCTGGGATAGGTACCAAACAATTCTGTAGTACTAGTGGACATACACATACACTACATAATATTTAACAAAGTCCCTCGCTGCGTCTCTCTGTCTATTCGCAATAAACTCAAAACTACTGAATGGCTTTTCATGCGGTTTTCACCAATAGACAGAGTGATTCATGAGGAAGGTTTAGGTGTATAATTTGTTAAGGTTTTGTACTACCCGCGCGAAGCCGAGGCGGGTTGCTAGTCTAAAATAATCTATGTCTGACTGATTTCAGTATTCTGTCTTTTAAGACAATTCCTGCTTTGATAATAATCTAAATTATATATAATATTAAACAACAATTATACGAATGTAGTGTCCCAATTCCATCAAAAAAGGCACATGTGTTTTCATTGGCAACTGTACGGCATTGTAGTTACAGCAACTGTTGAGCAACTACCATTCAACTATTAAAACTTGAACTGTAAATAAATGTTTACTTTTTAATTAATGGTTTAGAGCGAATATTTAAAAAGAAGAACCACTTTTAGGCAACAGCAATTCAACTATGGATATATAAAAGGTTAACCAATTGTAAATTCTTTAATATTTACAGATACACAGTAACTATTTTGCAGCTGAATTATCACTACGAAGCACCAATAATTCCATTATAAAAATGTCTACTGTTAATGAAGTATATACTTTCTAATAACTAATGAATTTGTTGCAACTATCACGCAACAATTCGACAACTATCGCCCAGCAATCTGGCAACTATCGCGCAACTACCTGGCGACTACCGCTCAACAATTCGGCAACAGTCAAGCAACACTCATAATCACTTTGACACGTCTCATGTACATGAAATTCTTAAAAAAATATATCTATAGTATATCGATTTATGACTTTCAATCAGTGCAACTGTAAGCGATGTGCCGCTACAGTTTGCCAACTTAACCTCTTGTCTTGTTTCACCGATATTTATTATTAATATAACTGTGACAAGTCCTACTGCTGGGCACAGAATAGAATAATAAGACCGCCATCAAGATTTTTTTAAAGAGGAAACCATTCCTTCCTTTATTCAATATGAAGGTAGGCAGAACTCCCACCTTTTACCACGTTTTAGGATCCCACGTTAAAGAGGATGAAACTATTGCAGTTTCCCGGGAACACACCGTCCAAAGTCGTGGGCAAAAACTAGTATAATAATAAAAATTGGTGAACCGCAGACATAATCTCATAAACTACTTAATATGTACAAAGAAAATTATTAAAAATTATTATTACAAGAAAGCGAAACTGAGCTTAAATTGAAATGGGTGTTCAGATAAATCAAGGTATCTCCGTGGAAGTCCAACGGTTGCCTCAGGCAATCGCTGTTTGATGAACTAATAAGGGAAATATATATGAAAAGAGCTTATGTGACAGAGATAGCAATCTAACAGTTACAGCTCCTTCACTACATATGCATTATTAAACAAAGTCCCCCGCCGTAACTAAAAAGTACTAAACGGTTTTCACCAATAAACAGAGTGATTCATGAGGAAGGCTTAGGTGTATAATTTGTTAAGATTTTGTAATATTCGTGCAAAGGGACGGATGCTAGTACAAATATAATTTGTAAAGTATTCAGCATTGTAAAATTGCTGATTAAAAAGAGTGCCCGTGAGTTTCTTGCCTGTTCTTCTCATTGGTTCTACGCCCTTGCTGAACGTGGCAACAGGTAAATGTAAATTCATATTATACTTGTAGTTAGTGTAACCTTGATGTTCATAAGTGTTACTTTGTGATCTAAATAAATAAAGATATTTAGAATTTGAATAATTGCGCCTAAGTGTTTTGCAAGGAATTTTGTTGTTTTGAGATCCATAGAAAATCGTCACGAGAGATTTTAAGACACTTTATGTGCGCTGGTAACATTTTTGTCTTTCTGTATATAATATCATTGCGTTTAAAGTGAAGTCTAATCAGTATAGTACAATTTGTTATTCAATTTGCTAATAGATTTTATATTAATAATGTCAAATTGAAGGTTCATTATGTGATTTAAAAATGTATACAACCATACCATATGGAATCGAATTGGCCGTTAATTTATCGTTCGAAACGACAAGACTAACCCCTGGTTTCTGAATTGAGAATTACGTGTTAAGAATAATTATTTTTCTATATCAAGTTGCTTAAACTGTAATAAAATTTGTGAAGGTATTTGAACATCATATATTAATTAAAGGCTCAGTTGATGGGGCTTGATGAAATTCGATTCTGTACAAATATTTCAGAATACTCAGTTGAGGTTTGCCGCTTCTTTATCTAGAAATCAGTGGCGAAACTTTTACGATATAGATTGAATAAGTTAGGTAACAAATTGCCCATACGATAACTCACTTCATCCGCCTTTGACAGAGGCTCACATACGAGCCGCTACATTAGTACCGTGTATTTCTTACCGGCTCGGATACGAGCCACCGAGTACGCGCCACTTTTACTAATCTTAACGCTTAAAACGGATTGTTTATCGGCAACGAATGGATTTGGTTTTGTAAAGGACATATCATAAGGTATTACGAAAATATAAATACGATAAGTTAATGCGAAGATTAGAGAAGAAAAAGGCCTATTCACCTGAACACCACATTTGTCACAATGAAAAAAAGAAATTACATCCTAAAACTATGACTCTGTAACAGAATTCTCTATACTTTCTTTTTCTTGGCACACATAATCTTTCTTAACACTCAAATTAATCGTCTCAAAATCAGTCTCCTTAACCATGCCACTATTCTCTTCAAAACCTTCAACACATTCTTGTCCATGCTTAAATTGCATGTGTTTCTCCATGCTAGCTTTCTGGACACATCTATACGGACACTGCGGACATTTGACCGATTTTTGCCTAGGCCTATACGGTTTTATTTGATTTTTGACGTCTACTTTATCGCCTTCTTTTTCGTTCAAATGTCTCAGTTTATGTTTAGTCAAATTTGTTTTTTGGACGCATCGGTAGCTACACATATCACAGCTGAAGGGTTTCTGGTCAGTATGTAGATACATATGCTTCACTAAATTAGGTTTCTGGACTGTTCTGTAGTCGCAGAATGGACATGCGAAAGGCTTGTAACCTGTGTGTGTGCGTTCGTGAACGACTAAGTTGTTTTTCTGAGCGCATCGATAGTCACAATACTGACATCTAAACGGCTTTTCTTTCATATGAACTAATATGTGTTTTGCCACGTTATTTTTTTGCCCTGATTTGTAATCGCAGAAGTTGCAAGAGAAAGGCTTTTCGCCTGAGTGTGTGCGTTCGTGTATTTTTAAAATGGCCGGTGATTGGCAGCGGTACGCGCACTGGCTACAACTAAACTTATCAACTTTTTCAACTAACTGATCTGTTTCGGTGCAGCTTTTCGAATGATGTTTCAATCCTCTTTTTGATGGAAAAACTTCGTTGCACTTATAACATATATACTGTCCTTTAATATTCATTGAGATATCTTCCGTAATTTTATTGTGAACACCAGCATCATTTTCGCTTTTGGCTTCAGAAAAATTCTGATAATCTCCATAATAAATTTTGTTTTGATCTGTCGGTTTCAAATTCTCCTTCGGCTGTTCGATCTTTTCTTGTGCGCTATTTTGATTGCCGCCATTTTGTGCGACGCCATCTTGTCGTAGCTTTTTAAAGTCTTCTTGGTAAGGGCTCGTGTTGTCAAACTGCCTATGAACTACTAGATTTTGTGGGTTTTCTCGTATGTTGGTGAAGTTTTGGACATAGTTTTGTTGTCTGGAGTAAAGGTCTATGGAGTTGAGGGCTGGAACATTGACATGGTTGTTGTAGACGTACATTTGGTTGTCTGGTTGTATGGACGGTTGGGATTGCGTGTGGTCTGCTGGTATACCTGGAAAATATAAATTCTTTCATGAGTTAAGTTGTTGTATACAATTCTTAAAGCACAGTGGTTATTTGGGTAACTTTATTATTGCCTGTCAAAATAACTACACTCCGCCTGATGGTAAGCAGTCGTGTAGTCCACGAAGAGAGCCCTTCACACCATGTCCTCACGTGAAGTGTTGCCGAGGTCTCTTCGAGGTGCTTTTGTACGCCTCTCTTAAATAACCCAGGATCAAAGGATCAAACTACTGAAATGGGTTCAAATTATGCGGGTGCCCAAACGCTGTGTAGGAAATCTTAGGAGAACCCTATGTGCAGCAGTAGAGAGTGCCTTACGGCTGAGAGGATGGTACAGCTTTACTATATTTTATATTTTTTTAAGCGGTTTAACCGCATAAAAACATTTAAATCATGGTAAATGGTAATAGCGGTATAAGCTTCGTATTAAATCATATTTATGGATAACGGTACTTTTTAACTAAATCTACATAGATTAATATTATAAATGAAAATAAATCGCGTTTTTTTTTGTAAAGCGTCGACTCAGATACTGCAGAACCGATTTTAATAATTCTTTCATCTTTCAAAAGTTACTTTATTCAGAACAAAGCCATACAACATCACGCTAATAGCCAAGGGAGAGAAGCAGTTGTCATAAACGTGGGATAACCGCGGGAGTCAACTTATCCTAACTAATATTACAAATGCGAATGTGAGTTTGTTTGTTACGCTTTCACGCCTTAACTACTCGACCGATCATTATGAAATTTCGCATACATGTTGTCAGGGTAACAGAAAAGCACATAAGACACCTTTCATCTAAGAAAAATGCTGTTACTAGTCAAACCGGCGGATTTAAGGAGGCTGCCCACTACACCGTCTTATACCATGACCGTGCTAGGTACGTATCAGACACGAAAAGCAACACGATACGCCCTTCTATAGGAACTGCTGGTCGGTGACGGAACGGTCTAGTGGGCATAGTCTTATACGTTTCCTTACAAAGAATATTTTTTTACCTGACACGTTCCTAGCACGGTCATGGTATGAGACGGGTTAGTGGGCAGACTCCTTTACCAGCAATCTGAGTAAGCTGGGGCCTACACGTTGTCAGGGAATCACAAAAGGACATAAGCTACCTTTCATCCACAAAAAGCACTGTTACTAACCTAACCTAACTTACATTTAAGCGAGCGAAGCCGCAGGAAAATCTAGTTATTAATAAAAATTAAATCATTATCACAGCAAAATAAATATTCCAAATGAAATCGATCAGTTACAACAGATAGGTTATTAACCTACAGCGTCAGATAGCAACAGTCTATACAGATAAAAGCAATTGTAGATAACGAGTAATTTTATCAATTTTGTTTAGTAATTGCGATATAATAGGGGCATGAGTTAACGATGACACACAAACCTACAATCTGTGACGATTCTGAACTGTATCATTACGACTCGAAGGATCAGCAAAAGTATATGGCACTCACAAATCAAAACCTTTTTTTTATATGAGATAGTTGGCATACGAGCAGACGGATCGCCTGATGGTAAGCGATTACCGCCGCCCATGGACACCCGCAACACCAGAGGAGTCACAAGTGCGTTGCCCACCTTTTAAAAAAGGAGTACACTCTTTTCTTGAAGGTTTGTAGGTTGTATTGGTCCGGAAATACCGCTACGTTTAGGCAAGGATTTTAATCATACACCGTAAGAAATTCACACGAAAGTGTCACACTAAAAATAGCAAGCTCACAAATAAAATAGAGAACGATAGTGTATCTAATAACTATTTTCAATATGAGTGAGCGTGATAATACTATATTTATAATTCAGATGTCGTGTTGTCTTTGTGTGTCAGATAATCTTTATATATGTATATAATTCTTCTGTATGTGTGTTGACAGTGAACTCCTTCTAAACGGCTGGACCAACTTGAATGAATTTTTTTGTGTGTGTTCAAGTGGATTCGAGGATGGTTTAGATTTGTTTTTTTTTTATTTTTGTCTATACATGACAACCGTCTGTCGGGACAGCTAGTCTTTATGTATATAATTCTTGTGTACGTGTGTTGACAGTGAACTTCTCCTGAACGGCTGGACCGATTTAAATGAGTTTTTTGTGTGTTCATGAGGATTCGAGGATGGTTTAGATTTGTTTTTTTTTTTCCGCCTTTGCTGGACAACGTCTGTCGGGACAGCTAGTATAATATAATATTCTATCACATATACACAACGCCACCTAGCCCAAATTAAGCAGAGCTTGTACTATGGGTACTAGACAATAGATAAACATACATATGTATGTGCCATTTTTATGTAAATACATACATATTATACATAAAAACACCTAGACCAAGTCATACATCCATGTTCATGCATACAAATGTTTGACTTGCGCGGGAATCGAACCCGCGACCTCAGGCGTGGCAGTCGGATACAGAAAAATGACCAAATTATAATGTAGTAGCGCATCTATAATATAATTTAAGTCTTATTGCTTTTTAGCGGAAAACTCTTATAACAGCTTTGTCCGTCCGTCTGTCTGTTATATAACTTTCAACTCAAGAACCGTAAGAGCTGGAGACTCGATCAACGCCATTCGACTCAGCATAGTCGATACACCTCCAAAATGACTATGACATTTGACCTTTGACCTCAAGGTCACGTGGAATCACGTGACCTTTGCATATTGCTTGAACCATTTTTTCGAACTCTAAGATTTATAGCAATTTATTTCCGTTTCCCACTTGTTTGTTAATAATAGTTAACAATTTGTGATAATTCTGAGTTGTAGCTTCATGACTTTGAAGTGTAAGTAGAAGTGCGTTACACAGCATAAAAGGCGTAGTGGTTTAAGTAGTCGCCTCAGCAATGCCACTGCGCTGAGGGTTGCGGGTTCGATCCCCACACAGGACAAAAAAATTTGTGATCCTCGAATGGTTGTTCCGAGTCTGGGTGTTCTTTGTGTCCATTGTTTGAATGTTTGTAAAGTCCCCCGCGGTACTCGACTCGAAAATCGACCCAGAGATCACATACACTGTAATTGCATTTACTACTAAGTCACCGAGGCTGCATAGACATATACATAGACGAATAGACATAATGACACAAAAATTACCTGTGTCCATCTTTTAGATTAGCAAAAAATATTGGACACGTATTTTTATTTTGCCCCACAAACTAATAACAACGATGATACAACACTTCTCAATTTTGTTTTACGTCACTTGTAGGTACAAATTTTACAAAAGAGTTTTAATGCGTTATATCTTAGAATTTTTTATTGTTTTGTTAAAATATAAAAATAGTTACGAGCCCGTTCGCCCCCTAGTAGGTATTTGTTAGGTTTCTTTTTAAAACCAACAAAAAATAGGAGGCCTGCGAAACGGGGCTCTGCCTTTCTACGAAAGGGGCGAAAGTCAAGGGGCGTACGGGCTCGTAGCCCATAAAATAGGTGTCCAATATGTTTTGCTAATCCAAACGATGGACTAATTAGAATTACTTATTTTTAACCCTGTCATCATAAATATAAATAGTTAATTATCGCTCGCTTTAACGGTGAAGGAAAATATCATGAGGAAACCTGCGTGTCTAAGAGTTCTCAATAATATTCTCAAAGATATGTGAAGTCTGCCAACCTGCATTGGGCCAGCGTGGTGGACTATGGCCTAATCCTTCTCATACTGAGAAGAGGCCCGTGCCCAGTAGTGGGACAGTTTAATACAGAGCTGATATTATTATATCATGCCTATTACACAGGAATTATTCCTATTGCGGAGTTGTATTTATTAGACATTTTTTTATAAATCTTTCCTTATTTTAGAACACGCTGACTGCATTCAGTCAATGCGGTTAGTTTCTATGCGGAAATAATCAAATGCGACCTATTTTTTTTTAAATCATTTATCCTTATAGGATATATAAGGAAAATATTAAATCAAATTATAAATTACATTCAAATCTTTATTATATTTTAACTAGCGACCCGCCCTGGCTTCCTACGGGTAGTACTAAACTTTAACAAATTATACACTTAAACCTTCCTCATTGTTTATTACGATATAAGTGACTGGCACAAAAACACCGTATAAACTAAAAGTCCTTTAATTATTATATTCAATGTACAAAATTAAATTTGAACAATAACAGGCGTCCTGTACAGACTAGAATCCGCCATCTTATTTTCCTAGTCGTGGCGTCGCCCGCGATCGCCGGCGCATTATGGCCCCCGCGCGTCTTGCTTCTCCGCTGTGGTTCTACGCGTCATTAACACTCATGAATCACTCAGTCTATTAATGAAAACCGCATGAAAATCCGTTCAGTAGTTTTTGAGTTTATCGCGTACTGACGCGGCTGGGGACTTTGGTTTATAATATGTAGTGATTATGTCAGTATTCCGACAATACTCTTTTAAGTAATATCAGCCGTGTATGTAACCTGTCCCACTGCTGGGCAAATGCCTTTACTTGGTGTGAAGGTTAGGCCGTAGTCCACTACCAATATAACCTATCGATTAAAAATATGTCCAAGCTGTGCATCTCACTTTGATGAGCTGATTCCAATTATCCGTACGCATTCTCGTGGTTGCTTATGTTATGTCCGTATTTGTCCGGAATTTACCAAAAATGTCCAATAATTTTTTTTTAACTAAATTACTAATATTAAAATCCAAATATAATAATGTGCATCTCCAACCAAACAAATTCGAAGAAAACTATTTTTAGATGACCATTCAGGAAAACGTATCTTGAATGTTTTTATCACCAATACTTTATGAACGTGCTAACTAACAAAATATGTGAATTTGAATTTGTTTGTTTGTGACTCTTTCTCGCCAACTACTCGACCGATCGTCATGAAATTTCGCATAGGTACACGTTGTCAAGGGAACAGGAAAGAGCATTTACCTTTCATCCGCAAAAGTACAGTTCTCGAGTAATAGAAAACTAACATAACCTACATTTATGGAAGCGAAGCTGCGGGCATAATCTAGTTATTTTTAATTTTATCACGCAATTGATACTATAAATCATTTCGTGACCGTATACTGCAACATTAAGATAAACCCCGATAATAAGATTTGGTTAACGAGATCACGGCCATTTCCTATTGAGAAGTGCAATACATACATACATATGCGATTGTTTTCTTCTTCTTTCTGATTCTGACATATCTCTCGTTTCATTTATAGTAATAATATAATACCAGCCCTATATTAAACTGCCCTAATGCTAGGCACGGGCTTCTTCTTAATGTGAAAGGAATTAGTTCTTAATTCTATCTCTCGGGAACATCTTCGTCCTTTTCTGTAGCCCTGACAACTAACGTAAATTTCATGATGATCGGTCGAGTAGTTAAGGCATGAAAGCGTGACGAACAAACCGACAATCGCATTTATAATATTAGTTAAGATAGTTAGGACATCAGCTCAGTATATGAACTGTCTCACTGGTGGTCACGGGCCTCTTCTTAGTGTGAAATGGTTTAAGGCATAGTCCACCATGTTGGACCAGTGCAGGTTGGCATGGCAACTTCGAGAATATTAAGCTAAAACTCTCAGACAGAATGCAAAATCGCGAGAAATGTGGCTTTTCTTACGATATTTGCCTTCACCGTTAAGACTGCGCCGAGCGAAATGTGCCAAAACAGCCGGTCACAGTTAAGTTGATAAAATCAACACTTTTTGTTTAATACAAATATAAAATATACATTTACCATAACAATGAATGTGTTTACAATTACTCCGCGTAAAAAAACTTAAAATAATCAACATTTTCGCCTACAAAAATACGTTAATTTGCACGTAAAATGCAAAAACGTAAGCTCGTGTTACGTGATTTTAGATTATAACAGTAGAAATCTATCCTATTTTACAGCTTAAACGAAACATAAATAGTTATATTACAATTTGTCCGTCCCAAATATTTAAGTTATTGGTTGACAATAAAGATACATATTTATCAAAAAAGCACTTCAAATCCTCCATACAATTTTACTATAACGGCCGCGCGCCGACTTTAATATCGAGCTCTGTCATTCAATCCAACCGCGTATTACGCTCGGCGCAGTCTTAAAGCGAGCGATTATTAAATACATACACGCACATGATTTCGCAGTCATAAGATTGAAAGCTAACGTCCTGGGCATCAAATAATTCTGAGGTGAACAAATGAAAAACTTATGCATCTATGCCACTCGCTTACACATTATAACATTCCAAATCTAACTGATATTATAAAAGTGAATGTGAGTTCATTTGTTACACTTTCCGGCTTAACTACTCGACCGATCATCATGAAATTTAGCATACACATTGTCATGGTTCCAGAAAAAGGACATGGTGCTATTCAGAATTCAATAAATTTCTGTTCCCGAGGAATAAATCTAAATTTACTGACGAAATCTAAATTAACGCGAGCATACCCGCGGGCAAAATCTAATCTACACTAATATTATGTATAAAGCTGAAGAGTTTGTTTGTTTGGTTGAACGCGCTAATCTCAGGAACTATTTGTTCGAATTGAAAAATTATTTTAGTGTTCGATAGCCTATTCATCGAGGAAAGCTATAGGCTACATAACATCACGCTACGACTAATAGGAGCGGAGCATCAATAAAAAATGTTGCAAAAACGGGAAAATTCTCTTACGTAGGCGAAGTTGCGCGAGTCACATTATAAAACTGTCCCGTGTTGGGATCGAATCTACAAAACTCAGCACAATGGCAATGGCGAGGCAACCTTAACCACAAACTAAGTACCATCTATTACCCGTTTTAACTTAAAATATGTAGTACACACAGCGACACATCAACCTAGACTGTTTGGACTTTGAACTATTAGAAGTTGAACGCTGCGAATCGTGCGAGAGTGCGTTATATTTTTGTTACGCTCTATCCTTACCATTATATCGACACTACTATGCACTGTCTCTTGCCGACAATTCTCTATTTTGTATGTAGCGTAGTTATGCGTATATAGGTTGTCTAACTTTATGTGTAGCCGTGTGTGCTAAGGTGGGACACCATCTTGCGAAATTTTCCGTAATAGCGAACTTTCCTGGGTGGTCTAGAGCAGAGGTTCCTAAACTTTTAAAATAACGGAACCCTCACCAAATATCTTTTATTTTATGGAACCTGAACCTGAAAATAAGAACAAAAACTTGACTTTGCCTTACATATTTTGCGCTATTTCAAAATAATGTTTGGTATTATTTGACTGCCAAAAATATTTCGTAAGATTTCGTGGAACCCTGGTGACTTTCCAAAGGAACCCCTAGGTGCCGCGGAACCCACTTTAGGAATCGCTGGTCTAGAGATATCAATTGAAATAGCGATTACGCATATATTTTGTATGCGAGATATATATAAACTATATTATTTAAATAGCTAAGGGCCTGTTCCACAACCTCCAAGTAGCGTTTATCTATAAAAAGTTTCGTCATCTCTCTTCTTTAACCTAACAAGAGTGAGACAGCATGCGATTTATATTTCAGATAACTTTACTTGATAGTTGTGAAACTGGCCATAAATATACAATCTACTATTACTGTAGTTTAACCTATTGAATGGCGTAGGCACACTGGCGGCAAACACAATATGTTTTTAATTATACGCGGCATTTCAACAATTCTTAGATAATATTTCTACACAATGAATTTCTCACTAGGAAGAAATCCTTTAACGCGGCTTAGGTACCTTACAAACGATTAAAACAACGGACCCCAGACTCGGTACAACCATTTGTACAACATACAATTTTGTATGTCAGATATGAAGATTTTCATTTCTACTATTTTTCGCTATAGTTTGACTTCTACAAGAAAATATACCCACGTATATTTTAAAAACTGTTGTTTTACCTACGTATATAATATTGTCTTATGTTTACGCGAATGTTATACATTGAAATTAAACACTTTATACGGATTTTGTCGCGTTGTTTATTTTACTTTAAAACACTTTAATTACATAATTTTGAAAACTCTAACACTACTATTTTTGAACTTTACTACTATTTAAGCTATTTAATTTAATTAAAACTATTTATATTTAAGTTTATACTTTTAAATTTCGGTAACGAGTCTGTTTATAAAAAGTTCCACTGCTGGGCACGGTCTACTCAGTATTAAAAGGGTTACGCCATAGTCCACCACGCTGGCCCAGTGCGGGTTGGCCCTTGCCTCATCGTCGAGTGTAGAAGGTTTGAAACGCCACGAGACAAAAAAAATATGATCCGAAAATACGGCTTGGTGGATGATTCGCCCGAATTTAACTCGCCCGAATTTGACACGCACGAATAGGGTGAATCGACATTTTATAAAAAAAAATTTTTTTCTGTAGGCGACTCGCACAAATTGTTTTTTATGCAATGAAAAGTACAGTCAAGTACAGAAATGACACGGGTAGTATATTTTGACATGGCATGAGACACACAAATTAATTAGAAATAGCTTTATTTGCATATCAACTAGTAAAATTCTTTTCAATTCGTTGTAATAAAATTTACTAAAATTTACTAAATTTATTACCTATACAATTCGCGCGAGTCGCCTACAGAAAAATAATAATTTTAAAGTGTCGATTCGGACGAGTTAAATTCGAGCGAATCGTCCACTAAGCCGAAAATACATAGTTGTTCCGAGTCTGGGTGTTCTTTGTGTCCGTTGTTTGAATGTTTGTAAATTCACCCTCGACACGGAATTATTACGAGTGCGGGAGTCGCCTTTGAAAGGGACTGGCAGGAATGTCTTCGACCAGAGAGGTTTGGAAATCCAAGAGAGAGGCTTTTGCTCAGCATTGGGACATAACAAAGGGCTAAGGTAAAGAAATGTGGGAAGGGAAAATCATTTATTTACGCTAGCTGCCTGAAAATATAAGCAGAGATGACAGATTTCCATTAGCATATTTGTACCTCTTCAAATTAATTCACTTTCCTTATCAACAGATACTTAATGCTCACTTTACAAAAACACTTCCAATATAATTTATCTATATTCCATGTAAATTTTAGCAGACCATTAAAAAAAATAAGTTGTCTTTTCTTTCTTAATTAATTAAACATCCATTAGCGTTGCAAATTAGAAATATATTTAACAACCCAACTTATTCTCTTAATGATAGATTCAAATACAATATTAAATATATTAGAAAAATAGGAAGTTGTTAATTTGACAAAGACAGTGTTCTACCCTTGTGACGTCAGCGACAAACGGATAACGTCATAGTCTGTGACGCTAAAATTACTTGCATATATTTATAAATCATTTGACACATTGCCGTATGGCGGAAAAGCCTTCGAATTGTTATATTTTTTTATTAGTCATTAGGTTAATTTTTTTCCTTGTAACGTACGTAAACTCTCGCCGGTATGTCGTCATATGCTCGAGGGTTTAGCAGAGATGTATGACACCAATATGTTAAATTTAAGGTCATATGTTTATGAGGCGAAATTATTGACGTATATCGAGAAAAAATTATTGAATGCAACTGAAACTTCAGAGAACAGAATAACGCTTTGTCTAACGCGGGAACAGAATGTATGACCCTTCAATCAGTAGTAAGTATACGTAAATTACTACTAGGTACTTAGACCCGGGGGACCAATAAAGTATATAATAAATAAATAAATATATAAGTATACATACACACATGCCTATTTCCCAAACGGGAGACAGAGTCTCCTCAACAAGGGAGAATCCTAAAAATCTTGTTGATAAGCCCAAAACACCTTATTTCAATATACTTAAAAATGTGTTTTATTCTGGGCCCTCAATAGCTCTACTATAAGATGTTTCAGGATTATACATATTTAACCCCCTAACTAATATTATAAAAACTAATGTGAGTTTGTTTTGTGCGCTTGCTCGACTTGTTAACTCGACTTGCTTAACTGCTCGACCGATCATCATGAAATTTCGCATACACGTCAGGGGTATAGAAAAGGGTACCTTCCATCCAGGAAATCAGTACTGTTAAATCAGTAATGTTGTTGTAAGCGTAAAGCTGCGCGTAAAATCTAGTCGTATATATATCTATTGATTGCCTCGGTGGCATTGTGGTAATTTTTGTGACTGCTATGCATGAGGTCTAGGGTTCGAATCCCGGGTCGGGCCAAAAAATTTTTGTTGGTTTTGCTGCTTCACACAGCAGTAATACACCTTTATCCACCACCTTCAAGAAAATAGATGTAAGTCTATATATTTTGCTTCCAGCTCTTTATTTCGGTCTTCAGGATACTTATATAAGTCTGGCAACTTTTACCAGGACCTTTCTTTATGAAGGCCATGATAATTATACTACTCTAAGTATAGGTATAAAAAATAGAAATATTCCGCCATTTTTGTCGAACGACAAATCCGTGAAAGCTAGTATCAATACTAGTGACATTCAAACACGTTATGTGTGACCTTTCGAATACGAAAATAATATGGCGCCGCTGTGTCAACATGTATCTAATAGCGCCTGCTATATACTGTCCGTCTTTTTATTTAAAATACGCTCGCACTAGGAATTAATCCTGTGTCGTGCGGTTGTCAAAACTGCATATAAAGGACAAGATCAGGACATGATCTTGCGTGGGGGTCAGACCCTTCCTCTCTACAGACTACTTAGTTTATGATATAGCGTTCCCAGTTTCCCACCGTTTCGGTATACACTGGGAGCCGCTGTACCTTCCAGTGCCCGAAAGCACCTTCAGGGACCAGTTATAGACAGGTCTTGTCCCCAAATCCTAAGACCCAGTTCTCGTAAGCGAGCTACCTCGTACCCAAGTGGCACTACCTATTGTCCAGATAGGTACCGGAGCAATAAAGCCGCTCACCACTCGCGAACTCAGAGAGTTGCTAACGATATCCTCGCTGGGGCCGACGGAGAAGCCGCCTCCCATATTGCCAGTATGGTGCCGGAGCTGTAAGGCACGCTCACTTCCCGACGTACATCCATACGTCTACCCTTTCTGGCCTATAAGCCGGGTATTGCCCGAGTCACCTAGCTATGACTCTTACTTGCTGAGCAGGCAAGCACCCGAGATGCGTCGTGACAGTGAAACCACATTACCACTTCGTTAAAGGCAACTCCATGCCTCGCGCGACCAACTGGTTCGCACTAGCCGCGCATGATTCCGACGCTCGAACGCCACGTGCTTGCCGAGCAACAAACATGCCGTCCTCTGCGGCTAACCACATACCTAGCCACTACGAGTCCAAACTCAATGTCAGGCACCGCGCATTCTAATCAGTCCTTCATCCCTTCTTTTATCCCCGTTATGTGTTTTCGTAGGCAGAAACTCGGATTCATATGAATTCGAAAAGTCAGGGTTGCCATTGTTCCTAGAGCCGAGCAGTCCTAATTTATTTTCTATGAATTATCTAGCAAACGAGCGGACGGATCGCCTGATGGTAAGCGGTTACCGCCGCCCATAGACACCCGCAATACCAGAGGAGTTACAAATGCGTTGCCGGCCTTTTAAAAAGGAGTACGCTCTTTTCTTGAAGGTTTGTAGGTGGTATTCGTCTGGAAATACCGCAGGCGACAGTCCATTCCACAGTTTAGATACTTTTTCAGATTGCATGGATACGCACTACGCAATAAATTATATCGTCTCCACTGCCAAAGCACCGAGGTTCAATCGGCAAATTGTTCAAACATTTTCACTACTGTCTGTGTGCTTCTTGTGGCCGTATTTTTTCGTATTACACGACAGGGATTATAATTAATGCGTGGCTATCATATACAGTTAACCTGTCAATTCTTGGAATGACATAATTAAAAAACCTATTATATCTGGCCGATGGTGTGCCGTCGCAACTCAATAGGTTAACCAAGGTTGCAAGCAAATACACTATACTAATAACCGTAGTTAATGATCGCTTGCAATGCCAGGTCTATCACTTGCATAACCACCAGACAAAATCGCTGTGCTGCTAAAGAAAGAAAAAAGATCAGATTGTTAACAATCCGGCGACTCCTTAAGGAGTGCGGTGTCGCTAATCATCGAAGGAACACCACACAAGTCTAAGTGTGTCGGTCTACTGCAGGGTGGTATTATCACAGTGCATCTTCTACAGTGAGAAAAGCGAAAAATCTTAAATTTGTTAATATAGCCACCGAAACACAGCTCAAAGTTGTCAATCTATCGATCCTTTGTAGCGTGGGGTATTTTCGCAGTGAAGTTACTGGCGAAATCTTATATTTATTGAAATCACCATCACAGGAACACAACACTAGGTTGTGTCTATAAATGTTCTAAAAGTTGAAGTTACTTTGACATTCAAGCTAAAAATTCGATTATTTGATATTGCCATCAAAGTAACACAACACAAAGCTTTTGTCTGTTAATCTTCTGAAGAGTAAAGGTTCTTTGTCGATTAAGCTACAGTCGTTTCAGCAAAATTAGAGATTATTTGATATTGCCACCGTATGAACACAAGACTAGTTAAGTGTCTGTAGAGTGAAGGTTCTTCGCAAGACTCAAGGCTTACAAAACTCAAAGCTGTGTGTTTATCGGTCTTTTGAAGGATGTAACTATTAACCCAGCATAGCTAAAGGTTCTAAAGAAGTCACAGAATTATTAAAATTCTTAATGATTCTGAACGATTTGACAAATTTTCAGATTCCACGTTTAACTTAATCGATAATCTAGGAAACTCTTGTTACCGAAACAGATCGTCCTTAAGGGTAACTATAGACAATCGCGTTATATAATTTATGGCATTATCAATGATAGTTTAGGGAGTGTTCAATTTTAAAGCATGTTTTGTTGATATCTGTTGACATGTAAGCAGTTTATATGATCTTCTACTATTTAAAGTATGATTGACGTTGCGTAAATAAAAAAAAAAAATTAAAAACAATAAAATATATTATAAGAATAATAGATTATGTTAAATAATTTATTTTAAACAATTAGATATATCTGGTATCATGCGATGGCGTCAACAGAATAAAAAAATATGGATAAAAATAATTTCAAGGCTTCCAAGATTATTACTACCCGCCCATATTATTTTTCCAGCATAATAATTAGTCTGCTCACGCAAAACCAAGCCTAGAGGGCGCCACAGAGACGTGACGTAAGCAAAAATGGCGCGACGAACTTCCACGTTGCAATAAAACTCGCAGCACACTCCTCACACTCACTGTCGCCTCTCGTAAGTGTGAAAGAGATGCAGCTACTACCAATCATTCGATATTTTCGGATAACAAACAACTTTGCAGTTGACTACTCAACAAAAACTCGTTATTATTAGCTCTAAGTCAATAAGGATCTTAAAAATGGCATCTTGCAATGTCTGCCGAATTTTAATTGAATTTGTCTCGAATTAATCGTGATTTTGACATTTCGAAATTATGTGCGTATTGATTGGCAATTATCGCCTGCTCCGTGCCTCAGAGAGCACGTTCAGCCGTCGGTCCCGGCTGCCATGAACATCCATGGCAGTCGTTATTGGGTAGGTCGACACAAAAGATCCCACTGGGTCGAAGTGTCGCCGGTCTGTACTAAATGGCCCCCACACAAGATAAGATAAGATGAGACCGTTAGAAAATGCTAATTTAGTTCAGTGTAGACGTACTGAAGTAGCTGTTCTTTACACGCGGCCCGTGCCCAACAGTGGAACAGTTTAATACATTGCAGATATTATTATTATATCAATATAATAACAAGCTGCTGTACTGCCTATCAAGCTAAGCCAGTTCTTTTTATATGGTCTTCGACCAGGTCTGGTTATTATTACAGTACCTACCTCACTCTGTTTACCTCAACGTGAACTATTATGAGATCGATGCTCAGTCTAGCGTTATTTTAGCGATAACATCTCGTAATTTTTCTGTTTTACAACTCCCGCTATGGGTTCATATCCTGTGTCGCAGGGGACTTTACAAACATTGAAACAACGTACAGAAAGAACACCTAAACTTGGAACAACTATTTCTGGTTCTCACAATTTAAAACTTAAACCACAAAGGCCCGGCGCCCATTGGCGACACGGCATGGCAGGGTATTTTTAGGCGACGAATAAAAGTATAAGCTAATCGTATGGATATAAAGTTGAAATTTCAATGTTAACAGTCGTAAGTACAAAAACAATACCGCGGTATGCTTAGGCATGCCGTGTGCCGCGGCAGTCTTCGGAACGCTTCGGTATCCCTCGGAACGCTTTGGCAGTCTTCGGGATACCGCGGCAAGACAGCGCCCGCTCGTACCCGACCCCGCGCGTAGCTTCATTAGCTTAGCGTCGTTCATGCCGCCACGGCATGCCTAAGGACGCTTCGGTACGCTTAAGGACGTCGCGGCATATCTAAGGATGTCACGGCATAGTTACCGCCAGTGTGTCCCCTGCCGTGCCGTGCCGCCAATGTGCGCCGGGCCTAAGGCATCCGTGCAGGCATTAAGCGTATAATATAGCACGCTATATTAAAGCGTCTAAAAAATTTATATTACATTATGACTCCATGACGATATTTTTGGTCGACGTGGCATTCAAATTCGATGCTGATTGATCCCAAACATTTCAGCATATTGTAATTTTTGAAAGACTACTTCCTAACTTGTACAACTTTACAAACATTCAAACAACGAACACAGGTTCGATATTTGGAGACAAAAACTTGTGTATCTCAAAATTTTTGTGGCGATAATTCGAACATATAAAACTTGGCGCATCGGCGCAGCGATTTTTACTGACTGTAAAGTGAATTTAAACCAATACGCTAATTTCCAGTCGTTGATCTAAATATGTAAAAAATCTTATTAAGTAAAATTCGAGCGACGCCAAAGGATACACATAACTATTGCACTTTATAATGAAATGCATACGTCAGAAGTGTTGAATATTTGATGAAGTAGCCATGTAACATCTATTTAGATATGCTTTAAATTTGTTCCAATGCAGCCTTGAAAGTAAGTTTTAAAAGATCGCCGAATTACTGACTCACTTCTCACAAATATCACTCTATTTTTTTATATATCAAAGTGTTAGAGGAAATAGAATTTATTTCTCTATTTAATGACATTTAACATATAATAAAATTGTAGCTGGTCTGCATATAGGAGATATTTAAGATAATTATGTGTCTTGAAGCAGCGATAGCCGTATTTATTATAATAGACCGTTGCATTGCTACGCAGAGATCTCGAGTTCAATCCCAAAGTGCGCATCTCTGACTTTTCTAAGTTATATGCGTATTAAATAGTTAATTATCGCTCGCTTTAACGGTGAAGGAAAACATCGTGAGAAAACTTACATGTCTGACGGTTACTCCATAATGTTCTAGAAGATATGTGAAGTCTGCCAATCCGCATTGGGAAAGCGTGGTGGACTCTAGCCATATTCTTCACACACTGAGAAGAGGCCTTTGCCCAGCAGTGTCATGTTAGTAATTATTGTACTTAGATCGCACAAAGTGTCTACATTAAAAGAGTGCGCTCACACATTCAATAGAGAACAACAGTGTTAAATTTTCAATATAATTGAGCGTGATGATACTATAGTATAGTTAGTTAGTACTATAATATAGTATAGTTATATATAGTAGTAGTTCATGGAGAAATGGTTGCAGCACCTTACAGTTATGATTTGTAAATGAAATATTATTGTACACTTGGCGATTAAAAAGAGTGGCTATGAGTTTCTTGCCCGTTCTTCTCATGAGCCCTACACACCCTAGCTTTGCTGAACGTGGCAGTAAATGTAAATTCACAGGAAAAAATTTACGTGTAACTTTGACATTCATAAGTGTTACCTTGTAACCTAATTTGAATAAATTTATTTTGATTTTGATTTTGATTTTTATATTTATAATTCAGATGTCATATTGTCATTGTGTGTCGGATGACAAGTTAACGTACAGAAAGATGACCATATTTAAACGTAGTAGAGCGTTCTTATAAATTTTTGTTTACCATATTTTTATGGGTAGTATTTAACTGTTCCTCAATTTTTTGCCTTTGTTTCACCAAAAATACTAATTGCACAGCAAAATATGCGTACCAAAAATACCAATTGCTCACCAAAATATATTTAAAGAGATTAAACTAAGTCGACGTCCTATTTTTGGGTGGGTTTAAGAAGGAACCTAACATAACCTAACCCTTCTGAGACGGAATGCAGTGAGTTGAGGCGTAATAGGTGCTGGTTATGATATATTTTAATGATATTTTGTTGTGCAATTAGTATTTTTGATGGTCATTATATTTAATCCCTATTTTTATGCATAAAGTGTGCTGGAGACCTATAGCACGAACGGTGTTGAGTGGGGATTCGAACCAACAACACCCAGCGCAGCGGCAGCGGCAAGACGACCACTTTTCCGCTGCGTTATCCGCACAGTCAGAATTTACATTGACCTTAAACAATATTATAGACTACCAAATTAATCTTATCTTAAATCTAAAGATTTTGAATAAGATTTTGCATTTTAAACGTTAGAGATGCGCCGAAGCCGATTTACCGAAGATTCTGTCAGCAAATAAAATCAAATATATTGCGTTCCATAATATTATATTGTGCTACGCTACACGATTCTTAGCAAGGTATAGGCAAGTCAAAATCATGGACTAAGTTATGTTAAATTTTTTTTAATATCACCATGACAACAGCTCGTCTCTTATGTGATAACTGATAACATAACTAATAACGAAAAAGTTAATATCCGTCGTCGCATTCAATGTAAAAGCTTCTTAAACAAATTCACAAACACTGCTCAAAACTATAGACAATGTACTGTTAGATTTGATTTGACCCATTTCATATACCGCGTGACTTTTTTTACCGTCTTGATAATAATATGGTGTGTAGTGTAAGTGGAATAGAATCTAATAGTATTTTGTGTTCTAGCATTTTGAGATCACGCGACATCACAGTGTGCCTAATCGCATGAGACTAAAAGGGCGGCGGGCGACTGGGAGACGGTGGGTGGGAGCTAGCGCTAGCGACGCCGCGACGGCCGGCGAGTGCGAGTGCTCTTGAAGATAGTTTTTATGTTATTTGTAACGAAATCATTCATAATTTGTAGCGCGTTATTAGGGTGAATACGTCTACGATTTTGAATTATTTTCATTATTTTCGAATTACTTTTTTAAATGTTTTAATATAAAAAATAGATTATAAATAAGGAGTGTACAATCGTAGATTAATTTCAGACTATGTCAGTAAAAAAATAATAAATTAAAATAACTATGCCTGAGGCTTCTACTCTACCTATTTACCTATCACGCCATATTTTTTTCAAGACGGTAAAGAAAGTCACGCTGTTATACCTATCCCATCCAGATTATTTTAAAGCCATGCATTCTTGGTTCTTTGGAAATTACAATAATGACAATTTTTTATTAAAGAATATACATTATTAAGTAACCGAACATATTATTATTCGGTCTCTGTAAAGAGGTGCCAAGTTATTCGCTTTTTAAAGGTATAAAAGGATTACGCATTTTATGACGGATGACCCAGTTGGACACATTAATTTAACAGAGAAGAAAGGATGCTTTCGAATAGTTTTTTTTTGTTTTATTGCCATTGGCGGTAGCTAAGCGAGCGGCCCACCTCATGGGAAGTGGTAACCGCTGCTCATGGACTTCAGCAATGACAGGACACAGCAAAGTCGTTGCCTACCGTGAAAGAAGAACTCTCTTTAAACCTCGTTTGAAGAAGGACGTATCACAGCGCTCGGTAAACACCGAAGCAGGCCGTTCATTCCAGAGCTTGCTTGTACGTGTGAGAAATGATCGCTGAAAGCGTACGGGATTACTTGGATATAAACGCTTAGAGGTACGGTGATAGAAAGAAAGATAGAGCCGCTGGTACCAAATCAAACAGATCTTCACAGCACTCCCCGTGAAATGGAATACAGATTATTTTTAGATTGATTAAAACATTTAAAACTGAGTAGGTACTAACTGTTTTAATCGCAGCTCCTATTTTAAAACACTACCTTTAAATAATATAAACTATTACTATATAATAATATCATCCCTGTATTAAACTGTCCCACTGCTGGGCACGGGTCTCTTCTCAGTGTGAGAAGGGTTAGGCCATAGCCCACCACGCTGGCCCAGTGCGGGTTAGCAGACTTAACATAGCTTCGAGAACATTATGGAGAAGTCTCGGACATGCAGGTTTCCTCACGATGTTTTCCTTCACCGTTAAAGCAAGCGATAATTGACTATCTAATACGCACATAACTTCGAAAAATCAGAGATGCGCGCCTTGGGATCGAACTCGAGACTTCTGCGTGGCAGAGTAACGGTTTCCCACTAGACTATCGCTGGTATTACTATTTTAACTAATTACATTTACACTTTTCCCGACGTTTCCGTTGCTTTTCAGCAGCCATGGTCACGAAGAGACCTCAGGTTTACCTTGACCATGGTTTTTAGATAATATAAATAGTAATCTTTATTAATATTATAAATGCGAATGTAAATTTGTTTGTTACGCTTTCACGCCTTAACTACTCGACCGATCATCATGAAATTTCGCATACACATTGTCAGGAGTACAGAATAGTATATAGGTTTCATTCATCCCGAAAAAATTCTGTTAGCTAGCCTAACCTACATTTAGGCGAACGATGCCGCAGGCAAAATCTAGTAGTTCATATTGTCTAAAATTAGTGTATATATATATACAATTAACGGACACAAAGACACAAAACAATACCTAATTTGTGGATCACACAAAGAATTGTCTCGTATGGGATTCGAACCCACTCAGCGCGGTGACACCAGCGAGGCGACCGTTTACCCGCTGTGCCAGCAGCATTTGAACTTTATATAAAAAATATAAAAACCAAATAAAAAGTTATAAACTAAATTAAATTCGTGAAAATGATTATGATTTCAATGTAATTTAAATCATTTTAAATATCAAGGACAACATGCATACTTTGTCAGACGTATTTACGTAATCTATTGACATAATAAATAAATAAATAAATACATATATTATATACTACTGTATGGCATCAGTAACAAAGAAATAAAACAAGGAAAAATCATTATGCCTTCGAATCCCCAAAGGGGGTAGATTACGATGCTAGTAGCTAGTTTTAGTAGGGAAGTGTCGCCATTGACACTGTGCAGTGTTGTGGGTTCGATTCCCACACGAGACTAAAATTTGTGTAATCTACAAACAGTTCTTTCAGTCAGTTGTTTGAATTTATGTAAAGTTCTATGCAACACGGGTTAAAGTAGGAGCTTTAAGCTTTCTTGCGACTGACAAGTTATTCGGATCCGTCTGCTTACGAAACTAATTAAACTAGTCACTTTAACAACACACGTATAGAACTGTGCATTATCTTTAATAATAATAATAATATAATATTCTTCCACATATACACAACACCATCTAGCCCAAACTAAGCAAGAGCTTGTACTATGGGTACTAGACAATGGATAAACATACATATACACTGCCGGTCAAAAGTTTGAGACCACCTACATCAAAGTTGCAAATGGATGTAAAACTCAAAATAAAAAGCTAAACATGAAAGGATTTATTGTGATATTTATTAAGTATGGCAAATGCAATTAAATATAAATAAAAAATATTAAATATTTCGACAATTTAACTTAAAATATATGTTGACAAGCTAAACAGCTTTTTCATCAAAAAACCCTCCCTTGCATTGAATCACTTTGTTGACAAGTCTTGGCATGCGGGCAATCAATTTGTCGATTGTTTCTTGTGAAATATTGTTCCAGCTTTCTTGCAATGCTCTCCACAAATCTTCTTGTGAGCTGGGACAACAACTGCGCACGTTTCTGTCCAGCTCTTCCCACAAAAGTTCTATAGGGTTAAGGTCGGGGCTCTGAGCGGGCCACACCATGTTTTTTAACACCCCTTCTGCTTCTTTTGTATCTAAATAACCCCGGCATAATTTGGAGCTGTGTTTAGGGTCGTTGTCTTGTTGGAAAATAAAGCCATCTCCAACTAGCCGAAGTCCCGATGGTACAGCATTACACTCCAATATTGCTTTGTACTGCTCCTTTTTCATAATTCCTTCGACTCGTACCAAATCTCCAGTTCCACGGCTCGAGAAACAACCCCAAACCATAACGGAACCACCGCCATGCTTCACTGTGGGCAGGACACAGTCTGGCATCATCTTTTCCTCGGCACTCCGCCGAACAAAAACACGTCTTTTGCTCCCAAACACTTCAAATTTGGACTCATCTGTCCAAAGAACTCTTTTGAAGTCTTCTTCACTCCAGTCTCGATGGGTAAGTGCCCACTGCATTCTCTTCTTTTTGTTTTGTGGCCTTAAGAGAGGTTTTCGCACTGCTACGCGACCAAATAACTTAGCGTCTCTTGGTCTTCTTTTCACTGTGGTCAATGACACAGGTGTAGACCGGGATTTGTTCACTTCAGCGCGGATTTCTGGTGCTGTCAGGCGTCTATTCCGCTTGCTTGTTACCACGATGAACTTATCCTCGCTAGAAGTGGTAGCTCTCGGCCTTCCCGACCGCGAACGATCTTGATTATTGCCAGTCTCCTTGTATCGGGTTATTGTGTTATGAACACAAGTCTTCGACAACTTGAGCTGAGTAGCAATCGCACGTTCAGATTTGCTTTCGTTGTGTAAAGCAATGATGACAGCACGAGTTTCACCGCTAATTTGGCGTACTTTTCCCATAATGAGATGTCTTCACTGTAAGAACGACGAGCTCGGACTAACCAAGATTAAGAAATATTTACTCCATGGAAACTCAGGTGTTCACAGTGTTTTAGGAAGTTAAAATTTCCTAAAATTCTGTTAACACAAAACAAAGCCCAAATAATGAATAATAGTCAGGTAACAATAATATTACAATGACTTTAGCGCGCGGTCCGCGGCGCCCATTGATGTTTCTAGACAAAAGACCTTTGTACGATGATTACATAAAAATAAATAGAAATAATGACTTCGAAAAATAGTTAAATATCCATTGTATATGCAGGTGTTCAAATTAATTGTTTATCATATGTATTTTTAACAAATTTTATTGTGAAACAATATTTTAACTTGTGGTCTCAAACTTTTGGCCGGTAGGGTATATACCTTTTTTTTTTGTAAATACATTCATATTATACATAGAAACACCCAGACCAAGACAAACATCCATGTTCATGCACACAAATGTTTGACTTGTGCGGGAATAAAACCCGCGACCTCAGGCGTGGCAGTCAGTTACACTAACCACTACGCCATCGAGGCCGACAATACTATACTAATATTATAAAAAGGAAAGGCTTGATTTTTTGTTTGTTTGTTTGTAAGGATTTAACTCAAAAACTACCTATCCATTTTTTAAAATCCTTTCGCCATTGGCAAGCTATATTATCACAGAATAACATAAGCTATATTTTTTAATAAGTACAATTCTAACATAACATAACCTAACCTAGTCTTACACTGGCGAACCTGCGGGTAAAGCTGGTAACAGTTATGCTAAGAATCTAACCGGTCATTCCAATATTGGACGTAAACCTAAGTAAGGTTAAACAAATGACACCAACAAGGCTACACATAAAAAAACATTCTTTCTCAAACGGATAAGCAAAGGCTTCTTACACCAACATAGTAGCAGCTGCTTTAGGTCTCACATTATTGGTCGAACCTTTGTCCTTTAAACTGCCAGATTGCTACTAATAAGATTTTTCTAACAGAAAAATCTCATAACACTTTACTTGGCACAGACACCAAACGCAAGACCACATGATCCCACGAAACGCACAAAGTTATACCAAGAGACTTTTGAAGCAGACAAAATACAAAATAATAGAAAAGGACTCACCGTTTAGACTGCCGACGTCATTAATCCCTTGATTTATATTATCATAGAAATACCCATCGTCTTCTTGCTCAGCCTTTATATGAAACGGCATTGGTAACATATGTTCCTGTTGCTCCAACCTTTCCACGTTCAAATTCGGATTCACCAATCTGTGACCCAAGCTTTGCCCCAAACCTTGCTCCAACCTTTGCCCTAAACCTTGCTCCAACCTTTGCCCCAACGTTTGCTCCAATCTTTGCCCTAATGTTTGCTCCAATCTTTGTCCCAGTGTTTGTTCCAACATATGAGGGTCACATTGCACCATTGGAGTCCGTCTTTCATCTTGGCTTAACAACTCTTGTTCTGGCCTATTTAGATGATGGGATAAGTCAATCTCATGACTTAAATCATGAGGCAATTCGGCTCTAAGATCATTTATCCTACTCAATTCCGCGCTCAAATTTTCGTTCAAATTCTGAGCTAGCTGGTTCAGATTATTCTGCAATTCCAAATCGCTGCCTAAACTCCTCACCAGAGACAAATCCAGATTTCTGCTCAAATTTTGTCCGAGCAGATCGTCGTGTCTGTTCAAATTCTGTGGCAAATCATTCGTTAGATTATGGACAAGATCCAATTCTGATGAGAGGTTCCTTGGTAAATGTGCTGGTATGTCGTTGAAGTTCAGGTTTCTGGGTAGATGATTGCTCTTCAGCATGAGCGAGGACATTTGTCTAGGAGATAATGGTAATTGGAAGTTGTGGACGATGGTGCTGGCGACTGTAGATTGCATTGCCTGATGCAGTTGCTCCATCGATATGGCTGTATGCTGGTAGTCTGTAGATTCCAAATGATGGGACTTCTGAAGCTGTGGAAATATTGAGGATATTAGTTTTTTATATACATGCCGAGGTTTTTCTGTAGGGCTAGGCAGAGGTGTACTATGAACCTGTCAAGACTTGAAGTACCAGAGATAATTAAAAACCTATTGTGTCTGGCCGCCGGTGTGCCACGCAATAGATCATGTGGTCTGTTCTGATAAGCGTCGCAAATAATTGTTATATTTAGAGATTTATAAATAACTAGATTTCGCAGACTCGCCTTGATGTTAGATTTCGTCAATATATTGCTATCCCTCGGAAACAGTACGTTTTCTTGCATGAAAGGTACTCTATGTCATTTTCTGCACTCTTGACAACGTGTATGCGAAATTTTATGATGATCGGTCGAGTAGTTAAGACTAAGGGTAACAAACAAACTCACATTCGAATTTATAATATTAGTTAGAATACAGATATATAACGTACACACGGCTAGACATCAAGTAAGACACCCTATATACGCATAACTACGCTACATACAAAATAGAGAATTGTCGGAAAGGGACAGTGCATAGTGGTGTCGATGTAATGGTAAGGATAGAGCGTAACAAAAATATAACGTATTCTCTTGCACGATTCGCAGCGTTCAACTTCTAATAGTTTAAAGTCCAAACACATACATAGTGTACCGTACAATCAGAAAAAAATACTTTTACAAACCTAACCTACATTTATGCGAGCGAAGCCGTGGCCAAAATCTAGTATTACATATTTACTACAAAAACAACAGCTCCGATATAATGGCGAATTTTATATTACTAAATTTATTTCATTTAAATTATATCTTATTAATCTGCACAAATATTGATTAGTCATTTTTATTACATTTATTATTTATAAATAGGTATTATTTAAATATTAAATAAGACATCAATATTATTATAGCTTATTTTATACTTATATATCTATAAATTAACATTAATGTAATATTTTACAAGAGATAATACGCATTATTGTGTTTATTTCTTTGTGGGTATTTTACAGTTCATTCTAAATCTATACTAACATTATAAAGCTGAAGAGTTTGTTTTTTTGTTTGCTTGAACGCGCTAATCTCAGGAACTACTGGTTCGAATTGAAAATTCTTTCAGTGTTGGATAGCCCATTTATCGAGGAAGGCTATAGGCTATATAACATCACGCTACGACGAATTGGAGCGGAGCAGTAATGAAAAATGTTGCAAAAATGGGGTAAATTCTGTTATCTTATATGAAGCAGACGAAGTTGCGCGGGGCAGCTAGTTCTAAATGTAAATCAACAAAAAATATTCTTCCTTTTCGTTTAATAGACAACTCCCACATAAGGAATATCTCCTATGTAACATTCAAACAACGGACAAAAACAGACCACCACCCAGACTCGGAGTGCCGAGTCTGGGTGGTGGTCTGTTTTTACGGCCTGTTTTCTGGGTGTTTAAAGTATAGGAGTCTGCCAACTACCCCGTCTCATACCATGACCGTGCTAGGAACGTGTCAGGCAAAAAAATATTCTTTATAAGGAAATGTTTAAGACTATGCCCACTAGACCGTTCCGTCACCGACCAGCAGTACCTATAGCAGGGCGTATCGTGTTGCTTTTCGTGTCTGATACGTTCCTAGCACGGTCATAGTATGAGACGGTGTAGTGAGCAGATTCTTTTAAAAACAAAAATTTGTACGATACACAAATAGAAGTTACCATGTGTGGACGCGCTATTTATTTGTTCCGTGTTGGTTTCGTATGTCTTTTTCTATACCCCTAACCACGTGTATGCGAACCAACAAACTATCAAACTCACATTCTCATGTATAATATAATACACATAGTTAGGACACACGCATAACTTCGAAACTGCAGAAGTTAAATCTTAACATGCTGGGCAAACAATTCTGAGTTATGTTACAAATAATGAGCAGCGGTAGCTCAGCGGGGAGACCAAGAGACTGCAATGCAGAGGGTCTCGGATTCGAACCCACGTCGTGCACCTCTGACTTTCGGAAGTTATATGACTTTTCGAAATGATGTGCGTATTGATTGACAATGATCGCCTGCTCCGTGCCTCGGAGAGCACGTTAAGCCGTCGGTCCCGGCTGCCATGAACATCTATGGCAGTCATTATTGAGGAAGTCGACACTAAAGATCCCACTGGGTCGAAGTGTCGCCGGTCTGTACTGACTGGCCCCCACACATAATAAGATAAGATATGTTACAAATAAAAAATATAACAAACTCTTCATATGAAAAAGGGCCGCTAGATATTATAAAATTAAAAATATCTCCATTACCTTCTGTCTCCCCGTCATGGCTGCTGAAAAGCAACCGGAAAATCGTGGAAAATGAAAATGTAATAAGTTTAATAGTCGAAAAGTTTAATTAATAGTTTGAAATTAAACAACTTTATACGGATTTTATCGCGTTGATTATTTTTTATAAAACACTTGGTATTTTACATAATTTTGAAACTTTAAACTACTATTGTGAAACACAAAGTACTTACTGTTTGCTTCTATTTAAGATATTTAAATTATAAAAACTATTTAGATTTAATTTCTATTTTACACTCGCCGACGTTTCGGTTGCTTTTCAGCACACATGTTCATGGGAAGACTGAAGTTGTTTAATTTCAATGTATAACATTCGCGTAAACGTTATTATGTTAATTTTATGATTAGTTTCAAAATTATCTAAAAGTTGAGTTTTCATATAAACTGTATAAAGTAGTTTAATTTCAATAAGGATAACAGTTACAAGCAACATCTTTAACTAACACAGTTTTCGACAAATTTGGTAATATCGACCACAAATGAAATTAGTTTTCCGGTATATTTAAGCAGCACGAAATGTGCATTTACTCCTTAAGAAGCAAAAGCATGCTCTTGGCGCCATGCTACGATTTCATCCTATAATACCTACATCGTATTTGAGATCTTATGCTCATAGGGATGAAATAAATATTAAGCAGTTCACATAATATAAATTGGGAAGAATCTAGCTACATAATTAACAACACAAATAAGAAAAACAATACCTTTTATAAGATTTATAAGCGTTTAAAAGTCTGTCATGCTGTCGTGACCGTGGCGTGCTGGACACATTTTGCTTTGTCGTGTATATATGATTGTGGCGGTCAAAATGTTATATAAATACCTAGACAATACGCTAGCAGTTGGTAGAGAATGCAACTGTTATGCATAAGATCTCTAGTTCAATTCCCGGGTTGAGTCGAACGTGAGTATTTGCATTACCCGTGCGAAGACGGGGTAGGTCGCTAGTTCTATATAATACTTTTATGTTTAACATTGTCTTAACTTTACGCGAATGTTATACATTGAAATTAAACTTTATACGGATTTTGTCGCGTTGTTTATTTTACTTTAAACACTTTTATTACTTACATAATTTTGAAAACTCTAACACTAAAATTAATTACTAATTTCAAAACCTTTATGTTCCCATGTCTTTGTTAATAAAAATTTATAGCTCAGAAGAATACCATCTGATTGAAGGACTACCACGCAGAGGTCTCGAGTTCGTTCCCAAGGTACCTACGACATTCGACCTCTGACATTTCGAAGTTATGTGCGTATGAAATAGTTATTAATTTAACGGTAAAGGAAAACATCGTGAGGATACCTGTATGTCTGGCCAAGCTAGTGGATCTTCAGGCATAATTAATTAAATCTATAGGTACTAATATAAAGCTGAAGAGTTTGTTTGTTTGCTTGAACTCGCTAATCTCAGGAACTACTGATCCAAATTGAAAAATTCTTTTAGTGTTGGCTTGCCGATTTATCGAGGAAGGTTATAGGCTATATAACATCACGCTATAAACCACGGGAGCGGCGCAATAATCATAAACGCGAGTGAAACAGCGGACACATCTAGTACTTTAATATTAGCATTACAGAAATATTTAATACAAATAAAAATATTATTAGAAAAACAAGCTGTGTATGAACACGTGTAGGTATGGCATGTTTCTACAGATATACCACGGGGAGTGCTCTGTAGAGTTATTCCACCTTATCCCGCTCTCCCCTTTCCTATCCAGAACAACGCGTGCTGGGCTCAGATACACGGTGGAGTCGACTAGGGTGCGTACCAACAAGTTTGGGTCCTCATAGCTCTGCCGAACGATCAAGGCATGGAATTATCTGCCAAGGCACGTGTTTCCTTCTTCTTTTAATCCTGGGTCCTTTAAGCGGTGCGTGAAAAAGCACTTTCTCAGGCCGTCAAAACAGAGACCTCAACATCGCCTCGGCTGCTATGAGGACGATGTGGAGGCCACTGCCCTTAGACCACACGACTGCTTACAATCAGGCGGAGTGTGGTCAATTTGACGAGCAAAATAAAAAAAATAAAAAGACACTGTCTGAGATTTGACAAACCTATCATAAACTAGTAAAAGAACACCAGTTTCTACGAAGGATGCTTTACCAGGCTATTGAAATCAAAAAACATGCTAATTTCAATAGAGAAGATGGTTGGCATGTACCACCAGCTTGGGATCCAGTAATTCAAATAGTCAAACCCAAGAAGAAGCAAAACACAGCTAATCTTCATGATATTTTGAGCTCATTCTGCGTAAATAGGAACACAAATGATTAAATTATTTTCGGGTACCTACTTTGAAATAACTACACTTCAGAACATTGGGACAACTACCATCTTAGTCTCCCCGGGAACATGGCTGCTGTAAAGCAACAGAAAAGTAGGGAAAAATGTAAAATTAAATCTAAATAGTTTTTATAATTTGAATAGCTTAAATAGAAGTAAACAGTAACTAGTAAAAGTGTTTAACAATAGTAGTTTAAAGTTTCAAATTATTTAGGTAATATTAGGTTTTATAAAAAATTAACAACGCGATAAAATCCGTATAAAGTGATTTGAAAAAACATATATTTATTATTTTTAATGTTTCCGCTCAAATATTATTAAGAAAAGAATACCACAAATATTTTTTTTTATGATATATAATTAATATATGTCTACGTGCGTGGCTCATCAGTCAAAGTGAATATATACAAAAAAAATGAAATAAAAAATGTTATCTATTAATTCATTAATAATTCAAATTGTAAAACAGTAAAATAATTATATAGGAAAAGCAGAAACTTGTTTTGTTGCATTTTTAAATAAATTAATTTAAATGACATATAAATATTGACGTGTTTGTATATTAATATTAATAAATATTTATAACACAACAATATCTCGGTAACGGCAGGACCGTTTAAGGTGAGATTGCGGGCGGCTTATAACAGTTTCCTTCATGGATTAGCTGTTCATAAAGGAAGTAACGTAAGCATTGTATTTTAACTACAATTTGCTCCTGACTTCGCTTCACATTCACATTTATAATATTAGACAGGCTAGGTATAATTATAAAGAAATACGTATGTTATATATGATTTTATGTAAGAAATAATCTCTGAAACCACTGAACCGATTCTTATAATTCTTTAACTAATAGAAAACTACACTATTATTGAATAACACATATGTTTCAATGCCATACGCGGGTGAAACTGCGTGCGGAAGCTAGTCATAACACAATATTTCTTAATACTATAGTTTTCTATTTAAAAGACTAGTTCCATAATAAATCCTGTGTCTCGTGGGACATTACAAACATTCAAACAACGGACACAAAGAACATCCAGACGAGAAACCATTTGTAAACCACACAAATTTTTGGGGATTGAACACGCCGCAGTGTCAAGGTGACCTTTTAAACCAATACGTCATCTGGCAGTTAATTCAAATTTTGAACATTTCCTTATGTATTGAATTGTAGAACATGATTTATTTATTTATTATTTATTTATTTAAGTACATCAAATAGAATGACTTGCGCCAATTACACTATTTAATAATATAATATAAATTACTAGCGAACCCGATAGGCGTTGTCCTGTACATACGAAAAAAATACAAATCTAAACAATTCTCGAATCCACTTGAACACAAACAAAAAATTTCATCAAAATCGGTCCAGCCGTTTAGGACGAGTTTAATTACAAACACACGCACAGAAGATTTATATATATTTTATTATGATAAACTAGCTTTTGCCCGCAGCTTCGTTTGAGAGCTGATCTTTTTCTAAGTGAAAGGTACCCGAAATTTCATAACGAATGGTCGAGTAGTTAAGGTATGAAAGCGTAACAAACAAACACACATTCGCATTTATAACACTAGGTTGTGTCCGCGGCTTCGCTTGCGAAAATGTAAGTTATGTCAATTTTCATCAATCATTTCCAGTAGTTTTTTTCTGTATAAAAGGTACCTTATAAACTTTTTTGGTCCCCTGACAACGTGTATACGAAAGGACATGGCTAGTTTCTTTCTTTCCTATTTTGTCAGTGGCATACATGTACATGAACATTAGATATTACGATATAGACGCCTAATTATGTATAAATAAAAACCTTTTATCTATCCAATTATACGTCATAGGTACTTCTTAATAATTCCATTACTGTCCTACTAGTCTTACAGGGTTTAGATCCTTAGTTCCTAAAGTGGTCCAGGTGGACCCCAAGAGTCCACGGGAGACTCGACGTGGGTCAACGTTGGCGTGACAAAAAAATGGGGTCCACAATTCGTAAGTGGGGGTCCACGAAAATTTATATGCTTTCGATAGTGAAGAACTAAAATGTTGGCTTGACTTCACCTATCAAAATGTAGGCAGATAATATTTTAAGAAGCTCAGTGACTATTACTTGTTTAAACATCGATCGACGGATATTTTGAGGAATACCACTCGACCAGAGAATTTCTAAAAACAAAATAATTCAGCCCGTAGATATTTGATAATTTTTTTAAATTATATGTACCAATTTTACTTGGCGGATTAAATTTCTAGCTGCTGGGGGGGTCCACCGGAACCAGCTAAATTTTGAAAGTAGTCTAAGAGTAAAAAGGTCTGGGAGCCTCTGGTTTAGATTACACATAATACATCACAACAGACAAGAGAGTTATGAGCCCGAGTAAGTTCATAACCAAAATATGTTTTTGTCAATATCTAAAAAATCTGAAGTTAGTGGATTATATAACTTTTACAGTTAACATTAGAGCATACTAAATTTAAAATAATAATAATAATAATAATATAATAATATTCTACCACATACACACAACACCATCTAGCCCAAACTAAGCAGAGCTTGTACTATGGTTACTAGACAATGGATAAACATACATATATACTTTTTTTTTTTTTTTGTAAATACATACATATTATACATAGAAACACCCAGACCAAGACAAACATCCATGTTCATGCACACAAATATTTGTCTTGTGCGGGAATCGAACCCGCGACCTCAGGCGTGGCAGTCGGTTACACTAACCACTACGCCATCGAGCAATCTTCGTAAATGTACATACATTTTTAGATGCTAGGCAGAGTGCCCTAAGAAAATTGGCCATCTCCTTTCATGATGATCGGTCGAGTAGATTAAGCGTGGATGCGTAACAAATAAAAATGAGTTAGATTGTTTGTTCTGCTTCCACGCCTAAACTTCTCGACCGACATTCATAATTGACATTCGCATCTATAATATTAGTCTGTAACACTGGCTTTTAGCTGCAATGCTGTTTGCAGTGGTTATCTGCACCCAGTTTAAATCAGGAAGAACTATTAAATAACAGCGATAAATTATATCAGAACGAAGATTAAATCTTAAAATATGTAAACTAATATTTAAAGTTTAATAGCAAAGTTTATTTAAAAGGTTAAATTTGAAATCTTGATATATTTGTTGATATCGACGCGTAGAGAATCTAGTTAAACAACATTGCCATATAAAGATGGACAGGTTATATATCTTTGGAGGGTAAGCAGAGGTGCAAAGCACTCTTATTTTAAAAGTGATGTTTCAATACCCGGATAATAGAAAAATCTTTTTAGTCACTACATGTTATAAAACAAAGTCACCCAACGCATCTGTCTGTTCGCGATAAACTCAAAAACTACTAAACTGAATTTAATGCGGTTTTCACCGATAGACAGAGTGATTCATGAGGAAGGTTTAGGTGTATAATTTGTTAAGGTTTGTCCGTGCAAAGCCAGGAATGATCCCTAGTAAAAAATATTAGAAGGATTTTCTCTGTATTTGTATATTTACTTGATTTAACAATTCCGTTAAATTGTTTTGATGGAAGTCTGAAAAAAGTAGTGTTACCGAGCCATTTTGTTATTTTATAAGATCCGTTGTCCTTATAATAGTAAAATTATGAACAGAAAGAAGACAGGCACTTGGCTGTGGTAGATGAAGATTACAATTAGTAGATACACAATATTTTTTATTATTATTTATGTCAAATTGTTCCATTCAAACAATTTTTGATATATACTCAAAATGAAATAAGTTACAAGCGTTTCAAACATGTATGGTACTTATCAATTGACAGGAAAAGGATGCACGATTATATATTTATATGATCCTTATATATTTACTAGATTATTCCCGCGGCTTTGCTCGCATAAATGTAGGTTAGGTAAGGTTAATAACACTACTTTTTCTAGGATGAAAGGTACTCTATGCCCTTTTCTATTACCCTGACCACGTGTATGCGAAATTTCATGGTGATCGGTCGAGTAGTTAAGGTGTGAATGTTTAACAAATAAACATAATCACATTCGAATTTAAAATAACTAGCGGTCGCCTAGTGGTTGAAATTCGACCATAATAGATTTAAATTTTAAGTTTAATAGTTATTAAAGTTTTATTTAGTGGTTAGTGTAACCGACTGCCACGCCTGAGGTCGCGGGTTCGATGCCCGCACAAGTCAAATATTTGTGTGCATGAATATGGATGTTGTCTTGGTCTGGGTGTTACTGTGTATGATGTGTATGTATTTACAAAAAAAAAGTATATAAGTATGTTTATCCATTGTCTAGTACCCATAGTACAAGCTCTGCTTAGTTTGGGCTAGATGGTGTTGTGTGTATGTGGTAAAATATTATTATTATTATATTATTGACTACCCTTATAATCACATTTCATTTAGATTTCGCCAAGGCTATACAGAATGCTATACAGGATAATTTACCTATTATTCAAACAAATTATTATTTACTTAACTTACTCTATAATTGACGATATTCCTAAGCTTACTACTTTGTTTTCTGCTTTCTTTTTTACATATAAATACGTAAATATTATATTATATTATAAATAGTACATATAATTCCAATCCACCCAAAGGTTGCCTGTAAGATATTGCTGGTATATATGTAATAATATATTGATATATGTAACCATAGTTACGAAGATTAGTACTGCATCAGCCGAACAATAATAATAATTATTATGTTTCTCTTATCACAGGTACTTTCTAACATATTATATTAGAAAATACCTGGCCCTTTGGGAGGCTTACACGGAGACATGGGTCCAACGTGAAGAGGCCTTTCGAGAGTTTTAATCAAAGGTGGGATGGAACACCTACAGCGGCACTTGCCGCAGCAGGCATAGGACTATTGCTACGTATGGATTCTAATATATGGGCTATAGGTATGGGTGTTTGGTGGACCGGTATATTGCTAACTATGGATAAAAACGGCGTCTTCTCTGAATACTCTAATAGCATCAATGCAATGGGCAGACGGTGACTCGCCAACTCACTAGATGGGCCCCCTGATAAGCCACTATAGGCATACAAGCCAGCAGCAGAGGGCAACACCGGTGCGAGTGGCTAGGGGTGTCGAGCGGTGCGGCGCCGGTTTTACCATCACGGGTCTCGTGACAACGGAGACCCGAAGCGGGTTTCCCCTTAGTAATGCCCTTGAAAATGACACTTCCACCCCCAAGCATATAGCTCTAGCGGCCCCCCTCTGACCGGCAGACCAAGGCAAGCCAGAGTTGAGAGTCCTACGGGCGCTCTTGAAGTTCCACCCCAGCCAAATAGTAACGGCAAGCCGGGGACGAGGCCCTAACCAACTCTCTGAGGCATTCAGGACCGCAGTGTCGCCACTCACATTCAGCTCGCCACAAGCTGCCCTGCGGTTTGTGCGCTTTAATAATTAATTAGTAATTATTATTATTATTATTATTATTTTCACACCACAATACAGTTAGGTACATTTGATATCAGACAATAAATTTAGTTGATTTAGAAGTACTGTGGGAGGGATGGTGTGCTTTGTGGGCCTGCCCGCCATCCGTTCAGCACCAGGTCCGAGAGGCGGCGTGCGTGTTCCCACGCGCGCCTCTGTGTCGATTCCGTCTCCCCTCTCTCAGGGGGGAGACATCCCTTCCTCTACGACTATCCCAGTTTATGATATAGCGTTCCTCTACACCAACCAATTAGGCTATAATAGAGGAGCCGCTGTACCTTCCAGTGCCCGAGAGCACCTTCCTGAGTGCCTTTGGGTAGGTCTCTTCGTGTAGTGGCCTGCCGTTTCACACGGTGGGCCGAAACCTCGGCGGGGTCGCGACCGTATGCGAAAGTGATTCGCGCGGCCCCGACGATAGTGGTTTTGTCGAGGAACACCGTGGTAGGTTTAGAATAATGTACCTCCCAGAATACCGATATTCTGGGAGGTACATTATTCTTATTCCATCTTTCTTTTATCCCGGCGAGTCCGACATAATCCCTCCGCCCGCCCCCGCGGAGGGGTATGCGTCAAAGCATTCCCCAAAGAAAAAAATAAAAAAATAAAATCTGTGGGAGATTGGTGCCTAAGGTCGACGGAGAGTCTGTGTTTCAGGACACCAGGTCTCCACCTCACGGATAAGTTACATTAAAAAAACAATAATCAAAAAATACGAACAAATACAACTTATTAGTGAGGTAAAATAATTTTAGGTTATACATGTTAATTATAATTGTATTATATATATTGTAAGTATGAATAGTATTTCGTGTGCACAAGTTTTGTTTTGTGTATGCGTGCGCACGAACAATGCCGAAATACTACGAACGCGATTCGACTGCCCGTGTCAAATATATATAAACTTCAAGTATGCCAAATTGTATTCTCCTCCGTCCACGCAATTTTCGTAAAAAGAACTACAAAGTTTTTGCTTCACGTATATAATCACATAATATAAAATAGAAGATAGTAAGGATGAAACAAAAAGATTATTCCTAGTATCTTCGTTTTATCTTCTTTATATATATACAATTCTTCTGTACGTGTGTTGACAGTGAACTCCTCCTAAACGGCTGGACCGATTTGAATGAATTTTTTTGTGTGTGTTCGAGTGGATTCGAGGTGGTTTAGATTTGTGTATTTTGTCTTTTTTTTTCCATTTCTATTAAGGACAACCGTCTATCGGAGCAGCTAGTTATATGTATGTATGTTTGTAATTGTAAGTGTTGTATACACCTGTATAGGCATTACACTTGGTACCATTCCGTAATTATTTAAAATTGTAATTGTATAGTATAGAAGACTATATTGGCTAAAAACAAAACATATTTACGACATATTTGTCAGTTTGTCAAAGTACTATTTCTCAAGAACGGCTGTATATTAAAAAACAAAACTATCAAATAGTAAGGTCTATAGCCACGTCATAGTGTTATTAATTATTCAATTTTAATTCACAAAATAAAATATATGACCTTTTAAATACATATTAACATATACAAACGCACTCTTAGAAAGTTTAATACGTACATAGTAGTCTTTTGCACATATGGTGTAGTGGTTAAAGTGGAGGTCTTACTGAGTGTTGTAGGTTCGATACCCACACGGAACAAAAAAATTGTGATCCACAAATGGTTGTTCCGAGTCTGGGTGTTCTTTGTGTCCGTTGTTTGAATGTTTGTAAAGTCCCTCGCGGTACCGGAACTATTCCTAGTGCGTGAGTAACTATTTAATAACCAACGTCTTGAAAAAAAAGGGGATCTTGCCTAATAGGAATATCTGTATCGCGGGAAAAAATTAGAAAATTTTATATCGTATGGGATTCGAATCCCCAACACGCCACCCGTACAGACAAACACCGAAAAGCCTGAGATGCACGCCGTGGTATCGAACTCGAGTCCCCTGCATGGCAGTCCAACTGTCTCCCACTAGGCTTATCACTACATGTTATAAAACAAAGTCCCACGCCGCGTCTGTCTGTCTATTCGCGATAAACTCAAAAACTACTGGAGGCATTTTTCATGCGATTTTCACTAATAGACAGAGTGATTCATAGGGAAGGTTTAGGTGTATGCGAAGCCGGGGCGGGTCGATAGTTAGTAATAAAACATAGTTATATACGTAGCCACACGCCTATAACACCATAGAGGGGTAGGCAGAGGTGTACCATCACGCCTATAACCTCAAATGTGGAGGTGTACCACACCACGATCCGCCAACTTTGTTTTAGGTTCCACATGGTAACGGAAAACTCTATTGACCTCTATCGGACACAGTTCCAGATACCGTGCAACAACTGAAAATTTCTTGAATAGAAATTCCAAAAACAGTTTCCATACCCGGGTATCGAAACCGAGACCTCATGCACAGCAGTTGGATACAACACCAGTGCGCCACCGAGTATACACACCCACTTTGCTAGCTATAAAACTATACCGGTCACATTTGCAGAGTCTGCTAGTTTTTATTTGTCGAGTCAGCAGTTTATCGCTTACTGTAAGAGTAAGCTGTAGTCACGACCCTTGGAATGGCTGTGTTTTCTAAAAAATGCAAGGAAGTAACTAAGAAACGGAGGCTAAGTATTGGAATGGGGCTTCAGAACAGCAATTTGGTCCTTTAAGTTAGCACACTAATATCCTCCAGATCGAATTTCAGTCACGGAAGCCAATCTCTATGGAGACTGTCTATCTGCGTAGAGGATAATATAGTGCACAAGAGTGTGCGCAAACATAAGCGTCCCTGTTCCCTGAAACTCATAATCCGATCGGACGTCATCGAACAGGCGCAAGCAAGACCAACGACTCTGCGTGCATCACATCTCTACTACTTTAAACACTTCTTAATGTAGAGATGTTATAAAGAATTTTTTGTCAGTAAATCCAAAATACTTCTTGCTAGCCCGAAGCGGCAACAAAACTTGAGAACTCAGGTACAGCAGTCGTATTAACCGCTGCGCCACCGAGACATTCCCATATACACAACAGGAATAACAGGATATCCAGTCAATACTCTGTTAGCAAAAATGCTAGTCGCATTTTTAGAAGAACAAGACGATATAAATTACGTAATTTTCTTTTTTAGTGTTCCGTACCTCAAAAGGAAAGTAACGGAACCCTTATTGGATCACTTTGTTGTCCGTCCGTCCGTCTGTCCGTCTGTCTGTCTATCAAGACCCTTTATCTCGGGAACGCGTGGAGTTACTTGAGTTTTAATTTCAACTCGATAAGTTGAAATTAAAACGATATACTCAGGTCTACAGTCTCTTGAAGCTGTGAAAAAATCAAACTTCTAAGTTAACGTAAAAAAAGATACGGCCGTTTAATCCGCAAAAAACATATATTTCGACACTCTCAAGGGGACCAAAATTTATAGGGTATTTTCCGTTGACCTAGAACTATGAAATTTGGCTAGTAATACCATCTTATACTACAAGTATAGGGAAAAATCTAAAAACTATACAATTAAAAAACAGGGTCTTTATGCAAGGACAAAATGTTTTTTTATAATATGTACCTATAAATTTGTACGGAACTCTCGGTGGGCGACTCCGACTCGCACTTGTATGGTTTTTTTAGTTAATAATGACTATCTGCACTAACTAATATTATACTTATAAATGTGAATGAGAGTTTGATTGTTTGTCTGTTACGCTTTCACACCTTAAAGCCTAGACCAATCATGAAATTACGCATAATAAGATATCAGGGGTACAAGAAAAAGGACATAGTAAATTTACATCCAGAAAAAATATTGTTCCCTTGGGTTAGAAATTTATTGACAAAATCTACATCAATGCGAGCAAAGCTGCGGGCAAAATACAGTTAGGAATAATTTTCGTATCGCAGAAGACAACGAATATTCAAACAATGGACACAAAGAACCCAGACTCGGCATGACCATTTGTGGAGCACACACATTTTTGTCCCACTGATCAAATCCACATCATTTAGTGCAGTAGCAATGACAAGGCGACCACTAATCACTACAGAGTCAATAGAAACATCTCAATAGGACCATGGAGTCTGAAATTGTACCCAACACACGGCAAGTGATCATTTAGGATATGATTGGTCAAGTCTGAAAATTGTTTCAACTTGTAAAGCCATTTTTCATCACCCATTTTTGTTTAAATTCGTCAAATACTAATTAAGTTTTGTTCCATCAAAACATGTAAAGGTTCTGATTGGACAAGTCTACGAAAAGTACTAACTTGTCAAGGCTATTATTAGTTCCGATTCCTCAAATCTATAGTTGGTTGGGCTACAGATTTTTTCAAAAATTAAAATTTTTATTTTCTCACAGCATTCAAACATTAAATATAGGTATTTTTCGTTTGAAATATTTTTTCAATTTTTGATTTATTTTCCCTTACCTGTTAAATATTTCGCTGTAACTTCATCAACATATATATTTTGATTTTCATATGTGTTACTTTGTGATCTAAATGAATAAATGATTTTTGACTTTGACTACATCCTTGGGTGAGCACCAGATTATTTCTGGGATGAGCATGGTCCACCATAAAGGGCTACTTTACGTACAATACTGCAGAGCAAATTTAAATCATTGCAGGTATACATCTAATTAAGAATTACTCAATTGTAAATTTATTAATTTCAGAAAATTCACTGAGCTATTAATTATGACTTTTATAAGTAATTTAAATTTAACTGCTTTTTACTCCATTTTATATTTACAAGTTTTAATTTTTATAAATCACAGCGATTTATAAAAATTAAAACTTGTAAATATAAAATGAAGTTTAATTAAAAAAACTTATGTAATGTTAAGCTACTTAAAGTGATTTAAAAATAACATTAAAATAAATAAAAGTTGTAATTTATATTATATTACCATAAAATCTGTGAAAGGCAATTTTATTTCAATGTGTAACATTTGTACAAATGTAAGACAATATTCCATAAAGTTGCTTTAAAACATAACACATAATAATACTTATGACAGAGACGATAGCCCAACAACTTTAAATATACATATATTGTCAGTGGGCTTTAATTTTCTTAATCCACTAATATAGATAGAAATGGAAGCTAATGGACCTTTTCCTACCACAAAAGAAGGCAAGAAAACCAGTGAGCAACATGCCAATTGTTAGAATACCAGCCATAATTGACAACCTACTGTGTCCGACCGCAGATAAAATATTTTTAAATAATTCTGGTATTCTAAGACTATAATCTGTCAGAATAAAATCTTTATTCTATTGGTTAAATAAAGACTTTTACTTCAATATATTGTTCATGACAGTAAATACATATTCTCTGGATATGGAAGTGTGAATTTTCATAATTGATTTTTTGGTTGTAATTGCAATCAGTATGGTTGATAAGCATTGCAGTATTGAATCATCTCAGGATTAATATCTATTAAAATTTTATCAAAAATAATTTAGTGGTTGCTTGAAAATATATCACAAAAAAAACTCTTTTGGTACACATACATATAATTATTTGGAACATTTCTTATGCTTAGACAGAGAATGTACATTATAAATTAATAAATTGATTCAGAAGCCACTATCCAGACAAAATGAAAAATAAATTGTGTCTAGACCCTAGACTCAATTCGTTTTTCCATGCATTGGCCTGCAGTAGTAGTGATGTAGGCATTGACTACTAGATTAGAAAGCAAGTGTGTATATCTATCAGTAATTTTTAATTCAAAGTTTAGGTACTATTCTACTTCAGACTTGAATTAAGTACTTTGAGGTTGTAATCATTTGTGGCATATATAATAAAAATAGAAAGATCATAACAGAAGATTATGATGAAATATATTATTTATCAATGCAACTAAAACTTAGTAATTAAAAATATTGTTTAAACCAAATAAGTTATGTCACTTTCTGTATTCAAAATGTTGTAATTACACTTCTAAAATACTACAAAACATTATTGTTTATTGGAAAAATTTGTAAGGCACAATAAATAGCAGATACAAAATTGAAGTACTCTAACCAGGATCATCAATCACGTTATCATAAGTTTTTATACGAAAAACGTTTCAAATTTGAATTAAATAAACAAATTTTTTGTTGTACTTACGCTCTCAACGTAAAACTTGTGGTATTCCTCGTCGATGACATTTTGGTCTTCTCTTTTCACAAAATCCATGATAAAACACAATTGTATTGTCAAAAATCTTAAGCAAATCCTTACGTTCTAACCATTGCCAGTTCCTAACCTATCAAAATCTCACAATAATATGACTTAAAATATGCACTAAAATAAGGTATAAATGTGTAAGTAACACTAGTTAACTGTAATCCACATGTCTCCGAAATTAATGTGTTAGAAAATCTTTAAATTAATAAAATAATAAGGATTTTTTGTCCCCTTTCAGATTGTACGAATGAAAGAAAGGAAGCTATGTATAGACAAGTAGAGTTACCGTCAACGAACATCTGTCGGGGATACCAGAGTCAAATTTTATTTACCTACATTATACCTTAAAAGACGTCTAATATCACTTTTTCGAAGACTGATATAATAGTAGCTGTAATACCTGGTTTTATACCCCACAAATTTTCTTCATTTCAATAGAAAATTAATTCACGTAATTTATCATACTTTTAAAAATGTAATATTGTAAGTACCTACTACTTTTATAAATATTGTGGTTTTAAATATATTAGTCAAATTAAGGCACGAATATTTATAAATTTACAGAATCATATAATTAAGATATTTTGTGCTTATGATAATAATTATTAGAAATTAATATATAAATTCGCAAATTGACTCGGTTTTGATATGATTTGGTAAATACATCGGTAAAATTTTATTAATAAAGTAGAAATATTAAATATATATTATATTTTGTGAAATTTGTGTTAAATTTATTAGGAATCTGTAAATGTTAGCTGAGATGTACTAACACTATGTTCACACGTGGCATACATCTACAAATTCTATTCCTTATTGCTCGTACTCTCTGTTCCAATTAGTGATACAGTACATATTTGTATTAATTATTATAAAATATTGTAGTATTGAATATTTATATATTTAAACTTCTTACTCTAACTTAACATACGGTTTTTGAAAAGGTCACTAACGACGTCTAAATCAAATTTAACTCAAAAGCAAACACGTCAAATGATTCGGTTAATTTAGTCAGTCAGCCAATCCCATAAGTTTGGCGATTTGTTAAGTTATGTTGATTTGAATTCATATATACAACGATCAATAAATCACCTCAACGTCATAAGACAGGGCAAATTATTTAGAGTTCCATGATGCAAAATATAGTTTTGTAAGTGATTTTTATTAGATACACTTGTACTCGCACTATGCAAGTCAGATATCTACCTATTACAGTGATAAATCTGTCTAATCTAAATAATATCCACCTAACAGTTGAATTTTATTTTATTGTAGTCAATTAACTGTTTGCTTTATTTAATTATTTAGCAAATATAAGAGTTAATGAGATATTTATTTTTATTAGTGTCGAATAACTAGATAGCATTTTCTATTGTATGTTGAGTTCCTAGAAGACAATAAAGATGTGTGATCTCAGTATGTATATAATGCCTGCTTAATACCAAAATGAAACAATATAATATGGAAATATTATTATGCCAATTATCATTTAAATTGGGCAATTTTTCTACGTAGCAACATAATAGATATTCCATGGACAAGAAAGACCTTGTTTATATTACGTTCAGAAATCAATCATTTGCAAATGATATAAATGCTATAATCAAGTTAGCCACATCTATTAAATTATTACAATTTAGTATGAATATGCTGTTAAAATACTCCCTTATCTTTTAATTATGTTGTAAGGTCAAGGCCAAAATAGAATTATATAACAGATAAATAGAATTTTCTCGAGTATTCATTACTCATTTTACTCAACCGGCAGATTGATAAAAACTTATTTGTTTGTTTGACCTTCAGAAAAAGCTGTCAAATTAATGATTATTCTTGGCAGAATTTTAAAACCTGCTTCTTCACCACAACTTAGACAATTCAACCATTATTGGGTTAAAAGTATAATTTGTGCATACAGCAGGTAAGTCGCGCGTTAATTCTTTTAATACATTTACAATTAGAACTCGATGTGCTTTAAATATGTGCAGGTATTTTATAACCTCGATAAGAATTCCAGTTACAGAGATTTTATTTTGCTCTTGAAATACAGCTAATCAGTTGTAAATTGCTTTATTTATTCTCGATATCTGTGCAACTTATACTTATATTTGTAATTGCAATACTATCTAGGGATATAAATTAAAGCTAGACAGTAGTTGTAGATATGTGACCTATTTTATACGAGCCGGCTTATTGACTTTCCGTTGTGATCTAATTGTAAGTAGATTTTAGATTTATGGTTTATTAAAATGTTACGTAAAATAGTATAGACCTCTGCTGTTATCTTACAAAATCAGAGACATTCTGAAGAAAGGATAAGGATCTCCTCAGCTCTAGTGGGCACAGAGTGTAATGTAGTCAGTAACATAGTACCTAATCTGAAGGAAAAGTAAGCTCAACCAATCTCTAAAAAAGGTGTCTATGTTAGAATTTTTAAATACTTACAGTAAAACACAGTAGTAGTGTGTGCACAGATTCTGGCACTGTGCCCAGGAACGGCAATAGGCTTGTATATGTTACATAGGATCTAAATGGTAGCAAGCAAAATGTGGTTCTAATAAAACTCTATGGCATCCTCTACCCCTGTTGGCCATAAATTTATGTATCTATAAGCAAAGACCCTAGATTAATAGATCCACAGAATGTTTCCAGTGCTTGTTTGTGTGTTTAAAGAATTTTTTTTATTGTCTCCAGTTGTCCAGGTGTCACCATGTCGAAGTCAGCTCTAGTGATCATGGCCCAGGGTTCAGAGGAGATGGAAACCATCATCACAGTGGATATGTTAAGGAGAGGAGGTGTAAGTATGTTTTAATAATATACATGGAGGGTGTATTGCATTTATGTGATCATCTTGCCTTTGACAATGGGTGTACGCAACTGCTGTGTAAAGCAGGTCACGGATACCATTCCCGCAAGATCGCAAATCGATGCAAATTATTATATGGTTTTTCTGTTCAAATTTTCTGTAGCTGTATGGAACTGCCCCATAAGCAACAATAGGCTTGCCCCTTATGATATGGCATCTAAAATCATAGTTGGCTAATTGTAGGTGTATTACACTTCATGTGATGGACAATGGACATGATACTTAATGTATATTTAAAGGTACTTATTATTTCTAGGTCACAGTAACCCTGGCTGGCCTGGATGGGGCTGCCCCGGTGCTCTGCTCCAGAAAGGTGACAGTGGTCCCTGATAAGTCCTTGTCTGATGCTTTAGCTGGACAGGCTCAGTATGATGCGGTAAGTATCTTTCTTGTGAAATTCACTTAAGATATTTCAGACTACTAAGACATGCTGATTAATTGATCCCAGATTCGAATGAGATGGAAGCAAGACTGAAATGAAGCAGTATTTAAGTTTGATATAAATATAAAATTGATACTTTAACCATATTTAACCGAGTTCCAAATGAGATCTCTACATGGCTAGTCTAAAGATTGACTGCTACTTAGTTCGACCAACAAGATATTTTATAGTCAGACCTATCATAATTATTATCATTATCTAAAGAAATTGATTCTTTAACCTTTTGACAATCATGTATGCATTATGACAAAGCAAAATAGGTCCAGCACGCCATGGTCACGACTTAATTACAGACTTTTAAACGCTAATAAATCATAGCATGAGATTACAAAAATGATGTAGGTATTAAAAGATGAAATTGTACGAACATTTGCTTTTTGACGTGGCGAACAAAGGGAGAACTTTAAGAAATTTATTATTTGTTTAATTTATCTTATCATGACTAGTCTATAGGCTGACATTTTATAGTAAGTGCATCCGTATTCATGACAGAACGTAAGATCGATTTACTAAATCGATGAGTGTTTGAAATCGATAAGATTGCTTATTTAACCCTACAGAATCAATATACTAAATTGATTTCTTATAACTAAAAAATTTATAAAGGATATATGTTTTCTATCTTTCAGGTGATTCTGCCGGGTGGCCTAGAAGGTTCTGACCGTCTAGCCAAGTCGGAAGTGGTTGGTACATTGCTGAAAGATCACGAGAAGAGTGGCAAGATCGTCGCGGCTATTTGCGCAGGTATATATCATAAATCTGTCTTGTGGTGCGTGCGTGTTCAGTGGTAGTTCTTTGCTGTGCATAAGGTCCCGTGATTGATTCCCGATGTTGATGAGATGAGCTTTTGTGATTTTCATTTTTGTCTAGAAAATTTCCATTTTTGTCTAGAAATTTCCAATGGCATGGCTGGAGTTAGGAAATTGGCGTGTTTCACACAGTACGTACAGCTGTTGGTGCTGTGCCTGATCTCTCTACGGTCGTGTCGGATTGCTGTTCCATCAGACTAAGAGAGTGAGGGAATAATGAGTGCATTTGTGTTTGCGCATACACTAATAACTCCTGCGCAGATAGCCAGTCTCTTTTAAGATTGTCCGTTGTAACCAATTCAAACATAATGTTTCGATCTAACTCTGATTGTAACGGATCTGATTTAAGTAGTCGTCTCGCTACTGGTACTACTCTGACTGTTCTGGGTCCCCAAACACGGGTCAAACATTCGTGTGACCTACAAATAGTTGTTCCGAGGCTGGGTGTTTTTGTATCCGTTTGAATGTTTGTAAAGTCGCCTGCGATAAAAGAATTATGCATGGTGCAGGTTGTCTTTATATAAATGGAATCTTGGACATTATTTTAAACTTTTGAGGCGCAGCGGCACACCGGTAGCCAAACAGTAGGTTTTTAATTATGTCTGCTTTCCTATGACTTAACACATTTGAACATTTGAAAAAACGGTAATCTTAATTTTCTTTTGTGTTTTCCAGCCCCTACAGTGTTTGCAGTCCACGGTGTGGCCTTGAACAAGCGTGTGACCTCCTACCCTACAACGAAGGACAAGATTCCACAGGATAAATACACCTACGTTGAGGGTGAAAGAGTTGTGGTGGATGGCAACATTGTGACTAGCAGGGTGAGTTAACAATACTAGATTTTAACTGCAGCATCGCTTAATCTAGATGTCATCAATAAATTTATATCCATATATATGTAGTTAAGGCGTGAAAGCGTAACAAACAAACTCTCATTCGCATTTATAATATTAGTCATATTAATATCAGTCTTCTATACAAATAGTCCGAGCCTCTTCTCGCCGTGAGAAGGGATAAGCTATAAACCACCACGATGGCCCAGTGTGGACTTCACATGTCAAAAGTCAAAAATCTTTATCTCCATAAAAATGTGCAAACAATTCTTGGAAATGTCAATTCACTATTATATTAATAAAAATTATTATAAAAAAAAGGAAATAAAAAATTTCCATTCAATAAAGCCTGTTCGAGGGTTCATGAGAGGCTCATGAGAAGAAGCAGGCAAGAAACTCATGGCCACTCTTTTCAATCGCCAAATGTATGACATCAATACAATTCCAAATTATATTATTTTCCTTATATGAGCTGCTATGTGTAGTTATTACAGTTTTTTATATATTTGAATAACATTTAAAAAGTAAACTATTGTTAAATCTAAAATACATGAAATAATAGTCACAGCAACTCATATTACAGTTAGCTTAATAATATGATTAGAAATAACCTGTTAGTGGAAGCAACTCAATCCCAAGCATTATTATCTTCTATATATTCAGTGACTGAGTAATAACCTTTCGAATATAATATACGTTTTACAACTGTTTTAAATTTATTAAAACTTAGATTTTGAATGTCACTTGAGAGTTTATTGTAAAAGCGCACACATTGACCTTTAAACAACTTGTTAATTTTTTGAAGCCGGCTCTTGTAGTCTGTTTTTGTTTCTTGTATTTATAATATGTATATCGCTTTTCTTATAGTATAAATCATCATCATGTTCTTATATATGATGAAATATTCATATACATATTGGATGGCTACTGTTAATATATTTCCATTCCTTAAATTTATTTCTTAATGTATCCCTTGTTTTCATTTTGTAAATTGCTCGAATAGCCCTTTTCTGCAGTACAAAGATAGTTTGAATGCCGGCAGCAATCTCCACAATAGAATACCATAGGACATTACACTGTGAAAGTAGCTATGATAAACTAGCGGTATCTATGTCAGTAAGTTGGCGAATATTTCTGACTGCGTACGCTGCAGAGCTGAGCCTATTCGGCAACTTACTAATTTGTGGGCTCCACAGCTCTGAATCTAGTGTAATCCCTAGAAATTGGAGGTATATCAACAAGGTCCAACATGTCGTCCTTAATTTTTATAGATGTCTTCACTTGTTTGACATTTGGGGTTAAAATCGGATACATTTGGTCTTTCCCCCAGGGACTTGAAACGTTACTGAAAATAACGTTATGTACTGTTCTCGTAACGATAATTTGTAACGTTTCACTAGGATCGTAACGAAATTCTTTATTTTGTTCTAACTTTATGACATAACGGAACGAAATTTCTATTTTGTTTAATAACAGTATCAATAAAGTAACGTTATTACTATATCACGAAACGTAACATTATTTATTTTGTTATGCAACGTTGCCAGCTTTATCGTAACGTTATTGCAAGTTCGGCACGGTCGCACCTTTTCGGGACTCTTCGCGTGCAGAATGGTAAGAATGGCAACCTAGCATAATTTTTTCGTGTTTACATCTTATCCGATCTTGTCTAGTTTACTTTCGATCGAAGCCGTAGTTTGTTATTGTTTGACTTTGAAGTTTATTTGTATGTGCGATTAGTGTAACTACTATAAAATATAATTATTAAATCTACATTTATAAAGTATCTGTTAAATCATGGGTCGTAAAAAGAAGAATTTTGTATACAGATATTTTACTTTAAATGACGACAAAAATCTTCGCAATAGGATGGATATATATATATATATTTTATACTACTAAAGTAAAAAGCAAACAAGCGTACGGCCCTGATGGTAAGAAAGAAAAGTAAAAAAGAAAGTAAAATGTTTTATCTGAATCTCCATACATACATAATTTAAAAGAAAACAATATTAAATACAATTTATCAGAAGGCGGTACATGGAGATCAAATTAGGCACTGCGTCAGCTATTGTTGCAGTATAGACTACAACGCTGGTATTCTCGCAGGCCTACTAAATGGTCACCGTAGCCTATCAACGCCTGCAATACCATAGGCATCACTTGCGCGTTGCTGACCTAGTAAAAATCTTTTAACGCCCATTTTGAAGAACCTCATACTGTACTGTGTACTGAGTTCATTCCACAACCTGAGCGTCAGCGGGAGAAAATTCCTTTGGAACCGCTTGGTGCGTCACTAATTAGGTTGTAAGGTGTGAGAATAACATCCCTGACGATGGCGAGCGGTGCGACGATAAAAAGTAGCTGAAGGCATCATCTCAAACAACTCATTAGAACACATTCCATTATACAAGCGGTAGAACACACAAAGGGAGGCAAAGTTCCATCTGAGACTTAGTGGCTCAATACCGTCTGTGAGTTTGGGCTCATCGACAATTCTTAATGCTCGTCTTTGTACCGCGCCAAAAGGAACAAGCTGGTATTTTGGTGCTCCTGCCCAAAGATGACTGCAGTACTTCATATGAGGCCGGACTTGCGACTTATATAGAAGCAGTCTTCGCCCCGCAGTGAAGTACCGCTTAGCTCTATTGAGCACACCAAGCTTTTTAGAAGACAGCTTGACCTTGCTCGGTACTGTACATCACTTGAGATGTCGAGGCCAAGGATTCCAATACTCTTGGAGATGGTGAGAGGCGTGTTCTGGAGTTGTGGAGACACAGTAAATGGGGTTTTCCTAGCGGTGAACGCGCAGGCTTGTGTTTTAGCTGGGTTAAACACGACTAAATTTAGTCTTCCCCATTCAGACACTCTATCCAGAGTATTTCCGATTTCAGACACAAGTCGTTCGCGACTTTCCTCCCCTGTGGACCGAGGGATATTAGCGCGGCCCGTGGTATAAGTATCCACAGTACTGTCATCCGCATAGCAATGAATGCTATCAATTGACAACATATTATTGTCATGCAGCAGGAACAGCGTCGGTGATAACACAGAGCCTTGCGGGACGCCAGCATTTATGTCCATGCGGTTAGAGCAATCACCGTCAACTACAGTTTGGATGCATCTGCCGTACAAAAAGCTGGCAACCCATTCGCATAATACCTTGGGCAGTCCGTAAAATGGTTACTTCGATAGAAGACCTTTGTGCCAGCCCCGATCGGAGGCCTTCGCCATGTCCAGGCTTACAGCCAATGCCTCACTTTGGCTCTCAATGGCTAGTGCACATCGGTGCGTGAGATACACGAGAAGGTCGCCAGTTGAGCGACGATGGCGGAAGCCGTATTGTCGGTCACTCAACAAATCGTATCCTCAAGGTACCTCAGCAGCCGAGAGTTAATCAGCCGCTCCATCACCTTGGAGAGGAGAGAAGTTATAGCGATAGGCCTGTAGTTCGATGGGTCAGATCTGTCACCTTTTTTTGGCACTGGGTGAACGAATGAGGTCTTCCATGAAAACGGAACTTGTCTTGTGGAATACGAAAGCGAGAAGAGGCGCGTCAATACTGGACACAACTCAGGAGCACACCGCTTTAGTACCACTGCCGGTATGCCATCTGGCCCGCTCGACTTATGAACATCTAGAGACATTAGTTCCCGCCGGACCTCACGTTGTGAAATTGAGATTTCCGGCATGGAATGACCGCACCACAGAATAGTAGGTGGTATGGCGCCTCCATCGCTCATAGTCGAGTTTAAGGTAAAGAGAGAACCCAGCAAATCGGCCATCTCTTTGACACTATGGGCCAGATTACCATCGGGCTTTCGGAGTGGTGGCAAGGATGACTGACAAAAATTACCTTCGGCAGCCTTGGCGAGGGACCAGAAAGAGCGACTCCCAGAAGGGAAGCTAGCAAGTCGCTCGCCAATTTTGCCGACGAAATCAAACTAAGCCCTGGCAACCACCCTGTTATTGAGCCTCGAGGCAGCATTTAGTTTGCGTTTCACTTCGGGGATGTTAGATTCCTTGTTAGTACAGGCCGTGGTCCAAGCCTCATAGGCAGATTGCTTTAAGGCTCTAGCATCTCTGCCGGACTGATAGAACCACGGTCGTTTTTTAATTCCTGCGGCGATCCGCGGGTTTGGGATGTAGCATTCCATTCCCGCAAGTATCGCTGCGCAACGGCGCTAGCGCAGGTTTTGGGATCAGCTGAAGTGAAATCAAGCTGCCTCCACGGGTACCTGCGTAGAACTCTCACAGCCCATCCCAGTCTGCTGACTTATAGTGCCACACTCGACGCCATGTGGTGGGCCGGAGTGGATCTGCTTGCGCAAGTGGCACTCGCTCTCGAACAAGGCAGTGGTCAGAAGAACCAAGAGGTGCATCCACCTGGATGGAGTATCCATCCGAGCTCGTAGTCAGCAGAAGGTCCAATAAGGAGCTGGTGTGGATATTTACGTCTGGTATTCTGGTAGGACTATGTACCAGTTGAGAAAACCCATAGGCCAGAGCAAACTCATGAGCAGACCTTTCCGCAAAGTCAGTGGACCGAGAACCAAGCCATTCTACGTGGTGGGCGTTAAAGTCTCCTAAGATCACTAATTCTGCAGAAGGGTACTGATCAAGAACTTTGTCAGTCGACGATTGCAGATGCTCAAAGAGACAAGTCGTCTCTGCGTAACCGCTATAGGACCGGTAAAGACACGCATAGATACAGGTGTGGCCTCTGTAATCTACGCGTACCCACAAAGCCGACAGGCCTCTGTCTTCAAGGCCATTAAGACGGCGACAGCAAATATCATCACGGACGTATATACAGACCCCTGCACGACGTACAAAATTGTGCTCTAACTTGTAGCCAGGCTATAGGAGATACGATGTGTCGGTCGGGCATGATATTTGCATCTCCGTAAGGAAGAACAAGGTCGGCTTCGATGTCTCTATATGTTGATGGACAGCGTTATTGTTCGAGTGAAGTCCTCTTATGTTGCAGAAGTCCAACTGTAATGTGGATGAGGATGACGCTGAATAAACATTTCTTCTATTCTTTATGGCCATATTTTAAAAAAGGGGGTATAAAGGATATCAGAAGATGCTGTACTGTCTGCGCAAAGGACAAAGACGTGTTTACATCTCACCAGAGCCTGGCACAGGTAGAGCGATTTGCCGACGCGGCAGCCGGAAGGACCCTCGGTCCCTTCCCGATACAGTAGTCGAGTCCACTCCGGTCTCCTCCTCCGGCAACAACTACTGCATAGGGAACTTTACACGGGCTGGTGGTTCAGCCTCCCAGGGCGGAGATTAAGTAATCCCTGGGTTCAGGAACCCGTTCAGCCTGCGGGTGGCAAGCGGACAGCCGTTTCACCGGGTCTCCCTGACCGCCGCGTTGACACTTCGCGCCCGTACAAGGCAATGGCGCTCACATAATCACTATTCCCCTCACTGACAGTGCAGCGCCTCCTCAAGGAGCACTGGCACCCCTACTCACCGCAGGAACACAACACACGGTTATTTTGGCTGCGGTCTTCTGTAGGGTGGAGGTACTTCCTCAGACGGGCTGCTTTATTGAAATTGATACTTGATTTGCTTGAAATGTTAAAAACATTCTTCTGAGGGGACTTTGAGTCAACTGACCGTGGATTTACTAGAGTAAAATGATAAATTTGGGACCTTTCAGAGGCTCGGGTCCCCTAAGCCTCCCCTTGGATGCGCTACTGTTTTTATACATGTCTGGATGCAGCATCGTAAATCAAAGTGCGTAGGTAACTACTATGGATTTGAAAATAGAAGATAATCGCGGCGTCCCAACTTCATTCTTAATTTGTACTGTCAGCACAAAAGCTCATAATAAATTTATGTAGGTAATTGGTTGATTGCTTCGTTGGTCACGCGGCATAAATTTACGTTTGGGACCATCAGTTCTCAGCTTTGTTTAGGCCGAAAACCGAATAGTTGCCGAATATTCGTTGCAAGTCTAATTAAAGTCCTATAGTAACAACTTAAATAGTAGCTAAATGCATAAGTCAACGGAATATTCAAGAATTTTAGAACATGAAAATCTATACTTGTAATAAAAGCCTTAATAGTTAGAAATAATGAGATATATAATATTAACATGATACTCACACATTATAATAATAGAATCCACTGAAAACGGATAGGTATATTTATATGCTCCAAAAATGTACCTATTATTATTCACACGAATTTAATTGTAGGCCAAAAACTACAACGCACTCTCTCATTAACCTTGAATTGAACGCAGCAGCCGCGCGGTGTGGAGGGGTGAATTAATAACGTTAGAGGTAAAACTAAAACGTTTCAAGTGAAACTGTTACGTATCAGAACGATATGTCCAGTACCGTTACTGAACCTATAACGTTACGGAAAATATTGTTCTACTAAAATGATATTCTATAACGTTATAATTTTATAACGTTAAACATTGCATAAAGATTCAGTAACGTTACAAATTTTGGAACGTTATGAGAAAACATTTTGTGTAACGGAACTAAATCCATTTCGTTTTCATGCTTTCCCCCCATTTAAAAGTACGTTGTTAACATCAAATCAGTGAACTACTTTAGAGATAACAATATTTACATCGTCCAGAACCGTTTCTTGGCGTTTTAATTTAAATAATAGTGAGATATCATCCGCAAACAGTACTATCTCATGTTTATCCCTAACGAGGGGCAGCGAGTCATTAATATAAACTAAAAATAAAAACGGGCCGAGTATTGAACCCTGAGGAACCCCATTTTAACTACAAATCCCGAAGATCGCTTACCATTAACATCAACTTATCTTTAAGGACATTATGGAGAACTCTCAGACATGTAGGTTTCCTCACGATGTTTTCCTTTACCGCGAGCAAACGATAATTAACTATGTAATACGCATATAACTTCGAAAAGTCAGATTTTCTAAATGATTACTCTATATTTCTGAAGAAAATATTTAAGTGATTTCAACGCCTATATTTTTTATAAATCTATATTATTTTGTTTTCATAGGCGTGTGGCACGAAAAGGCGCGCATCTATAATTTTTCAAGTAATATTTAACTGCACAGCAAAAAATACTGATTGCACAGCAAAATATGCTTACCAAAAATACTAATTGCACAGCAAAATATATTTAAAGAGATTAAACTAAGTCGACGGAGCTTCGCCAAGCGGGGCTCCTATTTTTGTGTGGGTTTATGAAGGAGCCTAACATAACTTAACCCTTCCGAGACGGTATGCGAGAGGCGTATAGGCGCTCGTTATGCTGTGCAATTAGTATTTTTGATGATCGTTATATTTAATCCCATAATTAATTATCGATCGCTTTAACGGTGAAGGAAAACATCGAAACCCGCATGTCTGAGAGTTCTCCACAATGTTCTCGAAGATATGTGAGCGGATATAACATTAAATTCCATATATCCTAACTAATATTATAAATACGAATGTGTTTGTAATTGTTATTTCCTTCACCACCGATCAACGTGAAATTTTAAATACACGTCAGGGGTAACGAAAAGGATTTACTGGACCTTAAATCCAGAAAAAGTACTGTTACTAACCTTCTTTTTAATTTTTGTTAAAACTTGTGGCAATGCATTGACGCATACTCCTTCGCGGAGGCGGGCGGAGGGGTTATGTCGGACTCACCGGGGTAAAAAAAAATATGGTAATAATGATAATAATAGACCTCCCGGTAATACCGACTAAACCTACCGCGGTGTTCCTCGACAAAACCGCAATCGGCGGGGCCGCGCGAATCACTTTCACATGCGGTCGCGACCCCGCCGAGGTTTAGGCCCGCCGCACAGTGGGCTGGAATTGCGAAGTAGGGACTTAAAGATTCTAATACATCTTATGTTATATAACATTTTTGATATACCTTGTAATTTTAAAGATATACGCTCCTAACATTTGTATGAAAAAAAAAACATTTTGTGTTTAATTTAATACATTTTAATACTATGTTAGCAGAAATATTGAATCAGTATTGTATACCGACATTCCGCACAAAACTTATTAGCGCGGTGATCTTCATTAACGCGTCAGCCAATCAAAGCGCAGCAAAGTATGACGTGTCATTATATGATTTGGAGACTCAAAAACATTTTATATTCGGAATATAATAGATAATATTAAATTTCGTGACAATGTTTACTGATTTAGTGTCAAATATTGATTTAGTTGTGACGTTGAATGAAAATGCTAGTTTAAAAAAAAAATATGTTATATTGTGCTATAAAATCTAGATTACCTACGGATTTAAACGATGAAGACGATAAAATGCTAAAAGATTTCTGCGCTAAATACTGTTGTAACATTGATAGAAGGTGGAAAACTGCTCATAAGAAATATAATGTGTTTAGAAATATCAGCAATAAATGGTAAGCATCGGAAATAGTTTGGCCAGAATTTATTGTAAAAGTCCTAAAAACATAACGATGGCTCAGTTGCTACAACATCAACTGAACTAGTGTCTCCTCAAAAAGTGTCTGTCGCTACGTCAACTAATGTAAGTCAAATAAAACCATTTTCTGAATTAAGGCCTAAGCAAAAAAGAGACTTACTGAGCATATTCATACGTCTATGACTTCAGAAGAAATATCTCATGCACATATTATGAAATTACATGAAGATGGAAATACAGATATTGCTGAATTATTGGATCACTTACTAAAGAATCCACAAGATGTCCAAAAAGTTAACAATAATCTTTCAGATAAAAATAAAAATACAGAATTTACTGCAGATGAAGCTTTAGGACTAGTTATGTCCCTTAAATTGTCAAAGTGGCAAAGTATTCAAGACAAGGATATTGATCTGTTCATCTCTTACTATTAGGTCCAAATTGCAAAGCAAGAATGTTATCCACCAAAAAGTGATATATTAGAGACAGACACTGAAGCTAAAATAAAATTGCAGTCACTTTTGGATGTTACGACTAAGAGATTACTCAAAACAATTAATACTGAGTTTAAAGAATTAACCCTCATAAGCAAATGTGGTTTTGATGGTGCTTCAAACTAGGCAAATTATAAACAAAGAATGTCCACAGGTAATACAGAGGATGATGATTCAAGTATATTTATGGGAAGCTTAGTACCAATTAAAATTGTTGCCGGAGACCAACTCGTCTGGGAGAATGATTCACCAAATTCAACATATTGGTGTCAATCTATGATCTTTTTAAATTTCAAAAGGAATATAAAATCACTATATTAATTTTTTTTAAATGAATTTGAACCGGCTATATGTAATTTAAAAGACACTGAAATACTAACTATGATAGACGGTAAAACAACATCAGTCTTATGTTATACGTCATCACAACGTTACAAGGAAGTTCAACGGAGATGAATAACTAACAATACTAATTTAGTTCTGGCGGAAAAAGTTGATACTGATTTATTTAAATACGGTATATCATCGTTACATATGTGGATACGTTTTATAGAATGCATTCATATTGCCTATAGATTGCAATTCAAAACGTGGGTTGCAAAAGGCGAAGACAAGGCTGCAATGGAAAACAGAAAAAACTATTCAAGATGCAATGTAATGAAACAGGGACATGGAACCATCAATGATGGTAATACTGCTCGAAGGTTTTTCCCAAATACAGATATTACTGCTTCAATTACTGGTGCCTTCAAAAAAAGATTGGCAGTTATTTTGCAAACTATATCTTCAGGACAGAAAACTGACGCTGTTAAGTTCAAGGAATCCGCAGTGTACATAAAGCTTTTGTTCACGGAGCAGATATAATTGAGCACTTCGGGTTAATCCCTATTGGAAAATTTGTAGAAGAAGCTGTTGAATATAGAAATAAATATTTTAGGAGGTACCGTGAAAACCATTCGCGTAAGTTCAGCAGGACGGCTAATAATCAAGACATTCTAAATAATTTGTTGATCAGTTCTGATCCTTACATTTCAACAAAGAGACAAAATGATTCGTAAACACAAAGCACTTTCGGAAGATGCAAAAGCTTAGTTGATATTACCTGATATTTTTGACGAAGATGATGACCGAGAAATCTTGAATTTGTAAATGTAGAAAACATAGGAACAGTAAGCTGAATCAGTGTGTGTGGCGTGAGTGAATGTTAGTGTAAGTATGTGTGTGAGTGGATTAGACGTTTTGGGGACACCACTTATAAAAAAAATGAGCTTTGTTTGCTACCTCTGGGGTGTTGTGGAAAAGAGAATGAAAAAAATCTCCAAAATCGACGCACGATATATAATTGATGATTTTGCAAAATCACACAATTCAAATATCCAAACAGATTTTTGAGAGCTCTTGAGAATTAGAAATTATTCATAGATATAGATTTTTCATACGGAAAATAAATAAATAATTGTTTAATCTTCGAAAATATAAGGTATAGTGAAAAATACAAATTAGTAAAAATATCTTTGTAAATGTAGAACCTAAGTATGTATTAATTTTTTTTATAATAGCATGCTGATTTTACGAATCCCTAAGTCCATCACAGTCCGATTTCAGACTAACGTGCGCCGTATGAAACGGAGGGCCACTACGACTGTTCTGAATTACTTTACTGCAACATATAGGTATAAATTGCTAACCTAACCTAACATTTACGCGAGCGAAAACTAGCTGAATAGCTAATTTTAATAGGATCAGCCGGTTTTTTGGGCTTATAAAATTACTGTCACTGACTTATTTTTTATATGTTTCAGGGTCCCGGCACAGCATACTGGTTCGGTCTGAAACTCATTGAGTTGCTTGTAGACAAGGCTACGTCTGACCAGGTTGAGAAGGGAATGGTGATCTCCGCATATTAGTATATCCATATATTAATGTATACCTTGTGTTAAACTTTTGTTTACATCTGAAGATTTTAGAATATACCGCAATGAGAAAATAAAGGAGTAGGGGGGCGAATGTGGGATGAGGGAGGGGGTTGAACTGTGCAGACATAGTCCTGTCCTTTCGGGGATATATGGGTGAGACTATGTATTGTATACAGGATGATTTTGAAATCGTGTAATTCCTTTTAACCACGCATACTTCTGGTGATATAGAATAACCCTGACCATATTTTTATTTAATTGGAATTATTTTTTTTGAAAAATTATTGTTCCGTTTTTTTTCGTGAAATGGTGTCAGATAGTCATATGTTAACCAACCGAGGCAATTTTAATTTTTTACTAATTAAAATAAACATATTAATAATTAATGTCGTAAATAATAACGGGCGGTCCTTTTTATTGCCCCTTATTATTTACGACATCAGTTTTTGTTGTTATTATTTTTAAATTAGTAAAATATTAAGATTGTGTCAGGTGGTTAAAATATGACTATTTGAAATCATTTCATGAAAAAAATCTGTACTCTAAATCTGCCGAAACCATTATTCTAATTAAGAAAAAATATGGTCAGGGTTATTCTATATCACCAGTAGAATGCGTGGTTAAAAGGAATTACACGATTTCAAAATCACCCTGTATATGTAAGATCTCAGTGCGGTTTTTGAAAATGCGCTCTGTAGGCTGTAGATTGACTATGATTCTGATGTATGAATGTTTAAAAAGTCCCTCGCGAACGAGAAATTTAAAAAAAACACAGGTTAATGTATTTTTATAGATTCCGAGCAAATTGGATATTTGACGCAAGGTATACAAAAAAAAGACGTAAGGGTTAACACTCACTTATCCTGTATTACACACTGCTATTCCTTACTTTGGTAGTGCTCCTAGCGAGTCAGTCGCGAAATACTCGCTAATCGTCTTACGTTTACGCAGACGCAACTTCAAGAACACAACAGCACATTTTATTTATTCAGTCAGCTAAAAAATGCTTCCTACGTTTATTAAATGCGTCACATAAGCACTAAAAGACCTTTTCACACGTTATTTGATATGGTAAATGTGTTCGTTATAGTCAGTACGAACATTCTTGTCACGCGTTCGGCTATATCTTGTTCAACCCTTATTCCATTAAGCCCTATTGTAATGTAAGCGTATCATATAATTCGACTGTTAGTTATTAAGTGCTTACTGGGGTCAAAAATTTCGAATAATTTTATGATTTTTAAGATATTTGTTTTTCTAATATTGGGTGCATATAAAAATATATGTATTTCAAGTTGTAAGTGTATTTAATAAAGTTTATAAATGCTTTATGGGTTTTTTATTTCGACATTAATGAGTAAAATCTATATATCCATCTTTATGCACTAACCGAAAAAAGGCCTATCTCAGTGTAAAAATGGTTAGGCCATAATCCACCACACCGTCCGGTGCAGGTTGGCTGAAAGTCAGAGATACACGCCTTGGGATCAAACTCGAGACCTCTGCTTAGTAGCGTAGTCCAACAGTCTTGATTATTCAATACATAGATACATAACTCACACTAATATTTTTCTATTAGGGATTTCAATTTTGAACCCACAACACTGGCGGCAGCGGCAAGGAAACCGTTTATCCACTACGCTATCAGAGCAGTCCAAATGATCTGTTCCAACACAAAAAACTAGATAAGTATGGTAACTTCATTACTACTCCTCAATTAACCTTTTGACCGCCACAGTAGCCAGTCATGTATACATGACAAAGCAAAATGTGTCTAGCACGCCCCGATCACGACTTGGAATAGAAAGGAGGCATGGAATTCCCTGCAGAGGCACGTGTTTCCTTCTTCCTTCAATCCTGAGCCCTTTAAGCGGGGCGTGAAAAAGCACCTCAAGCCCTCAAAGACCTGAACATCGCCTCAGCTGCTATGAGGATGGTGTGGTGGCCACTGCTTTTGGACCACATGATCGCTTATCATCAGGCGGAGTGTGGTCATTTTGACATGCAAAATACCACAAACAAATGACTACATAACAAATTAAAGGATGAAATCGTAGCTTGGCGCCGAGAGCACGCTTTTGCTTTTTGACGTGGCGGTCAGACTTAAAAATTCACTTATACTTGTCTTTCCAGTAATTGCCCGACGAACTTGTCGGCCTCGATGGCGTAGTGGTCAGTGTAACCGACTGCCACGCCTGAGGTCGCGGGTTCGATTCCCGCACAAGTCAAACATTTGTGTGCATAAACATGGATGTTTGTCTTGGTCTGGGTGTTTCTATATATATTATGTATGTATTTACAAAAAAAAGTATATGTGTATGTTTATCTATTGCCTAGTACCCATAGTACAAGCTCTGCTTAGTTTGGGCTAGATGGTGTTGTGTGTATGTGATAGAATATTATTATATTAATATAAAAAAAAGAATCTACTTATAACTAAATGATACCAATGAAAAAAAAAAGTCCACCAATATCATTATATTTGGATAACTACATATGAGTATAAATTATTTAATTTTACAACTAACAATAATATAAATAGTAAATAAATGCAGCATTAAGCTTGAGAGCGGTAGTCTTTGCAACTTTATAAACACATTATAAAATATTTTAGTCCATAATACATAACATCACACTTAAGCATCCTTAAGACAGACAGAGAAGTATTTACCACGTGATACATGATCTTATTGCACGCCGAACAAATCTTCAGAATATTAGCTTTTGTTACCGCTAAGGAGCAACTCGGATTACGCGGAATAATACTTTAAAAATGTTATTCACTACATATTATAAATCAAAGTCCTGGTGCGTCTGTCTGTCTGTTCGCGATAATCTCAAAAACTACTGAACGGAATTTCGTGCAGTTTTCACCAATAGACAGAGTGATTTATGAGGAAGGTTTAGTTGTATGATTTGTTAGGGTTTTGTGCAATATGTATAATGTGTAATTGTTGAAAATGAAAAAGTCAAGCTGCCTGGAAGCTTTCATCGAAAACGCTCGAAGTCGGCTTGAATCGAATGCACACAGTTGTCAGCTGGACTACATTATATTTCTTAGATACGATTTTCAGTTCGACATTGTTTTCGATAAAAGCTTCCAAACGGCTTGACTTATTTCGACACCTATTTCAACAATTATCTTTATATTTGATCCAATTTGCACAAAACCTTAACAAATTATACACCTGAACCTTCCTCATGAATCAGTCTGTCTATTGGTAAAAACGGCATGAAAATCCGTTCAGTAGTTTTTGAGTTTATCGCAGACAGACAGACGCGGCGGTGGACTTTGTTTTAATATACAGGATGTCTGGTAATTAATGGATAACCTTGATATGTCTTATGGTAGAACTGAAGGCCGTTCAGAAATACCAAAAAAAAATAATAATAAAAATTAAAAAACAAAAAATATATTAAAAAGTCCAAGCTATATAAACATAGCATACTTTTGACTGTCTATCTATTAGCATAATTAGTGTTTAATAATAAAACAACAAAATACCGATGGATTTCATTAATTTATGGTCGTAGTATACAAGAAAGTTATACATGGTAATTAAAAATAAACACATATCTCAGGTAGTAGTAAGGATAGATTTCTATTCATATTTTTTTCTGAACGGCCATCAGTTCCACTTTAATACATTTCCAGGTTATCCATTAATTACCGGACATCCTGTATGTAAGTTCTTAGTGATATAAAGTTACGACAATTTAATACGACTGCGTTTTTTTGCTACATAATGTATAAACTAACCTAAAACAGTCTATTACAATATGAGATTCCATTCGGAACACATGACTATTTGGCAAGTTATAATACTAAAATAAGAATTCTTTTGATATCACCTTAACCCTACAAACGCTGTTGAGAGACTAAACGTTGGAGCTGTTAATAAAGCTAAGGGATTATTGAAGTTAATCACCGGTCTCGCCCACGGATGGGTGATCATTTATAAAATGCCACATCCTCTCGTGCCTCAAAGAGCATAAAAATTTGTCGCAGTTGTCATGAACATCTATGACAGTCTCTGGAACAATACTTTTTCTGGATTAAAGCTATGTCTTGTCTTACCCCTGACAAAGTGTATAAGAAATTTCATGATGATCGGTCTAGTAGTTAAGGTGTCAAAACTTAAAAAGCAAACAAACTCACATTAGCATTTACAATATTAGTTAGGATGTATAAGACTGAGTTTGGATATTTATTACTCAATTGCGTATAAATTGCTGTACGGCTTCTATTAAAAACTCACAAACTCCATCACATCATGTTAAAAAGGTAAACATTTCCGAGAGATTCATATGGGCACAGCTACGAGCTAAAGCTAGACTAAAGTAAAATAAATTTTGTCCTATTTCTGTTCACTGATTCCTCATGTCATAGATATTCATGACAGCCAGGACAAATGACGTCACAGGCACTTTGAGGCACAAAACATGACATAGACACTAATACTCAATTAACTAATTAAGAAAATTATATAATAATGAGATACACATATTATTGCGCTACTATTAAAAGCTAATTCATTAATAAATCGATTTTAAATTACATAAATTAGAAATTACGTCATGAGGTCTAATAGCATTATATTAATCTTATATATAAAATTCTCGTGTCACAATGTTCGTTCCCGTACTACTCCGAAACGGCTTGACCGATTCTCATGAAATTTTGTGACCATATTGAGTAGGTCTGAGAATCGGCCAACATCTATTTTTCATACCCCTTAGTGATAAGGTTGTCCACAACTAAAATGTTTTTTAAATCTTTTGGTCAAAACATTTTTTTATGGCAAAACAACGTTTGCCGGGACAGCTAGTGGTCTATAATATAATGCTATTAGACCTCATGACGTAATTTCTAATTTAATAATCACACATACATACTCACGCTCATGCCTAAATTCCTTTAGGAGGTGAATCACACTCACATTTCGATAGCCATATGTTTAAATCCCACATAAAAGGGGACCTCTACTGTCTACAGATCACATTTCAGACTTTGTGCTGTCGCTGAAAATTTTCTGACACAATGACATTATCCCATCCGGGATTCGAACCACAATCAACTGCAGAAGTATGTCACAGAACCAAAAAGGTAATCTGTTTGAAGCATACATACATTTTCTACCTTACAATTTAAAAATACAAAAAGAGATTAACTAAACTAAAATATAAAGAGAGTATTGACTGGAAAACAGGCCATTCATTATCGAATATGTTGTCCGACAAGACTATTCGTGCATGCTTCGCCTTAGTTAGACTGTTGGCTTACAATTCGGACAACGAATTGCCATCACTAAGTCGGCCAACAAGCATACATTTTGTCTGAAGGTAACCATTTACCTATGGACGGTAAATGTTTACCATCTGGCGGACCGCACACATATTTACCATTATTATGGCAAAAAAGTGATAAAATTTACGAAATTCGAGTATCTACTTAATACGACACAAAAGATCCCACTGGGTCTAAGTGTCGCCGGTCTACACTGACTGGCCTCCGAATAAGACAAGATCTACTTAATTTCTACATTCCACAAACTTCGTAATACATTTTCATACTTAACGAAGTTCATACTGCCGACTTCGAAGTTGGTTTGCCGACTTCGTATTACCAGTTGTCCAAGAAGTCGTATCCAGTCTTTGGTACAGCGGAGTCTGTGAGGGTCTCGGTAGATTGGAAATCGGTGCCTGATGACGCTTGGCTTGAGGAGAGGAGACCACGGTTTTCTTCTGAGAGATCTGGAAATATTAAAGTTTTTGTTATGGCGGAATAAAATATAAAATCATATTCTTACTCCTATTGTTCTGGTGGTGCCATTAGTGAATATGAATTTATATCTGACTGCAAAGATGGCGTAGCGGTTTAAGAGGTCGACTCGCGACTGCCACTGCGCCGAGTGCTGTGGATCCGAATCCCACACGGGACAATAATGTGTGTGATCTACAAATGGTTGCTTCAAGGCTGGATGTTCTTTGTGTCCGTTGTTTGAATGTTTGTAAAGTACCCAAAGTAAAGTAAAGGAATTATTCCTAGTGTGACAGTTGTTTTAAAAAATATAATAAATACTAGCGGACCCGACAGACGTCAAGTACACAAGAAAAAAATCTAAACCATACTCGAATCCACTTGAACACACACAAAAAATTTCATCAAAATCGGTCCAGCCATTTAGGAGTTTAATTACAGACACACGCACAGAAGATTTATATACAATACTAGCTGACCCGGCAAACGTTGTTTTGCCATAAAAATATTACTTGGCCAATAAATTTAAAAAAAATGTTAGTGTTGGACAACCCTTATAACTAAAGGGTATGAAAAATAGATAGTAGCCGATTCTCAGACCTACTAAATAGGCATATAAAATTTCATAAAAATCGGTCAAGCCCTTTCGAAGGAGTATGGTAACTAACATTGTGACACGAGAATTTTATATATAAGATAAAGATTTGGCATAAATATCTGTAATCTTAACTAATATAATGACATTCGCATTTATAATATAAGTTAAGATTGCAGATATTTCCCTCCCGGGGTACTTTACAAACATTCAAACAACAGACACAAAGCACATCCAGACTTGGAACAACCATTTGTGGATCACACAAATTTTTATCCCGTGTGGCACAACGATCAAACCCAGTGGCGAGTCCTCCACTTAAACCACCACCTACACCATCCGTGTTCCTCATTAATATTAATTATTCTTTAGTACTACGATCTCTAATTAGGCTATTGACAGCTATTTAAGACTGGTATCATAACATTACAACATTATTCAAACATTAGTCATGTTTAATAACATAGTTCTAGTAATGATACGATAAGGCACGAAACTGTGTTAACATTACAATGAGTTATTGTTTAAATATTATTATACATACACAGTCTCGAACTAGTACCAATAGTCTAGTGGGACTGCCACTTAGAGGGCACGAGTTCGATGCCAAGGCAGACTGTTCAAAATGATGTGGGCTTTAAATAGATAATTATCGCTTTGTGAGGAAACTGCCATGTCGGTTCTTCATAATGTTTTGGAAGATATGAGAAGTCTGCCAACCTCCATTGGACCAGAGTAGTGGATTATGGCATAATCGTTCTTTCCTCCGTGGGGATCGAGCGAGGGGTTCACTTTTCTACACCATCTGTGCAATCAAATACTGTATTTAAAAAGAAAACCAACACTCACCACTGCTAGACTTAATAACACTGCTTCTATAATCTTTTTCATACTTATTCTCCACAGGAGGACTCTTAAAATTAGTTCTGAAAAAGTTCTCTGATGAAGCCACAATCTGAGTCTGAGGTCCGAGAGACACCAAACACTCCCGCTCCTCATCCTTACTCTTGAAATTACCAATAAACTTGCTTATAAACCCTGGTGAAGTCACTTCTCTCTCCTGATTCTCTTTAAAAGTACTCCGGAGGACATCATGGGATTTCAATGCATTCTTCAACTCGGAGACAACTTTAGAATGAGATAGTGCTAACTCTGACATTATTGGTGGGGGTGATGTTGGTGGATTATCTTTGGGTGCTCTGCAGTCGCTTAAAATGCAGAGATTAAGTTGACTTTTCGTTTGGTACAGGAAGGGGGCGCTGTGTTCATCTTTATATGAAGTATGCTCGTCTTGTATCAGTCGTTGGCCATGGTCTCTCCCAAAGAAGGACATCAGGTCATCCTTGCGGACTGGCGGATCGTTCAGGTCGAAGTCCAAAGTATCAAGGAGAGCGTACTTCAGTGCGATGTCTGGTTTGATCAGCGATTCGTTTATGATTTCAGTCTGGAAAAAATGTTGTGGTGAAATTAGTTTATTTTCATATTATTACTGGCTTTTGCCAATTGTTAATATAGATTTTGACTGTAAATTCCTATCCTTCAGGAACGGTTCTTTTATTGTGAATGAGAGTCACGATAGGTACCCTGTATTATAGACATTTCATAATGATATTGATCATATTATATTTGGTATGCTTAGTATATGTAAAATTGCAAACATATTAATTTAAAAAAAATTTATACTAAATAAAAAAGGCAGAGTTTGTTTGTTTGAAACCACTAATCTGTGGAACTTCCAGTCGGATCTGATAAATTCTTTTGAAAAGGAGGAGTGCATGACGCTGTGCAATACTATGATTGATGGAGAACAAGTGGAGCAAGTGAAAGAGTTTGTATATTTGGGTACTTTCTTTACAAGGGATGGTACACAAGAAGGAGATATTGAAAGGAGAACGATTGCTGGCAATAAAGTGAATGGCGCTCTACGCGCTTTTATGAACAGTCGAAATGTATCCGAAAAGCCACGTTTGGCTGTTCATAGAGGACTATTAGTGCCTACACTTATGCATGGAAGTGAAAGTTGGGTATGGCAAAAGAAGCATGAGAGCAATGCTGCAAAATGCTGTAGAAATGAGAGCGCTGAGAAATATATGTGGTGTGACTCTGAAAGATAGGATAAGGAATAGTGTGATTAGAGAGAGATGCGGCATAAAAGTGGATATAGTCACGAGAATAGAAAAGGGTATGTTAAGTTGGTTTGGGCATGTAGAAAGAATGGTCGAGAAAAGATTGACTAAGAAAGTTTATAAGGCTAGTGTGAATGGAACAGTCGCAAGGGGAAGACCTAGGCGAACGTTTCTTGATCAGATCGGAGACATTCTGGATAAAGGCCAGGTTATGAGCACCTTAAACCGGCAAGCGTGTATGAGGAAAGTTATGAAAGTGAATGAAGCCAGAGAAGTGTGTCAGGATCGTAGCAAATGGAAATCCGTAGTCTCTGCCTACCCCTCTGGGAAAAAGGGGTGAATCTATGTATGTATGTATGTAAAAAGTCTACACCGGCACAACTCGGAAATTGATCACGAGCACATCCATTGCTTTATTCACTCTCACATTCTTTCACCTGTACATACACATCTGTAGATAAAATATTATAAAGCTGAAGAGTTTGTTTGTTTGGTTGAACGTGCTAATCTCGGGAACTACTAGTTCGAATTGAAAAATTATTTTAGTGTTGGATAGCCTATTTATCGAGGAAGGCTACAGGCTATATAACATCACGCTACGACCAATAGGAGCGAAGCATCAATGAAAAATGTTGCAAAAACGGGGCAAATTCAAGACAATTTGCTCCATAGAATTTCACATTCTTATGTATAGGGGACGAAGTTGCGCGGATCAGCTAGTATTATAATAAAATTGCAACTAGTCGATGCCGGTACATAGAAAATATTTAAGAAAAATAATTCGGCCATCTTTATAATAGCTATAGAAGCCAAAGCAATTATTTTCAAATTTATCGCCTGTCTTTCTGAATATTTGTAAGCGCATCACGTAAAATCTACTGCACCAAATGCAATGCGGTTTTACAGTTGTGTTACAGTAACTGCTTAATTTAAAATCTGGTGCACGTTTGATCTTGATATGCCGCCATTGCAACTTAGAAGTCGCATATTATGTGTATATCAGCTTCTCCTTACATGTGAATTTATATATATTTATTTATAGATATACTAACTGACCCGCGCATCTTCGTCTGCTTCTCATAAGAGAATTTGCCCCGTTTTTGCAACATTTTTCATTGATGCTTCGCTCCTATTGGTCGTAGCGTGATGTTATATAGCCTTACTCGATGAATAGGCTATCCGAAACTAAAAGAATTTTACTATTCGAACCAGTAGTTCCTGAGATTAGTGCGTTCAACCAAACAAACTCTTCAGCTTTAAAATATATCGCCTAGTTGGTCGAGTGAAGGCAAGCGCCAACGTGTATAGAGCTTAATTTGCGTAGCACCGCGACCACTTGTCTCAGTTTGGAGCGGTGTCGGTTTTTCTACACAAATCAAAGGCGTTGGTCTGCGCTTGGCCAATAGCGTCCACATGTTGGCCCGGCTGCCATTTCGCGCTTGGCGAACATCGCCGTTATACATACAAAATGTATTATTTTTACTAGTCTACTATGGTATATAGTATATACTGATATAATAATTATATGCGCTCATTAATCGTGAATAAGTCGTTGCAGCGCCATAATTAAATATATACCAGCAGCTGCAATAACTTTTACAACGTCCATATTGTTTCAATGCTCAATAAAGACTGACAGCGCCCTACGAGTGGACAGCTCGACAAAGCTCGTTTACATTGGCCGTTTTCTTCAAACTTGCCGAACGTGTAGACGGCAGTACTTGCGTTATATCAGTTTGCCTTCGCTAGCGTTGGCCTACGCTTGGCCAACATGTATTGCAGGCTTTAGTATAGATACCTACTTCTAAATTCCACGCGTACGAATTCGCGGCCAAAATGTCGACACTTATATACACTACAGATTAAAATCAAGCACAGACAAGATGAGAATATAAATGAATATGGGCAAAGGAAACAAAAATATAGGCTCTATAATAATTAAACATCCAATCATAACATAGCAGAGAACAATCCATGTTATTTAAAACTTACAATAGACATGTATTTGTTTACAAAAGATGACAACATTGTTTACAATGAAGATCATATTAGACTGGTACTAAGCATGGATTGGTAGGCAGAAGTGTATGTATTGGCCCTATTTATAAACTCTAGTGGTCGTCAGTCGCTGAACTTAATAAATTGTAGATTTTAGCTTTCTGCACCTCTTCATATAAACACTGGCTATCCCTCCAGACAATTTATATTTTAATAATCTTTTTGAAATATTACATCTGTACTATACATCTATGTTCTTTTCTTTTACCCCTTACAATGAGTATGCAAAACTTCATAATGATTGATTGAATACTTTAAATATGTGAAAACGAAACAAACATTTACATTTATTATATTAGTTATGATCATAAAATATGTGATAAGTATTTGCCTTTTCATGAACTGAATTAAAGTAATATAATTATATGGAAATTCATCTGCTAGCCAAGTTAGGAGATGTTTTAGAAATCCTTAATTAATGAATTCCTATGCAAAATGTAAATATCTGCAGTTTCAACTGTTTATTGATATGTCAGTCAGTCAGTTTGTTTTTTAATTTCATTTACATTTAATTTAAAAAATCTAGTAATCAGAATTGTTAAAACTGATTATTAGAATTGTTAAATTAAATGTTCCTAGATTTTGTTTCTTATACAGTGTCATACATATCTACAGAAGCATTAGGGCAGAGGGAAGCAACAGGATATTATAACTTATGTTCTTGATACATTATTAAGTATAATGTGCTCAGTAAAATATAATTTAGAGGTATATTGTGCAGTCAAATGAAAGAAATAAGAGACTTTGCCGATAGGTACCACCTCAGGTTTATTTGATGTTGTATACCTTACTGAAGATATAAAAGATAACATGGTAAGAGTGGAAGAATATAGGTCACTTTATTCTTGAATCCAGTCTATTTATGATATTGAATTCCCTTATTCCCAAGTATTAAGTTAAGTTAGTAACTAACTGCTGTACCTACTAGCATCACAGAAACCTTCAGGGACCACCTATATACAGGTCAGAACTAGGTACCAGCAAGAAGCTCTATTAAACCTAAGATCTTACTTAAACTAGAGCATCCCAACCCTATGAACTATGTCTACACCCCACTGAAGAGTACAGCCAAACAAGAAGTGTTGTAATGGTAGACTTCGCAACGCAGACCGCACATGGATAAATAACTAATTGCTTTAGCCGGCAATTGAACCCAGGGCCCCGATATCTCCTTGACTTACGTTACAATATAAATGACTTTCAGAGTGTATACTGATAATATTTAACAATTGTATGTTGTTATTGTGTGTCGGAATGTGCTAATTGAGTACAGGCAATGCAGTAATTACCTCATTAGAAAACAACATGTGCCTATGGTACAATCAATGAATCACCGACACAGAATGCACACTACTATAATTGATACTGCAATGCAAAATAGAAACTTTTAAACAATTCTAAGCGAACGTTACTTAACAATATGATAATTTAGAAGTTATTTAAGTGTTCAGGAAGCTCCTTATTACCTTTTCTTTTTCCGTAAGCGTTTCCCAGATGTTTTCATAAGAGTTTTTTGCATCCTCAATATCCTCATGAATTTTTGAGGCTAAGGGATTCATGGTACGGAAATATTCCTCAGCAATGGCTCCCAGCGCCATTGTCGATTGGTTTCTGTTACAAATATTCACTAAACTTGTTTAATTTAAACTATTTTTAACGTATATTTAAGTTCATTGAACGCACTACCATTTTCATTGAACGTCGGAAAATAAATAAAGCCAGAGCGAGAACGAGTTGTCTTACGTCATAACATAATTAAAAAATGGAATACGCTATGCGATATTAAATAAATTTATACCTTATTGCGTAAAGATAAAGCTTTAAATTCTTAATAGAAATTTTATTATATTTTGTTATAGTGATACCAATCTTGATGTTCCTGTTTTAAAGTTCAAATTTAAACGAAGATTTTTATGATGAAGTGACATCTAGCGTATACTGCATGAAATGCTTGTTACGGTATCTTTGCACAAAAGACCGGATAAAATTGCTGTGATATTAATGAAAAATTATATGATCAAATAAATACTCACTATTTAGCTCTTCATGAAAATATAACTGGTAAACAATATTCATAATAAAATAAAATCAACCATATAAACGTAGAAATTAAACGCAAATTGAACGATTACGGTTTTCACTGAAGTGTTTTTAGTCTGTATTTATTTGATTTATCGGTAAATGGGTGGATAACGAAACGTCAAAAAACCAAAATGGCTTACATTAGCTTTATTTGTTTTGTGTTTTCTACATTAAAATGTAGCGGCAATATGTGAATTGTTTACAAAAGTGTGTTCTACTGTAACCATGTTGCATAATACGGGCCCGTTCGGGCCGAACGAGACGCCTGTTAACATGGCAGCACCCGTGAATATGACCCCTAGTGGGCATATGAACATCGTTAGTAATATAAATAATTTGGCCAAACTAGGCCATGGAAATCCTCCAACGCCAAGCGGACCTTATGGTCTGGGTGATTACGCGGTCTTCCATCAACAACATTATAACATGACTTCTCAAATGGCTCAGTTTTCGAATCAGCAATATCAACATTTGGGATTCCAACACAGTTATTCGAACCATAACCCTGGATCTGTCAACGAAGCAAGTTATCAAAACGGTCTCCTACCGATGAATTTGAACCTCCATGGTGATCACAGTAACGATATGCTGAACTATTCGTACGAAAAAAGATTTTCTGAATCAGTAAGGCCAGATATCATAAAAGAACAAAATCTTCGAAAGATACCGCTAAATATACCTCAAATACCAAATAAATCGTTAGCCAAACAACCATTATTCAACAACGATTATGTACATAACGATTCATTCCATAATCCAAATGATAATTTAGATTTAAGTATGAAATCACATGAAAGACTTCCATTGACTAATTCAAGGAGAAAAAAGATTGAAAACACAGTCAAACTCATAGAGAATATTTTGATAAACTCTGCAAACGTACCGAAAGATCCTTTATCAGAACCAATATATAATATGTCCACTGAAAGAAACTACCGTAAGAGCCCAGAACGTGATATTAGAGCAACCATGTCAACAACCGCAAGAAGAATGTCAACAGATGATACAGAGGCTAATACAGATCCATTATCGTTAACAATGGAAGACTCGATAAGAGAAGCAGTCCAGGAAAGAGAAAGCATCATAAAAAGTCCTATACACATCAATAACGAAAGACCGGATAGCCCTGTGTCCATTGAAGAACATTCATCTGATGTGGAGGATGTTAAACCGATTGGTATAACTTTAGAAATAACTCCAAACAACAACCCTCCAGTATCATCAGAGAAATGTGTTGAAATTAAGATTGAAAAAGCAAGCTGGACTGATACGGACTATGTGCAACCGTTCTTTAGAGACTGCAGTGCATTTCAGAAGGATGATGCACTTGACTATAGGATCATTGATGGTGAAACCAGCGTAAACGAAGCAAAGGCTGCACTAAAAACCTGTAAGTATATTTGCCTTTCACTTTTAGTCAATGTGGGTCGGTCAAAGGAGGAGACATTTGTCTCCATATTATTAAAATTATTTGGTCTTTTTAGTAGTCTTTTTTATTTGTAGTCTGCTACAGCATTTCAGATCATTTTTATCTTAGACCGCAATACTGTTAATAAAAACCAAAATAAAAAGTAAGTTATGTGGTAACCCATGTGTATGTTTGCTACAAATAGTATTTCTATAGTTCTAGAGATTTATCCCACAGGAAACATGCATTTTATTGAGATTATATTATAGCTCAATTCTGCCCCACAATATTTCTATGCAAGAAAATTATCAGTCTTACTTTAAAATATTGTTAACTATTACATAGCTACCAACAGATTGATAAATGTCTGTAGTAACAGGAATGAAAAGACCGTCACAGGTAGTAGATTTTTCAATAAATGCCTATAATTTTAAAATACATAGCTTAGATTTTATTTTTATTTTTCTGAGAGGTTGTTCAATTGTCAGATAATTTTTATCTTAAGAATAAATATGGTGGTATGACATATTTTCTATACAAAAGCTGTCAAAACATCAAACATATTTCCCAGATAAAAGTTATCTGACAATTAAAAAATCAACCCTAAATGCTATTATAAGTTAACTTACCCTTTTACCTGATTCCGGCTTGACGTCGACTTCTGGGACAACCTGTATATATAAGTGTAAGATTATAGATTATTTGGCTTGTTTCTGTGGGAAATCAAGATAAAAGTCAAAACATCACAATCATTTATTGATTAAGTTTACAAAGTAACACTAATTAAAAGTCAAACTAAAGTTGTTAGTGAGTTTACCAAAGTTACTAAACTTACATAATGCTAACTTTAGGCAAAGGGTATTTAGCCTGTGCAAGGCTATCTGCAAGAAACTTACTTTTTCAATCACTTTCTCTTTCACGATTTTAAAAATTATTTTATTAGAAAGCTAATAAGTATATTGTTTATTTATTTATTTATAACACATCCCACACAATCTTAACAGGTTACAACCCAATGCGATTGTGGGGTAAAAATGGACAACATAAACACAACTTTTATAATTACACATCTAAAATAAAAACATACATTCATACATAAAACTATAAACTTAAGTAAAACTAAATAATTACTAGGTTTCGAATTCACATACAATTCACAGCACAAAAATTGATATATTTTAGGGTAGTATTTAACTGCACAGCAAAAAATACTCATTGCACAGCAAAATATGCTTACCAAAAATACTAATTGCACAGCGAAATATATTTAAAGAGATCAAACTAAGTCGACGGAGCTCCGTTTCGCGTGGCTCCTATTTTTGGGTGGTTTTAAGAAGGAATTTAACATAATCTAACCTTTCCGAGATGGGATGCAGTGATTTGAGGCGTATAGGTGTTCGTTATGCTATGCAATTAGTATTTTTGATGATTATTATATTTAATCCCTATAATTTAATGTAATTTGAGTACACGAAAATATATCAATTCATGTGCTGACCTCGTTAATTACACGGATTGCGCTGATTGTCCCTGAGTAACATTGGCTATATTTTATTATAAAAAATAATTACTGTTACCTAACCTACTTTTACGCGAGCGAAACCGCGGGCAAAAGCTTGTATATTATATTAGTTAGGCCACTTATAGAAGCTATGAGTTACTATTCACTGTAACTAATCACCAGAATATTTTAGTTTTAAATAGATTTTACTGGAACAATTCTATGAAATTAAGGGTCAGGTCCATTAAGGAATTCTCCACAGCAGCAGAGGGTCAGGAAATGTGCCTAAATGTCAATCTGAGTAGATCTGGATAAATAGTCTCAATATATCATTGATATTCAGGCCTGATAATACTGTTAGACAATTTTTGTTTTCCTTTTATGGGAAAGAGTTTGTAAATTTTCCCATTGCTGGACATTGGCTTTTTCTTATTATGAGAAAGGTTAGGCTATAGACCACACAATGGCGCCTTGTCGGTTGACAGACTTCACATATTTGTGGTTTATTACACTTGCATTTCGCCAACTGTTTTAGGACCACGTAATATGACTGTACCGATGGCTTATTCGCATAAATAGTTACTACTGCGCACAGTGTTGTGGGTTCAATCGACACACGGGACGTAAAATTTTGTGATCCACACATAGTTGTTTCGAGTCCAAATTCGTAAGGGCCCGTTTATATGGAAAGCAGAGAGATTTAAACTCTATTAACTACGCCACAACATTCAAATTCTTCCCAACAATGAAACAGCGCGGCGGCCGCGCGGTGGCCGCGCGCTCGGTCCCCACAGGCGCGCGGCCGCCGCACAGAGGCCACGTGATTTCGTCGTTTGGAAGAATTTGAACGTTGTGTCCTAGTCAATAGAGTTTAAACTTTATATGAACGAATGCCGCGGAGCCGCTACGCGGCGTCCGCGCTGTTTCATTGTTGGGAAGAATTTGAATGTTGTGGCGTAGTTAATAGAGTTTAAATTCTCTATTAACGAATTCTAATACGCGGCCGCCGTGCGGCCTCTCCGCTTTCGTCTAACTGCAGCCTAACAATTATTTGTGAAGCACACAAATTTTAACAAACAAAACATATCCAGATGTTCTCTGTGTTCATTGTATAAATGTTTGTAAAGTCCCCCACGGCAAAGGCATTATTCCTAATACGGGAGATTAAAGAAAAAAAAGCGTAATCTATTGTTTCTCGAACTCCTCTGTCTACCCTACAGAGGTATATAGTCGTGAGTCTATACATATACTACCGTCATAAGGAAAAAAAGACGTATCTGAGGTCACGGGTTCGATTCCCGCACAAGTCAAACATTTGTGTGTATGAACATGGATGTTTATGTTGGTCTGGGTGTTTCTATGTATAATATGTATGTATTTACATAAAAAAAGTACATATGTAGGTATGTTTATCCATTGTCTAGTACCCATAGTACAAGCTCTGCTTAATTTGGGCTAGATGGTGTTGTGTGTATGTGATAGAATATTATAGAATATTATTAATATTATAAATTCGAACGTAACTCTGGTTTGTCTGTTACCTCCTCACGGGTAAACCACTCAATCGATTTTGATGAAATTTGGCACAAAGATAGTTTAAAACCTGGGGAAGGACATATACTACTTTTATTTTTAATTGTAACACTCGAGGGGAGTTGCGCGCTAAACCTAGTTTTTAATAAATATATTGTCAGATGCGACTTTTGTACTGATTCCAAATAGTCTAAGCTGGTTTGGTCATATAGAAAGAATGGACGAAAAAAGACTGACTAAGAAGATTTACAAGACTAGTGTGAATGGAACAGTCGTAAGAGGAAGACCTAGGCGAACGTTCCTCGATCAGATCGGAGACGTTCTGGACATCGGCCAGATTAAGAGCACCTTTAACCAGCGAGCGTGTATGAAGAATGTGATGAAAGTGAAAGCCAGAGAAGTGTGTCAGGATCGTAGCAAATGGAAATCCTTAGTCTCTGCCTACCCCTCTGGGAAACAAGCGTGAATCTACGTACCTATGTATGTAGATAAGTAAAAACCTCAATGTCGAAAAATAAAGTATATATACAGGGTGTCCGGTAATTAATGGATAACCTTGAAATGTCTTATAGTAGAACTGAAGGCAGTACAGAAAAAAAAAGAAAAAAAAACATGTTAAAAAGTGCAAGCTATAATAGCATAGCATACTTTTGACTTTCTATCTATTGGCATAATTAGTGTTTAATAATAAAACAACAAAAAGCCGATGGATTTCATTCATTTATGGTCGTAGTATACAAAAAAGTTATACGTGGTAATTAAAAAAAACATCTCAGGTAGTAGTTAGGATAGATTTTTTTCATATTTTTTTCTGAACGCCGTCAGTTCCACTATAAGACATTTCCAGGTTATCCATTAATTAGCGGACACCCTGTATATCAGTTTTCCTTATGACGGCGGTATGTTTATGTGTTAAGCTATGCGGGGTCGCTAAGTTCCTCGTGTCAATATACAGTAGCTCAAACAAATATACCTGAACAAATATGTTTAGGAGTGCAAATATTTGCTGTAGTCTTAGGATCAATTCGCATTGATGCAATGTCGAAGCGAAACAGTAAATCCTTACTTATATTACAATCTATCGATCCGCTCCGGCTTCGCACGGGTAGTACAAAACGTTAAAAATTACACACCTAAACCTTCCTCATGAATAACTCTGTCTACTGGTGAAAACCGCATGAAAATTCGCTCAGTAGTTATATGGTTTTTTTTATTTTTTACTATGTTGGCAAACTAGCATAAAGCCCACCTGATGGTAAGTGGTCACCGTAGCCTATGGACGCCTGTAATACCAGAGGCATCACTTGCGCGTTGCCGACCTTGTAAAAACCTTTTAACGCTCTTTTTGAAGGACCCCATACTGTAATCTTGTAGGAAAACGTGGGCAGGGAGTATATTCCACAACCTGAGCGTCCGCGGGAGAAAATTCCTTTGGAACCGATTGGTGCGGCCCCATTAGGTTGTAAGGTTTAGGTTTATAGCGAACAGACAGACGCGGGGCGCGGCGGCATTTATGAATTTTTTATTATTTTATAATATGTAGTGAGGCAAATGTGAGATTTTCTTTTGCTTTCACTACTAAACTACTCGACATCATGAAATTTCGCATAAACTTTGTTAGGGGTACCTTCAGAAAAGTACATAGGTTGCCTTGCAACCAGAATAAAACTGTGCCTAAGGGATACCTAGCAATTTAATCACAAAATGTAGATTGATGCGAGCAAAGCCGCGGGCACAATCTAGTTCTTCTATAATACAGTAACAATATCTCAGTTAATTATCGTTTTAACATTAAAAGATAAAATCGTGAGGAAACCTGCATGTCTAATGATTCTCTATAATCTTCTCAAAGTTTTCATATTCTTTTAAAAGAAGAAATAAAGTCTGTGTCGCTGGTGACTTTGCAAATCATCAAACACAAAGAACTCCTAGGGCCTGTTCCACCACCTCCAAATAGCATTTATCTATAAGATAAAAGTCTCGCCAACTCTCTTCTTTAACCTAACAAGAGTGAGACAACATGCGTTTCATCTTTCGCATAACTTTTACTTGTTAGTTGTGGGACTGGCCACTAGTTTTGCAAAAGTTATTTGTAGATCACACACCATTTTGTCCCTCACAGGGATCGAACCCGCTACACTTGGCGCACTGGCACTCCGTCCGCTGTTCAATCTATGTTTCATTCTACACTTGAAAGTGCTCTTGTGTTTGCGCAATATAATATCGCCTGCGCAAACGGCCAGTCTCCGTTAAAATTGGCCACTGTGACCGATATTCAGTATAGAAGACATTATTATACCATGGAATCTAATTCACTGTTTTCCCGTATGTATTCAGGCCATGATATAGAAGCTTTCCATTGCAATAATAATATAAAAAAAATAATTAAAAACTATTGTTTTGAAAGCCGGCCTTTTCATCAAAATCAATATTTTACTGGCGCTACGACGCGAGGTGTCTTCGTATACAACGTTATTCTTAGTATAGTGCAAACCTCTCAGGCGGTGATTAGACTTGTTATTATGAAGAACTTTTGATCTGGGACATTCCCGAAATCGCGACATAAAACAGCTGTTCCATACAAAATTGAACATTGACCTCTACAAAATAATAATAATAATAATAATAATATTCTACCACATACACAACACTATCTAGCCCAAACTAAGCAGAGCTTGTACTATGGGTACTAGACAATGGATAAACATACATATATACTTTTTTTTTTTGTAAATACATACATATTATACATAGAAACACCCAGACCAAGACAAACATCCATGTTCATGCACACAAATATTTGTCTTGTGCGGGAATCGAACCCGCGACCTCAGGCGTGGCAGTCGGTTACACTAACCACTACGCCATCGAGGCCGACTAAATGAATGAAACAGCTGAGTTTTTTTTTCGGGTGGGCACACTTTTGTTGTCTTCTATATTATTGTTTAGCATTACTGTGTTGCAATCATGTTTAAAATAAAAATATGAATTTTTGACAAATATGATAGTGTCTATTCTTGATTAATTTTCATTAAGTTTTTTTATAATTAACGATGCGGAAATATTCTATATCATTGACTGACTGCATACGTTTCGGGAAAACAGTGAATTAAATTACATGGTGTATATATTTTGCCCATGTTATAAGGTATTTGTGTAGATCAATTTTTAGTAAGTTGTAATCCCTGATAACGATAGCTTAGTGAGAGACCGTTGGTCTGCCCCGCAGAGGTCTCGAGTTCGATTCCAAGGCACGCATCTCTGACTTTTCGAAATTATGTGCGTATTAAATAGTAAAATATCGCGTGCTTTAACGGTGAAGGAAAATATCGTGAGGAAACCTACATGTCTGAGAGCTCTCCATAATGTTCTCGAAGATACCTATATGTCACACATACACAAACACGCACACACTAATTCACACACAAGATCGCACACTAATTTAAATAAAAGAAATGCCTTTATGTACACCATACATTTTGAACTATGTACAAATCTAGGCATGTATGACGTGTACCGATAAAATTCGACAACCAGTAGGGGGCCGGCACTGTAACTCCTGAACACAGGCTGCTCAGTAGCCTATCTAGGAGAACAGTACTCCACCCACCATTATTGTAGTTAATGTATACTGTCATCGTCTATAGCTATAAGACTGTATAACTACAATGTAATTTCATTTTTAAATAAATAATAATTATTATTATTGTTTTATGTGAAGTTTGCCAACCCGCACTGGGCCAGCGTGCTGGACTATGGCCTAACCCTTCTGACAGTGAGAAGAGGCCCGTGCCCACCAGTGGGACAGTTTCATACAGGGCTGATATTATTATTATTATAATCACTATACTGTGGTATCGTACCAAAGCTTTACAAATATGATAAAGTGTATCCGAATCATCCGTTTGTGGAACGCTTTCGCCTTTTTTGTGGCGTGCATCGGACAGCGAACCCGGGACGAGACGTGCATCTGTAATTGGCGAGCTCGCCACTTACCTTATGCTGTAATTACTGTTCGTAATGTTCGGAAGATGTTTTCTTTGTACGATTGGGTGTAGTTTTGAGGTTAAATTGCGTAGTTTGCCGGTCGTTAAGTCTCGGGTTTGATAACCGAGGCGGATTAAATAAATTGTAATAGCTGTTTCTCAATTTAAAAAGATAACTCCCGCACTAGGAGGTCATTCTTGTGTGGATCATCCAAATTTTTTTTTCTGATTGGGATGGTACCCACAACACACGGCGCGGTAGTAGCAGAGAAGCGACCACTTAGAATAGATGCCATCCGTGCAGTCGATACAAACGAATAGCTTGTAACTATTTTCTTACAATAGATATTATTATGGTCTACAAAACATGTTTCATTACACTTTGCGGCATTGCTATTAAGACTGCGCCGAGCGTAAGATGCGGTTGGACTGAATGACAGAGCTCGATATTCTAATCTGCGCGCGGCCGCCATAGTAACATTGTATGGAGCATAAATATGTATCTTTATTGTCAACCAATAACTTAAATATTTGGGTCGGACAAATTGTGATACAACTATTTATGTTTCGTTTGAGCTGTAAAATAGGATAGATTAATACTGTTATAATAATAAAATCACGTAGTACGAGCTTACGATTTTGCATTTTTCGTCCAAATTTACGTAATTTTTTATGCGAAAGTATTAATTATTATAAGTTTTTTACACGGAGTAATTGTAAACACATTCATTGTTATCGTAAATGGGTATTTTATATTTGTATTAAACAAAAAGTGTTGATTTTAGCAACTTAACTGTGACCGCCTGTTTTGGCACATTTCGCTGCGCGCAGTCTTAAGTATATATGCTTGTAAATTCCCTCGAGACTGGTTTCATACTAGAGGTGGGGTTTGTCTTTAAAAATAAAAGGAAAATGTAGGTGGAATACACCTGCACCTAATAGCGGTGGCACACCGGCGGCCAGACACAATAGATTTTTAATTATATCTGATATTCCAACAAATGACAGGATAATGTCTAATGTGCACATTTTCAGACTCCGTAATACTAACTAACACAAACTCCATAACATTTTGCACGACTCGAGAATCAAACCCTTATATAACAAAGCCCACGAGACAGACAACGCGGTAATAAAATAACACAGTAAACGTGACTAAATCAACCTTGAACCAGCGACCTCGCGTAGCGTGACTTGTTAACTACTAAACTATTCATAACAACGTCTAGTAACGTTAAGGTATTTTATTTTTATATTTCTTAACCTTTTATCTACTAGATTTTACCCGTGGTTTCGCTCGTTTAAATGTAGGTCATGTCAATTTTCTATCTCTCGGCAATAGTACTTTTTCTGGATATAATGTACCTACCCTATGTCCTTTTCTGTACCCCTGACAACATAATTTCATGATGATCGGTCGAGTAGTTAAGGCGTGAAAGTGTAACAAACAAACAATTTTTGTCTGTTTGTATATTTGTACGCAGAACAGTGATAGCTCAGTGGGCAGACCAACAGACTGCAATGCAGAGGGTCTCAGGTTCGAACCCACGTCGCGCACCTCTGACTTTCAGAAGTTATATGACTTTTCGAAATTATGTGCGTATTGATTGACAATTATCGCCTGCTCCGTGCCTCGGAGAGCACGTTAAGCCGTCGGTCCCGGCTGCCATGAACATCTATGGCAGTCGTTATTGGGGAAGTCAGCACAAAAGATCCCACTGGGTCGAAGCGTCGTCGGCCTATACTGACTGGCCCCCACACAAGATAGTATAAGATATTTGCACGCGCATTACGCAAAAAATACAGCACTAAATTTGCTGGATATCTAACTTAAAATTTGGTGCATTTTTCATCCTGATACGCCGCCTAGAAGTCGAGTACTGATCATAAGAGTTTTGATTGAGCTGTACCTATTTGTCAACTAACCATATATCTTTAGGTATGTTTTACGTGTGTAGACCAGCTTCTTCCTACAAGCCAAGAAACAAAAATATAGATTGAAATTAAACTGCTTTATACGAATTTTGTCGCCACCCGTAAAGTGCCAACTGCCTTAACAAGATGCAGGGGTCTATAAATAGATTGTGACTGGACTTTCATACATTGGTCAAACTAAGAGAAGCATAGGCACCCGCATAAAAGAACGCATAACTGATGTAAAAAGTTTTATTTTAATGAATAACATTCCCGTAAATGTTAGACAATATTATGTAAAAATATAGATATATCTACCTACCTATTTCCAAATTTCACGCGAACGACGTCGCAGGCAAAAGCTAGTACCATATTAAAGAAAATTTATCGCAACCAAGAATCGAACTTACGGCCTCAAACACGCAACTCTATTTAGGTCATGGCATTTAAAAACACGTAAACGTACATATTTGTTTTAATTGATTTTTTCGTATATGAGTGGTTTAATAATATGTTTTTACCCGACTGTGTCAGGCGGGTAACTTGCTTCGCACGGATAGTACAAAACCTTAACAAATTATACTCCTAAACCTTACTCATGAATCAATCTGTCTACTGATGAAAACCGCATGAAAATCCGTTCAGTAGTTTTTGAGTTTACCGCGAACAGACAGAGAGGCGCGGTGGGGGTCTTTATTTTATAATATGTAGTGACGAAGAAGCGTGTTAATACTATATTTCTAATTTATATAATATAATATTCTATCACATACACATAACACCATCTAGCCCAAACTAAGCAGAGCTTGTACTATGTATACTAGACAATGGATGAACATACATATATACTTTTTTTTTGTTGTAATTACATACATATTAAACATAGAAACACCCAGATCAACACAAACATCCATGTCCATGCACACAAATGTTTGACTTGTGGGGGAATTGAACCCGCGACCACAGGCGTGGTAGTCGGTTACACTAATCACTACGCCATCGAGACTGTCGAATGTATATGTCTTAGCCGACTGCAGATCATAGAGGGGTTATGTTATTGTTATCACTGGATTGCCACGTCGGAGATAGTTTGAAGTCATCCCGAATTGAAGTTTTTAAGTTTATGTATTTAAATTGCTTCACACACTGTCTTGGGACTCCATGGATGGTGTACTAGCACCACTGCGCCGAGTGTTATGGGTCTCGAATTCTGGTAACAGTTATTTGTTTTTACAGCACGTATCTTATCTTATCTTGTGTGGGAGGCCAGTTAGTACAGACCGGCGACACTTCGACCCAGTGGGATCTTTTGTGTCGACTTCCCCAATAACGACTGCCATAGATGTTCATGGCAGCCGAGACCGAGGGCTTAACGTGCTCTCCAAGGCACGGAGCAGGCGATAATTGTCAATCAATACGCACATAATTTCGAAAAGTCATATAGCTTCCGAAAGTCTGTGGTGCGCGACGTGGGTTCGAACTCGAGACCCTCTGCATTGCAGTCTGTTGGTCTCGCTATCGCTGCTAACAGCACGAAACTGAAAGGTGTGGTAATATCACCGGGATCAACAAATTATTAAAAATTTTATTACAGTTTCAAACATTTTATTCAATTATTTAAACATCGAAACAAACGCATACATCATCTATATCTACTAATATTATAAATCTGAAAAGTTTGTTTGGTTGGTTGAACGAGCTAATCTCAGGAACTACTGGTTGGAATTGAAAAATTATTTTAGATTTCGATAGCCCATTTATCGAGGCAGGCTATAAGCTATATAACATCACGCTACGACCAATAGGAGAAGAGCATCAATGACAAATGTTGCAGTAATGGAGAAAATTCTCTGATGCGGGGCAGACGAAGTTATGCAGATCAGTTATTATATTGCGCATGGTCATTTTCGGGTTTTTTGAACCGTGTCAGCTGTTGTTTAAGTATCTACTAGAATGTGCTGCTTATGATAAACTGATAAAAAAAAATGCTATGTTTAAGTGAAAATTATGTTTACCTCCGGATATATTTGTCGCGGCTTTTCATCAAACAGAAGATGTATTACGTAACGATTAAATAGACCACATCTTTCTGATACACGCTGTTTATATAGCTAAGGACAAAAGAATTTACCATGTTTTCCTGAAATTTGCAATAATAGTAATAAAACTTTATTTCAAATTTGCATATTTTAATTTATATTGGTACTTTTTCATCACTAGATGACCCTTGCAACTTCGTCCGCTTTACTCTATTTTCGACGTAATTGCAACATTTTTCATTGCTGCTCCGCTCTTATTGGTCGTAGCGTGATGTTATATAGCCTATAACCTTCCTCGATAAATGGGCTATCCAACACTAAAATAAATTTTTAATTCGTACCAGTAGTTCCTGAGATAAGCGCGTTCAACCAAACAAACAAACAAACTCTTGAGCTTCATAATATTAGTAGGTATACATAACAAAATCTAAATATAAATAATATTAATATAGCAATAAATATTACAAAAAAATTTGAATTGTATATTGAATTTAATTACAAAAACAAAATACAGTAAACTAAAATAAATTTAATAACTTGTTTTTTAATAAGTTAATTAAATAATTATTCAACTCCGGCGGGTACACACTTGCATATGTGCCCAGCCTGCCCGCCACCCGATCAGCACCAGGTCCGAGAGGCGGCGTTCGTGTTCCCACGCGCGCCTCTGTATCGTGTTTCCGTCGCCCCCTCAGGGGGACAGAAGGGATAAAATTAGTGGTAGTCTATTTGTGTAGTGGTCTGCAGTTTCATACGGCGGGCCGAAACTTCGGCGGGGTCGCGATTGCATGTGAAGGCGATTCGCGCGGCCGGTTTAATCGGTATTACCGGGATGTCAGTCACCATTTTTCCCGGTGAATCCGACATAACCTCTCCGTCGCCCCGCGAAGAAGAAGAGGTATGCATCAAAGCATTACAACAAGTTAAAAAAAAAAATCATTTTTGCTCAATGTGCCAGAAAGGGACTATCATATTTTGCAGGTAACACTTTTAGAATAGTATTAGGAATCTTCCGTACCCTACTCATCAAAGACGCAGCTCTTTTGCGCATTATGACTTTCCTCGAATTTCGATCACTGAGTGACCACTAGTTATTGGTAATGACTATATAACAAATTTTATATTGTTTCAGTTATCAAATCTGAAGACTGCTACGAATGCCCCCATTGCTGCGTACTCTTCAAGAATCCAAAACGATTCCTCATCCACACAAAATGGCATACCTTCGGCCTGACCAACGAGAAACGGATAGAACTCATGAGGGAACGAGAGGAGAAGAGGAATCAGAGAAAGGAAGCCAAGATTGTTGAGAGGATGAACGCTAAGGACGTGACAAATAAAAAGGAGAAAGTGGCTGGAAAGACTTGGCCTTGTAAGGATTGTGATAAAGTGTTTAGTGCTAAGGGGAGTCTGAAGAACCATAGGCAGAGGTAAGTGCTGTGCATCACATTAGAAACGCCGTGGTTATTGGTGTCTTTGTGAAGTGGTATAGATGGTGCAGTGGTTTAAGTGGTCAGCTGGCCTCTGCCACTGAATGCTGAATGCTTTGATCATCATATAAAGCCGGCAGTACATGTTGGTCAAGCGTAGGCCAACGCGAGCGAAGGCAAACTGATACAAGGGAAGTACTACCGTTTAGACGTTCGGCAAGTTTGAAGAAAACCAAAGCTTTGTGGAGCGGTCCACACGTTGGGCGCTGTCAGTCTTTATTGAGCATTGAAACAATATGGACGTTGTAAAAGTTATTGCAGCTGCTGGGTATTTATTTAATTGTGGCACTCCAACGACTTATTCGCGATTAATGAGCGCATATAATTATTATATCAGTGTATACCGTAGTAGACTTATAAAAATAATACATTTTGTACGTATAACGGCGATGTTCGCCAAGCATGAAATGGTAGCCGGACCAACATGTGGACGCTATTGCCCAAGCGCAGACCAACACATTTGATTTGTGTAGAAAAACCGACACCGCTCCGAAGTGAGACGAGTGGTCGCGAGCGACTGCGAGTTGTTACAAGCTTCGCAAATGAAGCTCTATACACGTTGGCGCTTGCCTTTACTCGGCCAACTAGACGAGTGATACCAAGCACTGGCAAGGTAAAGCAAATACACCGTCTATACGTTGGTATTGGCTGTCCCTCGGCAACACACCCGGCTTGTAGGCCTATTTGGGTAGGCATACGGATGTATGTCGGGAAGTGAGCGTGCCTTACACAGCTCCGGTACCATACTGGAGATATGGGAGGCGGCTTCTCCGTCGGCTTCAGCGAGGTTATCGTTAGCAACTCCTTGAGTTGCGAGTAGTGAGCGGCTATATTGCTCCGGTACCTATCTGGAGAATAGGTAGTGTCACTTGGGCACGAGGTAGCTCGCTTACGAGAACCGGATCTCTGAAGTTAGGGTGGAGAGTCGGGATTTGGGGACAAGACCTGTCTATAACTGGTCCCGGAAGGTGCTCTCGGGCACTGGAAGGTACAGTGGGTCCTCTATTATAACCTAACGGTTGGTGTAGGGGAACGCTATATCATAAACTGGGATAGTCGTAGAGGAAGGGGATGTCACTCGGCAACGTTGGGCCAACATGTATTGCCGGCTTAAGACGAAAAATTGTGTGGTCCACAAATGATTGTTCCGAGTCTGGATGTTCTTTGTGTCCGTTATTTGAATGTTTGTAAAGTCCCCTGGGACACAGGAATTATTTCTAGTCCGGGAGTTGTCGTTTCAGGTTGTGTTTTACACAAATATAGGTACGTACTATTACGCGCTCTGACCGAATTTAGGTTTTAAAAAAAAGATTTTATTTGTCCTTCAAATAGAATTATATTAATTAAAGAAATAGAAAATAACAAACAAGTGAACAGCTCGGAGATCGGACAGAGACTGGGGCTGGAAAGTTCCTAGGGCATAGGAATATGGTTGTTATGGTTCAAAAGTGCTGAGTAAGGCGAAAGTCGAGTCTGGTAAGCGTTAGGCATAGAGAGGACCGGGCATAACAGTACGCTTTATAGGGAGCACAGTTCTAAATGTAAAACTACTAAAATCTTTTCTAAAGTAAAACGCAATATCCCTTTCCCCGACCTTCCTGGATTCGGAACGCGCGATCGAGGTAGTTAAGATGAACAATGACAGTCTTGTTAATTTGTTATGTATCCCCACTAGAAGGCGTTCTGGACAAAGGCCAGGTTGAGAGCACCTTAAGCCGACAAGTGTGTATGAGGAATGTGATGAAAGTGAATGAAGCCAGAGAAGTGTGTCAGGATCGTAGCAAATGGAAATCCGTAGTATCTGCCTACCCCTCTGGGAAACAGGCGTGAATCTTTGTATGTATGTATATATCCTCATTTACCGCCGGGAATGGGTTCACATCAGTATCAATAGGTATCATTCGAACCTGTGAGCTCTCGATCGCAAGTCCAATGCTTAATCCACTGGGCTACCGTCGCGTCGCTTCAAGCTTCAAGGTTTTTAATGTAGTGTTGTTACGTGGCGTGATTAGATATCAAGCTGAAGAGTTTGTTTGTTTGTTTGCTTGAACGCGCTAATCTCAGGAACTACTGGTCCGAATTGAAACATTCTTTTAATGTTGGTTAGGTCATTATAACATCACGCTACAAACCACGAGGGCGGCGCAGTAATCATAAACGCGGGTGAAACCGCGGGCACATCTAGTCAAATTTAAAAGACAATGACTGCACTAGCAATATATTCTGTGTCACGGAGGTCTTTTTAACCATTCATATAAAAGTCAAAAGAACACCTTGACTCGGAACAACTAATTGTGGTTCACACAAATTTTTGTCCAGAGTGGGAATCGAACCCACAGCCCTCAGCGCAGTGGTAATCGAATCGAAATAAGTCGGCAACGTTAACCAATATACCATCCGTGCAGTTGATATTGAAAAGCAGCCCATGCCCAGCAGTGGGACAGTTTATAACGAACAGGCTTTTATTATACAATTGTTTTTCCCTTATATTTATTAACCTCTGAGTCTTCTTCGAAGAGGTTAATGAAAACACTATGTGGGTCTGTGTGTCCGTCTGTTAGTGACAGGTGTAGCTCCGGAACGACTGGACCGATTGACTTGTAACGTGTGCAGACACCTTGGGGTCATACCTCGGTCGAGTTTGAATATGGGCTCTGAGGGTCAAAAAACCCCCGAGATATAGGGGTCACAAGGTTATATGTATTTTAAATGGAAAAATATTGACTGGTAACTTGGTGTGCAGACCACCTTGGGGTCATACCTCGGTCGAGTTTGAATATTTTTTTGGGTCAAAAGACCCCCTAGATATAGGGGTCATTTCCTTTCATTGCTTTTACATTTAAGACGAAGAGTTGAATCCTGGGATTTTACACCCATCTCGTTTTTATTGATATATTATTAAATTAACGTGCCAAAAAGTGATTACTCTTTTTATGGCGATAAAGATTTTTGACTTTGATAATTATAAGTAAGACTAATATTATATTGTCATATTCCAGGACACACCCAACCCGTATCCGAGAATGCAGAATATGTCACAAGTCTTTGGTGGGATGGATAGCTTTGAGGAACCACATGGCGACACACGCCGGTGAAGCCGGGGTTGGCTTCCAGTGCCACGAGTGTCCCAAACGGTTCAAATACTCACACTCACTCGCCAAACACTCTGACACTCACTTGGTAAGTTTGCCTTTAGTATATTCTAGATTTAGTCCGCAGCTATGCTCTGTCGAATCAAATCGTTTATTTGTGATGCATTACATACAGGTGTTCATAACATAGTTATATTCTAATTAGTTTTTCCCCACGGTTTCACCCGCGTAAGTCCCGTTCCCGTGGGAATCTCGGGATAAAAAGTACCCTATGTGTGAATCCAGGTCTCCAGCTATCTACATACCAAGTTTCATCGCAATCGGTCCAGTAGTTTTTGCGTGAAAGAGTAACAAACATCCATACAAACTTTCGCGTTTATAATATTAGTAAGGATCCTAACTAATATTATAAATGCAAAAGTGAGTTTGTCTGTTTGTTTGTTACGCTTTCACGCCTTAACTACTCGATCGATCATGGTTAAATTTCGCATACACGTTGTCAGGGGAACAGAAAAGGACATAAGGTACCTTTCATCCAGAAAAAGCACTGTGTCCAAATCAAATCATAAAATTGATCACTTTATGATGTGGCCGACCATTTCATGAAATGGGTTTATTCAGCTGAGTTTCTGCAGACTCTTCACCTTCAGTATGCTAGGATTTTCTTGGTATACCTTGGTAGGGCAATTGCATATGCACGAGCTAAGGATGCTCTCCCAACAGATATATGCTTTGTCAGCCAATAAACCAAAGTAAGAAGTTGAAGCAGCTTTAACTTGCCACGTGTATAGAATGTTCCGGAATAAATTATGCTGATATACTAAATTACCTTTTTAGCAATAAGTTATACGACACCCTTTGTTTCAACTAAACTTTAATAATAACTCTTTATGATACTCATTCTGTTCTCAGAATTCGCTCGTCAAGCATTGTATTCGGTTTATTTTTACTCAATTAATTTGTTTTTTTTTAAACAAACCATCTATCCTTTCCTTGACTCGCGCGTTCAAATATCAAATTATACATTCAAAAATCAATTTAGGATGTGTTCAAAAACTAAGTAGGATACGTTTCAATGAAATATAAAGTTGACAGAACACCATGTAAAATCGTGTCAAACATATAAAACTATACCAACCGCAAACCAGGGTATATGCTTTGGGCAGGACTATCCCCTAATATTGCCTCCCGGAACAAATACCCCCGTTTTACCAGATCCTGGGCTGGCTATAATTTTAGTTTGAAATCTAATTTGAAAATTTTCATTTTGGGATGAGAATCACACAATTCTGGGGTGAGCATTAGACAATTCTGGAGTGAGCATTAGATAATTCTGGGATGAATATAAGACAATTCTGGGGTGAACATTGGTAAATTCTGGGGCGAGCCCCAGACAATTTTGGGGTGAGCTTTAGGCAGTTCTGGGTGAACACCAGACAATTTTGGGGTGAGCACCAGATATTTCGGAGGTGGTCACGGTCCGGATGCTCCTTCTATAGGCATCAGCCTGTTGATAGCCAATAGAAATAGGGTGAACGAGGGATGGCATTCTACACCCCGGATACTACGGTTTGTCCTCACCCCTAAATCAGAGGCAGAGGAAACTTGGAATAGTAATGATGTGACTATTTGTCCACAGGAAAAGACGCACGGTTGCCAGGAGTGCCCGAAGAAGTTCGGTTCTCAGGCGCTGCTCAAGATGCACATGAAGACGCACGAGCGCCACATGCGCGGCGCCACCTTCCGCTGCACCTACTGCGCTAAGGGCTTCTTCGAGTCCTACAGCCTGCAGGTACGATACACCACGCATAACGCTACAGCAGCGATAGCCTAGTGGGAGACCGTTGGACTGCCACATGGAGACGCACGAGCGCCACATGCGCGGCGCCACCTTCCGCTGCACCTACTGCGCTAAGGGCTTCTTCGAGTCCTACAGCCTGCAGGTACGATACACCACGCATAACGCTACAGCAGCGATAGCCTAGTGGGAGACCGTTGGACTGCCACATGAAGACGCACGAGCGCCACATGCGCGGCGCCACCTTCCGCTGCACCTACTGCGCTAAGGGCTTCTTCGAGTCCTACAGCCTGCAGGTACGATACACCACGCATAACGCTACAGCAGCGATAGCCTAGTGGGAGACCGTTGGACTGCCACATGAAGACGCACGAGCGCCACATGCGCGGCGCCACCTTCCGCTGCACCTACTGCGCTAAGGGCTTCTTCGAGTCCTACAGCCTGCAGGTACGATACACCACGCATAACGCTACAGCAGCGATAGCCTAGTGGGAGACCGTTGGACTGCCACATGGAGACGCACGAGCGCCACATGCGCGGCGCCACCTTCCGCTGCACCTACTGCGCTAAGGGCTTCTTCGAGTCCTACAGCCTGCAGGTACGATACACCACGCATAACGCTACAGCAGCGATAGCCTAGTGGGAGACCGTTGGACTGCCACATGAAGACGCACGAGCGCCACATGCGCGGCGCCACCTTCCGCTGCACCTACTGCGCTAAGGGCTTCTTCGAGTCCTACAGCCTGCAGGTACGATACACCACGCATAACGCTACAGCAGCGATAGCCTAGTGGGAGACCGTTGGACTGCCACATGAAGACGCACGAGCGCCACATGCGCGGCGCCACCTTCCGCTGCACCTACTGCGCTAAGGGCTTCTTCGAGTCCTACAGCCTGCAGGTACGATACACCACGCATAACGCTACAGCAGCGATAGCCTAGTGGGAGACCGTTGGACTGCCACATGAAGACGCACGAGCGCCACATGCGCGGCGCCACCTTCCGCTGCACCTACTGCGCTAAGGGCTTCTTCGAGTCCTACAGCCTGCAGGTACGATACACCACGCATAACGCTACAGCAGCGATAGCCTAGTGGGAGACCGTTGGACTGCCACATGAAGACGCACGAGCGCCACATGCGCGGCGCCACCTTCCGCTGCACCTACTGCGCTAAGGGCTTCTTCGAGTCCTACAGCCTGCAGGTACGATACACCACGCATAACGCTACAGCAGCGATAGCCTAGTGGGAGACCGTTGGACTGCCACATGAAGACGCACGAGCGCCACATGCGCGGCGCCACCTTCCGCTGCACCTACTGCGCTAAGGGCTTCTTCGAGTCCTACAGCCTGCAGGTACGATACACCACGCATAACGCTACAGCAGCGATAGCCTAGTGGGAGACCGTTGGACTGCCACATGAAGACGCACGAGCGCCACATGCGCGGCGCCACCTTCCGCTGCACCTACTGCGCTAAGGGCTTCTTCGAGTCCTACAGCCTGCAGGTACGATACACCACGCATAACGCTACAGCAGCGATAGCCTAGTGGGAGACCGTTGGACTGCCACATGAAGACGCACGAGCGCCACATGCGCGGCGCCACCTTCCGCTGCACCTACTGCGCTAAGGGCTTCTTCGAGTCCTACAGCCTGCAGGTACGATACACCACGCATAACGCTACAGCAGCGATAGCCTAGTGGGAGACCGTTGGACTGCCACATGAAGACGCACGAGCGCCACATGCGCGGCGCCACCTTCCGCTGCACCTACTGCGCTAAGGGCTTCTTCGAGTCCTACAGCCTGCAGGTACGATACACCACGCATAACGCTACAGCAGCGATAGCCTAGTGGGAGACCGTTGGACTGCCACATGAAGACGCACGAGCGCCACATGCGCGGCGCCACCTTCCGCTGCACCTACTGCGCTAAGGGCTTCTTCGAGTCCTACAGCCTGCAGGTACGATACACCACGCATAACGCTACAGCAGCGATAGCCTAGTGGGAGACCGTTGGACTGCCACATGGAGACGCACGAGCGCCACATGCGCGGCGCCACCTTCCGCTGCACCTACTGCGCTAAGGGCTTCTTCGAGTCCTACAGCCTGCAGGTACGATACACCACGCATAACGCTACAGCAGCGATAGCCTAGTGGGAGACCGTTGGACTGCCACATGAAGACGCACGAGCGCCACATGCGCGGCGCCACCTTCCGCTGCACCTACTGCGCTAAGGGCTTCTTCGAGTCCTACAGCCTGCAGGTACGATACACCACGCATAACGCTACAGCAGCGATAGCCTAGTGGGAGACCGTTGGACTGCCACATGAAGACGCACGAGCGCCACATGCGCGGCGCCACCTTCCGCTGCACCTACTGCGCTAAGGGCTTCTTCGAGTCCTACAGCCTGCAGGTACGATACACCACGCATAACGCTACAGCAGCGATAGCCTAGTGGGAGACCGTTGGACTGCCACATGAAGACGCACGAGCGCCACATGCGCGGCGCCACCTTCCGCTGCACCTACTGCGCTAAGGGCTTCTTCGAGTCCTACAGCCTGCAGGTACGATACACCACGCATAACGCTACAGCAGCGATAGCCTAGTGGGAGACCGTTGGACTGCCACATGAAGACGCACGAGCGCCACATGCGCGGCGCCACCTTCCGCTGCACCTACTGCGCTAAGGGCTTCTTCGAGTCCTACAGCATACTCAGCATCAGCTAACGCTACAGCAGCGATAGCCTAGTGGGAGACCGTTGGACTGCCACATGAAGACGCACGAGCGCCACATGCGCGGCGCCACCTTCCGCTGCACCTACTGCGCTAAGGGCTTCTTCGAGTCCTACAGCCCTACAGCCTGCAGGTACGATACACCACGCATAACGCTACAGCAGCGATAGCCTAGTGGGAGACCGTTGGACTGCCACATGAAGACGCACGAGCGCCACATGCGCGGCGCCACCTTCCGCTGCACCTACTGCGCTAAGGGCTTCTTCGAGTCCTACAGCCTGCAGGTACGATACACCACGCATAACGCTACAGCAGCGATAGCCTAGTGGGAGACCGTTGGACTGCCACATGAAGACGCACGAGCGCCACATGCGCGGCGCCACCTTCCGCTGCACCTACTAAAAAACATATCTAAACCATTCCCGAATCCACTTGAACACATAAAAAATTTCATCAAAGTCGGTTCAGTCGTTTAGGAGGAATTTAATTACAAACACAGGCACAGAAGATTTATATATATAAAGATATAAAGGTAAGTTAAGTATGTGCTGTCTTAGCATATTCGATTGACGTTATTGTTAATATTAAATAAAACTGTAAAATATTAGTGTTGTACAATAATTTCCAAGGTTATAATGCAGGGACGTGCACAAAGATTTCTGGTAGGGTATGCACGCCCTACCCGAAACCTCTGCGAGGGCAGTACATTTCATTTATAAATGTTTTTGTGTGTATATATATCTATATATTATATTGTAGTATTTAATAAATAGATTTCGATTATATAGATTTACATAAGCCAGCTGACTAGGGTATGCAGTGCTTATTTGCTTGTATGAAGAGCACGCGCCTGTTATAATGATATAAAGGTTATAATGGTAGGTAGAGCATGACACAGTAATTTAAGTTTAATTTTGTTTTTCTAATAATATATTTATTTAAATAATATATACAGTCATTTAAAATAAATGACTTATTAAGTTATAAAAATACATTTGTTGTTGTTTGCCCGAACTAGATTGAACCTGTGGCTCGAGCGAAGAAGTGCTTACAAACTATTTTACCAACATAAATTTATATAACCATAATAATAATAATATTTTTATAACCTGCATAAGCAACTGTCAGTGCTGGTAATAAGTGGGTCAATAATAATGATGCGCTAAGACAGATCAGCAAATTTTTATTTAGGTATTTGAAGTAACTACTCAGTTTGCTCATACGGCAAAATTTGTAAATAATTATGTAATATGTTCTTACAGCTAACATAATTTAATTTATAAATACTTAACACCTCATTTAATCTATTATATACAACCTATTATATAGGACCTAGAAAAGCAAAAATCTATTTGAATAAATTATGTTTGAACCTGATTGTGAGGTGCAGACTATATCTTTTCGCCTTTTGTTAGTAACATCTACGTGAAGTAAGCAGCGATAGCTTAGTGGGGAGACCAACAGACTGCAATGCAGATGGTCCCGGGTTCGAACCCACGTCGCGCACCTCTGACTTTCGGAAGTTATATGACTTTTCGAAATTATGTGCGTATTGATTGACAATTATCGCCTGCTCCGTGCCTCGGAGAGCACATTAAGCCGTCGGTCCCGGCTGTCATGAACATCTATGGCAGTCGTTATTGGGAAGTCAGTGCCCTATGATATCCTGACACTGGTCTAACCTTAGGGTATCGTTAGTCTTCGGGTTGCGGAGGTCAGGTGGCAGCCGCTCCGTGTAAAAACTGATATCCAGTCAAATCCGGTTAGACTAGCAAAAGCCGACCCCAAGTGACTTGGGAATAATAAAGGCTAGGGAGGCTATTGGTAGCGCGGTGAATTCGACACAGGAATAATAATAATAATATCAGCCCTGTATTAAACTGTCTCAATGTTGGCGACAGGCTTCTTCTCAGTGTGAGTAGGGTTAGGTTATAGTCCACCACGATAGCCAGTTGGCAGACTTCACATATCTTCTAAAACATTATGTAGAACTCTGTGCAACGTGCAGGTTTCCTCACGATGTTTTCCTTCACCGTTAAAGCAAGTGATTATTAACTATTTAATACGCATATAACTTCCAAAAGTCCAGAGATGCGCGCCTTAGGATCTAATTCCATATCTCTTCTTGGCAGTCCAACGATCTTCCACTAGGCTCCTAGATAGACTAATTGTTATTTTTTTTTAATTGCAGGTACACGAGAGAACGCATAGAAACGAGAGGCCGTACCTCTGTGAGATATGCAACACAAGTTTCGGGACCAACTCCAGTTTGAAGCGACATTTGAAAGTTGTAAGTATTTACCGTTATTTTTATACAGACTTAATAGCCAGTCTCACAACTGACAAGTAAAAGTTATCCGAAAGATAAATAGCATGCTGTCTCACTCTTGTTAGATTAAAGAAGAGAGATGGCGAGACTATTATCTTATAGATAAATTGTATTTGGAGGTAGTCAGGTAGGCAGAGGTTTATTACACCTACGTTGCTAGCTTTTAGGTTCCAAGTAATAGGGGGTGTGCCTATTGGTGTTTACTGAGCACAGATCCAGACGCCGTGATCCTACTGATAATATTTTGATACACTTCGCCAGTCACAAGAATTGAACGCGGGACCTCATGCACAGCAGTCGTATGTGTACCGCTGTGTCATCGAGACAGCGATATTCAAAATAGGGTAGTTGACTCAAAATTCTTTTAATATTTAAGTCAAATAGTAATAATTATTCAAACCTATATGTACAAAGAATTTATTCTGATATTATTCTGATATATGGCACAGTAAACAACTGATGTTATTGTTTGACCAGATCTGAGAAAGCTATAGTGAATAAAACCATAAGGAGGCCACCAAACAGTAACCATTACCTTTTTAATGGTAAGCATTGCTTTAGAGCACTGTTGCGGCGTTTGACCTGGGGTCAGCCATTGCATTTTTCGCTTACGGTTATCATAAAGAATCCACATATCATAATTCGATCTAATATTCCTTCATTTCTGTACCGATTCAACAAGGTAACACAAGTTTTAACACGAATTTCTTTCTGCAGACCAGTCGGATCATGAGGCACCCATATTTCATATTTTTTATCTTATTGATTTGATGCAAATTAGCCAACATTGTAGGTAGGATAATGTTAAACCATGCCGCTAATTCCTGGGTAGTTTGACTCGGATCGGCTTCCACCATCTCCTTCAATTCAACGTTATTCACCTGTCTGCCACGTGGTTCGTGCTTCGAGTCGAAGTTTCCATTACGAAAGCGTTTAAACCAAAAACGTACGGTGCTTTCATGAACAGTCTCCTCTTCAAACGGAGCGTTGATATTGCGAGCCGTTTCTGCCGCGTTAGTTCCGCGTCGGAACTCGTATTCAAAACTCGTGAACTGTGACTCGGATTTTCGAAGTATCCATATTTCCCGTCTAAGCTGAATAAAAAAAACAATTGGAAGTCGAAAATAGAATGTTGCACATTTTTTAAAAGAAAATCTTATATGTATTATGTGAAAAAAGTTTCAGTCGAAAATCTCACACTATGAAGGTTTTATGTCAATTCAAAGTATCTATTACTATACAACGGCAACTTCATACTTTAACCCTTATTACTACCTACCTACTAGTTGAACCGGCTAACGTTTTTCTGCCACATAAATTCATAAAATAGGGACACCCTAATTACCTAGCGGTATAAAATATACTTTAGCATCAAATATGCATAAAATCATAAAAATCGGTCGAGCCGTTTCAGAAGAGGGCGTCCACAAACACCGTGACATGAGATTTTTATATATATTGAAATAAGACATAATATATATACGCTTAGTTTATAAATAAATGATTTTACTATTATTATTTAATGTAATATCTCATCTTTCCACAGTCGCACAGCACATCGAAACCGTACGAGTGTTCAGTGTGCCACCGGTCGTTCTCGACGGAGCCGATACGGGACCGACACGAGCAGAGACTGCACGGGAAACCAGAGGACTTCAAGTTCCCCTGCAAGCAGTGCGCCTGCAAGTACGTACTCAGCACTAATTACCTCCGAGCATGCATACACACTGCCGTCCGCTAACTAAAAAGACGTTAGGGGCCGACGTAAGCAAGATTTTCCCCTCCCCTCCTATCACCAATAGTAAGCATATTATGCGTTCGTAAGTGAGCAGCGATAGCTCAGTGGGGAGACCAACAGACTGAAATGCAGAGGGTCTCGGGTTCGAACCCACGTCGCGCACCTCTGACTTTCGAAAGTTATACGACTTTTCGAAATGATGTGCGTATTGATTGACAATTATCGCCAGCTCCGTGCCTCGGAGAGCACGTTAAGCCGTCGCTCCCGGCTGCCATGAACATCTATGGCAGTCGGTATTGGGGAAGTCGACACAAAAGATCCCACTGGGTCGAAGTGTCGCCGGTCTGTACTGACTGGCCCCCACACAAGATAAGATAAGATAAGATAAGATGCGTTCGTAAACATTGGTATATTTCACAAAACACAGTAGCAATATCACATAATATAAATGTTTTTATTTTATGAAGAAAGGAACATCAAATACATAATAAACAACAGAATCTTTTAAAACTTGGTAGAAGTGTAGGCCACGGTGATGTTCACAGTTTACCATTCGATTAAATGTTCAATTCAGCATCTATCCTCCGCGGCGAGTGTTCTGAGTTTGATCTCCATATACATATAACACTCAGACTCTATACAACAATTTATATAACCACACAAACTTCTATATTTCTTATCTAGACACAACTCGCGCACTAGGAATAATGCCTGTATCGTGAGGGACTTAACAAATTTTCAAATAACGGACACAAAGAGAACCCAGACTTCAATCACTCATATGCGACACACAATTTTTTGTCCCGTGTAGGATTCGAAGCTACAACACTCGACGTAATGGCATTACCGAGGCGACCACTAAAATCTTTATGTCGTGCAGTATTCAGTTTTGTGTAGGGTTTGAGCCAGTGAACGAAAAAAAAAACAGAAGTATTCTTACTGCTAAAACATGACATCACGGCATCTACACAAAGCAGGCGGGGCTATATAACACCAAACCGTGTCGCCATAGTAACGTATAATGTATATTAATAGGTTTAGGTTTTTGACATTATCAGCAAGTCTGTAAAAGAGAACAGCTAATAGCCATCTGGCCACATTAACAGTAACGTCCATTTTTGAGTAGATAAAGTTGAGTAAGTAGCTATTGGTGTCAATAATGAACGGTCCGTATGAAAGTACTGCTTTCATGTTTTATTTACGTTCACTGGTTTTGAGTCTACATCGGCGTACTGGCTGTAACAGAGCTACCACTTAAACCTATATAAATATATAATAATATCAGCCCTCTATTAAACTGCCCAAGGACCCAGAGGAGGCCCGTGCCCAACGTGCTTCCTCTTAATGTGAGAATGGTTAGGCCATAGCCCACCACTCCGGCCAAGTGTGGGTTGGCAGACTTCATATAATATTGTGAAGAACTCTCAGACTTGCAGGTTTCTTCATTATGTTTTCCTTCACCGTTAAAGCGATCCATAATTAACTATTTAATACGCATATAACTTCGAAAAGTCAGAGATGCGCGCATTGGGACTGAACTCGAGACCTCTGCGTAAAATCTATACCTATTTTTATTTTAAATTTCATATTTCCCATTTCCAGATATCTAAAACTAAAAGATCTTCAGAAGCACGTTTACAAAGCTCACCCGAAGACCAAGAGGAAGAAAAAGGTGAAAGTTGAAGAAACAGAGCCGATGGACGACTCGGAATAGACCTTATGTTTGAGGCATAAGGTACATTATTGTATATCGACTACTCACGAAATTGCTTCTCAAGATTTTGGAGGATATATATAACATGTATCAGAGTAAATGTTTTCTAACGATACTTAATAACAGGCATTGAATTACGCGAGGTGGTGCTGAACTCAGCAAATGTAGCAAGCTACGCGGAAGTGGCTCTGGGCGGAATTCACAGGGTTTCTAACGATGCTTAACCAATACGAATTGAATTACGCGAAGTAATGCTGAACTCAGCAAATGTAGCAATCAAGTATTTTTGGGCGGAATATTTAATAAATAAATATGCCTAATCATACGGCGATAGCCCATGATAGCATCGGACGTGTAATCGAGTTGATCGTGAGTTTGATCACACATATTGCATTACCGTTGTGACTCAAAACACAAGCATTTAACTTAGCTGGATGGAGAACTGTATTAGTAATTTGAAACTCATATTGTTAGTAATCTTTTAAAAGAAAGTAGCGTTGTTACTTTAGTTATATAGAGTAAAATATATGTGCTATGTGTTTACAAGCCTATGAGGGCTCTAGCACACGTGCGAACATATTTGCTGAGTTCAGCACAATATTGCAATAACATTTAGAGTGATACTTATTTCTTAAATAAGTTTTCTTAACGTGTTTACCAATCTTTAAAGGCTCAAAAACATGTTTGCGTAAATATTTACTATATTTGCAGAGTTTCGCACAACATTGCAAATATAACCAAAACGATACTTCTACTTTAGAAACGTTTTCTAAATATCCTCTAAAATATTTGAGTAACTTTTGAGAGTATATTACATAGCAACGCACTAAGTTTACATATAAGTAACACACCTTAGAATAGATGATATCAAGACAAGTAATTAATTATTTAGTTATTATAACCCGATTGTTATATGGAAATAAGTATCTATCGTATATTAACTACCCTTATAAAAGTATTACTATAATCTTACTTAACCCCTTGACTACCAAATTAACACTCGAATGTTCATGAAATTTTTGGACGAATACGGGAACATCGCTCATGTTTTTCGATACCACTTATAGGGTTAAGTGTACAAACGAGACGCTGCTATATACAATGTATAGATCTATCTCTTACTTTCGCATTTTAAACATGCTAAATAAAAGGTCTGTTTAACGAAAAGTGCACGGTTTCAAGATCAGAGGTATCAATCGGGCATAACCAATACAAAAAGGATTCGTTATGCTGCCAGCGCAGGAATGAAGTAAGGTTACAATAATACTGCTACAAGGATAGTTAAGACACATTTGATGATTGTTACAGCTATCAAATCAATATTAAACTATGCTATGTGCTTTTAATACTCTCTGGAAGTTTAGGTTAGATTTAAACATTTTATCTGCGGATATTAAAATTGGACATATTTTTCATAGATTATGTGTTAAAAATTAACTGTTCGTAGGTAAAACATTCGTTCCTTAAAAAGCTGAGTTACTATTAAAAATCTAGTCGATTTAGCTTCAAACAGTTTAGTTTTGACATATTTTATATAGAACATGTGTCAAAATTGAACTGTCCATAGGTAAAACATCTCTTTTCTTAGATAAGTCGGATCGTATATTAAAGAAAATTGTCATTTTAGCTACGAGCAATGCATTTTAAACCCATATTCTATGCAAAATATGTCAAAATTGAACTGTCCGTAGGTACAACGACCCGTCCTTGATATAGAGACCGGGCCTATAGGAGCTGGACCTTACCGGGGTAGCTATTCGTGATGTATAAGCATCAATATTAAATTTTGCTGACTTCAGCACAACATAGCGTAGCACAGTTTAATGTTGATTGACAGCTTATACGATATATACTCGTAACACATTGTAATACAAATCTGTTAAATAACTGACAAAACAAAACTTGTAATTTTTTGTTACAATTCAGACGACCTCTTAAGTAATAACAGCGTGAAGATAGTATTGTTACAAGCCAGGAACAATACTACTAGGCTAAACGATCTAGCCTTTCCTCGCAGCCGCACTGTATATATAATATCAGCCCTGTATTAAACTGTCCCACTGCTGGGCACGGGTTGTCAGCGTGAGAAGGGTAAGGCCCACCACGCTGGCCCAGTGCGGGTTGGCGGACTTCACATACCTACGAGAATATTACGGAGAACTCTTGGACATGCAGGTAATTATCGCTCGCTTTAAATGTAAAGGAAAACATCGTGGGGAAAACTGCATGTCTGAGAGTTCTTCGTAATAGTCTCGAAGATATGTATGTGAAGTCTGCCATGGTATGGCCTAACCCTTCTCACACCTGCCACTGCTGGCAGTGGGACGGTTTAATACAAGGTTGATATTCTTTTATATTATAATTGTCTGAGTTGTGATTACAATCGGATCGCAATACGTGTATTTGTATGTTAACTATGGAGTAACGATGTCTAGGCAGTCACAGTGTGTCACCGGTACGACCCGGTATGATACTGGTACGGCACCGGTACGACATCGGTACGACATCGGTACGATACCGGTATGGACTATACACGATAAGCTTACGATCCGCAAAAGTTGCGACTCCGGCACGATGTTATTAAAAAATTCACGTCATTTTACGTTTTTCGTTTTCTGTAAATATTATTTTTTTATTATTATTATTATTCTTCTTTATTAGTATTATCCCATACTTGTCTAGCTTAAGGTACTTGTAAAATAAAATAATATATAATAATAAGAAATTATTATGTTGTCTAAGAAATTGACTTTTAGTAAAAATGTCTTATTCCCGTCTAGAGTAATTTTTATTTAGTTAGAAAGCTAACAGTTTTTAACCGATAATATGTTTTAATTTAATTTTAGTATAATAGATTGGATCATGATTTTATATTCAGAAGGTTAAGCAAAGGTACATCACATTTAACAACAGACATGTTTCTTATCTACTTTGTTCGTGTATTAAAGTACCCTAAGTCCATTTTCAGGACTAAATATGTAGATATAGCTCATTTCTTATACCTACTAGTCCATATGGAGCGATAGCTTAGTGGACTACCACGCAGAGGTCTCAAGTTCGACCCCAAGGAATGCACCTCTGTCTTCTCGAAGTTAAGGAAAACATGCATGTCTGAGAGTTCTCCATAACGTTCTCGAAGATATGTGAAACCTGCCAACCTGCACCTCACACTGAGAAGAGGCCCGTGCCCAGCAGTGGGACAGTCTAATAGAGGGCTCATATTATTATACTAGTAAATCCACGCGTTGTCTTCTCAATAGCAGACGTGCGTGTTTGTCTGTTGAATGCCCCTCTTTGTAAAGACCTATGCGAAAAAAATGGCTTCAAAATATACTTCTACTTAATCCTTTGATGATATAAAATCATGATGTTGTGAAATAACGCATATTTGACATTCACGTGCCTAACACAACCAACGAGAAAGTATTTCGGTATTATTGACCCTATGGTTCTTTTATTGCGTCTGGTGGCAGAACAGTCAGCTTAAATGGTAGTTACCATCGCTGATAGATAGGTTTTATTTCTTTACTACAGATCTGGCAAGGGAACACAATCAAGATGTCTGGCATCTTGATTGCTACCTTAAAGGAAGGGGAATAGAGGAAAGGAGGATAAAATAGAGGAAAGGGGGATAAAATAAAGGGGCATAAAGAAAAGGGTCAGTAAAGGAAAGAAAAAACAGAAATAGAGGAAAGGGGGATAAAATAAAGGGGCATAAAGAAAAGGGTCAGTAAAGGAAAGAAAAAACAGAAATAGAGGAAAGGGGGATAAAATAAAGGGGAAATAGAGAATAGGGGCAATAAAGGAAAGGTGAAATAGAGGAAAGGGAAATAAAAAGGGAAGTAGAAAAAGAGGAAATAGAGGAAAGGGGAAATAGAGAAAAGAGGGAATAAAGGAAAGGAAAAATAGAAGAAAGGGAAATAAAGGAAAGGGGAAATAGAAGAAAGGGGAACGGGGCAAGAATGGCTGTTCTGTCATCCAGTCGGAATGGAAATATTCTGATAACGTGGTTGATAATACGAATGAGTACGGTTGGTTCCTTTCTATCAACCATTTTGTAGCTTTTAAGGTTACTCGTCACCAATTGGTATGGTTTGGTTTTACAACCAATGTGTTGGCGTATTGGTAGCATGGTATGTGTACAAATATTGGTGATACATGTCAATCACTGCCAAGTCGTTTCTTTTGTTTTTCGCTTTAAATTTACGAAGGTTTTGCGTTGGTCATATAACGCCAATGTTTGTACAAATATTTGGTAGTTTCACAGCTATGTTAAGTTCGGTCACAAGTACCAGTTGAGAGGTTTAGTGGGATTCTTAACTTGTAGCCTGACTAAGGAAGCATCTTTACTGAAATCGACAGATATGAAAAACTTGTAAATAGGCCTGATGACTGAAAAAAAGTTCTAGTCCGTCTTTTAGATAAGCAAAAGATATGGGACACGTATTTTTCTTTTGTCCCACAAACTAACAACAACAAAGATAAAACGCGTTTAAATTTCGTGTTACGTCACTTGTTGGTACAAATTTTATGAGACAGTGACGTCACAAAACCCCACTGCCTAATTTTAATGCGTTTATCTTAGTAAATTTTTTATAAACGATAAAATAGGTGTCCAATATGTTTTGCTAATCTAATCGATGGCCTAATTAGATTCATTTATTTTTAACCCAGTCATCATGCCTATTAGGTACTATATGAAAGAATGACACGGTGTTTATAACGCTGTCTCTTTTTACCCAAAGTATGCTTGCAATAATACTGCTGAAAAAATCATGGTGGACCTTTTTAACATTATCTGCAATTTTTCTGTAAAGTGAATGTTCTTTCTTAGTCAGACTGAATTTAGTTAAGATCCCACGGTACCCAAAAATCTAATGCATATTGTCAGGCGTGCGCAGTAAAAGAATGTTGGGAATAAAGATATCTCATTGTGGTTTCAATTGTTATAAGTATGCAGAACGATTATAATTGTGTAATTTATTTAAACTATAGCATTCTGCTGATATGAAAAACACAAAAAAATTAGTCTGTAAGGATCGGATCGGAATCAGACGTAAGGAGACGATATTTCGGGGAATAACGTTGTCAAAAACAAAAATTATGTTGTAAATCTTTTTTGTTTCGGAGAAAAATTTAGGTATTTTAGCTAAATATATTTTTAATATGCGGTAAATTGAGATTAGGTCCAGTTCAGCGATATTTCGTATGGTTTAAATAAATTATAGTAATTCGAACTAATTGCTCTGTGTAAGTCTTTTAATACCAATCGTAGAATAAACCGCGAAGAGAATTCAAACGCATGTGGCGTTCAAACTTTTATCTGGACAAATTTAATCTCTTCTATGGAATAAAACACATAGTTACAAAAATACAGAATTGGAACGTTTTTGAACCAAGCCCACTTATATTACTTTCTTTCCCACCTCGGCTTAACACGGGTAGTACAAAATCCTTAAATTATACTCCTAAACCTTCCTCATGAATCACTCTATCTATTGGTGAAAACCGCATGAAAATCCGTTCAGTAGTTTTTGAGGTTATCGCAAACAGACAGAGGCGGCGAGAGACTTTGTTTTATAAAACGTAGTGACTAGGTTACCTGCACAATTTCATCTGCGTCACATAAAAGAAATTTTCGCCGTTTTTGCAACATTTTTCATTGGTGCTCCGCTCCTATTTGTCGTAGCGTGATATTATATAGCTTATAGCCATCCTTAATAAATGGTCTATCCAACACTCAAATAATTTATCAATTCGAATCAGTAGTTCCTAAGATTAGCGCATTCAACCAAACAAATGAACTCACAGTTTTATAATATTTCTATAGATATCAGTGCATATTTTATTTCGGCGTCATTTTAAAGTGGGGTTCTGTAGCTGTGTGTTCTATGTTTATGGTTTTAACTACGATTTATATTAAAGGTGATTAGTTTAAGTATATAATTCTTAAGTAGTTGTAGTTCTTTCTCCGCGTATATGTAAAATATTTTATATCATAATTATAAGTGCTTAGAATATCCTGACATTGTGTTTTTAGTTCAGTAAGTTGTAGTTTTAAGTGTTCGTTTTAACGTCACTGACATTGATATTAGGACTATTTACGAGTGTCGGTCAGGTAGCACTAACGGTCCCGCGTTCGATACCAGCCGGGGAATATTGAATTAGAAATTTCTGAGTAGCAATTTGGTGATTAGGTATTAAGACCTAAACATGGTTGGGGCAATGCGAGTCCGATACACTTCTATTTATCCATTAGAAAATTCTGAGCGGAAAATTTTATTGAATTAGAAAATTCTGTGTTGCTTTATGGAGTTTAGGTCTTAAGACCTAGACAAATCTGGGGCAATGTGAGTGCGATACACTTGCTTAAAACTATATGTAATAATGCCAATAGAAGTGTAGAGATATTTTGTACAGATATGTTGCACATATATTATCTTCGTACTGCTAGAGATTAAAGGATATAAAATTATCTTATGTTTACGCGAACGTTATACATTGAAATTAAACTACTTTACATGGAATTTGTCGCGTTGTTTATTTAAAAACACTTTTATTACATAATTTTGAACTCTAGCACTACTATTATTGAATTTTACTACAATTTAAATTAATTAAAACTATTTATATTAAAGTTTACACCTTGCCCCGACGTTTCGGTTGCTTTGACGCATAGCTTACATTTTCGTAAAGTTTAATAATAGTAGTGTTAGAGTACAAAATTATGTATGTGTGTTATGTATGTGTAATAAAATGTTTTAAAATAAACAACGCGACAAATTTCGTATAAAGTAGTTTAATTTTAAAGATTCAAGGTTATTCTGAAAGGTCAAGTGTCATAAGAGAGCTGTCATTTGAACAGGGTCTTACAAAAAGTGGAGTAAGCTTCATCGGTTCCTAAGGTGATATTCTTGCAATCTGGCCGCTTGAAAATTCTCGCGGTTCGTAAAATAGTTAAATATCAATGTTCAGTGAAATATATCAGACGTTATTATTAAATAGTTAAAAAGTTTTATTATAATTTTAAATGGTGGGGAGATGTCTTTTGTCGAATATTATAATAGTTATAATATCATTTTGTCAATTATTTTGTAAACCTTAAACTTCCCTTATGAGGTGTGTATTAGTTAATTCCGTTATAGCACTTGATGTGTCTCTTTCTGATAAAGGTGATAGGAAAAGGACAACAAGCTGTTAAATTAGACGATATAAATTGCCACTGTCGTCGTCTCGGGTTCGAATCCCGGATCGGGCCAACAACAAGGTATTGGCTTTCTCCGATAAGAAGTTCTCATTAGCAGCCTGAAGTTAGGAAGATGGCGGTGTTCACATCCACGTGCCTCGGAAATCACATAAAGCCGTTGGTCCTGTGCGGGATCTCTCTCCGGTCGTGTTGGCTTGCCTCCCATCGGATCATGAGTATGGGATGGAGAGTGCACTTGTGTTTGCGCACACTCTTGTGCACTATAATATCTCCTGCGCAGATGGCCAGTCTCCGTTAAGATTGGCGGCCGTGACCAAAATTCGGTTTGAAAGTTTTTACCTTCCTTACCTCTTGGCCAAGGGGATTTTAAAATTAAAGAAAGGATTAAATGAAGCTTGAAATATTGTTATTTTATCCTTCGCGGACTTAACGTCACTTGCTATAATAAACCACTTAGTATAAAATTTAATTGAAATACAATAATACATAAATTAAAATGCAATCCATGGTTCTGTAAAAATATTGTAAAGTCGGTTAAGAAAAATGTCCACCACTATTGAAAATGTTTCTGTGGGATCTATTATTGCTAAGGTTGACTTTTCTAACGGAGTGTAAGAGATCTTAGACAAGGAGGTTGTTGTTAGCTGTGATAATTCAAACTTAAGACTGCGCCAAGCGTAAGACGCGTTTGGACTGAATGATAGAGCTCGATATTCAAATCGGCGCGTGGCCGCCATAATATGTATCTTTATTGTCAACCAATAACATAAATATCTGGGACGGACAAATTGTAATATAACTATTTATGTTTCGTTTAAGCTGTAAAATAGGATAGATTTCTACTGATACAATCTAAAAATCACTTAACGCTAGCTTACGTTTTTGCATTTCTCGTGCAAATTTACGTAATTTTGCAAGCGTAAATATTAATTATTTTAAGTTTTTTACACGGAGTAATTGTAAACACATTAATTGTTATGGGAAATGTAATATTTTATATTTGTATTAAACAAAATGTGTTGATTTTATCAACTTAACTGTGACCGCCTGTTTTGGCACATTTCGCTCGGCGCATTCTTCACACATGACATGACATAAATATAATACATGATACAGAGAGCAATGGTCACTGACGTAATATTGGAAGGGGAAATCGACCTTGTTGTTTCATAACGTTCAATTGAACCTCAACCGTAGGGTGATAGACCACATTTTTGGCCGACTGAACTTATGAATATTTTTCTATTACAAGGTATAAAAATGGAGATATAAGAGTTAAATTGAAAAATACTAAAATACTAAGGGCCTGTCCTACCACGTCCAAATAGCATTTATCTATAAGATAAAAGTCTCGCCGTCTCTCTTCTTTAACTTAACAAGAGTGAGACAGCAGGCTATTTATCTTTCGAATAAATTTTACTTTAACTGCCTCCGTGGCGCAGCCGTAGTGAATGCAACTGCTGTGCTTGAGGTCTCGGGATCGAATCCCGGGTCGAGCCAAGAAAAAGTTATTGGATTTTTCTGTTAAGAAATCTCAACAGAAACCCGGAGTTAGGAAGTTGGCGGTGTTAGACACCCCCGTGCCTCGGAAAGCACGTAAAGCCGTTAGTCTTGCGCCTGATCTCTCTCCGTTCGTGTCGGATTACAGTCCCATCAGATCATGAGAATTAGGGAACAGAAAGTGCACTTGTGATTGCGCACACGCTTGTGCACTATAATATCTCCTGCGCAGATGGCCAGTCTCCGTTAAGATTGGCCGCCGTGACCGAAATTCGGTCTGGAGGACATTATTGTTACTTGATAATGGTGAAACTGGCTGTAATAATCTTATGTTACCTGTGACATTTTTATAACTTACTTGACAACTTTTGTTCTATCACTATGGCTTTTTTTTAAGTGGTCGTCTCGCCACTACCACTGCTCCGAGTGTTGTGGGTTCGAATCCCATATGTGGCAAAAAATTGTGTGATCTACAAAATGGTGGTTCCGAGCCTGGATATTCTTTGTATCTGTTGTTTAAATGTTTGTAAAGTCCCCCGTGATACACGAATTATTCCTATTGCGGGAGGAGTCATTTATAATGTACCTATTTGATTTTTTATACATAAATACTAATATTGATATTGCTTGCTCTAATTTTTAATTCTCCGTGAATCGAAGTCTGGATTCTCCGCTCGGCAACGCAGCTCCGTAGATTCTGGATACTCTTACTGGTGCTTGATAGCCGCCCGGGCGACTCGCGAACGCGAATATCGATATGAGATGCTTCTAATGCTCGCGAACCGGCCCGCGAGTATCCTACCGACTGCGCCAATTACGTAAACTGCAGCCGAAAGATCGAAAAAAAACCAAAGTTACTTATAAAAACTAATTTAATATAAAAGAAATTACAATTAAAGTAAGTGAAACCTATTCGATGCCAGAATATGGAATGAATACAATATAATAAAGAAATAATTAACAAAAATGTCGAATATCGCTGAGTAGGGCCTCGTGGTTACGTGGACGTCATCGGTGATGTCGAAATCGGCTGCGTCGGCGACTCGAAATCCGGTGCATGTCATATATGCTGTTTCTATGCACTTTGGTGTAAACGGTAGAAATAGCTGGGTCGGCGATATCCATTAGGGTTCCGTACTTAACATGCACGACTAAGACTTAAGACTACCCGCAAATGAAAGCAGAGTCGTAACCGAACAACACACCGCGGGGATAGGCAATTTGCGGGAGGCAGAGGTTGCATGTTTAACTTGTTAACTTGTCAATTGATGGAATGCCTGATATAATTATAAAACTATTGTGTCTGGCCACCGGTGTCTCGCTGCGATTTAATCCTAACTAATATTATAAATGTGAATGAGAGTTTGTTTGTTTGTTGCGCTTTCACGCCTTAACTACTCGGCCGATCATCATGAAATTTTATATACACGTTGTCAGGGGTATAAAAAAGGACATAAAGTACCTCTCATCCAGAAAAAAATCATTAATTAACTGTCCGTAGCTAAAACGACTTGTTTCTCGATCAGGCCTCGCTGCCTTGAATGGTGGGTGGGTCGCTGGAACTAAAACTTAAACTGACTAACAAAAAATCCTAGAACAAGAAAAATACCACCGAACTAATTTGACAGCCGGCTCTCCTTTTCTTCTTTAAGGTATTAAAAAGAGATAGAACATACCACAAAACTAATTTGACAGATGGCTCTTTTGTTCTGTAAGGCATTAGAAAGAGATGGAAAATAGCACTAAACTAATTTGACAGCTGTCTCCTTTTCTTCTGTAAGTTATAAGAAAGAGATGCAGTATAGAATTTTAGATTTAGTTTAGTTGATACAATAAAATGAAGAAACATTTTTTAATATTTTTCGGATTGAATGCGATGTCCACTGCGAGCGATAAAATATATTGTTAGTTTAGCTTTTATAGATTTGATATGTCGTCAATTGAATAACGGCGCGGTGTCGCTCTTGGCTATAAACTAGTTTCTATAGATGGTGTGTAGTTGTTTTTTCTGAGAGGCAAAGCTAGAATCTATGTATAATAATATAATATTATAACCATTTTATTTCGCGTGGCATAGACGTATAGACCTTATAGACTAACATACATACAACAAACTGTCAACTGAATTTCTTATTTCTTGTTGAAAATTAACAATTCATATATATTTTTTATTATGATTATGGTCCAATTACGACGACTGGTACACAGCGACACTTCGAACTATTATAAGTTGAACGCTGCGAATCGTGCGAGAGAGTGCGTTATATTTTTGTTACGCTCTATCCTTACCATTACATCGACACCACTATGCTTTGTCCCTTTCCGAAAATTCTCTATTTTGTATGTAGCGTAGTTATGCGTATATAGGGTGTCTAACTTGATGCGTAGCCGGGTGTACATCCTAACTAATATTATAAATGCGAATATAAGTTTGTTTCCTTGTTACGCTTTCACGCCTTAACTACTCGACCGATCATCATGAAATTTCGCATACACGTTTTCAGGGGTACAGAAAAAGAAATAGGTATGTATACCTTTCATCTAGAAAAAAAAGTATAGTTTTCGAGCGAAGCTGCGGTTAAAAGCTAGTATTTTATATATGAATTTATGTTATCAATGTGAATTTTGGCATTTACGAAAGCAATCTTTAGAATACTATTTTTATAGCTAGTATTTGAAGATTAATTTATATTTATTTTTAAATTATGTGTCTTCTCGTATAGCTTCGCTTCTCAGTGGAATACTATAGTATTTTTTAGTTAGTAGTAGATGTTTTTTTTCAGATTAATGTAAATAATAAGAAATGTTTGATGTAAATAAGTTTACTAAATAAATTAATATGTCAAGTCTAAAGTGGCCTTTTTCCCTTAAAGTATAACTAGAACGAAAAGCACACGAAGAAGTGTTAAGTAGTTCATGAAGAAAAAAAATTCTTAGATCTCGATTGCTGCACCACCTGCTGGGTCCAATTGTCTGGCCCCAATCAAGTACACAGGAAACATTCCAATCAGTCCAGCCGTTTAGGAGATTATTGAATGCACGAAAGGCGTTATTTCTGACGACTGGTCGCCACACGGGACAGAACTTTGTGTGATCCACAAATGGTTGTTCCGAGTCTGTGTGTTCTTTGTGTCCGTTGTTTGAATGTTTGTAAAGTTCCCCGTGACACAGGCATTATACTAAGTCCCCCACTCGGTTGTCTTTTTCAAAACTGAGAAGTAGGTAACAGCTGGACTAAAACGGTTCCGCTAAAATGCATTCTATCTGTATAAATATTAATTTGTATGATTTGTTTTTGGTACAAATAAAGTTTATTGTTCTCTTTATTTCCCTATTTTACAATAATAATTATATTTTTAAGCTAGCTGGCCCACGCAACTTAGTCTGCTTCACATAAGATAATTTTCCCCGTTGTTGCAACATTTTCCATTGATGCGCCGCTTCTATTGTTCATAGCGAGATGTTATATAGCTTATAGCCTTCCTCGATAAATAGGCTAGCCAACACTAAAATAACTTTTAATTCGAACCAGAAGTTCCTGAGATTAGCGCGTTCAACCAAACAAACAAACTCTTGAGCTTTTAATATTAGTATAGAATAAGTAGGTACTTCACTTTCTTACATTATAATATCACGCTACGACCTATAAACAAAATGTAAGATAGATAAAATGTAGCAAAACGGGGTAAATTCTCTTATGAAGTAGACGAAGTTGCGTGGGTCAGTTAATTTATTATATAAAAGAAATTGATTTGATATGAAAAACTATTTATATTATGATTAATTCCGGTAAGTTATATCGCCGACATTATATTTCTTTATTCAATGCATGATAAACATTATGTTAATTTTTAAGAATTAAATGTTATTTTTTCCTTGTACAATATAACCTTGTGTTAAATTGACCTTTTATAATTTAATTATTTATATTTTATTCTGAATAAGCAACAATATAATTTTCGATTAAGCATCTAGCGAAAATACTCGGAAAAAGTTAGTTGTCTGTGTTTGTTTTTGTTCATTATTTTACGCACAAGAGTAATATTATTGAGAAAACTGTATCAAGTAAAATTGGTTGCTTAGGCATTAGTATAAATATTTTAGTTTGGATTTAAGAAAGAGTAGCCATGTAGTGGGGGCATCTTGCTATCTTTCTCATACAGATACTTTTAAATGGCGGTTACGTCAGAGTTTGTATCGAGAATCCTTTTTCTGTCGTTTGACATTTATCCCTAATACCAACAGTCTGCCATGCTGCAGAGGGTCTCGGGTTCAAACCCACGTCGCGCACCTCCGACTTTCGGAAGTTATATGACTTTTCGAAATTATGTGCGTATTGATTGACAATTATCGCCTGCTCCGTGCCTCGGAGAGCACGTTAAGTCGTCGGTCCCGGCTGTCATGAATATCTATGGCAGTCGTTATTGGGAAGTCAGTGCCCTATAATATCCTGACACTGGTCTAGCCTTAGGGTTTCGTTAGCCTGTAAAAACGGATATCCAGTCAAATCCGGTTAAACTAGAAAAGCCGACCCCAAGTGACTTGGGAATAATAAAGGCTAGGGAGAAGACTAAATTTGAAACGTTTGTATCTTATTTATGTTTGATTTTTTTTCAGATTTCAAAAAATATTATTGCTCGCTTTAACGGTGAAGGAAAATATCGTATGGCAACTGCGTGTCTGAGACTTCCTAATAATGTTCTCGAAGATATGTGAAGTCTGCCAACTCGTACTCGTACACCGTGGTTGGGCCAGCATGGTGGTCTATGGCCTTCTGATATTGAGAAGAAGCCCGTGCTCAACAGTGGGGTAGTTTAATACAGGGTTATATAGACCTATATTACAATAAAACATTATGTTACCTATCGCATTAAGGAACAATGATAGATTAATTACATAAGCTAAATTCATTTGACATAGTAAAGCCAGAAGTTTTCTTGTTCTTACATCCGAAGAAGCAAAGATGCTGTGTCATACACAACTACATTCTTAGATTTAATTAGACTTAATATAATATACCTACCTATACAATGAGATTGCCATACCTAATATATCATATAGCATCATTAAGTATTTACTTTCGGATTTGAATAGTCAGTAATAATGGTGTAACGGATGCAACACTTCGTACACACGGCTACACATCAAGTTAGACACCCTATATACGCATAACTATGCTACATACAAAATAGACAATTGTTGGAAAGGGACAGTGCATAATGGTGTCGATGTAATGGTAAGGATAGAGCGTAACAAAAATATAACTCACTCTCTCGCACGATTCGCAGCGTTCAACTTCTAATAGTTCAAAGTCCAAACAGTCTAGGCTGATGTGTCGCTGTGTGTACGTGAGTTGTACAATACTAAACTTATAATTGAATGGCGATTTAAAAGAGTGGCCGTGAGTTTCTTACAGGTATCTTTTCATAGGCCATAGGCTTAACCTTTTGTCTGAACCTAGCAACTAACATTAATGTAAATTCAGTTACTTTGCTAAAGTCATATATAAATTTTGACGTTCATAAGTGTTACTTTGTGACCTAAATGAATAAATGATATTTCAGTTTGAACACGTGAAAAAGACTTCAAGTTAATGGTATGCTCGCTATGACTTTGTCCACTGCGCTTGTCGGGTCACGTGTCTTAATATTGCACTATACAGGGTGTCCGGTAATTAATGGATAACCTGGAAATGTCTTATAGTGGAACTGATGGCCGTTCAGAAAAATATGAAAAAAATCTATCCTAACTACTACCTGAGATATGTTTTTTTTAATTACCATGTATAACTTTCTTGTATACTACGACCATAAATGAATGAAATCCATCGGTTTTTTGTTGTTTTATTATTAAACACTAATTATGCTAATAGATAGACAGTCAAAAGTATGCTATGCTAATATAGTTTGCACTTTTTAATAAATATTTTTTAATTTTTTTTTCATTTTTTCTGAACGGCCTTCTTTTCTACTATAAGACATTTCAAGGTTATCCATTAATTACCGGACATCCTGTATGTATACCTACAGATAATACATTTTAACAAATCTGTACATAGAAAACATTTAAGAAAAATTATGTTTCTTTAGAAGTATAGCAGCAATACAACTATTTTAGAAATTTTGACTGTCTGTATGTTTGTTTGAAGCATGGGATGTTGCGCACCAGTTTGAAGTGCACCCGTTCGAAGCGCACCAAGATTATTCCACACAGCGCATCCGCTTGGTGCGCAAATATTAAATATATTATTTTCTATTATGTTTTGCCCACCAGGGATCATGGACCATGTAGTTAGGGGTCTTAGCGAATAAACATACATGTACATGTTTCATCGGAATACGCCGCCTAGAAGTCGAGTACTTATATGACATTTTTGATACAGCGCCTAGGAGCAGTGACAACAAACAATAGGAATGAATGAAGGATCGGAGAGAGATAGAGATGTAAGCCTTCTCTACATTATGCCTTAAGAAAAAGCAAAGTAACAAAAATATAGATCAAAGTTAACGCAGACGTGTATAATGTTTCCTGGAATACATCATCACCTACTGTGTACGGACTTAGTGTATTTCTGTTAAAGTAAAATCAAGACAACTAAAGGCAAAGCACTAACTTCAAAATATCGTACTAAGTTTTAATTTTTGGGAAATCTGCTGTTACGTTTTCTATTATTACTGCTATTTTTACGTTTGTGTCTTCTGAAAATGCAAAGAAGGAAAATAAGTATAGATAAATACCTACTTCGAGATATCACGCGTCTGGAGTCGCGGGCAAAAACTTGTGTATTTAACATAATGCTTCGCTGCTAAAAACAAAAATAAATAAAACACAAACCTAGAACGCCGAAGATATCATATATTTAAAAAAAATAAAAAGCCAATTGCTTAAATACCAAAGCACAAAAATGGACAAAGCAATTATCGTATAATTGCAAACTTTAAATATTTTTTGTTTTCTATGACCTACGTGAGTGTTCTTCAGTCCATCTTTAACAATATACTTTCTAAGACCAATGCCCCAAACCATGATGAACTCATGTAGATCTACAGCAGCAACATCACAGTTAAAGATCGCTTTGTCAGCAGCACTCATTCTGTCGATCATATCTCGGAGATTGTCGTCTTTGAAGTTCCATTCATTGCTTAAAAAGTAATCGTAAACCTTCCCTAGTTTATCCAGCTTGCTGTATATGTCGACAAATCTGGAAAGTAAGAAGATAGAAGTACTGGTTTTATACAGGGTGTCCAAGAACCTGGCGTCCAACTGGATTCCCACGATGCCCCAAGTTCTAACAGTACTCAGAAAAATATTTTAAAAAATCCACCCCATGTACTTACAGAATTATACTGATTTCAAAAAAAAAGGGGAAATGAGCACCTGTGACATACTTTTGAATGCTGTGACTGCTAATGCTGATAATTTCGATATTTCTTGGAGGTTTTGTAATCTAGGGTATTGCTGTGTCTAAATAGAATGTAAAAATAAAGTACTTATTGTACCATTTTAAAATAAAATATTATTTTAACTAAAGGTGATATGGAAAACTATTGAATTTCGCAACTTTGACCGACTGTAGTGTAAAAAAAATGTACCAAAATAGTATGGCAAGTGACGTCAAATTTTGACGCGTTTATTCCTCTTTTTAAAAAGGTATAATACTTACACATTAATTTGAAAAAAAAAAAATTTTGATAATATTTTTACTCAACAACCCAATTTTTACGATGTCTTACAGAATTCTTAGAAAGAAAAATTTACGACGAATTGAATCTAACCTCTAAAGAATTACTGTTGTATGCTCATAAAAATAACAACAGGCCTCTCAAAAAACAGGTTAGACCGTAAGGGACGGTATGTGCATGCATCTCACCATAGTGATTCGTTATTACAACAGGAGGGAGCAAGACAGAAACTATCTTTGCGATTTGCTGGTTCTTCTTTATGGTACCCCATTATTCAGGTAAGAGTGAGGGAGAAAAAGGTTAGAGGTGCGAGTGAGATAGATAGTGACGCTATCTGGGATCGTGCTATTTAGGATAACAGTACGGTCAGTACGCGTCACTGCCTCCTGCCGTTACTACGCACCTCTCTCTTATTGTTACCATTGATCACGTACTACGATTTAAAGCTTTGTTTATTGGACTCGATTACTCTTTGTGCTCTGGACTTTGAAACGAACTCTTTACGACGACCTTTGCCTGTGTTTGGACAGTTTGTGTTTTGTGTGTGCTACCATGGCGACCTACACTCCGCAAGAATACGCAAATATGCACTACATTTATGGAGAATGTAGAGGTAATGGACGAGCTGCAGCGAGACTTTACAGAGAAAGGTATCCGAGGGCTACGCGATATCCCGACCATCGAGTTTTCATTAATGTGCACAGATCACTATGTGACGGGCGGTTCCCCAATCAAGTAGCTGGTGAAGGACGACCCGTAAATGACTTCATACGCGATGAAGTTTTAGAGGCGGTGTCGGCAAATCCAAGCATCTCTGTGCGAGGAATAGAAGCTGATACGGGGATACCGAAGAGCACAGCACACAGTATTCTCCAAAAAGAAGAATATCATCCGTACCACGTACAGCGAGTGCAAAGTCTTTTACCTCGAGACTATCCGAGCCGAGTCGCGTTTTGTGAAACAATCCTGCAAAAACATCGAGAAGACGAAAACTTTATCGACAAAATTTTGTGGTCAGATGAATCTACATTTAAGAAGGATGGCTACATGAACCTACACAACTTGCACGAGTGGCATGTGGAAAATCCGCACTTGATGCGAGAAGATAGATCCCAGTACCGGTTCAAAGTGAACATGTGGACCGGTATTCTCTGTGGGAATATTATTGGTCCATTTGAGATGCCCGAGAATTTGACTGGCGAATCATATTTAAATTTTCTTCAAAATGATTTGCCAAACTTACTAGAAGAGACCCCACCAGATATGTGGTTCCAACACGACGGCTGTCCAGCACATTTTCGCGTATCCGTTAGAGAGTTTTTGGACGAGCAATACCCGAACAGGTGGATTGGGCGATCAGGAACAATCCCGTGGCCAGCCCGCTCACCTGACTTAAATCCGCTGGATTTTTTTTTCTGGGGAACTATGAAGGAGCTCGTTTATGCGAAGCCCATTAATGACATCGCTGACCTTCGTGAGAAGATAACACAAGCAGTGCAGGTGATACGTCAAAAAAGTTACTCGCGAAACATAAAGCGGTCCTTTTTAAGGAGAGTGAGAGCTTGTATTGCCGCGGGTGGTCAACATTTTGAACATTTATTGTAATAAAATATCTTTAAACTAACATTCTTTGCTTTTATTCTACTGGGAACCCATCTACCTGTGTGTATTTCCTTCTTGCTCACTCTTGGAACCGAAGTAAATAATAGTAGTAACATAACAGTTTCTAAGATAAGAAAGGGTCCGACAGTTACCGTTAGTAGGTAGGCACTTCGTAAAAATTGGGTTGTTGAGTAAAAATATTATCAAAATTTTTTTTTTCAAATTAATGTGTAAGTATTATACCTTTTTAAAAAGAGGAATAAACGCGTCAAAATTTGACGTCACTTGCCATACTATTTTGGTACATTTTTTTTACACTACAGTCGGTCAAAGTTGCGAAATTCAATAGTTTTCCATATCACCTTTAGTTAAAATAATATTTTATTTTAAAATGGTACAATAAGTACTTTATTTTTACATTCTATTTAGACACAGCAATACCCTAGATTACAAAACCTCCAAGAAATATCGAAATTATCAGCATTAGCAGTCACAGCATTCAAAAGTATGTCACAGGGTGCTCATTTCCCCTTTTTTTTTGAAATCAGTATAATTCTGTAAGTACATGGGGTGGATTTTTTAAAATATTTTTCTGAGTACTGTTAGAACTTGGGGCATCGTGGGAATCCAGTTGGACGCCAGGTTCTTGGACACCCTGTATACATTTTAAATCAGTAGGTTTTAATCGAGAGTTTTTCCTCTAGGAGGAGACCGTTACACTGACGCAGAAGTCTCGATTCCAATCTGATTTTTCCTAGTTATGTGCGTACCTACATATAATTTCTTCATGCTTAAAAAAAAAACGTCTCTCGCACTAGTTATAATTCCTGTGTCCATGGGTCTTTACAAACATTCATACAACGGACACCAAGAATACCCAGGCTCGAAACAACCATTTGTGGATCACACAAATTTTTGTCCCGGGTGGAATTGGAACCCACAGCACTCGGCGCACTGGCAGTCGCGAGTGGACCTCTTAGTTCATAAAGAAAAAAAATTCTTAGATCTCGATTGCTGCACCACCTGCTGGGTCCAATTGTCTGGCCTCAATCAAGTACACAGAAAACATTCCAATCAGTCCAGCCGTTTAGGAGATTATTGAATGCACGAAAGGCGTTATTTCTGACGACTGGTCGCCACACGGGACAGAACTTTGTGTGATCTACAAATGGTTGTTCCGAGTCTGTGTGTTATTTGTGTCCGTTGTTTGAATGTTTGTAAAGTTCCCCGTGACACAGGCATTATACTAAGTCCCCCACTCGGTTGTCTTTTTCAAAACTGGGAAGTAGGTAACAGCTGGACCAAAACGGTTCCGCTAAAATGCATTATATCTGTATAACTATTAATTTGTATGATTTGTTTTTGGTACAAATAAAGTTTATTATTCTCTTTATTTCCTAATTTTACAATAATAATTATATTTTTAAACTAGCTGGCCCACGCAACTTAGTCTGCTTCACATAAGATAATTTTCCCCGTTTTTGCAACATTTTCCATTGATGCGCCGCTTCTATTGTTCATAGCGAGATGTTATATAGCTTATAGCCTTCTTCGATAAATAGGCTAGCCAACACTAAAATAATATTTCAATTCGAACCAGAAGGTCCTGAGATTAGCGCGTTCAACCAAACAAACAAACTCTTCAGCTTTTAATATTAGTATAGAATAAGTAGGTACTTCACTTTCTTACATTATAATATCACGCTACGACCTATAAACAAAATGTAAAATAGATAAAATGTAGCAAAACGGGGTAAATTCTCTTATCAAGTAGACGAAGTTGCGTAGGTCAGTTAGCTTATTATATAAAATAAATTGATTTGATATGAGAAAATCATTTATATTATGATTAATTCCGGTAAGTTATATCGCCGACATTATATTTCTTTATTCAATGCATGATAAACATTATGTTAATTTTAAGAATTAAATGTTATTTTTTCCTTGTACAATATAACCTTATGTTAAATTGACCTTTTATAATTTAATTATTTATATTTTATTCTGAATAAGCAACAATATAATTTTCGATTAAGCATCTAGCGAAAATACTCGGAAAAAGTTAGTTGTCTGTGTTTGTTTTTGTTCATTATTTTACGCACAAGAGTAATATTATTGAGAAAACTGTATCAAGTAAAATTGGTTGCTTAGGCATTAGTATAAACATTTTAGTTTGGATTTAAGAAAGAGTAGCCATGTAGTGGGGGCATCTTGCTATCTTTCTCATACAGATACTTTTAAATGGCGGTTACGTCAGAGTTTGTATCGAGAATCCTTTTTCTGTCGTTTGACATTTATCCCTAATACCAACAGTCTGCAATGCTGCAGAGGGTCTCGGGTTCAAACCCACGTCGCGCACCTCCGACTTTCGGAAGTTATATGACTTTTCGAAATTATGTGCGTATTGATTGACAATTATCGCCTGCTCCTTGCCTCGGAGATCACGTTAAGCCGTCGGTCCCGGCTATCATGAATATCTATGGCAGTCGTTATTGGGAAGTCACTGCCCTATAATATCCTGACACTGATCTAGCCTTAGGGTTTAGGCCGTTAGCCTTCGGGTTGCGGAGGTCAGGTGGCAGCCGCTCCGTGTAAAAACTGATATCCAGTCAAATCCGGTTAAACTAGAAAAGCCGACCCCGAGTGACTTGGGAATAATAAAGGCTGGGGAGACGACTAAATTTGAATCGTTTGTATCTTATTTATGTTTGAGTAGATTTCAAAAAATATTACATTGAATTATGTGCGTATTGTAGTTAATTATTGCTCGCTTTAACGGTGAAGGAAAATATCGTATGGAAACTGCGTGTCTGAGACTTCCTAATAATGTTCTCGAAGATATGTGAAGTCTGCCAACTCGTACTCGTACACCGTGGTTGGGCCAGCGTGGTGGTCTGTCTTTCTCATACTGAGAAGAAACCCGTGCTCAACAGTGGGGTAGTTTAATACAGGGTTATATAGACCTATATTACAATAAAACATTGTATGTTACCTATCGCATTAAGAAACAATGATAGATTAATTACATAAGCTAAATTCATTTGACATAATAAAGCCAGAAGTTTTCTTGTTCTTACAGACATCCGAAGAAGCAAAGATGCTGTGTCATACACAACTACATTCTTAGATTTAATTAGACTTAATATAATATACCTACCTATACAATGAGATTGCCATACCTAATATATCATATAGCATCATTAAGTATTTACTTTCGGATTTGAATAGTCAGTAATAATGGTGTAACGAATGCAACACTTCGTACACACGGCTACACATCAAGTTAGACACCCTATATACGCATAACTATGCTACATACAAAATAAACAATTGTTGGAAAGGGACAATGCATAGTGGTGTCGATATAATGATAAGGAAGTCGTAACAAAAATATGACGCACTCTCTCGCACAATTCGCAGTGTTCAATTTCTAATAGTTCAAAGTCCAAACAGTCTAGGTTGATGTGTCGCTGTGTGTACGTGAGTACAATACTAAAATTATAATTGAATGGCGATTTAAAAGAGTGGCCGTGAGTTTCTTACAGGTATCTTTTCATAGGCCATAGGCTTAACCTTTTGTCTGAACCTAGCAACTAACATTAATGTAAATTCAGTTACTTTGCTAAAGTCATATATAAATTTTGACGTTCATAAGTGTTACTTTGTGACCTAAATGAATAAATGATATTTCAGTTTGAACACGTGAAAAAGACTTCAAGTTAATGGTATGCTCGCTATGACTTTGTCCACTGCGCTTGTCGGGTCACGTGTCTTAATATTGCACTATACAGGGTGTCCGGTAATTAATGGATAACCTGGAAATGTCTTATAGTGGAACTGATGGCCGTTCAGAAAAATATGAAAAAAAAACTATCCGAACTACTACCTGAGATATGTGTTTTTTTTTAATTACCATGTATAACTTTCTCGTATACTACGACCATAAATGAATGAAATCCATCGGTTTTTTGTTGTTTTATTATTAAACACTAATTATGCTAATAGATAGACAGTCAAAAGTATGCTATGCTAATATAGCTTGCACTTTTTAATAAATATTTTTTAATTTTTTTTTCATTTTTTCTGAACGGCCTTCTTTTCTACTATAAGACATTTCAAGGTTATCCATTAATTACCGGACATCCTGTATGTATACCTACAGATAATACATTTTAACAAATCTGTACATAGAAAACATTTAAGAAAAATTATGTTTCTTTAGAAGTATAGCAGCAATACAACTATTATAGAAATGTTGACTGTCTGTATGTTTGTTTGAAGCATGGGATGTTGCGCACCAGTTTGAAGTGCACCCGTTCGAAGCGCACCAAGTTTATTCCACACAGCGCATCCGCTTGGTGCGCAAATATTAAATATATTATTTTCTATTATGTTTTGCCCACCAGGGATCATGGACCATGTAGTTAGGGGTCTTAGCGAATAAACATACATGTACATGTTTCATCGGAATACGCCGCCTAGAAGTCGAGTACTTATATGACATTTTTGATACAGCGCCTAGGAGCAGTGACAACAAACAATAGGAATGAATGAAGGATCGGAAAGAGAGAGAGATGTAAGCCTTCTCTACATTATGCCTTAAGAAAAAGCAAAGTAACAAAAAATTAGATCAAAGTTAACGCAGACGTGTATAATGTTTCCTGGAATACATCATCACCTACTGTGTACGGACTTAGTGTATTTCTGTTAAAGTAAAATCAAGACAAATAGAGGCAAAGCACTAACTTCAAAATATCGTACTAAGTTTTAATGTTTGGGAAATCTGTAGTAACGTTTTTACTATTATTACTGCTATTTTTATGTTTGTGTCTTCTGAAAATGCAACGAAGGAAAATAAGTATAGATAAATACCTACTTCGAGATATCACGCGTCTGGAGTCGCGGGCAAAACTTGTGTATTTAATATAATGCTTCGCTGCTAAAAACAAAAATAAATAAAACACAAACCTAGAACGCCGAAGATATCATATATTTAAAAAACATAAAAAGCCAATTGCTTAAATACCAAAGCACAAAAATGGACAAAGCAATTATCGTATAATTGCAAACTTTAAATATTTTTTGTTTTCTATGACCTACGTGAGTGTTCTTCAGTCCATCTTTAACAATATACTTTCTAAGACCAATGCCCCAAACCATGATGAACTCATGTAGATCTACAGCAGCAACATCACAGTTAAAGATCGCTTTGTCAGCAGCACTCATTCTGTCGATCATATCTCGGAGATTGTCGTCTTTGAAGTTCCATTCATTGCTTAAGAAGTAATCGTAAACCTTCCCTAGTTTATCCAGCTTGCTGTATATGTCGACAAATCTGGAAAGTAAAAAGATAAGAGTATTAATTTTATGTTTTAGATACATTTTAAATCAGTAGGTTTGAATCGAGAGATTTTCCTAGCAGGAGACATTTACACTGTGACGCAGATTTCTCGATTCCAATCCTAAGGCACGCACCCCTGATTTTTCTTAATTATGTGCGTACCTAAATATAATTTCTTCATTCTTTAAAAAATAAAACGTCTCTCGCACTAGTTATAATTCCTGTGTCGCGGGGTCTTTACAAACATTCATACAACGGACACCAAGAATACCCAGGCTCGAAACAACCATTTGTGGATCACACAAATTTTTGTCCCGGGTGGAATTCGAACCCACAGCACTCGGCGCACTGGCAGTCGCGAGTGGACCTCTTAAACCGCTACGTGCAGTTAGTTAGTAGAATGACCATTATAATATCAGGTCTGTTTATGAACTATCCTCTTGCTGAGTACGGGCCTTTCCTCAGTATGAGAGGGCTAATCCGCAGTCCACTAATCTACCACGCTGGCCCAGTGCGGGTTGGCAGACTTCACACATCTTCGATAACATTATGTAGAACTCTCAGACATGTAGGTTTCCTCACAATGTTTTCCTTAACCGTGAGTAAACGATAATTAACTATTTAATACGTAAATAACTTTGTAAAGTATGAGGTGCGTGCCTTGGAATTGAACTCGAGACCTATGCGTATTAATTAGTTAATTATTCATCACTTGCTTTAACATTGAAGAAAAACTTTGTGAGGAAACTTGTGTGTCTGAGAGTTCAGTATGTTCTTAAAGATATGTGAAGTCTGCCATGCCGCACTGGGCCAGCGTGGTGGACTATGACCTAACCTTTCCACACTGAGAAGAGGCCCGTGCCCAGCAGTGGGACAGTTTAATACAAGACTGATATTCTTATGAATACTTGGTTTTTTATGAAATTGAAATCAGTTGTAACATTTGTATAATTAATGCTAATCAGAGACGATTTGGAAAAGGCAAGGTTAAGTAAGAGCAGGTACTTTAAATTGAGGTGCGAAACAGATAATTTCCTCCAGACCGAATTTCGGACACGGCACGAGAGAGATCAGGCGCAGAACCAATGGCTTGACATGCTTTCCGGGCTACGGGGTTGGCTAACACCGGTAATTTCCTAACTCTGGGCTGGTATTCAGATTTCATAACAGAAAATCGAATAACTTTTTGTTGGCGCGACCCGGGACTTGAATCCGAGACATAATGCAAAGCAGTTGTATTCACTACCGCTGCGCCACGGAGTCAGGGCAGGGCAAACGTACATTTAAAATTGGTTATTTTTCAAATTTTGCAAGTTTTATGAGAAACCAATGCGTTACATATGTTACTTGCCAATAATGCATTTTTCGTAGTATTTCGGCATTGTTCGTCTGACGTCGTACAATTCTTCGTAACTATGGTTACATATACCTTATTTATATGTAATAAAATAAAGAAAACAATCTAGGAAGCTTAGGAATATCGTCAATGAAATAGTATAGTTAAGTAAATAATAATTTGTTTGAAAAAGATAGGTAAATTAACCTGTATAGCCTTGGCAAAATCTAAATGAAATGTCACTATAAGGGTAAAGTTATAGACGACAAAATCCTAATAACGATCAAATTTAAAATTTAAATCCGTTATGGTCGAATTTTGACCACTAGGCGATCGCTAGTAAAGTAAGTAAATATATTATAGGTGAATATATAGTTTTTTTAGCTTTTATGTTCTATAATTAGGTATGAAATTATATGTTTCACAGTATTTGTGCCGAGTTGAAGTATTAGTAAGTAATTTTTTTTTGCTTACAACATTTTCATTATTAAATTGGTCGATGCAGCTCAAGAACTTGGATGAATGGCTTATACAACAATTCATCCTTGAAGTGTCGATAAAATAATAATAAAAGAACTAAATAAAACTTAAATAATAATAATATTATTATTAATACTTACGAAGATATTTGCTTCGGTTTCTTCCCAATTATCTTGCACACGATATCCAGAAAATATGCCGGTATATAATGCAAGTACATAGACATGAACCAGTACAGTATCTTATTCTTTACTTCCCACATGCCACCTTGCCAAACTGCATCGGGAAAATATATATTCGATTTTTCTTTCACTACCGTCTCATTAATCAAACCTGAAAAGTAGTTATATTGCCCATAGTACAAGCTCTGCTTAGTTTGGGCTTGATGGTGTTGTGTGTATGTGGTAGAATATATTATATATTATTTATAACGTTTCAAACAGCATCTTACCATATCTCAAGTTCCTTCTAATTGTGTATACAGGGATCTTATAATCGCCGTCTTTCCGTCTCTCTGTAGAGTCCCATGCAGCGGCAATGATTGCATTATTCACATAATCTACTGGAGCCATAGCTAAATGGACATTGATATCAGCATGAAACACATGTATGATACCCAGACATGCTCCTAAGTACACCTGAAAACATAGAAATGGATGACGTCTTTGCTCGACCCATAAGAAAAACCTTTAGAGCTATTCTTAACAAGCTATTCCTTATCGTTATTGTTATCTAGCTATCCCTCGGAAACAGTACGTTTTCCTGGGTGAAAGTTACCTTATGTCCTTTTCTGTACCCATGACAATGTGTGTGCGGATAGAGGTTATGTTAGATAAGTATCAGTACATTTCCTGGATGGAAGGTACTCTGTCCTTTGCTCTTCCCTTGATATCGTGTATGCGAAATTTTATGATGATCGGCCGAGTAGTTAAGGCGTGAAAGCATAATAAACAAACAAACTCTTTTTCGCATTTATACAATTAGTTAGGACTTATTATGTTCACACTACTGCAATAAACGTTGTCAGGGATACAGAAAAGGCCATACGGTACCATTCACCCAAAAAATAACCGTTTCTGAGGGATATAAATTAATTGGCAGAATCTACATGCAAGGGAAGCCGTGGGCAAAACCTAGTTAGTTATTATAATAACTTACCCCGCTAGGGCCAGCTAATGTGGTGATGTCCAACCATCCAGGACTTGGTTCGTAGTACGCGGGTAGTACTGCAAAGATAAACAATATTAACAAAACATCAATTTCAAATGTACAATTTCGCCATAAATTTTGGCGTAGTGATCGTTTTGCACGAATTGTGTGATACGACACTTTTCAGAATAATATTTTATTAGGTGTCGAATCGCAATTTTGAAAAAGGGTCGATTTGCACAATTTATCTAGATTTTAGCTATGTTTCTGTTTTTATTTATTTTATTAGTTTCGTTTAATTTGTATGAAAACGACAGTAAATTCGTGCAATAATTGTAATGGTTTAAGGTAAACAAAGAAGTAAAGCAATTATTTTATAGATATATTTTATATCATTACTTTTTTGCTATAGTGCAATTATTTGCATAGAAAACAAAGGAATGCGTCTACGTGGACTAAAAGCTGGTTATATGTCCGCTTAAAGAGCGTGCTCGTGAAATTCTGACACTGATCTTTTCACTGACTTAACATTTTGCTGGAAACTGGTAACTGCAAATGTGCTCTTAATATTAAATAGAATCTGCCAGCGGCTTTGCTTACGTTAATGTAGGTCAGGTTAGATTAGATTAGGAACAGTAGGTACTACTTTCTGGATAAAAGGCACCTTATGTCCTTTTCTACTTCTCTGACAACGTGTATGCGAAATTGTATGATGATCGGTCGAGCAGTTACGGCGTGAAAGCGTTACAAACAAACAAACTCACTTTCGTATTTATGATAATAGTTAGGATCTAGCCCAGCTTATTTGAACTTTGACTTTCTGCTACCAAAGAGAACCATAATACAATTCTTTATTTGATACTAAAGAAATAATAAAGTGAAGTACCTATTGGAGGTCTCACGACACACACAGGCAGTTCGCCAGCAGAAGTTTTGAGTAACTCTTCAGCCAGCGCTTTCGTGAACGTGTAAGTGTTCGGCCAGCCTTCGATCAAACTGAAATAAATATTATTATGTCAATACTAATAATTAACTTTAGGAACAATCTTTACCAAGTACAGAAACCATCGGTACCACTAGACCCATGGTGACGGTGATGGCATGTCTGGTATCAAAATACTGGTGTCACTGGTCTCACATGGGTACTGGGACGAAAAAGTGTGAATTGTCCAATCACTGGTCAGCAGCATGGGACTATTGGGATAGACAGAAAATATTTGATATTCTAGAATGCCTTTTTCTTCTTAGTACCATATCTAACTGTAGACATGAAATCTGTTTAAAATATTTAAATTCAAGAGACAAAAGCATAAACTAAATATGCAATAGATAAGGCATCCAAATATATGTTTATAATCACAAAAAAAATATTTGCAAATAAAAATATTAATAATTTAAATAATTTATTTTATTTTTATTATTTATTTTACATTTCTTTTTATAGTCAACATCAGAAATCTTTGATTATAATAATAATAATAATATTCTATCACATACACAACACCACCTAGCCCAAACTAAGCAGAGCTTGTACTATGGGTACTAGACAATGGATAAACATACATATACACTTTTTTTTGTAAATACATACATATTATACGTAGAATATTTTATATAATTTAGGATAAAAGTCAAAATACTGTACAAAAGTGTCATTATTTAAATCTATATTCATAGGACTTCTCGGACGTTTGGTAATTAAACATAACACATTTTTTTTTATCCTTACCTATTAAGTTTAAATTATACATATAACGATCCTCTAAGCTTTTAATCATCATCATCATTGGTCACAACATCTGTTGTAGATGTGTGTTGCAGCGATTGTGGGTTTACGGATTGCCACATTGCCATTGATAGCTATGTAGCCCTATTGCAGCACGGCATTTCTTGCCACAACAAACACATATAAAGCATAAGTCTGTAGGAGATGGTAAAGTGCACCGGAATCTTTTCTGCTTTAATATAGTCAAGATTGATAATATTAACTGCAGATATTATGTCATCAGCAAAACTAATGAGTCTAGCATCTAATATACAGTTTTTTATATCCTCAATTTTGTCATTTAGATACTGAATGATAATATTATGGCTAATACTGATCCCTGGGGAACACCGCCATGTTTCTTCTCTTTTCACTACATACCTGATCTCTATATCTATATTTAGGTATGATGCACAGTAGCACGATAGAGCATTGTTTACACACAGTCTTTACATACAATTCTTTTTATTATTGTCTGTCAAAATGACTGCACTCAGCCTGATAGTAAGCAATCGTGTAGTCCACGAGCAGAGTCCTCCACATCACGTCCTCACATGAACTGGTGCCAAGGTCTACAGACCTTTAGGCCGTCAAAGTACACTTTGACGGCCTAAAGAGGCACTTGATGTACCCAGGATCGAAGTAAGAAGAATAACACGGGCCTCAGCAGAGATTTCCACCTTTCAGCAGTTCGCCAAATATAAGATGTACTTACTTAGCGGTAATACTGTCAAGTCTAGCGTTATCTACTTGTTCAGCGAGTGCTATCATGGCGTCAGGAGGCACTGGGCTCGGGTAGAACTGCTCCCGCACTTCAGTATTGATCCGGTCACGTGTGGCGTGTGTGAAAGCAGTTGACACGTGGACCAATTGTCTGAAATAATAGCAAAGCTTGTTAATCAGTTTATTACCTATTTATGTGCACAGCGATAGCTCGATCTCGAGGCACGCGCTTATGACCTTCCGAAGTTATATGCGTGTTAATAAATTAATTATCGCTTGCTTTAACGGTGAACGCAAACATCGTGAGGAAACCAGCATGTCTCAGAGTTCTACATAATGTTCTTGAAGAAACGTGGAGTCTACCAACACGCTGATGATGCACTGGACCAGCGTGGTGGACTATAGCTCAACTATACTCACACTGTGAAGAGGCCCGTGCTTAGAACTGGCTCAGCGTGGCAGATTATTGCCAAAACCTTATCACACTAAGAAGAGGCTCCATGGCTAGCAGTTGGACAGTTTATATAGAGAACTGATATTAATAATAGGTTTTATTCACTTCTGCTTACCCTTTCAGGGGTATAAAGGCCTGAGCCTATGATGATAAAGTGTCTGTAATAGTGACTCACTTGAAGTTGGTACATTGTCTGGCGAGAGCGAGCACCTCCCTGGTCCCTCGAACGTTCGTCAGTGTCGCCACACGCAACGGTTCGTCGAACCTCACTGTCGCAGCCGCGTGAATTATAACATTCACCTAGAAACAGTACATAATATGTAAGAAGCTTTTCTTGAATGTATGTCGAGGGTCATATAATGCCTTTATTATTTAAACTAGCTTTTGCTTGCGTTATCTTATCTTGTGTGGGGGCCAGTCAGTACAGACCGGCGACACTTCGACCCAGTGGGATCTTTTGTGTCGACTTCCCCAATACCGACTCCCATAGATGTTCATGGCAGCTGGGACCGACGGCTTAACGTGCTCTCCGAGGCACGGAGCAGGCGATAATTGTCAATCAATACGCACATAATTTCGTAAAGTCATATAACTTCCGAAAGTCAGAGGTGCGCGACGTGGGTTCGAACCCGAGACCCTCTGCATTGCAGTCTGTTGGTCTCCCCACTGAGCTATCGCTACTCTTTTTTTGCTTGCGTTAATGTAGATATTGTTTCTATCCCTCGGAAACAGTACTTTTTTCTAGAAATGTGTTTGCGAAATTACACGATAATCGGTGGAGTAGTTCAGGCGTGAAAGCGTAATAAACAAACGAACTTACATTCGCATTTTAGTAAGGATTGCATAAAACTAAAGTAAAAATCCTAATAAATATTCTATATGTGAATGCGATAGAAAAAAATAACTGTTCTTGACGGATTTATATTTATTGAGAAAATTTTCATTAACTCGAGCGAAGATACTAGCAATCTAGTTCCTCCGTGGCGCAGCGGTAGTGAATGCGACTGTTGTGCATGAAGTCTCGGGTCGGGTCAACAAAAAGTTATTGGGTTTCTCAGTTAAGAAATCTCAATAGCAAATCGGAGTTAGGATGTTGGCAGTGTTAGATACCCCCGTGTCTCGGAAAGCACGTAAAGCCGTCGGTCCTGCGCCTGATCTCTCTCCGGTCGTGTCGGATTACCGTCCCATCGGCTCATGAGAGTTAGGGAACAGAGAGTGCACTTGTGTTTGCGCATACACTTGTGCACTATAATATCTCCTGCGCAGATGGTCAGTCTCCAATGAGACTGGCCGCCGTAGCTGAAATTCGATCTGGAGGACTTTATTATTATATATAAAATAGCGATCCGCCCCACCTATACCTTCCTCAGGAATCACTGTGTCTTATGAGACAGAGTGATTCCTGAGGAAGGTATAGGTGGGGCGGATCGCTATTTTATATATAATAATAAAGTCCTCCAGATCGAATTTCAGAAAACCAGAAAACAAAAACAGAAAACAAAAAAAAAGAATTTGTGAAAACCGCATGAAAATCCGTTTAGTAGTCTTTGAGTTTATCGCGAACAGACAGCATGTATTGATGCACAAAGACAAAACAGTTTGAATGCATGCATGGCGTAGTGGTTTATGTAGTCGCCTCGTTGCTTTACACCAGGTGTTAGATCTCCACATGAGACAAACATTTGTGTTCCGAAAATAGTTGTTCCAAGTCTGGGTGTTCCTTGCATCCATTGTATGTACAGTCCCCACGACACAGGAATATTGTTCGCTTAAAATAATGAATGCAATGATCCAGGGCCTCATTGGAAAATTTCGGGAGCTACGTTCATTATATTTTTAAAAGTTAACTCCGCAGGATTTAATGCGTGTGACTGTGACGTGTGACATCAATCCTGTATTATCTTTCTTACACAGCTGACGCCTTCACATCAGTCGTTAACTTACAACAGCTTAATATAGCAACTATAACAATGTTTCTGCAATAGGTATGAATTCAATGATCATAATGTTATTAATTATATACACGGTGCCCATTTAATTAATTGCAGTATTGAAATCGGTGAATTAATTAACAATACGATGAATACATACAATTCTTGCTGTTATCGGTAATACCTAAACATTTCTTGCTAGACATCTTCTACTAGATGTGTTTTATTAAAATATCCATTTCTAGCTGACCCGCGCTTTTCGTCTGCTTCATATATGAGAACTTTCCCCGTATTGCAACATTTTTAATTGCTGCTCCGCTCCTATTAATCGTAGCGTGATGTTATATAGCCTATAGCTTTCCACGATAAGGCTATAGACTATGCAACACTGAAAGAATATTTCAATTCGAACCAGTAGTTCCTGAGATTAGTGCGTTCAAGCAAACAAACAAATAAACTCTTCAGCTTTATAATATTAGTATAAATTCATGCACTCAATCCCGATAATGAGTAGCCGCCTATCATAATTATTACTATTTAGATGCGTCTAATAACTATGGTTTTGATAATTGTTTTAAAATATCTTTCGCTGCTAGAAATGCGGTTGTATATTTAATATCCATATACGTAGATTTAAATTTTGCTTTTTAAAAAAGCCATGCATGATGCCAACGACTATAGAAACATTCAAGCAACTTACACAAACAACACCCATACTCGAAATAACTACCAGCAGGTCGAATTTTGGTCGCCATTAATTGAATTTTTTGTTCCTAAAATGTTGGGAATTGAATCTAAAACACTCGACGCAGTTGCAGTGGCGGGGCGACCACATTAACCACTACGTGTAGTAAATCTATCTCAATTATTGAAATCAAAAGCTACTAATATTATAAAGCTCAAGAGTTTATTTGTTTGGTTGAACGCGCTAATCTCAGGAACTGCTGGTTCGAATTGAAAAATTCTTTTAGTGTTAGATAGCCTATTTGTCGTGCAAGGCCATAGGCTATATAACATCACGCTATGACTAGTAGGAGCGGAGCAGCAATGAAAAATGTTGCAGGAACTTCTCTTAAATGAAGCAGGCGAAGTTGCGTGGGTAAGCTAGTAGTATTATATTATCTGTGTCACGGGTAAACCGCAGTTTACGTGGAAGAAGTCACGGTAAAATAGTATACCTACTTTAAAAGACGCCCCAATTCTAGATGATCACAATTTCTTTCTACAATCGTCTACATGTTATTTATAGAAACACTAGATTATTCCCGCGGATTTGCTCGCATTCATTTAGGTTATGTAACTAAATTTTCATCCCTCGGGCACTGTAATATATTTCTGGATGAAAAGTACTCTATGTCCTTCTCTGTTCCTCTGACAACGTATATGTGTTACGCTTTCACGCGTTAACTGCTCGACCGATTGTTATGAAATTTCGCATACACATTGCTAGACAAACAAAAAAGGATATAGGTTAACTTTCATCCAAAAAGAAGTACAGATACTAACCTTTCTTTTTAACCTTGCGTAGTGTATTCACGCATACCTCACCGCGCGAATAGTAGGGAGTATGTCGGGCTCACCCGAGAAAAGATGGAACGTTTCGGATGCTACTGACTAAACTTACTACGTTGTGCCAACTCGCTACCTTGTAAGGTGGGTGGGTACTATTACTAATCTACATATATAACAGCATGGTAACAGGTTACCTCTTGTGCAAGCATCTGCCAGTCTTCGTCGCTGAGTCCAAGTTTGGTGTGAGCCACGTCTCCCTCTACTGGCACTATCAGCTCTGCGAACTGCGGCTGCTTCTCACGGAGAGTATCATACACCTGCAATACCATTAAAAAGTTATATCTGATGAGCATGATGTAACAATTAAAGAGATTGACTTGTAACATTTTGGTGTAATCTATCGAGTTTTCGTAACTCAAACTAAAGACTGACTTGTAACGTGCGCAGCGTGCTCCACTCGACTGTCTGTTTTTCGCAAGTCCCTTTGTGTGTTACATTACAAGTCAATGCAGGTCGCATCATCGCGAGAGCAAGTCGCAAGCGCAAGCCATCTCATTTTGCACTCTCGATTTTCGATGCCTAAGTAAAAATTATATGGGGCAATGAAAAACTCTTTTGTTTATCGATAAATACAAAGAAAAGCAATTTTATGGGACCCTACCCATGCAAATCATTTTAACTAATTAAAAAAAGCGATGCGTTGGCAGAAATAGACCATGAAGTCGAGAAGGCTAAGAAAAATCACCAGTTTACTTGCTCGTCTCGAAGGATACAAGTCAGTCTCCAGCTTAAGACTGAGATACCAGTCACCAGTGATTTTAGCAAAGCTAAGATTTCTACTGTAAATATGGAATTAAAATAATATACATAGTATCAGGCATGTATATAAACTATTCCACTGCTGGGCACGGGCCTCGTCTCAGTGTGAGAAGGGTTAGGCCATAGTCCACCACGCTGGCGTACTGCGGGTTGGTATACTTCACATATCTTCGAGATCACTTTGGAGAACTGTCATGCATGCAGGTTTCCTCACGATGTTTTCCTTTACCATTAAAGTGAGTGATAATAAAATTAACTATTTAATACGCACTTAATTGCAAAATGTCGGAGGGGCGCCTTGAGATCGAATTCGCGAATTCTTCGTGGCAAAAGTACAAGTTACCAACCCTAAAGGTAACCAATATTTTTGTTCATTTCATGCTCTTATTTAAATTAATAGTTAATGGTTTCCTCCGTGACGCAGCGGTAGTGATTACGACTGCTGTGCATGAGGTCTCGGATTCGAATCCTTGGTCGTGCCAACAACAAGTTATTGGGTTTTCCTGTTAGGTTATCTCATTAGCAGCCCGGAGTCAAGAAGTTGGCGTTGTTAGACACCCCCGTGCCTCGGAAAGCACGTAAAGCCGTTGGTCCTGCGCCTAATCTCTCTCCGGTCGCGTTGGATTACCGTCCCATCAGATCATGAGAGTTAGGGAACAGAGAGTGCACTCGTGTTAGCGCACACATTTGTACACTATAATATCTTTTACGCAGATGGCCAGTCTCCGTTAAGATTGGCCGCCGTGACCGAAATTCGGTCTGGAGGAAATTAACTGATTGATCCTTTCACTTACCGGATCTTTCAACATGTGCTGTAGTCTTTCTTGTATTGTCCTTCCTTTCTTTGACCTCGACAGCAAGTAAATCTTCTTTATTGCACATGATCTGCGGAGTACACAAAATGACGTCATCACTTTGACTTCTATGATTATAGCAGTGTCTAACAGAAAGATTGTTATTATATTCCATAATGATGACTTCTACACATCCTAATTAATATTATAAATATAAACTATATTTTGCCTGCGGCTTCGCTCGCATAAATCTAATAATATTAATATAATACCACTTACACAGAACACCATCTAGCCCAAAACTAAGCAGAGCTTATACTATGGGTACTAGACAGTGGATAAACATACATATGTACTTTTTTTTTGTAAGTACTTTCATATTATACATAGAAACACCCAGACCAAGACAAACATCCATGTTCATGCACACAATTGTTTGACTTGTGCGGGAATCGAACCCTCGACTTCAGGCGTGGCAGTCGGTTGCAGTAACCACTAGACGAGGTCAACAATGTAGGTTAGGTCAGCTTAGTTAGTTCTTTTTCAGGACAAAAGGTACCCTATAATCTTTTCTGTTCCCTGAAAACGTGTAAGCGAATTACATAATAATCGGTCGAGTGGTTAAGGCGTGAAAGCGTATTAAACAAACAAACTCACATTAGTTAGTATTTAACCCTCTGTATTGGCTGTTGGGAAACAGGCTTGTTGTTTGTAGTTTGGGGTCAATGTAACACTGTACTTTGAATTTTCTTTGAAATTAAAATAATTAACTGAAATGTTATACATTACACAAACAACTTACTGTTTACGAATTTTAACACGGTTGTTTTTATTAACACTACTTTTAAATAATAAATTAAACTGTTGAAATATTTAAATTGACACTTCCCCGACGTTTCGGTTGCTTTTCAGCAGCCATGGTCACGGGGAGACTAAGATGTTCGTTCCACTGTCTTGAAATGTAGTTATTTCAAAGTACCCGAACAAACGCAGAATGAGCTCAAATTATTATGACGACTCAATGGCGTAGTGGTTAGTGTAACCGACTGCCATGTCTGAGGTCGCGGGTTCGATTCCCGCACAAGTCAAACATTTGTGTGCATGAACATGGATGTTTATCTTGGTCTGGGTGTTTCTATGTATAATATGTAAGTATTTACAACAACAAAAAATTATATATGTATGGTTATCCATTGTCTAGTATCCATAGTACAAGCTCTGCTTAGTTTGGGCTAGATGGTGTTGTGTGTATGTGGTAGAATATTATATTATTATATTATTGTTTGTTCTCGAGCTTTGGGTCGGTATACTGAGTACCTGCCCTGAGACTCTATGGGAAAAGGTGGCTCAGTGCCCCCGCTAACAAAAACTGTATCTCCTAAAACCTTGCTAACTATTGTTGATGTGTGTATTGCTGCCTGTTTTTAAATAATTGGAATGTTTATGTTGGAATCTAATTTGCTGCAATACCTATTTAGGTTTTTGGCTATTACTCCGGTGGCTCCTACTACAATGGGTATTATTTCTGTGGGTGTTGTCCATAGTCTAGTTATTTCTTTCTTTAGTGCATGGTATTTACTAAGCTTTTCTATTTCTTTTGCTCCTATGTTGTAATCAGATGGTACTGTAATGTCTATCAGGTATGTTCTATTTTCTATTTTATTTATGTATATTATGTCTGGTCTATTGTCTTTCTTCTTCTCCCTAGCCTTAATTATTCCCAAGTCACTTGGAGTCGGCTTTTCTAGTCTAACCGGATTTGACTGGATATCAGTTTTTACACGGAGCGACTGCCACCTGACCTCCGCAACCCGAAGGCTAACGATACTCTAAGGCTAGACCAGTGTCAGGATATTATAAGGCACTGACTTCCCAACAGTAACGACTGCCATTTTTTTTTATAAAATATGCACCTATCGATAAAATCAGAAGTGGGATAAGACTCCGTTACTCCTATCCGCTCTTGGTATTCCTGGCAATACAGTAAATTTTTAAGTGTTTGAAAAATGTAAGGTACGCGTATAACTAGGAGTAGCGCGGGTAGGGGTGACACGACGGATCTCCGCGATCAACTCGAAGTAATTCTGGGTCGTCTAACTGCATTGGAAAACGTTACTAGTGTGAACGCTGCACGTGATACAGATGATACAGAGCCACCGTGGCACCGGTGTTTCCTCCTGCTGGTGCTGCCACCGAACATGCGGTGGGTTCCGGCGCTGTGGTGCCCACGGGTGCCGGCACGAGTGCTGTCCCTCCGCCGCCGGAGTCTCATGCGAGCGCTGGCACCGCGGTAACCAAATCGTCAAACTTCGATGCTACGGACAGGATCATCGGCGCGTTAACTGCCTTGTCAAACTAACTGAACGCTAACTGTCTCAAAGGTGACGCCAAGTCCTGGCTTAAAGAGTGGGTAACAAATGATCGTAACTGGACAAACTTCAAAATAGAATTTAAGCCATTGTATGCGAGACGAATCGATACTGCGAGCATCCTGTACGATGTGATGAGCACGAAGTCAGACCGTTATCCCACATACGCCGATTATGCGATGCGTTCATTACTACGTTTGAATATTGTCAAAGGTTTGAGCGACGAATTAATAGTTTCAATTATTATACGTGGCATAATGGACCCTCAGATTCGTGCAGTTGCAACTTATTCAAAGTTATTGCCAAAAGACTTAGTAGGATTCTTCTTTATTTATGTAAATTCAAAGCACTCCCATGATCCTGACTGTGCGTGACTCGCGTGTCGATCAAAATCGGAGAAAACGACCGTTTACTCGTAACAGTAGTTCTAGAAGCGTGAGATTTTGTTCTTGTGGCAAATTAGGTCACCGGTTAGATTCGTCGTTGTGTCGTGTTCTAAACGTTCTAAAACAATAATTCCACAAATTCTGATAGCGTCGACACACCTAGTACTTCATCTAGTAAACCTGGTAGTTATAGCGCACAAAAAAGTCGTGTTCCTTCTGCAAAAATCCAGGTCACGATATAAGTGAATGCTTAGCTAAACAACGTTCCGATGCACGTAAACAAAAAGTTAACTTTTAACGATGTTGTGACTGCCGTCATACAAGGTAAAATAATGACGTGTTGATAAACAGTGGGTCTGGCGTCTTTTTGATATCCACAACAATGGTTAGATATTTTAAGTGTCATCAAATACCTGCTTATAAAGTTTTGCGAGGTATTGGTAGCCAAAATATAGAGTCCACTAGTTACGTCACTTTAGTTGCCGAATTTGATGATATATCGTTAGAAATAGATTTTCTCGTTGTACTTGCATCCTGTATGAATGTGCCCGTTATTATTGGAACGGATGTCTTAAATCGGGAAGGCGTCGCGTATATACGAGTTAATAAACAACAACGTTTGACGCGTGTCGACAAGTCTATTCACGCGAACAGTGTGTTTCATGTCCAGTTGGACTGTCTATCAGCACACCACTTTAGGGTGCTCAGCGTGACAATTTAATAATTGGTACTGCTGTGTCAACCATCAATACCGATAGCATGCACATCGAGCTGACAAGCAACACACTAGTTCTCGACGAGAAGATTAGGGTGCGCAATATTATCAAGGATATGTTGGAGAAAAATATAATATGGGAATCGGAGTCACCTTACGCTAGCCCTATTATCCTTGTTAAAAAGAAAGACGGCTCTGATCGCATATGCGTGGACTACCGTGCATTAAATTATATTAAAGTAAGGGATCGTTATCCATAGCCTCTTATAGAAGATCATATTGATAGACTTGGCAAGCATAAATACTTCAGCTGTATTGACATGGCAACCGGATTTCATCAGATCCGGATTGATAACGATTACATACCAAAAACCGGTTTCGTTACGCCCGAGGGGCATTATGAATACTTAAAAATGCCTAACGGACATACGAATGCTCCTATTGTATACCAGCGGATTATATCGACAACACTAAGATCCTTGATAGATTCGGGCAAGGTACTAGTATACATAGATGACATATGCATACCCAAACTCAAATTCGGTTGATGATGCTCTCACAGATTTACGCGAAGTTACGTTGACGCTAACGGCTGCCGGATTGTCAGTTAATTTAAAGAAAAGCACATTTGTGGCTACAGAGGTAGAGTATTTCGGTCGTAAGATTAGTCAAGGTCAGATTAGGTCAAGTAATAGAAAAGTGTAAGCCTTAGGCTGTTCACCTGTATCCACAAATGTGAAACAAGTTAGGCAGTTACTAGGACTGGCCGGTTACTTTCGCCGTTGTATTGCCGGATACGCCTCTAAAAACGCGCCTATTGCTCGACTTACGTGCAGTGTAGTCCCGTTTGTGTGGACCGAGGAACAAGAGTCAGCCCGTAAACATTTAATTAATTGTATGATGAATGAAACAGTGTTGGCCACACGGACGCGAGTTCCATTGGATACGATGCCGTATTAATCCAAGAGCATTCCAATAAGAAGCGTCGCGTAATAACATACTTTAGTAAGATTACACACGGTGGGGAGCCTCGTTACCGCTCATACGAACTGGAAACTTTAGCAGTCATCAAAGCACTTCAACACTTTCGACAGTACTCGATAGGAATCAAATTTAAAATAGTTATTGATTGTAATGCTCTTAAACTCACCGAACGCAAGCAGGACCTCGCGTCGCGCGTTGGTGGATGTATATGCAGGATTTCCAGTTCACAATCGAATACGGTAAAGGGTCCCAAATGTCCCATGCCGACTATCTTAATAGACAGGCATAATAATGAAATCGACCAGTCTCGCTATGTAGTATGTAACGATTTATTACATTACAAATATACCCCCACTGGTCGAGAACCTAGGTTTTTATGTTTAATACCTAAGGGACATAGGCTTAGCTTACTCCGTATATTTCATTATCAACATGATCACATTGCCTTTGATGAAACAATAGATTTAATACTGAGACAATTCTGGTTTCCTGGGCTACGAACTTTTGTTAAAAAATACATAGGACATTGTCTGACACGTATTTCGTCAAAAAGAGTACCAAGATCCCCACATCAAACAATATCATCATGGATTAAACCAGAGTCCCCTTTCAATACCATTCATGTAGATATCCTAGGTGTTCTTCCTGAATCAAACAGTTTCAAGTTTGTTTTCATTATTGTCGACGTTTAATCAAAATTCTGTTTACTATATGCAATTAACCGACAAGATTCTGACGAAGTGATCCGTGTTATAACGAATGCGCTCTCTTTATTTGGGGCACCTAAATTAATCGTATGTGACCCTGGTTGCACCTTCGAAAGCACTCCTTTTCGTAATTGGGCATCTAATATAGGTAGTGAAATCCACTTTATTACACCTGAAATGCATGGTGAAAAGGGCAAGTTGAGCGCTATTGCCGAACAGTACTAAACATGATAAGGGTTGAAGCCGATAATAAAAGCAACAGCTGGTCTGAGTCGCTCTGGAGGATACAACTAGTTTTAAGCTGTACCAAGCACAAGACGACATACATCGCCGATGCAACTACTCATTGGTGTCGATGGAACGACGCCTGTTATAAGATCCCTTATACGAGACGTCGCCCTTGATAACCCAAGCCCTAAGGGAATTAAGTCGACAAATGGCATCCGAACGTTTGGCAAAAAATAAGGAGACACAAGACGCATATGTTAAAAAACATCGAAAAGTCACCCGATGTTTTAAAGTAAATTACTTGGTATTTGTCGCTAAAGCTGCTCAGATCACTGGCGAGAATACTGGCTGACCTGACAGTCGTAGTCCTGTCAATCTATAGATAGACAGGACAAAATACATTTCACGAAATTTAATCCAATATCAAAACGTATTATCCATATAAAAATACCACTTAAATATTCGACAATTTTGCGGATTCTTCGCAAATTTTCGTTCATACAAACCTTGTCCTGACAATTACAAACACACCAAAAAAAAAACAGCTAAGTCAGCCGTTCTTAAGTGATGCTGCGTCATACATGTGGCAATTGAGTTTTATTTATATAGATTTGGCAAAACTTATCAGTGGGTAAAACAATTCTTTTCTTGATATAGGAACCGGGTTTTAGCGTTTAAGGCCTGGTTTACTTACAGACAGTTAAGATTTGACACATAGGCTATGAAAAGTATAACTGCCCGTAGTTAAAACGACTTGTTTCTTGATATCCGAGCCTAAACTAAGCCACATAACTTTGAAAAGTATATCAAACTAGCGACCTGCCCCTTCGCACGGATTGTTCAAAACCTTAACAAGTTATACATCTAAACCTTCCTCATGAATCACTCTGTCTGTTGATGAAAACTGTATAAAAATCCGTTCAGTAGTTTTGAGTTTATTGCGAACAGACGCGGCGAGGGACTTTGCTTTATGATATGCAGTGGAGTGAACTGTCTGTGGCCAAAACTACTTTTTTCTTGGTACTGGTCTTAAGAGCTGCTGTATCGTCCATACCTTAAGAGTTTCTCAACGAGGTGCTTGCCGATGAAGCCCGAGCCGCCCGTCACGAGCACCGTGGCGCCGCGGTACAACTGCTGCACGCCGGAGTCGCCGCCACCTATCACCGCGTTCATCACCTCCTGGTGACGGAAAGCTTTCACTTCTATCTCTTGGGCAGGATCCATGACTACGATATACACGCTTAATACTTATCAATACACGAACTAATGCTATTCTTTATTACTATTCACTGGCATACAACATATGTTTGTCGCGGAAATTTTTAAATTATATACTATATAGTGAAAGTAACACGCACCTATATATAGACTGCACAATACATTAATAAATTATAATTTATGTGTAACATTTGTATTCGGTAATTAGCTTCCAAATAATTTAGGGATCCACTTTTATTTTGTATAGGTATTGTTTTGTTTACGTTGTTTTTGGCTGATTCATTTACAAATAAACGTCATTAGATAGCGATAATGGGATACCTTTGAACTACAACAAACTGCCTCTGATTTTTCGGATTAAATAGTGAATTATCGCTCGCTTTAATGGTGAAAGAAAACATCGTGAGCAAACCTGCATACCTATCTGAGAGGTGTCCATAATGTTATCGACGATATGTGAAGTGTAGCAATCCGCACTGGGCCAGTGTGGTAGACTATAGCCTAATAGTTCTAACACTGAGAAGAGACCATGGGTCTCTTCTTCTTTTATTGCACAAATATGCACTCTATGCACCTTCAATAGTATTTTTGCCGCCGTGGTTGTAACCTTTAGTGAGTTTTTTAACTAGGGATCTGATCGATCCAGAAAAGGACAGGCCACGCCGTAGGGGCGTGGTGTCTTAAGGTAAATTTGTTTAGAGATTAATCAAATTAATTACAAAGAATAAGTTATATGTGTTAAACAATAATAACTTTCCTACGCGACAATAACCAGGGCGTGGTTCGTCCAAAGGCTTGCTTCGTGGTCCTTCAGGAATTAGGACACTTAGCTTGAGAAGTGAAGCCAGCTGGAAGAGGTCACGATCCAGGACACGATCGGCTTGTATATCCCCTACCGCCGGGCAGAAGGAGAAGAGGGGCACCAGCCACCACTCAGACTGGCGCGCAACCATCATGGCGCGAGTGGTCCGCGTGACATGGTGTCAATAATATCATTTATATCATTCTATCATCTATTATTTCAACAATTACCGTTTAAATATTTTGCAAGGATTTTGTTAAACCGATTATCTTTTGAGAGCATAAAAAAGCGTTCCGATTTGAGTCTTTATTTTTCGTGCGCTGGTAACATACATTTGCATCTCTTCTGTATATTATATCGTTGATCAATACATTGTAATCTTTATACGATGTGCACTTAGATTTTCATCAAAGTGTTATCGAGGGTCTAGAATATTGTATATTGTTATAGCTAATGCCACGCATTGCAATACCTTTGAACCAACTCTGAACAATCAGCTAATTGACAGCATAAACCAACAAAGTAGAGACCTCGACATCGCCTCAGCTGCTATGAGGGCGGTGTGGAGGCTGGAGGCCACTGCTCTTGAACCATGTCTGTTTACCATCAGGCAGAGCGTGGCCATTTTTTTGACATTTTATATAACTAAGGTGGCAAACAAGCATGCGGGCCACCTGATGGTAAGTGGTCACCGTAGCCTATGGACGCCTGCAACACCAGAGCCATCACTTGCGCGTTGCCGACCCTTTAGGAAAGGAAGTGGGAAGGAGAAGGAGCGGGAAAGGGGAATGAGGGTGATTGGGCCTCCGGCACTCTCACTCACCAAACGAAACACAACAGTAGGAATACTGCTATTTCACGTCGATATTCTGTGAGAGGGTAGTCCTTCCCCGGTCGAGCCGGCCCATTCATTCTGAAATCAGCGAGACTTTTGACGAGTAACATAAAAAAGTAAAATAGATTGCTTTATGGTTTCAATTGTCACCATTGCCACTGCGTCGAGTGTTGTGAGTTCGAAATGGAATAAAATTTGTGTAATCCACAAATAGATGTTCCGAGTATTGGTCTTCGTTGTGTCTGTTGTTGGCATGCTTAAGAAGTCTTACATACAGGATTTAATAAAAGAGAGGAAGTTATCGTTTAAAAAAAATTACTTAGATATAGAATTTGATTCAAGCGCCATCTATGTTATATACAGAAATGTAAGTAGCTGATCATTTGGTAAATCTATCAAACTACCATAATTATGAATTAAAATCCTGATCAGAATTATGAATTTTGGAACTATGGTTAAATCAACTATCTTTTAACTATTACTGCTATAAAAAAGTAACATTTATAACAATTTTGAAACACAGGGTCAATCGAAGCCTGAACTACTTCAGATAATTTGACGTAAGTTGAAGTACCAGAAAATTTAAGCGACCGAGAGCGCCATTGGCTTGGTAACACTAGGTACAAATGGTGGAAAATAGACACGTTCTGCTTGAGTGCAAGTGGTTACCGTACCGTTATTTTCCAGGGCTTTACTGGCCTCTAAACGGCGATGGCGTATAAAATACCACTCTGGTTTTGAGTTGATACCAAACATCGTGGGGTGTGCCCCAGATCACTCATCTCAGTCGAAAGATATCCAGTGCTACACATAGGCCTCCCCTAAGGTATTGCACTCAGACCGGTCTAAGGCCACCCGCATCCAACTACCTTGTAGGATCTTACCCCTGCTGCGTCTTCCGGTGCATAACCGCCACTTTAGAACCTTTCTGTCCCAACGGCTCCAGATAACTCTTGCTATATTCTTTACTAGCGACCCGCCCCGGCTTTGCACGGATAGTACAAAACCTTAACAAATTATACACCTAAACCTTTCTCATAAACCACTTTGTCTATTGGTGAAAACCGCATAAAAATCCAATCAGTAGTTTTTGAGTTTATCGCGAACTGATAGACAGAAGCGGCGGCAGACAATGCTTTATAATATGTAGTACACCAATTTGCCAATAGGGTCACCCCTGATATGTAAAACTTGAAACCATAGCTGGCAATACGGGTATAATCTATGCATATATACATATATTCATATATGTATACATAGTGTAATCTAAACACATATATTCAATTGTGTATATATGTAGATTACACTTACATTTTGTAGACTATATATTACTGTATATGTAATTACTGGGAAACACGTGCCGCGACTCTCAAGTGACGTTTTTCAAGCGTGATCTGGTTTTTGTGGTATACAATTTGCGATATACCAGATTTTTATCGCACCTTCGCTCGCGTAAACGCTGGTTGGGTTACAAAGTGTCGCTGATGTAGTTTCAGTTCCAGCGACCCACCCACCATTCAAGGCGAGTTGGCTCGCCGTGATAGGTTTAGTCGGTAGTACCTGGGACGTTCCATATCATTCCCCGGATGAGGCCGACATAACCTCTACGCTCCCCTTTTCAGTGGAGCGGTAAGCGTCAATGCAGGTTAAAAAACCCCAGGTTAAAAAACTATAAATAAAAGTTTAAAAACTATAACCCGACTACGTGCAAATAACAGGGTCTAAAAAGAACGAATTTAAAATTTATATAGCTTATGTCACCCGGGCCAATATTACAAATCTATTGACACATCATTAATTAAAATTCAGTAGTTTAGGCGCTACGGTGGAACATACAAACATACATACCCAGACTACCAAAAGCATTACCCTTCCTTTTGCTATAGCCGTAGTTGGGTAAGAAAGGACAGTAAAAGTACTTTTTATGGATAAAAGGTACCCTATGTCTTTTTCTGTTAACCTGATAACGTGTATACGACATTTTTTCAAGATCGGTCGAGTAGTTAAGGCGTGAAAGCGTAACAAACAAACTTACATTCGTATTTATAATATTAGTTAGGATAGGATAGTATATTAGTCCACCGCGGTTTCAGCCATGTTTACAATTACTGTTCGACTCCCGTACGCTCATAGCGTGATGTTACCTAACCTTCCTCGAGAATTGGCCTATCAAATGCTAACAGTATCGAATATCCAAACAATAAATAACCTCGTGAGTCTTCTTCGAAGAGGTTAATGAAAACACTATGTGGATCTGTGTGTCTGTCTGTCAGTGATAGGCATAGCGCCGGCACCACTGAATCGATTGACTTGTAACTTGGTGTACAGACACCCTCGGTTGAGTTTGAATATAGGCTCTATGGGTCAAAAGACCCCCGAAATATAGGTGTCACAAGGTCATAAGGTCTGGGGATATCCACCAACAGAGTGATTTGGAAGTCCAAGGGAGAGACAATTGCCAAAAAAAGGTCACATGAAGACGAAGAGGTTAAATCCTGGATTTTTACACCCATCTCGTTATAAATGCGAATATGAGTTTGTTTGTCTCGACTGATCATCATGAAATTTCGCATGTACACATTGTCAGGGGTATATAAAAGGACATAGAGTATCTTGCACCCAGAAAAAAAAATGGTGTCTCCAAGCGAGCGAGCCGCAGGCAAAAACTAGTATGATGTATATTATATTAGTTAAGTAGATATATGGAACGATTTTCGCATAATTAGTACGTCAATGATCTGATTAACCTTGTTTAATTAATATGAATACGAAATGTAAATTTTTGCATGACATAGCTTTAATTATAAATAATTTGTTATTTTTTTGACTGATAAACTTTGTTTTTTTATAATATAACTAGGCGTCATGGAATATGCCCCAAATATAAATAAGGCTGTGATAAATTATAAAATATATATTCTGATGAAGGTCACAACCTTGGTACAACATAGTGCTTATGTTGGACGATAGTAGTGCTTAGAGCCAAAGACCCGATTCCCACTCCCCCACAGCCAATAAATGGGCATGCTCATCACCATTAGGAAATGTATTCATAAGATGTTCTCTCAACATGTTGCAGAGCGGCCCATCCCATCGATTCTAAGTAAATAGATCGGATGGCAAATCAGACCATGGACAGGTCATTTTTCAAGCATTCACTGCGTCGGTCTTGTACAACGTACTAACTTGTCTTGTACTAACCATTCTTCAGTGCAGTGGACCGAAGACAGGAACGCCGGTAAACCGACATCACTAATTTTGCGAATGTCGAGGCCACCCAAGCGAACTGGTTAGGTTGCCTGCAACAACACTTAGTCAATTATATCCGTCGTAGCCGAATACGTCCGACTACGACGGATATTTGGCACTACAGCTTGACCTCCCCGGTCCGAGACCTAGAGAAAGACGCAAGACAAGTTGGAAAGGTGTAGTGCTAAAGGACAAGAGGGAATGGAATGTTACTGACGATAATGTCGAAGACAGAGCGCAATGGAGGAGAAAAATAAGAAAAGCTGTCTCCACCACCATGTAGGTTACATAACTAGGAAGAGAGAGAGACTTACGGCATGCCGAATAGTATCGTAATAGTTAGAATATTCAGTGTTTATCGGAAACCAGAAATTATTAATGCAAGACAATAGCCGACCTCATACAGCGCGTTACGTAGACAAGTACGTTTCGGGGGTCAAAGTTCGGCAATTTCAGTAAACAGAAAGAATAATAAATTAACAGCACGGATGGCATGGTGGCTTAAGTGATCGCCTTTTTACTGCCGCCTTGCGATGTGGGTTCGATCCTTAGACGGGACACACAATTGTGATAGGTTGATACAACTGGCTCTGTCACCACTGACGACAAATAGGCAAAATTTTCTCTATTTTCGCCAATAGTGATGATTACGAGTATTTTATATCATATTCTTTCCGAGTTGCATTTTCAACACTGGTGACAAATGATGACATAAACAAAAATACATTTGCCATAGCCCACCACGCTGGGTCAGTACAGATAGGCAGACTTTAGAGTTTACATAATTATCTTTGAAAACATTATATAGAACTCTCAGACATGCAGATTTACATACGATGTTTCCCTTCACCGTTAAAGCGAGCGATAATTAACTATCATATAACTTCGAAAAGTCAAAGAAACGCGCTTTAGTATCCAATTTATGACCTATATTCCTCAAATAGAGCATACCTGAACAAATGCCGGCGGCAAGCAGAGTCAGAGATGAAAATACTGGTTATTCACCCACCCATTTGTTGTTTTTCTTTTCAAAATGAATTTTTAAATTTAAATTCATTGTCTAATGTTTTTTTCTGTCTCGAGTGCCTGCTTTTGTAATTAATTAAACTTATCAAAATCAGCAATCTTCTATAGCCAGTTTAAACATATTTAATTTAAAATTTAAAAAAATAATGTAATTTCAAAATATTGTCTACGGCTTGGCTCGCATAAATGTAGGTAAGGTGAGGTTAATAACTGTACTTTTTATGAATGAAAGGTATTCTATGTCCTTCTCTGTGCCCCTGACAACGTGTATCATGCGAAATTTCATGATGATCGGTTGAGTGGTTAAGACGTGAAGAAGCTTAAAAACAAACGGTGAAGGAAAACATCTTAAAGAAACCTGTATGTAGGTAAGTTCCAGGAAAGTAAAGAGCTGGCGTAGTGGACTATGGCTTTACCGTTTTCGCACTGAGAAGAGGCTCGTGCCCAGCAGTGGGATAGTTTATTTTACACAGAGCTGATATTATTCTATTCTGAGCTATTTCCCGCGTTCCGCTCGAGAGCAGGACTTTGTTCTATTTGAAAAGTACCCTATGTCATTTTCTGCACATGTGACAACATGTATGCGAAATTTCATGACGATCGGTAGAGCAGTTGAGGCGTGAAAGCGTAACAAACAAACTTATATTCGTATCTATACTTAATATTAGAAAGAAAGAAAGAAAGAAGAAAGAAATCATGTTTATCTCGTACAGAGCACACACAATTAATTAAAACAAAATAAACAATAAAATTATTATACATGATAAAATAAAAAATGTGTATGCCCTCGCCGAAAAGGGTCACCACCTCAGCATTAGCTGGGCACCCAAATTGAGTTCACCAGCGCTGGTTTTCAGTTGGTCACCCGATACAAGTGATGCACGGACGGAGGCAAATGCTTAACATTACAACAAAAATGTGGTTCTGCTACATACATACACAAAGAAAACGTATAGGGCATATATTGTTTGTTTGTTTGCTTGAACGCGCTAATATCAGGAACTACTGGTCCGAATTGAAAAATTCTTTGAGTGTTGGATAGCCCATTTATCGAGGAAGGCTATAGGCTATATAACATCACGCTACGACCAATAGGAGCAGAGCATTAATGAAAAATGTTGCAAAAACGGGGCAAATTCTCTTATGTGAAGCAGACGAAGTTGTGTGGGTCAGCTAGTTTATAACATTAGTTAGGATGAGAGTGAGTGAGCTTAATGAATAAATAAATAATTATGAGTTATTTTACCGCAATTGACTGTGAATGAAAATATTCAGTGGTTATAATGCCTATAGTGCGTCATTGCTACAGTTCGGTTGATACCTATTAGTTCAAGGTTTATTGATGATATTGTTTGTGGATGTTATGTGCTATGGGTGTTATGTAACTGCGTCAGTTAAAGTGATAGTTGTGTCCTGAACACACTATGTGGTGCGTTGTGTCTTTATTTGTTACTTTAAACTCATATCTAACCGCTTTAGGTAAGTCTTTCTTTTTATAAAGATAACTTCCGCGCTAGAAATAAATTCTGTGTCGCAGCGAACTAAGCCAACATTCAAACGACGGACACAAAGTATGTAGGGAGCGTAAAGTGTTTGTTTTAATTTGTAATGTTTTTACGTAGGTACCGACCTTTATATGTCGGTCACTTGCTGTACTGAACTCGTGCAATTAGCAACGAATTAAAATTCATCTTTTATACTGAGCATTCCCGCAGTTATTCTTTCAGCAAGACCCTTACACTCCTATACACAAAGAACACAGACTCATCCATTGGTTCAAATGAAAAATTTCCTTACAAGTTATTTGCAGATTTTAACAATATGCTTTATCATTTGCGATGCCAAAATGTTTTTGTTGTAAGCATCCAGCACAACCCTCTCTTAACGAGCAACTACTGAACCACAATATAAAACTGTATACCAAGAATTACAGTAACTGCAAAATTTAGACTTGAACCTATGGCGTATGTATATACGCACAGGCAACATATAGCTTTACGAGAAACCTGGAATCGAACGGAGCATCGTACAACTAGCCGCGCCGAAACCAAGCGACGCGCGAAGGCGATCGAACGGAGCATCATACATCTAGCCGCAACGATATCAACATTCGAACTGTTGACGCGCGAAGCTTCCCTCTGCTTTTTATACGTGGCACTACTTTTATACTCGCGAACAGATTTCCAAGAAATCATTCGAAAATGTTAGATTTTTGTTTACTTGTCGCTGATTGGTGAAAATGTTTATTGTATACATTAGTGTTAGCATTACTTGCATGACTAATAAATGGGATATAAGATAGGTGAAAAATTGTAAATATATTCTCAGTTGAATCAGTCTGCGTGTTTCATTATAACCCTAACGGTTACCAGCTACGGACCTGGCTTCTGCCCGCCGGCTGGTAACACGTTAAATTGGTGACCCCTGACCTCTCATCGTTCTAGTGCTGTTATAATATCGGTTCACTGAACCGACACCCAACATCTGTTGGTTTTCGGCCAAATCTAGACGTACGAACACGCTACCTTATCGTCATGGCACAAGAAAAAGCTGAAGAATTCACCGACAAGCAAGTAACGACCCCTCTCTACGGTGATGTCGCTACAATCTCACTGCCTGCACGTCTACCTCCATTCTGGCGTCAAAACCCACGACTGTGGTTCGCACAGTTTGAAGCCGCCGTCGCCGCCAGCAAGATGGGAGAAGAACAGAAATTTAACCTCGTCGTACCATTGCTAGGCTGTAGTGACCTCGAACAAATCGGCGACATCATATTAAACCCGCCATCGACCAACAAGTACATTACGCTAAAGAACAGACTGATATCGACGTACCAAGAATCAGACCATCGTCAGCTACAGAAATTACTCAGCGGCCTAGAACTCGGCGATATGAAACCTAGCCAGTTATTACGTAAGATGCGCGATTTGAGCGGTAAATTACTAACCGACGAAGCCCTAAAAGTTATGTGGCTCAACCAATTACCCACACAAGTTCGCGCCGTACTCTCCGTGAACACCGAATCGTCGCTAGAATGTTTAGCTGTGATGGCCGACAAAATGGTTGAACATTTCGAACCCGCAACTGTTGCCGCAGTCCACACTACATCCTCTACGCCGGCGCACACATCAAGCTCGTCGTGTTTACATTGCCCAACTCACCCAATTACAGAAAATCTACAGTTCGACCTATTATATAAACAAATAGAAAAACTAACGCTGGAGATCGCCGAGATTCGAACCAATCAACAACATGCGTCGTATCGCTATGGCGCCACTCGTTCGCATAGCACCAACCGATCGCGATCGAACTCGAGATACCGTGCCCGCTCGAACCGCAAACCCGGCGATCCCGACTGGCTGTGTTATTACCACCTGCGCTATGGAGATGAAGCCCGTAGATGCGAATCACCGTGCGCAAAAAAGAAGCAGGAAAACTAGAAAATACATCGACTATGGCGGGCGTCGATGTTAGCAAACCAAGCTACCGCCTCTGCGTTATCGATCTTAACAACAGAGAGAAGTTTCTAGTCGACACGGGTGCCGACATATCCGTATTAGCCGCAAGAAATAAGAAACACGTGAAGCCGATTCAAAGTACCTACAAACTGTTTGCTGCGAACGGTACAGAGATACGTGAGCGCACACTCGAACTCAACCTAGGTCTACGCAGAAGCTTTAAATGGACATTTACCGTGGCTGACGTGAAAACATCAATACTAGGCGCAGATTTCTTAGCGAAGCACAAATTACTTGTCGATCTACATCAAAGAAAACTCATCGACCGCATTACCGACCTTAGCGTTCACACCATCAAAATAAATAGCACCGAGGAAGCCGTATACGTTATCAGCCACCATCACCCCTATCACGACATCTTGAAAGAATATCCCGATGTACTGCGACCCATGTCACTCAAAACTCCGACTAAGCACAACGTAACTCATCGCATAGAAACAACAGGCCAACCAATCTATTCAAGGCCGCGACCCCTGCCGCCCGATAAATACAAAGCTGCGAAGCTAGAATTTGAGAAGATGATGGAGATGGGAATCTGTAAACCGTCAAACAGTCCATGGGCCAGCCCGCTTCACGTCGTTAAGAAAAAGGATGGTTCGCTACGCGTGTGTGGCGACTATAGAAGATTGAACGCCGTTACAGTACCCGATCGCTACCCTATACCGAGAATTCAAGATTTTACGTACCAGCTACATGGAAAGAAAATCTTTTCTAAACTAGATCTCAAAATGGCGTACTTCTGGATACATATTGAAAAAGAAGATGCTGCGAAGACTGCCATAATAACTCCCTTCGGCCTCTTCGAGTTCAACTGTATGACGTTCGGCTTACGCAACTCCGGCCAAACATTTCAACGTTTCATGCACGAAGTACTACGAGGGCTCGACGACAACGTATTCTGTTTCATCGATGATTTACTAGTGCACTCAGAAAACCCAGAGGATCACAAGCGTCACTTACAAAAAGTTCTCGAACGACTCGACAATTACGGCGTCACTCTAAACATTGATAAATGTGAGTTCGGCAAAGACAAGATACAGTTCCTCGGTTATGAAGTTACACCGGACGGAATCAAACCCACAGAAGAACGCATTCAAGCCATACTTACGTTTCCCAAACCAACTACAGTGCAAGAGTTAAGAAGATTTTTAGGCATGATCAACTTCTACCGTAGCTGCCTACCCCATCAAGCCGAATACCAAAATTTACTTAACAAGTATCTACACAATAGCAAGAAAAACGACAAAACACCTATCCAATGGACACATGAAGCTGAAACAGCCTTCGAACGATGCCGACAAAGCATTCTCGAGGCTACTATATTATCGCACCCGATACCTAACGCTCCGTTATGCTTACTCACCGACGCGTCTGACACTAGCCTCGGCGCAGTCCTACAACAAAAAATAGACAACGTGTGGAAACCACTCGCCTTTTACTCAAAAACAATGAGCGAGACGCAGAGAAGATACAGTGTATACGATCGCGAACTTCTAGCAATGTATACAGTTGTTAAAAACCTACGCCGACTGATAGAGGGCAACGAACTCACCATATGTACGGATCACAAACCATTGACGTACGCTCTAACAAGAACGCCGAGTAACAATGACACACCGCGTCGAGAACGACAATTGCATTTCATAAGCCAATACTGCACCAACATCAAATACATTCACGGTGATAAGAACGAAGCCGCTGACGCGTTATCACGTATCACAGAAATCGAACTACTCAACGCAACGATGGACTACGATAAGTTATCTCAAGAACAAGAAACGGACGCCGAGCTACGTGTTTGCATGAATAACCCCAGACTGAAGTTTTCCCGCGTAAACCTACCGGGAGTCAAACGGCCTATTTGGTGCGAAACATCGACAGCGAACATTCGACCATACCTACCATTGCCTTATCGTGTCGCAGCCTTCAAAGCACAACACGAACTAAGTCACCCCGGCGTTCGTACAACAAGAAGAATAATGACGACAAAGTTTTTCTGGCCATCTATAAACAAAGACGTAGGTATATGGGCCAAGGCGTGCATCAGCTGTCAACGAGCGAAAGTTCATCGACACGTCATTAGCCCGCTCGGTGAGTTTCAACAATCATCTCGTTTTGAACACCTGCACGTGGACATAGTTGGGCCACTCCCACCATCAGATGACTATAGATACTTAGTTACTATGATTGACCGCTGCACTAACTGGCCAGAGGTAATACCTACTCGTGACGTTACCGCCGAAACGGTCGCGAAGGCCGTATACGAGGGATGGATATCGCGGTTTGAATGTCCTCTACGACTTACTACAGACCAAGGGAGACAGTTCGAGTCGTCTTTATTTCAAGCTTTAATGAAGAAAATAGGCGTCTCTCGAATACGTACTACTGCATTTCACCCGCAAGCTAATGGAAAAATCGAACGATGGCATCGATCTCTGAAAGCGGCACTGATGGCAAGAGCAACCGATTACAGATGGATCAATGAATTACCTACAGTATTACTAGGACTTCGCACCGCCCTACGTGAAGACTCAACCGTCAGCCCGGCCCTGATGACATACGGATCTACGTTACGCGTCCCATCTGATTTCTTCGCGCCTACCAAGCCGAACATTGAAGATGCGGCATTTGTCCGTCAGCTGACTGAAACAATGTCGTCATTATCACCAACATCAACAAGGCAAGCGTCAAGGTCAAACACATTCATATACAAAGACCTCGGGACATGTACGCATGTGTTTGTGCGCAACGACATCGTGCGCAGACCTCTCGTACCACCATACAACGGACCATATCATGTACTTCAACGCAGTACCGACGGCAAGCACTTCACAGTGCAACTTCCGCTTCGCACCGCAGTAATTTCAATCGACAGATTGAAGCCAGCCCATCTACTCAACGAGGAAGACTCGCTAGAAAACACAACATTAACAAACACGCCAGCCCCGGACACATCACCCACACCAATGCGGACAGCCTCATCACAGTCATCACCTTCACCGCGAAATTCGTACGTCACCAGATCCGGCCGCACGGTGAAACAAAACGTACGCTTCGCTTAGTGATATGGCGTATGTATATACACACAGGCAACATATAGCTTTACGAGAAACCTGGAATCGAACGGAGCATCGTACAACTAGCCGCGCCGAAACCAAGCGACGCGCGAAGGCGATCGAACGGAGCATCATACGTCTAGCCGCAACGATATCAACATTCGAACTGTTGACGCGCGAAGCTTCCCTCTGCTTTTTATACGTGGCACTACTTTTATACTCGCGAACAGATTTCCAAGAAATCATTCGAAAATGTTAGATTTTTGTTTACTTGTCGCTGATTGGTGAAAATGTTTATTGTATACATTAGTGTTAGCATTACTTGCATGACTAATAAATGGGATATAAGATAGGTGAAAAATTGTAAATATATTCTCAGTTGAATCAGTCTGCGTGTTTCATTATAACCCTAACGGTTACCAGCTACGGACCTGGCTTCTGCCCGCCGGCTGTTAACATGTTAAAAACCATTATAATAATTTATATTTAAACTATCCTCGTAAATATGCAAATATATTAAGCCATAAACTACATGTAGAGATGAAATATTTATTGTATACTGTTAATAATTCTTTTAGTTGTCCTAACAATATACAAAATTTTGGATCTTCATTGTCTGCAGACTTTAATCAACCATTAACTATTTATAGTAGAAGAAACATTAAAAAAGGGACTACACCATATTACTTTATTTCAAAACAAATTCAACAAAATTTTACTATCAACGGGGGCCATGCGGCAGAATCTGGGACACAATCCAAATCAATTGCAAAAAAGGTACTATACCATAATTACCATACTACTTCTCACAGCCCAATCTTCATTCCACAGTAATTAATAAAACACAAGCCACGAAGTTTTTCCGTCAATAAAACTGAATATAATCTGACAATACTACATCAAAACATTGCAGGGGCAATAAATAAAAATGAAAGCTTAATTTTAACATTATTAGAATTCTCTCAGAATAATAAGGAGATTAGTATTGTGTGTCTTACAAAAACTTTTATAGAAAAAGTAACTGAAAATTATTAAAATTACCAGCTTACAGACTAGCTTCATCATACAGTCGCCAAACCAAAAGAGAAATTCACATTAAGTCCCCATCACGACATTCAGCATGTATTGACCAGTTTGCTAGCAATATTAAACAAAATATTATTGGCGAAGTCTACCACCTTGCTTTATCAGACCACGAAACAGGTCAAACTTTAACGATAAAAACACGCGTTGAATGTGAAAGGAAAGGCTGGTATGATCAAATAAGAGATTATAGTAATGATAACATTGTGAAATTTTGTAACAATATCTCCTCTATAGATTTTTCAGATGTACACTAACTTAAATCAATCATTTCAAGAATTTTATGAAATATTGTTACTTTTCTATGAGTTACATTTTCCATTTATTAAAGTCAAATGAAATAAGAAAATGAATTCAACATCTTGGATTACAAGAGGAATTAGAAAATCTAGTGTGAAGAAAAGATCTCTCTATTTAAAATATAAACATAACATTTCAGAGAAAACAGAATAACAAAATCTACAAAAACTATAGTGCAATACTAAAAAAATGCATTCATAAATCGCAACAGATACAGAGCAAAATATTGATAAATAACAAAAAAAAAACACGAACGCGATTCGACTGCGTGTGTCAAATGCATGGATGAGTGCGTGTAGTGTTTTTTCATTAATTTAATGTATTTATAATGCATATTTTATAAAAATATTAGGATTCGCCATTCCTTCTCCATGTAAACTTTAACTGTGCCAAATTTCATACTCCTCCGTCCGTGCAATTTTCGTAAAAAGGGGTAAGTACAAAGGTTTTGCTTCACGTATTAATGTATAATAATTTGTTAAGGTTTTGTACTACCAGTGCGAAACCGGGGCGGGTCGCTTGTAGTGTATAAATATCTGCCAAATTAAACATATTCATAATCGCTGATCCTCGGTTCGAATATAAAAAATAATATCAGCCCTATATTTAGTCCCACTGCTGGGCATGGCCCTCTTCTCAGTATAAGAAAGATTAGGTCATAGTCTACCACGCTGGCCCAGTGCTAGTTGGCAGCAGGCTTTACATATCATGGAGAACATTATGGAGAACTCCCAGACATACAGGTTTTCTCTCGGTGTTTACCTTCACCGTTAGGTAAGCAAGCGATAATTAACTATTAAGTATATACGCATATAAATTCGAAAAGACAGAGGTGTGGGTTTTGGAAACTCTAAACCTCTGCATGTTAGTGTGGCAGTCCAACGATCTCCCACTAGGCAGTCGTTGCTCGTGTTTGATACCTGGGTCCATGAAAATGTAAACCTATTATGCCTTTGTTATAAAACCTGATCATATAATCAGCTTTTCAGAGCTTGCCATCTATATCACAATCTGATCTTATTCCAGTCTTTTTTTTGTGTTAGTTGTTTGTCTCAGATGGCCTTTACAACTTTACGTGGACTGTGGGTGAACGCTGAAGGTTAATCCCGTTACAAAGTAAACTAGAAAACGTTAACCCCCAAGGGCAGGCTACCACGGACCTAGGCTTGACGACAATGCCCTGTCGGCAACGTGGCTCTAAGGTGATCCACGAGGTTAACGTTAACGCGACGCGTATTCCGACCTTGGCGACGCGTATGACTTTGTATAGCTGCGCGGGCCGTGTAGTCTTGTTTTGAGCAGGGATGTTGCGGATGCAGACTTTTGACATCCGCGGATGCGGATACGGATATTTCAAGGCTCACATCTGCATCCGCATTTGCGGATGTTCAAATCGATGCGTCAGCTCCGCAATTATGGATGCGGATGTGAATATTCGCTACATCCGTGGTTTTGAATGAGTGTAACCCTACAATCTAAAGTGTGCGAATGCGTGAAATATGTTCACTCCAGTCATGTTTTCCATCACTTTTGTAGTCCAATACGACTATAAGAGTAAGGAAAACAGATTGCTTTTGTATTTGCGCGCATATCTGTGTATATTTTTATTATATTGAATAAATAGTAGCGATAGTCTAGCGGGAGACCGTTGAACTGCCTTAGAGGTCTCGAGTTCGATCCCAAGACGCGGATCTCTGACTTTTTAAAGTTATGTGCGTATTCAATTAAATATTTAATTATTGCTCGTTTTAACGGTGAAGGAAAACATCGTTTACACAAGTAACATTCTTATAAAACAGATACAAGAGATTTGATTGACTTTGTTAATATTTTCAGAGAAGTCACATATTACAGCCAGTGGCCCTGACAGGAATCAATTATTTGCTTTAAAGGAAGGACATAATGGCACGAGCATCGTCTGTTATACCTTATATGGGAAATCAATCCTTAATCTTCATATCAAGCCAGGCTCAACGCTAAACTATATTTCCAATGAAGGTAAGTAATATATGGCGTCTGTATAATTACTACCGATCCCGACAGACATTGTCTTACTCGAATGAATCGATCGCAGCGCCACCTACCGGGTCCAATTGTGAATCTAAACCATCCGAGATACACACACACAAAAAGTGTCACCAAGATCGGCCCAGCAGTTTAGGATGGCATTGGTTTATAGATTTGTCTATTTTTAGATATTTTTGTCTTTTTTAGATGTTTTCTTACTATATTTTTTTCTAGCACGGCCCTCTATCCACGTCGAAACTTTTAAATACCTACTTACGCTATATATTTTTAAGTAACATGGGGGCCGTGCTGAAAACGTTTGGCTAGCACGACTCCCTTTTTTGCATATTAGCCAAATTATAGAGTTACATTGAAAAAGAAATAGGTACCACATATACTCCTAGAGGCGAGTACATTGCATTGGTGCACAACTAAAATGCAAATTCTGGGAGGCCGTGCAGGGCGAACGTACCTACATGATTATCTGAAGACATTTATTTATAGATTCGGATAATATATTCAGTAGCTTCGTTTGTCGTTGCATATTAATGTTGTTAGACTGTTTGTATTGCTTGTTATTCAATCCTAATAATTATAAATGCGAACGTGAGTTTTCTTGTTTGTCACGCTTTCACGTGTTACTTGACCGATCATCATGAAATTTCGCATACACGTTGCCAGCGGAACAGAAAAGGACATAGGGTAGGTACCTTTCATCCAAATAAAGGTACTTTACTAACCTAACCTTTATTTATGCAAACAAAGCCATGGACAAAATCTAGTCGTATATAAAAATATCTTAAACTAAAGCAATTCAATAACTTCTTGCCGGCAATGCAATTGTTCTGCGGACAGGTTTAATTTTTTAAATTTAATATAATTTTATTTATTTACTCTAAATATATAAGTTTAATGTTAATTTTTATTTATGTAATTTACTATACATTTTAAATACGATCTTGTTAATTATTGTAAACATTTTATATGATATGAATAAATGTGAATAAGAATTCCTCGCAAAACAATTCATTCTTTTCCTTAGTTTTATTATTAATTAATATCTGAGAATGTGTATTTCTTTATTTGGTAAATAAATATATCAAAAACTAAAAAAAAAAATTTCATGTCGACGATAACCAAAATTTTTTCCAGCAGATTTATCTCAGGCTTTTGACCGGCACGACAGCTTGTGTAAACCAAGTTAAACTTGCGTATCTAACGCATGTTTTGATCCAAACGTAGTTACCAAGCATTTTTGACGAATCACCGAATTTTGCTTCCACTTTTATCATGCGTACCGCAAAGGAATGAAACTAACTACCTAAGTCTGTGTTTCCCGATGAGTACAATCTGGGTGTCTGCAAGTCGCGAGTGAATAGTTATCTTTTAGGTAAGCGTGCTCCATCGTCGACTGCATCGTCATCGGTGAGATCGCGGTTAAACGCAAGGCAAAAACACATGATTACCATGACCATCTCCATACGCATATACGCAGCATACACATTTGCGGGCATAGACGTAAGACTGTGTATGTACTTACATACATATGTATATGTTATTGTGATGCTTACGCGAATGTTATAGGTACATTGAAATTAAACAAATGTATACGGATTTTATCGCGTTGTTTATTTTTATAAAACACTATTATTCCATAATTTTGAAACTTTAAAGTACTATTGTTAAACTGTTTACTTCTATTTAAGCTATTTAAATTAAAACAGTAACTAGCAAAAGTGTTTTTTTAATTTCAGTACTTTATATTTGTATGCTGCTTACAGATGAGAAGCGTATGATAATCGTGGGTAGTGCTGTGGCTGTATCGGCGGTCGCGCTTGTTACTGTTTGCTTCACGATCTGGTGTAGGCTTCGCAGGAATAAAAGTGTTCGGCAGGTACGTACTTTCATTGTTCACGTACGTTACGCACCTAATTAAAATGTCTAATAATTATTAGTATTTTATATTACATGGTCTTTTTCATTCACGACTTCTGGATCGAATGTGTTGGATTTTAGAAGGCAATCTTTATTGGTAGCACATAGTTGGAACTTTTTCCGATAGTCGTCAATAGACTAGTCGACTCAAGATTTTGTATTATATAAGTCAAATAGTTACATGAGGTCTCGAGTTCGATCCCAAGGCACGCGTCTCTGACTTTTCGAAGTCATGTGCGTATTAAATAGTTAATTATCGCTCGCTTTGACGGTGAAGGAAAACATCGTGAGGAAACCTGCATGTCTGAGATTTCTCCATAATGTTCTCGAAGATATGTGAAGTCTGCCAACCCGCACTGGGCCATCGTGGTGGACTATAGCCTAACCCTTCTCACACTGAGAAGAGGCCTGTGTCCAGAAGTGGGACAGTTTAATACAGGGCTGATATTTAATAGTTATATCACCCAAACTCTAAATTATAAATGATTTATAAAATCTTTTTAAGATTAAATGTGATACATGCTTTTCAAATCTGGTAGTAGGGGTAGTCGGCAAATAACAGGACTCACTAGGAACCCTGTTTTCTTTCTTTGTCATATCCAAATTTTAAACATTAATTACTGCCTAATTTTGCAACCAATTTTGATACTGATTCCATAAAATATTTCTTGAATGCTTTTTGCTCTTATGTGTAAAATAATGTACTAAATCGAGCATAGACAACTACCCTATTGGCTCACCTCTATTATATAAGTACCTTCACCTCATACACAACTAAATAATTTGTTTGAAGACAACTCCCTCACTTTAAATTATTTCTCTGTGTCACGTGTCACAAAGAACACCTAGACTCGGAACAACTATTTATGGATTACACAAATGTTTGTCCCGTGTGGGAATCGAACCCACAACACTCGGCGCATAGGCAGTAGCGAGGCTACCGCTTAAACCATCCATCCAGTCAAAAAACAAAGCCAACTTAAAGCCATACGTGCTGCCTGGATAGTAAGCGATTGCCGCATCCCGTCAACGCTTACAAGAGTCTAGCACGCGCGTTCCTGTCTCTACAGTGGCTAAGCTTAGTAGAGGCGGCAGGGGCGGCTCGCCTCTGGCGGCACGTTTAGGGGGCGGCAAAATTTCACAATAAATAACAATAATATCTTGTACATATTTAAACCATTTCATGACGAACGAGAGGAAAGGGCAGATGTCCAATACACAATAATGATGACTGTTCTTTCCGAAATAAAAGAGCGGAAAAATTTTCTTACGCCCCGGGCGGCTAACATCCGCGCTACGCCAATGTATCTCTAGTTTAAAGATATTAAAGATGCATTAAAAGAAAGGATTTAGAAAGGTAGTGAACCTTCGGCACTCGTACTTAACAGGCGCGTATTGTAAGACGCTGGTACAGCCGCGTGCGAGTCTGCTCATACTCTCACCTGGTAATCGGCAACGTCAGGCTCTTCAGCCCTGTAACGTCTCCGACACTGCTCTGACGTGTGTGGATAACCAAAAATAATAGCATTCCCATTACTCATATTCCAGGAATCCTGTGAAAATTTAACCCAAGTGCTTGAGATTCCAATACCGACGCATCCAAGCCAATGGGATACCTCAGAAGATAACATAAATACACAAGAAGACTTGATAGTAACCAATTCTCTGTATGATGTGGACTGTGCACCATTGTATGCTTGTCCATACAAAAAGGCGAAGCGTACTGCTGAGGCCCTGTATCAGTAGAACCTGTTTATAATGTCTCAACTAATAAAGGCGTTGATGACGCGAGTGTAGTCAATAACGTCGCCATGTCTGTTCTGCAAGGTGTTAACTTGACTTATATCGGCCTCGATGGCGTAGTGGTCAGTGTAACCGACTGCTACGCCTGAGGTCGCGGGTTCGATTCCCGCATAAGTCAAACATTTGTGTGCATGAACATGGATGTTTGTCTTGGTCTGGGTGTTGCTATATATAATATGTATACATACATACATACATACATAAATTCACGCCTGTTTCCCAGAGGGGTAGGCAGAGACTACGGATTTCCATTTGCTACGATCCTGACACACTTCTCTGGCTTCATTCACTTTCATAACATTCCTCATACACGCTCGCCGGTTTAAGGTGCTCTTAACCTGGCCTTTATCCAGAACTTCTCCGATCTGATCAAGAAACGTTCACCTAGGACTTCCCCTTGCGACTGTTCCATTCACACTAGCCTTATAAACTTCCTTAGTCAGTCTGTTCTCGTCCATTCTTTCTACATGCCCAAACCAACTTAACATACCCTTTTCTATTCTCGTCACTATATCCACTTTTATGCCGCATCTCTCTCTAATCACACTATTCCTTATTCTATCTTTCAGAGTCACACCACATATATTTCTCAGCGCTCTCATTTCTACAGCATTTATTCTGCTCTCATGCTTCTTTTGCCATACCCAACTTTCACTTCCATGCATAAGTGTAGGCACTAATAGTCCTCTATGAACAGCCAAACGTGCCTTTTCGGATACATTTCGACTGTTCATAAAAGCGCGTAGAACGCCATTCACTTTATTGCCAGCAATCGTTCTTCTTTCAATATCTCCCTCATGTGTACCATCCCTTGTAAACAAAGTACACAAATATACAAACTCTTTCACTTGCGCCACTTGTTCTCCATCCATCATAATATTGCACATCGTCATGCACTCCTCCCTTTCAAATACTATTACTTTCGTCTTGCTTACATTCATTTTCATTCCTTTACTCTCAAAAGCACCATGCATAATAGTTACCATCGCCTGTAACTCTTCCGCCGATGACGCAAGTATTACTTCGTCGTCGGCATAAAGTAGACATTTGACAAGTAACTCATTCATTCTTAATCCCCATTCACAATCTTTTAAATCTTTCAAACAATTGTCCATGTATAGGTTAAACAGCCAGCGTGACGCTACACATCCTTGTCTAACACCTTTTTCGATATTAAACCATTCTGTGTAAGTCCCATTTATTCTAACACAAGCTCTGGAATCTTCATAAAGAGATTTCAGAGCTCGTGTGAAGTTGCTATTCACTCCATACATGGACAAAACCGACCAAAGTTCATTCCTCACCACTTTATCATAAGCCTTTTCCAGATTCACGAATGCGCAATAGACCTTTTGACCTTTGGCCAAAACTTTCTCGGCTATGCTCCATAAGGAAAAGACTTGATCTGTACACCCATACCATTCGAAATCCCGTTTGTGCATCCCATATTTTCTCGTGGGTTACTTTCACAATCCTTTCAATTAACATTTTCGCATACAATTTACCGACGACGCTGAGCAAGCTAATGCCTCTATAGCTTTTGCAATCTTGCTGTGAGCCTTTTCCCTTGTATAAAGGTACTATGACGGCCTTGCACCAATCACTAGGTACACGGCCGGTATTCCAGCACAAGTTAAAAAGGCGGCACAACTGATTTACTATGAGACCCTGTCCAGCTGTCAGCATTTCGACTGTAATCCTATCATAACCACCAGCCTTTCCTAATTTCATGCTTTTCAATGCTTTCATTATTTCATATATACTAATAGGGCTTTCATCATTCCTATCATTATCATTCATTTCGAAACTTTGCCCTTGCTATTCCTCTCTTTCAAATAAACTTTCAAAATATTCCTTCCATCGATTCAGTACGCTCTTTTCTTCATTCAGTAAACTTCCATTCTTGTCTCTAATCGATTTCAGCTCTGTGGTTAGGGTTTTACTTCGAACCGAGCGAATGGATTTCCAGAAAAACTTTGCGTTAGTCCGGAAATCTTCAGATAATCTTCTATCAAACTCGTCTTTCATTTCCTCTTTTTTCCCTTTAATCACATCTTTCACTATCTTCTTCATTCTTAAAAACTTATTCCTAGCTTCATTTACATCCTTATTCGTTGCTTCTTGTATTCTTTCATTGGCTCTGACAGATAGCCAGTCCAACCATGCGTGCTTCTTCTCACGTACTATCCCTTGCACATCTTTATCCCACCACGCATTCTTAGATTTTATCATTTTCCTTCTCTTGCTCACACCGCACACTTCTGACGCTACAACAACCAATTCATACTTAAATGACTGCCATAATTCTTCTATATCTCAATGTCACTAAATTTTTCAAATCTTTCCCTCAATTTATTGTTATACTCGTCTTTCAATACTTCATCTTGCAAATTTTCTACTTTTATTCGTTCTTGGGCACTTGTTCGGGTATATGGTGTCGCCATCCTTTGAAGAGGCCCCGTATCCGGCTAACCAAAAAATGGTCGGTATGGACACCAATACCTCTATATACTCGAGTGTCTAAGACATTCTTTCTCAATCTTTCATCCACTACAACAAAGTCAATTATACTACTTCTCACATTCTTTGCTTCCCTTGTATACTGGTAGATTTTTTTGTGGCCAAAAGATGGGCCTCGTTAGCATTGGCTTGCAACCTGTCTAGGAGAAGGAAAACTCCGAAGTCAAACCAAATTTCAGGGAGCAGACCCGAAAATAAACTCCGATCCAGGTGTTCACCGACCCGTGCTGATGGATTCGTGGCCAGAGGGAAAGCTGGTCTTGAACGGAGGGTGCCTGTGTTGGTGGTCACAGGGCACAGGATGGATCCACCTTACCTCCGTAAAGGGCTCTGCGGAGGTGGACAGTATTTTCCCTGTCAATCGTGGGAACGCGTATGGATCTTACTGATAATAATTATCCGCATCGCGGCGACGCGGTCCGCTACCCGTCACGTCTCGTTTCTCGCGAGGGCGAAAAGTGGCCTACGGAAAGCCGTTTTGCTACATTGAATGTCGGAGGAGGGATGGATGGAAAATTGAATGAAGTATGTCAGATGATGAATGAGAGAAAGATTCGGTCCGGCGTGCCTACCAATACTAGAGCCTGTCAGGGAGTTGGTGTTATTTTGTCTGCTAGAATGAATGAGTGCGTAAAAGAATTTGAATATGTGAATGCTAGGTTACTATGGATGAGAATGAAAGTGGGGATTACTCGTGTGTTCATGGTAGGGGTCTATGCACCCGTAAACATGGCAACGGGTATGTCTCAGAGCGCACGGGAAGAAAGAGAAGATTTTTGGGAGGGTTTAAGAGATGTCCTGAGGAAATGCAAGGAGCACGAGAGGTTGATAATGTTAGGGGATTTCAATGGTTGGGTGGGAGTAAAGCGTGAGGAATACGGGAATAAGAGGGTTTTAGGCAAGTATAGAGACGAAAGTGTGAATGAGAATGGAAAAAGGTTGCTTGAGCTGTGTTTGGAGTGGAGTCTTTATGTGACAAATAATATGTATGTATTTACAAAAAAAAAGTATATATGTATGTTTATCCATTGTCTAGTAGCCATAGTACAAGCTTTGCTTAGTTTGGGCTAGATGGTGTTGTGTGTATGTGATAAAATATTATATTATTATAGTAATGCTCGTGGCGGCGGAGAACATTCACAGTTGGGTAACAATAAAGAAATGATTACGTATCAAGCAGTAACAACTCGACGCGTGACTACGTAGAGCCGCTGTAGTGAAGTTGTCTGGCCGCAGTAAGATATACGATCTTACTGCGGCCAGACAACTTCACTCCAGCACTACACTGTTTCAAATATACCTATTTCTAACATCATCGAGCCTTTCTTTGCCTATGTACTTGTACATAAGAGTCGCCTTTCTAATCGTAAACCTAGGCTTAGCTAAATATTTATTTTTGGATGGAGTAACAATCATCTGGCCGACGCAACACAAGAAGGTATATAGAGTAGTTCTTATAAAGATGCATTAGTATTAAAAATTATTTTAGTCGCAATCACTATCGCTGCGACACGGAGGCAGTTATATATAACATAGGTATGTACAACTAATTACCCACCGTCTGGCACTTAACAATATCGTTATATCAATTATACTAGATGTGCCCGCGGTTATGATTATAGTAGCCTATAATCTTCCTCGGTAAATAGACTATCCAACACCAAAATAATTTTCAAATCGAACCAGTAGTTCCTGTTATTAGCGCGTTCAACCAAACAAACAAACTTTTCAGCTTTATAATATTAGTATAGATTTTTCTGTGCGTTTGTATATCATTGAATCATCCTACATGGCTGGATCGACTTTAATGAAACAAAAATCCTTTGTATGTGTCTCTGGGTATCGGGGTTGTTCAGATTCACAATTGGACTCGGTAGGTGGTGCTGCAATCGGTTTATAAGCCAACGTTTTGCAGGACGTGTGTTGGGTCCGCCAGATTGGAATAAGTATATTTCTTCTTACTTTCATTATAAAACTGTTTACTGTTCGATTATACACGACCCAATAGGTATATACTTAAGACATAATAAATATGTAAGCGATATTGTTTTATTTTTAATAGTTCACTCTCAGGCTGTTACTATTGTTACGGCTAGTGCCATCTGACGGCACTGTGGGGAAGAGTCGGCAGTACCTTCTAATAATAATTTATTACAGCACCATCTATTGACATCTTACGGAACTAGGTATTTGTCGGTACGAGTTGAGTGGAGACAGCGCTGGCACATTCTCGAATCATCGCGCTGTTGCGTGCCGTGTGTGACGTTTTCTGGAAAACTCCAAAAGCGCTTTACCCGCGTATAAATAGAACGCCATGAAAGTCGCACCGCCGAGTCAGTTTACAATCGTAAGCGGTCAAGTGTTCATCGAAGCGAACGGAAGCGAAACTACTACGAAGTTTGAAGCAGTTACAGTGGAAAAGTGTAGTATAGTGTTTGTTGTGTTTTAAATTTAATTGGGTGATAGAATAAATCGTGTTTTAGTCGGTAATATTGTTTTATATTCTTATCCGTCGAACCCAGCACGTAACACTATTATTCAGATGCGTTGAACCATTTCGTTTGCATTGTATAATGCATACTTATTGAATTTGCAGACTATGAGTTCCTATATACATATTTTAAAACTAAAATATACCTCTCAAATGTATACAATAATAATTGAGAGCAAATCTCGAACCTCTCTCTCTGCCCTCCAACCTCTACTGCCAAACTATGTACTAATTAATTATTGCCTGTTAGTGAAATCAAATAGTGCATTGTCCAGACATCGAACAATCGGAGAAGATAGCCATCGAACAGCCTTGAAGAAACAAGTAAGCCTTTTGTAAATAAAAATACCTTTCTATTAGTAGAATATATAGGGGCCAGGTCTTAAGAAACATAGTAATTTATTTATATCAGAAAAAGTGGTTTCACAGACAGACAGAATTCTTGACATATTGTTCATAACATACGAGTATACCTACATGTCAGAAAAGTATCATAACTATAGGTAAAACGAGTCGTTCCTTGAGCAGAGGAACCGGGCCTTAGTAAAGATAACCTATGAAACGTCTGAGATAACGTAGATAGATATTTAATATTTGTAAACTTTTAATAATGTTGCTTCGTGAGTGTGACTCGTTGTAAAACTTATGGAGTGAAAAGTTGGCCAAGGGCGGAGACTACAAATAAATAATTGACCCACTAGCTACCGTGGCGCCACCATGGCTTAACACTTTTTGAATGTTCTCCTTACCTCTAGGTACCCTCCACACTCCTCTTTTAAAATCGATTAATTAAAAAGCATCACCTCATTTTCATTTTAATTTAAAAAGAGACCTGCCGACAGTTCACTTTACAAACATTCAAACAAAGAACACAAAATACACCCAGACATGGAACAACCATTTGTGGATCACACAAATGTTTGTCCCGTGTGGGGATCGAACCCGCAAGACGTGGCGCGATGGCAGTGGCGAGCGACCACTACACACATTAAACTACGCAATACGTGCAGTAAATTTTAAAGAAGTAAGAAAGAAGAAGAATAACAACAGTGAGACATTGTAGTCAGGCACATAAGTACTGTGCTTGTGTTAAAAATTAAAGTACGTATATACCTGCCAACCTCCTTTTTTCTTGCGGCGTCTGCACCAGGTCACTAAATAGAGAATTATGGGTATGACAGCAGATACAGCCAGAGCACATACCACGATCATCACAAACGTTTCATCTGTAAGAACAGCCTTTTGAAGAACTTTACTTTGTGGCGTATGTATATACGCACAGGCAACATAATATAACTTTATGAGAAACCTGGAATCGAACGGAGCATCGTACAACTAGCTGCGCCGATACCAAGCGACGCGCGAAGGCGATCGAACGGAGCATCATACGTCTAGCCGTGACGATATCAACATTCGCACTGGTGACGCGCGAAGCTTTCCTCCGATTTTTATACGTGGCACTACTTTTATACTCGCGAACAGATTTCCAAGAAATCATTCGTAAATGTTAGATTTTTGTTTACTTGTCGCTGATTGGTGAAAATGTTTATTGTACACATTAGTGTTAGTGTTACTTACATGACTAATAAATGGGATATAAGATAGGTGAAAAATTGTAAATATATTCTCAGTTGAATCAGTCTGCGTGTTTCATTATAACCCTAACGGTTACCAGCTACGGACCTTCTGCCCGCCGGCTGGTAACGCGTTAAAACTTCATTATAACTAGGACCAGTCTATATTTACAGTCGACTCTCGATAATTAATTTAAAACTCAAGGAGCTAGAGAAATTTTCAAATTACCAATAGTTCAAAATAACAGGAGATTAAATAACCAGCAGGAGGAAAGGAAATCAAGTGAACAAGAGTTTGATCACAATTCGTGATTTATTATTTTAAACATTTGTACAATAATTATTGAAATTAAACAACTTTATATTGATTTTATCGACTTGTTTATTTTTTTAATATAATGCCCTATTAGTACAAAATTTTGAAACTTTAAATACTATGTTTAGCACTTTTACTAATTATTGTTTACATCTATTTAAATTATAAAATCTATTGAGATTTAATTTTACACTTTCCCTGACGTTGCGGTTGCTTATCAGCAGCCATGTTCACGGGAAAAAATTGTAATTATTCACAAATTATCGTGTTATAAAAGGAAGTCCGTAATTTTCAGTTGAGTGAGCTGTTAACTTCAGTCAATCATTGTCCAATCGACTGGTCTGTATATGTATGTAAACAAACGACAGGTCTGGGCATGATACGCTTTAAATTATAAGTTAAATGTCTTCAAATGTAGGGCAGCCCGGACTGCAAATTATTGCATGGTGGGCAAGATACTATTTCTTCTTCTCATATTGATTTTATTAAATTTATCGACTAAGTATTTTCAAGGGACAGGGAAATTATTTAAAATTATCCAGAGATTCAAATGATCGAGTGTCAAATTATCAAGTGTCGCCTGTAATATTCCATGGATACCATAAGATCGAAAATTCTGTAAACACTCGGATTAGAATGAATATGAACGAACTAGATGGCGTTGTTTTATTAATTACGGCTATATAAGGTATCGACGGTACACTTCTAGTCAAATGTAATTCTTAGGTACCTAATTACTTACCTTTTATTTCTATCTTCATCGGATCCCATTTGGCTGCGACGTACTCGTCTTGACTGAATGCTGGCTTTCTTATACCAGCAACAATAATATCCCACAGATACCGAACTATTCATTTTTCAGAACTAATACTCATTTAAACCAAAGCGACGGTGTCGTGGTCTACATAAAATCAACTATAGTTGCATCATGCGAGGAACCGGACTTTTATCAATCCGCATCAAGTCTTATAATTAAACTTAACGCAAGTATGGCTATAGTATGCATATATCGATCACCGTCAAATGATAATATTTATCTTTTTATCTCAGCCCTCAACAACTTGCTCCCCCAACTCCATAGTTACAAAACGGTCATAATATCAGGAGATATAAATGTAGACATTAAAACCGATAACTTGGATAATCGTTCACACGATTATCTTAACTGTCTCGCTTTTCACGGGTTTTTAGCCGCTCATAATGAGCCCACCAGGGGTAATAACTGCCTCGATCACTTTGTACTAAAAACGAAGTCACGGTCGCCAACACTTATTTACGACTCTACTGTTACCGACCATTGTTCAACCCTGTTTTGTCTCTACAACAAAAATGTGCATACTATGGTCAATAACACCATTGGTAGGATTAATTACGAAGCACTTGACTTAGCTATTTCACAGCTAGATTTGAACACCATTTACACTATTACAGACGCTAACCATGCCACCGATAATTTAATACATCTTCTAACAACAGCTATTTCAAAAAACACAATTATCATTAAAATTTCATCAAATCAAAGAATAATAAAACCATGGATTACGCCCGGATTGTTACGATGCATTCGAAAGAGGGATGCTTTACATAGGAAAACTAAACTGTTTCATGAAAATGAAACAAATCGTATTACCTACAAAAGATATAGAAACTTACGTCTAAATTTTAAGAAAAGTCAAGCAGCAATATGACCGGCAAGAACTTAATAAGGCTAGCCATAATCCAAAAACCCTCTGGCATAATATTAAACGTATTACGTAGGTACACTGAAAAACAAAAATACTCTTCAACACACCTTCTAGGTTTTGCCTCCTCACCTACACAATCATGCAACGATTTGAATCAATTTTTGTTGATATTGGCCAAAATCTTGCTGACGTTATAACTAAGAAGCTATATGTTTGTTACAAAAATTCCCAAAATACCAACGACAGCAAAATCTTGTCATCCTTTGTATCAGAACTAACTGACCCTAAGGAAATAATAACTGTATTTAATTCACTACGACCTAATGCTGCCACTGGCTACGGCTGACGGTATCTTGTCTACTATCCTGACGAGATACCCTACCACGCTGGCTCCAATACTAAGCCATATATTTAATCTTTATTTCCTGAATGCAGTATTTCCTGTATCTTTCAAAAAGGCTATTATTCATCCCATCTTCAAGGGTGGCGACGGAAAGATTCCGAACAACTATCACCCTATAGCTGCTTTATCTAAAGTGCTTGAACGCCTCGTTAATAACAGATTAACACGTTATCTATAACATTTTCAATTAATATCCCCACAACAGTATGGCTTTCGAAAAACCAAATCAACATGTGATGCAGTACATAAGTTATGTAATTATATAGTGGAAAATTTAAATTCCAGCAATAAAGTCCTAACAATATTTCTTGATTTAACGAAAGCGTTCGATACAGTTCCGGTTCCTACCCTGCTTCTCCAATTAGAAAACATTGGTGTCAGGGGGCTACAATTAGATTTCTCCGTAATTACTTAACAAATCGCTCACAAATAGTTACAATAGAGGGTCACAGCAGTAGCAAGTTGCCGATTCACTACGGCGTACCACAGGGAAGCATTCTTGGGCTGACGTTGTTCTTCATTTTTATTAATGACCTCTGCAACTTTCATGTCCCAAACGCTCAAATAAAATCATATGCAGACGACACTGCTTTGACTTCTGTGTATGGTTCATGGACGCTACACGAATCTGTTGCCCAAAGTGGCTTTAATAATAAAAAATACTGGCTTCAATCTCATTATCTTACTCTGAATGTATCTAAAACGAAATTCATTAACTTCTCCATTAGCGCAATCTCTCAACCTAAAATCGCAATACATATAAAAGCCCATTAGTGTGACTTGCAAACACAAGCTTGTAAATGTCCACAATTGAATAATGTTGATAGTCTTAAATATTTAGGCATACTTTTGGATAAAAATGTAAACTTTAAAATTCATATAAACTTCCTTATATGTAGAGTCCACAAACTGATATATATATTTAAAACGCTTAGAAATGTTGCACATCCTATTATTGTACGTAATTTTTATTTTGCACTCTGCCAATCAGTTGTAACATACTGTATTTCCACCTGGGATGGATCAGCCAAAACGACCATGAATACGCTTGAAAATGCATACAGAGTAATTTTAAAACTGGCTACATTCGACTTATTGTGTATCCAACAGCTGAATTATATAAAAACTGTAGTGTTCTAAACGTTAAAACCTCTTACACACACGCACACACACGCAAACGCAGACGCACACACACACGCAGACGCAGACGGACACACACGCACACGCACACCCACATGCAGACGCAGACGCACACACACGCAGATGCACACACACGTGGACGCACACAGACCCTCGCACATATAAACTTCCTTCACACATACTAGCTTAGTTAACTACATTAAGATATTAAGTTTTAAGATATTTAGATATTGTAACATGATATTTGATTTAATGAAATGTTTAAGAGAAAGATCATGATTGTATACTAAACAACTCACCTTTATTACAGAAGGGAAAATGACTGTTACTCCTTAATACAGATTATTTAATAACCTAGCTAGGAGAACAGTGCAGGTCACTCATTTGATTGTAAAATATTATGTTTCTTAAAATATGTAATTTGATAATTTAATGTTTGATAATTTAATAATTTTCCATATAAAAAAATATACTATTTAAATAAGTAATGTAAACATTGAATAGAAATTTAAAAAAATGTATTTGGTTTGCATTTTTGCAGCTGTACATACATTTATCATAACTTTATATAAAAGAACACAACTAGAAATATTGATTAAACTTTAAATATTATAATATCAGCCTTATAAAAACTTGCTATTGCGGGGCACGGGCCTCTTCTTCATGTACGCTGGTCCATTGCGGGTTGGTAGACTTCACATATTATTTTCGAGATGGAGACCTCTCTGACGTGCAGATTTGCTCATGATGTTTTCACCGTTAAAGCGAGCGATAATTATCTATTTAATACGCACATAACTTCGAACAGTCCGAGGTGCTTGCTAGTTGTTTAATCAGTCATACAGTCTAAACATCACTTGCGTGATACAAGATTGTATGGCGAGCGAGATTATAGGCGCCTATTGCGTACAGCGCCATCTGTTGTCTGTCGTCGAAACTTTATACTACAGGCTAATCCGGGTGAAACTTCCTTTGAGTCGATCTTATGAAGTTTAACCGAAATACTGATTCTTCTGCTACGCCATAGGGTTTTAATTTATTTTTAAAAGACAGCTTTTGCGTCGTATTTACAAACATTCTATCAACGGATACGAGAACACCCTGATTCGGAACAACCATTTGTGGATCGCACAATGTTACTTACCGTGTGGGATTCGAATAATACTCGGCGCAAAGGACAGCTCCCACACTAAGAAGAATTCCTAACGCGGCAGACCTTGCAAACATTAAAAAAACATTGGGGACAGTACACTGAAAATGGCGTGGCGATCACGTGAAGCGGTGCAGTGAACCAAAAAGTTCAGAAATCGTAGTTTAGAAATAAAAATTAGTTTATATTACCAAATACTTTAATCTTATAAGGTACTTACATAGTATCTTAAAAAATCTAGAGAGTAACGAGGAAATCAATCTGACTCATTCTTGTACATCTTATAATTAACAAAAAGAAACATCACAATGGATACATCATCCATGGCATTTTGTAAACAAAACTAAAACAACTGAACAATTGTAAACTGTCTGACTTAATTTTACTGAACAATCAAATGTAAAATTTACTTATTGCAAGTATTTTCTACCTACATTTTGTAAATTTGACTGAGCGTAAATTACTTGCCAAATGTAAATTTACTGACGTTTTATAAATTATTCTGGGACTGTGTAAAATTTACAAATAAAGTGACCATTTGTAAAACATTTACAATTCTTTTAATTATCGAATAATGTTTATGTCATAAGTAATTATTTATTGCTTTTAGACTTGGGTTTTAATCAATTGTTTACACACTTCAACAGATTTAAATTATAGTGTAATTATTTTCAAAACATTTCTCGAGTGCTCTAGTACAGTAAAGAGAACTGGATGACCGGTTTAGGTTCAGTCCATTAATTAAGCTGCCTCACAGAAGTCAATATAATGACACACCTATTTAGTAAACCCACTATTAGTTAGCCACATTGTTCTATATTACAGTTTATTTACTTCCCATCAATGTCAAGAATATAATTATATGTTGCTATAGCGACGTGGCTGTTTTATTAAGCCACGCCCACTTTCTAGAGTTTCCATGGTTCAAATTTTTTTTGCATACATTATTTCTCTGTTCACTAGGATGATATCCATCGCATCATTTGATAGTCTTTTATTTTATTGAACCCTTTAGCTCTAATGGTTTAGATTGAGCTTAAGAGAGCTATGCTATGATAAATCAGAAAACTTTTAGGCGATACCCGTACCTTCACATCAATAGTGGCAGATCATTCTAATTAAATAGAAATAGATTGCCAGCTCAGGACGTGCACACAAGAACACCGTAAAGCTGTCTCGACTCAAATCAAATGTACATTCAATTTTAGCATTCGAACATATTTGAATGAATCGAATGTCAACATAATTTCAATAACATTATGCGTTGTGTCCTTGACCAGAGCTAAACAAACTATATTTTACTGCAATACATAAACTTTTAAATATCATCTGGCCATATTAACAACATTTGAATGCATAGGGCATGCCAAACATAATAATACATTGACATGGCCGGGCCATATTACAGTGCATAGCACAGAGTAGGTGTTATTTATGGCAATGTTGCCAGCTATTGTATTGCAATCACATACTGCAGATAAACTATGTTTGCAAGCCCATTAAAGTATTGCTCAATGTAATACTCTCTTTGCATGGTCAAGGACGCACCACACACATGTTTAGTTTATGTTGTATATTTAAATATGATTTGTGTACAAATAAGGTCATTGACTACACAATTTTTTTAAATTATTGCTTTAAAATATTACATGATCCAAACTGCACAATACACAAAATATTTATAATTTTCTCAAAATATAAGCATGTCAAATCTGGTAGTAGGGGTAATTGCCAAATGACATAATAAGGATGCACAAGATAGCGGGATATCCCTACAACCTACCACACTTTATCTTATACTGAAATTTAAAATATTAAATACTTCCTTATTTTGCAACCAATTTTGATACTATTTGTACAAAAAGATTTCTTATGATTGCTATTTGCTTTTGTGAGTGAAATAATGTCAAACAGGCAACTACCCTATTATATGCATCGCTAATGTGAGTTGAGAGCTTCTTTTGTTATGTTCCGAGCCAAACATCTGTAACTAACTATTTTGTACCGATAGTGTGCAGTATTTAAATTCTCCTGTGATTTATCATTTCTGTGTGTACTATCAAATTGGTAAGTTCAAATTTTATAGTTAAACACCTCGTAATAATCTTAATGTTAAACTTCAACAAACTTAAAAGGAAACATGTTTTGAGATAAATCATTTACAGGTAGATGGTGCTTGAAAACAATCTGGTATAGTTTTGAAGCAGCTGTGTATTAAAATAGAATAAATTTTAATGACAAAAGACTACTAAGGCTCGGCGCACATTGGCGGCACGGCACGGCAGGTAACTATGCCGTGACATCCTTAGGTATGCCGCGACGTCCTTAAGCATACCGAAGCGTCCTTAGGCATGCCGTGGCGGCATGAACGATGCTAAGCTAATGAAGCTACGCGCGGGGCCGCGATGTACGGGCGGGCGCTGTCTTGCCGTGGTATCCCTAAGACTGCCAAAGCGACCCGAAAGATACCGAAGCGTTCGGCAATACCACGGCATGCCTAAGCATACCGCGGTATTGTTTTTGTACTTACGACTGTTAACATTGAAATTCCAAATTTATTTCCATACAATTAGGTTATACTTTTATTCTACCTAAATACCTTGCCGTGCCGTGCCGCCAATGGGCGCCGGGCCTTAGTGGGAATTAAGCAGGATACAGGCACATATCAGTTACTTTAATTGCCTGCCTGTTAATTAATAATAACAACATAAGTAAGCAATTATCGTTTAATATTGGAATAGTAATCGAAATATTACTATTGTTCGTATCGTTTCAATTTCTATCGTTCTAAGCGCTCAGCGCGATAGATTTAGAAACACTAACAGTAGTAGTTAAGATGTGACACTGGCCGTCAAGTTATCATTTGATTTCATTTTAGTATTTTGAGACACTCGAGTTGGATAAATAACTAAGAATAAAAAGAAGAAACTGCATCAACTACTAGTGTGTTATGAAATTTACATCCTTGCATAGATTCAATAGTTATCAATTAACTATTGAATAACACAAACAGTTATATTCATGAAATATACTATGTAAAGTTATGTTAAAAGGCCACTTTACCGAACAATGTTTTCAAGTACCACCATCTAAATTAAATTATAGCCTAATCACTTTGCCCTGCTGCTTGGCGTAGTAACACATATATCTTTTCCTTTATCCAGTCTTTGTTGTATGGTGCGTATGTGTTTGTTGACTTTTGGTATACAAGACAACTTAGATCTGCCAGCTGGAATAATAAAATACAAATTATTAAAATAATCTTTTATGACTAGCTGGCAGCTATAGGAAATGTGACTGCTATGTATAAGGTCTTGGGTTTGATTCTCAGATTGGACTAAGCAAGTTGCATCAAGATATTCTTAGTAGCTGCTTGGTGTCCAAATATGTGGTTACACAGGAATTGGTTTATCTCCTATAATATGACAAAAACATTAATGGCCATAAATCACATTCTTCCCAAGCAAGCAATCTCATAAGGTACTCCTTATGATATTGCTTATTTGCTTATTATGCAAACACCTTAACACCTTAACTACTCAACCGATTATCATGCAAATTTGCATAGACATATCAGGGTACAGAAAAGGAAGGATGTTGAGCGCCTTTCATCCAGAAAATTTTTGTGAAAATGAAGCATATATATACAATATTTGCCATAGAGATGAAGGCTCATATTTTCTTTTTTAATAGTAAGCTCTAGTACTATATTTATAAGACATTGGAAATCAATTGAAAATCTATATTCTAGTCTTAATTGAGCTAGATGAGGTATCTTTACATATAGGACAAATATCAAATCTGCAGTAATATTATATTAAGAAAAGTACTTGTGTTTGTAATGAATATACTCAACCAGCCGGAACAATTTTAATAATTCTTCACCATTAGAAAGCTACTTTATTTATGGGAGTGGACCAATAATTACAACGTAAGTGTAACTGCAGGCGACAGGTACTATCACATAAAATAAGCAACAGCGGATTCTAATACGAGCAATGATACTCCACTAAAAATTTATTACAAACTACATAAAACAACACTGTGTTTGTGTAAGCGAAATAGCAGTTAAACGAACAGTAACTATTGGTAACAATGCCATAAACAATCGAATCAGCAGCAAGGTCTCTTACCTGATCAATGAAATCGAAGAGTTGGGAGATATCGTAAGTAATAGTCGGCGTATTTGGGTTCCGCCTCTTTAAGTGCTCTTCGTATATCTTACAGACTCCTTCCATGCAGTCATTGACGCTTTCATAATCCGAATACGTCCTCGTTTCAGGCCTCGGGCCCGGTTGTACTAGCAAAATTGTGTGGGACTGCAAAATAACCTAGTTTTTACCGCCATTTTTTTTAACAATTTACACCGTTTATAGAGGTTCACTCACCATTTTTGAGGTAGATTTACACGATTTCTTATAAGTTGTAGCAAAATTTCAAAAGAATATTGATATATTTATTCTATAACGCAATTTTTCTGGAAGTTCTGGAACATAGAAATATGAAACGCCGACCCGATTCGAAGCTTCACACACGTTCTGAAATTGTGTTCCCATCACAGACTATCTAAAGCAAAACAAAGTAGGTAATTAAATTATAAAGATTTAAGATAATAATATAATGGATGAAATAATATCATTAGTAATAAGTATAAGTAGGAATTGGGTGAATATTTGAGCGATATTTATATGATAAAAGTCGTAGTACGGCTGTTATTTACTGTAAATACATTTTTTAACTACACCGATGAGAGCTGTTACGGAACGTAGCATAAGTTACAATTCATTTTACGCATTTATTAAATGTGGGTCATTTATTAGTTATTCAAGAGCATATCTTGCGTCTATTAAAAATTTATAAAAATATGTTTGATTAATTTGATTTAATGATTTCTATTGATGTACATACATAATGTAACCAGTCGCGCTTAAAAAACTTCTAAGTTCTTTCAGGCCTGGCTAGCCGGGACGTTAGATGATCTAATTCCTTTTAGACATCTGTCACGACTGTCATATTCTGAAAATAAATGGAAATATTATTCTAATGCGGATTCGCGCTAAAACTTTTTGAATGATTGTGTAACTATTATTTAATGTCTATTTGTATTTATAGCACATAGTTTATAAGTTAAAAGTGCATGAAACACACTATACAAAGAATACAGTGATAAATTGCCAATAAGTTGAAAACATGACAGATCCTGTGAAAAGTTTTGAATTTGTTTTGAAAAAACACTCTAGTAAAAAGTCTATGTCACTTTATATTAACAATAAACAACAAAACAAACCTACATTTACACCACAAGATGTAATATCAAGTGTATCTTCACAACTAAAAGCTATTAAAGTAGCAGATTCATATAAAGTTAACAAAAGCACTCATAGAGAGTTAAATAAGTATAAATCTTCAACTTATTTATGTGTAAATAAATTACCAACCTATGAAGAGGTAAGTGATACTTATTTTATTCTATAACATTTTTAAATTAAAGATTCTCAGATGAATATTAAGCTCTGCCTACTCCATTTAAAGGAAAGGGATATTTTAACTTATGTGCACTTAAAGTAAGGAATATGTTACATATATGAATATTATTGCACAGATAGTGGTTTTCGTTCGTATCCCACTCAGGATAAAAATTTGTATGATGTATAAATAGTTGTCTTGAATATGAATGTTCTTTTTGTCTGTGGTTTGCATGTTTGTAAAGTGCCCAATGTTCAATATGTAATATAAATTATATTAATTGCTCTGTACAATGTTGTTGGGACACTCAATAGATGGCAATACCGTCTATAGAGTGTCACACTCTGTGTGTACTATTTAACTAAATTGCGATATGGTTTTGCTGATATTCATACTATATAAGTTAAATGAGAGTTAAAATAAATTGGATAAAGGAATTATTTCTAGTGCTGGACTTATTTTTTAAAAGAGAAAGAAGAGAAAGGGCCTTGTTTGTGATCTCTTACTAAGCAGTAATAGTGCTGCTATCATATTTAATGTTACAGAGTGATTGATGTAATCTCTAATACCCTTAGTATATGTCTGGTTTTGTGCCAGTATACAACTGTATGGATGATGGAGCATGCAAGTGGTGCCTTGCCACATCTCTTACTAAGTACTGTGGGTTCTAATTACTCATAGAATAATAATTACTGGTCTGCAAAATATTGTTTTGAGTCTGGTTGTACTGTGACTTTTAATTATATGTTTGTAAAATCCAATTCCTTAATCTTGTCCTTTATCGCTATAAATGATAACTTGTGGAATCACAAGGTTTTTTATGACCATGTCCCAACAGTGTGATCCCAGGGTTATGTGATATAAGCATTGAAAGAATCAATATAAAAATCACAACAGACAACTATTTATAGACCTCAATTTTTTTGTCTCATGGGCAGTTTAAGCCTGGTGACACTCACTCACTAACAGTGACTACTTAATCCACTGCAACATTGGTATATGTTCCGATTTGTATGGAATATATATAACAGATACAATAAATATTACTTATTGATGTATTTAAAAAATATACTGTCATCAAAGTTTGTGTTGGTTAAATGTAAAGTATATCAAGTCGAGTTGTCTGCTGTGGTCAATGTTTTATCTAATGTCCTGACAGATGCTTTATTCTTGGTAGTTCTTGAGATAAAAATATAAAACAAAAGTTGTGCTGCTGTTTAAATGTCCTGTCTAATGTTGATCTATTATAATAAGACTATCACACTCATAGATAAAATTTTATAAAAAGAAGCCATTGCACTATTATTTATATATTGTAATGAATACAAACTTTTGGTTTTTTCTTTGTTTTTTTGTTGACCCCCTTAAGTGAATAGAGGTATCTATTCACTTAAAAAATACAATGTGTGAGTATTTGGCTTTCCTGAGTCCCAGCTAGGTGAATGATCTGTGACCCAGCTTATATGTTTTAAATATTTTTTTTCAGAGACCTAAACAGTCCACTAAATTTGATACCCAGTGTGTTACTGACACGCAGCTTATCAATGTTATAGAGGATGCTGAAATTATAGACAGATATCAAGGAATGACAGATGCATTTGAAACACCTTTTAGTCAGATTAACACAGGAATACAAGATCAAGTTGATGAAAAGAGTAAATATAATAAAAGTAATAATGATTTAAAAGATACAGCCAAAGATGCTGTCGATTTGAAAGGGTATTTAGGTCAAGTTCCTGCAAATGTTAAACAATCTGATATAAAATATAAATTTGGTGATAGAGATTCAATCTTAAAGCATAGTGATAGAGAAATAATTGATCCCAGAAATATGTATCCACATAACATTACTGCACTACATCATCATGTAAATGATAATGAAGACATGGTGCTTGATACAGATGTTGTGAATAACATTATTATAATAGACAAAGATATTAATACCACTCCTATTGAAAATACGCAAGATAAAGGTATTCCAGATGAACAATTAAGTCAAATATTGAATGGCAAAACACTAAGTGACAGATTTAAAACTAATAGAGCAGCCAATGTAAAATTAAAAAACACTGTTGTAGTTGAAAATTGTACACTAATTGAAGGGCACAGTCAAATTTTAAACCAGTGTCAAGAAATTGAACTTGATGACAATACGGATATTATTATGCCATCTAGTCCTATATTTCCAAATAATAACATAAAAACTAAATCAAAATCACCTTCTCCCTTAGTTTTTAATTTAGATAAGTTTGAAAAGTTTGAAAGTATTGCTTTATCTTTACTTGAATTTAACGATTTTAATACAGCAAAACATGTAGTCAACTCACAAATACTGGATAAAGAATTGCATATTAAAATAGATGAAGAGATCAAGCTAAATGAGAGAGATTATTGCAGTCCTATTCTACAAGAAAAGAAAATCGAAGAACGAGATATTGGTTCGCCGATTATTGAAAGGCATAAAGAACTAATTCAAATAGACAAAGCAACATCTGAAGAGATTCTAAACCAATTAACAAACCAAAGTTCTGAAAACAATGCTAATGTTAATATGGGACATTCAATAGATGTTTTTAAAGATGAAATTCTCTTTAGTAGTGATGAAGAAGAAGATTATGTCCATAAGGAATTGCAAGACTTGCCATTCACATGCGCTTTAGAAACTTCCTTCTATGATCAGTCAGATGTTTTAGACAAGACTATGTATGTTGGGTTCCAAACCGCTAGCAACAAATCTATACAAATTTGTACATACTCCTTTGCAAAGGCCCAAACTTTTTTAAGTGATGTCACTAATGACGAAATCACTGTAACTGACATGGTGAAGAATTGTGACAACTCTTTTAAAGATACTTCAAATGCAGAACAAACTAAATTAAGCGCTAATGTCAAAGAAAAGCAGTTCAATCCTGCTGATCAAGAGGCTGAGAGTTCTAAGAAGATGATTCTTACTGAAGATACGTCTAGTAAGTTTCAGGTAAAGCTAACAAATAAAGAAGTACCAAAAGAAAGTAATCTCAAAAACACAACTGCAAATCACAATTTTATGGGATTTACTACAGCAAACAATAAAAAAATAAACCTTTCAGAAACAGCCTTAGCTAGATGTAATAAAGTATTTCAAGATATTGATTTAAGTCAAAACTTTGATTTTGCTGAAGGAATAGAAAATTTGCCAGTAGATATTATTCTTTGTGATAAAAACGTACAGAAATCTATAACTAGAGGCGGCAATAACGAAGAAAATACACAAGAAAATAAAAATCCTCTTGATGATGTTTTACAAGGAATTGATGATGTAATAATAGAAGAATTTGAAAATATAGAAATGTCTTTAAAAGATGAAAAGCCGCCAGTTAAAGATATTCATACCATAGGATTAAAAAGTACAAGTAACAAAGATGTAGAGATATATAATAAGGATGGATTCAAAGATGTAATTTTTGAAGAAAATATGATTGATGATAATTCTGCAGTTAACAAAAATCTGAATACACACGATACTATATCATCGCAAATAATTAGCAATCCAAAGTTAAAAGATGGGACTAAAGTTAATATAGGCTTAAAAACAGCGAGTCACAAGAACATTAAAATATCAGAGGACGCTTGGGCGAAATCTAAAAAAGTGTTCGAAGATATGGGTGGCACTGAATCTTCTAATCAACTTGTCAAGAAAGTAGATTTAGTTAATATTAAAGTACCTGATTTCGATCAAATAATAACTAGTAAAACTACATTTATTGGTTTTAAAACTGCAAATAATAAAGATATACACATTTCAGTAGATGCCTTAGCCAAAACTAAAAACATTTTTAAAGATATTGATGCTAAACATACAGAATTTGAAAGTGATATTGTGAAACTACCATATAAAGAGGAATATAAAGCTACAACATGTGTGCAAAATATCGACCAGCCTTCAAGTAGTAAAGGTTTCGCAGGCTTTAAAACAGCTAACAATAAAAATATCAAAATTTCTGAAAGCGCTTGGTGTAAAAGTAAAATTATTTTCAATGATATTGACTCTACAGACTTGCCAAAAATAACAAATAAAGAATATCCAGAAATAATACCTATTGAAGATAGTACAATTGTAAAGGCAGATCACAATAGTATAGAAAATCAATTTATGGGATTTAAAACCGCACGTAATAGGAACATACAGATCTCTAAGGAAGCGCTGGCTAAGACGAAAAATATTTTTAACGACATAGATTCATCTGATTTTGTCTTCCCTAAAACAATGAATAACCAAAAAACCGTCACTCATAATGAAAAGGCGATAGACATCGAAAATAAGACAAGTAAGCAGTCAAATATCGATTGTATGGGGCTCAAACCAGTCAATAACAAGCTAATTAAAGTTTCTGTCAACACTTTAGTTCAATCTAGAAATATTTTTAAAGAAAATGATTATATGGAGTCAAAATTTTCAGAAGCATTACTAAAAGAAGATAAACAAAAAGAAGAAATAAAAGCAAAGAAGGTTACTAAATCTGACGCGAGAGATACGTTGCAGCAATCTCTTAGTGAACCAAAATTCGTTGGTTTTACGACCGCCAATAACAAATGCATAAAAATATCTAGTGAAGCTTTGGATAAAGCTGAAAATATTTTGAAACATATTGATGCAAAAGACTTAAACTTACTCAGTGAAAAACAAAAAGATTATCCAGACTTTGAGAAACATCAAGAAACTACAGAAAATAAAGCATATTACAGTAAGATAATTCATAGTCACACTAATAATAAAGAAGCAGTACATATCGCTGCTAAAAGTGAAGGAGTACCACAATTTCAAGGTTCCAAAATTGCGAGCAACAAACAAGTGGAAGTATCAACTGAAGCTTTAATTAAAACTAAAAATATATTTAAAGATATTGATTCAACAGATTTTAAAGTACCGCAGGAAAAACAGAAAGGTTACCCAGATTTAGGCGTAAATCATAAATTAACAGAAGCTAATCAATGGCCAAGACACAACAAGGCACTTCAAAGTCACACAATAAATAGTGAAGCGGACTGTAAGAAAACTCAAGAGGTAACATCATTTCAAGGATTTAAAACGGCCAGCAATAAGCAAGTCAAAGTATCAAAAGAATCCTTGATTAAAAGCAAAAATATATTCAAAGATATTGACTATAATAAAGATAATGCTGTAACAGATAAGATGACCAAAGTGATGAAGTTATATCCTGAAGAATTTAGTAACAATGATGATAAAGTAGAAGATATACCAGTCAGCCCTGTGTTCAAAGGATTCCAAACAGCTAATAAAAAGCCTGTAGTCGTGTCTGCAAAAGCCATAGAAAAAAGCAAAAAGTTATTTGAAGACTTGAAAAGCGATAATATTGGGTTTTCTGGATTTCAAACCGCTAGTAATAAACGAGTTAAAATATCAGAGCAGGCGTTAACTAAAAGTAAAAATATATTTAAAGACATTGAAAGTAGTGACAACAATAAGGCACAGTTAAAAAAATTTAAATGCAAAGGCTTATATCCTGAAGAAATATACCAACACGAACAAAAAATTGAAGACGAAGACTTAAAATCTACATTTCCTGGATTTCAAACAAGCAACAACGAAGGAGTTCAAGTCTACAAAAGAGCTTTAACCGAAACAAAGACACTTTTTTATATGGATAGACGTAGTAGTTTCAAAGGTTTTGAAACAGCTAGTAATAAAAAAGTTACCGTATCAAAAGAAGCAATTGCAAAATCTAAGAAAATATTTCACGACGTTGATACTGCAACTGATATACTAGAGGCAACTGATTTACAGACAGCGTCAAACTTTAATATTGCCTTCCAAACAGGTAACAGTAAACCTGTGCCTGTATCTAAAGAAGCGTTGGCCAGATCTAAAAGATTATTTGTTGAAATAGACGATGGTAAAAATCTTACTACCAGCAAAAAAGACAAAAAAGAGGTGCCTACTATAATTCATGAAAATGACGCAATACATTCTATTATAGATACTCAAGTAATTAATCTTTTTGAGGAAAGTCTACATACAGAAGATTTTCACGAAACACCTATAAAATCCAAAAGATCTGGAAGCCCAATTCTATCGTGTCCTAGAGCTAAGAAACGAAAGAAATTTGAGACGCCATACAATGTTATAAACGTACTTAAACCTATAACAAAGCCAATTCAAATCGCAAAAGACGAAAATAAATTTATATTTAGAGAAGACTATAAGAAAAATAAAAAGTATACTTTAAAAGATTTTCAAGAAATCACCAAGGATGACGCATCTGCAATCGATCCATTTTTACTAATCTTTGATTACGATAGTCTACTTCAATTTGAATTTAAACAAGAGAGAAATGAAGTATCGTCTGGTAATATGACAATAGATATACTAAAAGTGAAATTTTTGAAATCAGTAAACTCAAAATTAGTTCCAAATGGATGGTTAGAGAATCATTTGAAATTAATTTTATGGAAGTTAATTTCTTATGAGATTAAATTTAAATGTTTGATGTGTACTGTAAGGAATGTCATAGATCAACTGAAGTATAGATACGACAGGGAGTTGTATAATGCCCAAAGACCCGCGTTGAGAAAAATTTATGAGAAAGACGACGTTCCTTCGAAGACTCTGGTGTTATGTGTTGTTGGGATATACATAGATGGTGTCAGAGTTCCCAGGTATGTTCTATTTTAATCATAACTTGTGATTTTGTTTGTTACGCTTTCACGCCCTAACTGCTCGACCGATCATTATGAAACATTGTCAGGGGAACAAAAAAGGTCATAATAATAACCTAACATAACCTACATTTACGCAAGCAAAATCTATTTAGCTATACATATTTAATTATATTTCAGTGTGACAGACTGCATGTCTAACGTGGAACTACTGCTAACAGACGGATGGTACTGCATTCAGTGCGTTACAGACAAGATGTTGAGTCGGCTAGTGTGCAGTGGGAAGATCCCAGTTGGCAGCAAGATTGTCACCAGCGGCGCTGAGTTGACTGGCTGTGAGCAAGGCGTGGCGCCTTGGGAGGTTAGTCTCTTTAATTCTGTTTAATCGTTTGCTTCTGCTTCTGACGGTGACCATGACATTTTTATGCTTCTGTTGGTGACCATGGCAGTTGCCGACCCCATATGGGCGTCCGGGGTTTGAGAGGTTAAGCTCCCTGTACATTTGGCGAGGACCATGGTCTGATGTCCCTCAAACACAAAGGGAGATTCTTCCAAATCACTTTTTTTCTGGTTTTTGGAAAAACTACACCTGCACTATAAATTATAAACAATGGACACGATGAACACCCAGACTCGGAACAACCATTTATAGATCTCATAAATATTTGTCCCGTGTTTGGATCGAACCAGCAGCACTCGTCGCAGTGGCAATTCCGTGCAGTCTTAATAGCTAGTCTTAAACTTAATTATAATAATGTCCTCCAGATCGAATTTCGATCACTGCGGCCAATCTTAACGGAGACTGGCCATCTGCGCAGGAGATATTATAGAGTACAAGTATGTACGCAAATACACGTGCACTCTCTGTTCCCTAACCCCCATGATCCGATGGAACGGATAATCCGACACGACCGGAGAGAGATCAAGCGCAAGACCAACGGTTTTACGTGCTTTCCGAGGCACGGAGGTGTCTAACTCCGGGCTCGTATTAAGATTTTTAACAGAAAAACCCAATATCTTTTTGTTGGCCCGACCCGGGATTCGAACCCGAGACCTCATGCACAGCTGTCGCGTTCACTACTACTTCGCCACATAGGCAGTTAAAAAAATCTTAATTATAAACAGGACACGTCAGGCGTTCGGCTGAAGATATTCGGTAACTCGACCCGCCGCGCGCGGTGGGACGCGCGCCTTGGTTACCTTGACAACGGCGCCATCTTGTCGCCGCTGTCATCTGTCAACGTACTCGGCGGAAAAGTGGCGAAGCTTCGCGTATTCGTCGCCAGAGTGTATCCTGCGTTGTACGTGGAGAAGTTTGAAGATGGCAGCACTGGTGAGTAACATCGTTTTTATTTTATGAGCTTTTTTATAGGTTCCACTGCTGGGCAAATGCCTCTCCCTTGGACTTTCTCTTAGTAGTACTTACTCTGTTGGTTGGTGGATGTCCCCTACCAGTCCCTTTCAAATACGTCCAGGTATTCCCCTACGCCGTATACCTATGTAACGGTGTGGCTACCTGTGTGTGTGTGTGTGTGTGTGCGTGCATGCGTGCGTGCGTGCGTGCGTGCGTGCGTGCGTGCGGGCGAGCGTGCGTGCGTGCGTGCGTGCGTGCGTGCGTGCGTGCGTGCGTGCGTGCGTGCGTGTGTGTGTGTGTGTGTGTGACTGCGTCGCATTCACCGTGTGAGCGCGTAATATTGTAGTGAAGTCATTTGTTAGTCTATCGTTATTACTTTTTTGTTTTATATAATTTTGTGTTGTGCTATCGGTGTATTACCTATATGCAGGGTGTACCAGAAGTAATAACAGCTATCAAAAAAATATAAAAAAATCTAGGTTACGTATATTAAAAATTATAGGCATTTAAAAAAACAAAAAATCTACTCCTGTGACGGTCTTTTCACTCCTGTTACTAAAGATTGTGGAGGAACAGGGTGTGAAGTCCCTCCAACACAAAGGGAGATCCTCCGACCAGGCTGGTTGATCGTGCCTGGCGAGCCGCGGCCCGACGGTTGATGTCGGGAGCTTGTATATATACTCAGTCGCTGTGTAAACTTCACTTGTGCGATGCAGAATAGTATGACGTCATGTGAAGTGCGATTGTATCGCCATCTGTTAAATATAGGCTGAACTTCTTCGTCTGGGCGGAGTCGCCACAAGATATTTATTTATTGTTTTTTTTTATTATGTAATCTCGAATAATGCTTCTTTAAGCTCTAGATTTTTATCGATTATTATTTTTATTGATTCCGGTTTGACATCGACGTCTGGGACATCCTGTATTATATTTATATCCGTGATTGGTTTATATCCGTGAGTCACTAAAGGGCCCGGTTGAAAACCAGCGTCAGTTTCTCGACTGACACATGCTGAACTGGGCCCTAATTGACACTACTATAATTAGACACACACATAATAAGTTTGTTTTTCAATTTGGTTTCATGCCGCTTTTATTTTGTTTTATTTATTTTTGTAGTATGTGTCAAATAAACAATTTTTCTTCCTTTCTTTCTTTTTACGGGTAATATCGCGAACATGCATAATGTTTCCTTTTTAAACCAGCTTGTGACCACGGCCTGTATAACCTGGTCAAAACGTCAAGCATTAGTTAATAAAAAATAGAGCTGTGCCCCAGATGGGTAGGCAGAGACTACGGATTTCCATTGCTACGATCCTGACACACTTCACTGGCTTCATTCGCTTTCATCACATTCCTCTTACACGCTCGCCGGTTTAAGGCGCTCTTAACCTGACCTTTGTCCAAAACGCCTCTGATCTGATCGAGAATAATAAAAAATATTATTGTATTATATATAAAGTCTAAAAGTTATTACTGGTAAGTAATTGTGATTCAACTTAAATGTAAATTCACATTAATAGAATAGAAAAGAATAGTTTATTTTTACCAAAACAATATATTATTTTTTTCTCTTAATCTACATTTACATAAATACACATAACAATGTTTTTTAATCTTAGAGAAATGCGTTGACGAGTTTAGTATAAACTGTTTAGAGCAGCGATAGCTCAGTGGGGAGACCAACATACTGCAATGCAGAGGGTCTCGGGTTCGAACCCACGTCGCGCACCTCTGACTTTCGGAAATTATAATACTTTTCAAAATGATGTGCGTATTGATTAACAATTATCGCCTGTTCCGTGCCTCGGAGAGCACGTTAAGCCGTCGGTCCCGACTGCCATGAACATCTATGGCAGTCGTTATTGGGGAAGTCGACACAAAAGATCCCACTGGGTCGAAGTGTCGCCGGTCTGTACTGACTGGCCCCCACACAAGATAAGATAAGATAAGATAAGATAAGATTAGTGTAAACTGTGTCATAGTCGCCAGCATCTTGTTCCACCCTGGATAGCTACAAATTGGATTAATAAGTGTAACTTAGACGTTCATAAGTGTTAATTTGTGACCTATATGAATAAATATATTTTTGATTTTGATTCGATGTTTTCCTTATAGTGACCAGATCAGAGCGTTTGGAGAATCTTCACCAAATTAAGATGGAAGCGGAGAGGCAGGCCATCATGGAGAAGATATATGAAGAAGTTGAAATGGAATTCGCTGATAAGGTATCTTTTTATTTATTAACGCCTTAGTGGCCCAGCGGTACTGAATGCGACTACTGAGCAACTTTTACTAAATGGCTTTATTTTTTAGCCTCCTCAGATTTTGGTCATGATGAAATGCCTTGAATTAGACCTACATCCAATCTATTTAATTTGAATTTGTACAACAGCGATTCGCGTTAATTTTTATTACGGACATACTCCACCTTGTAGGATAGTTATAAATTTAGATTTTGATACTTGTTTTATAAATTTGAAAGGTTTTCCAGGACAGCTACAAGTGTATTTCTATTAGAAAAACATACATCATCGTCTCAGCCAAACGACGTCCACTGCTGGACATAGCCCTCCCCCAAAGTTTTCCACACATGCCGGTCTTAGGCCGCCCGCATCCAACCGCTTCCCGCGACCCTGACCAGGTCCTCGGTCCACCTTGTATTTGGCCTGCCCCTGCTGCGTCATCCGGTGACAAACATAAATTCAAGAAAGATTTTATTCCAGGAATCTCAAGACTTAGATGGTCTTTCGAACAATAGCATAAGGACATGCATGGATAGTGGCTCTCAGATCTCGAAAATTATGAAGAAGAGTAAAGATCCAGACGAGTTTAGAGTAAGTCTGTTTATTACTATATTGTGCCCATGGCTTCGCTCGTTTTAATGTTGGTTAGGTTAGGGTAGTTACAGTACTTTTTCTGCATGTAAGGTTCTCTATGTCCATTTCTGTACCCTTGAAAGCGTGTATGCGAAATTTCATGATGATAGAAAACAAGTGAGAAACGGCAATGAATTGCCGTAAATCTTAAGAGTTCGAAAAAATCACCTGACCTTGAGGTCACAGGTCAAAGGTCATTGTCATTTTGCGGGTATATCGACTATGCTGAGTCGAATGGCGTTAACCGTGAATCTCTAGCTCTTACGGTTCTCGAGTTGAAAGTTGTATAACAGACAGACGGACGAAACTGTTGTATAAGAGTTTTTCGAACTCTCGAAAAGACAGAAATCTTTATTGCTATACAGCTTTTAGGTGGGCACAATGTGTATTTATAAGGATTTTTATTACTGTGGGAGAGCCACGCTTCGGCACGAACGGGCCGGCTCGACCGGAGTGATACCACGGCCTCACAGGACACCGGCGTGTCATATGGCGCGTTTTGTTTCGTCGAAAGAGTGATGGTACTGGAGGCCCAACTCCCCCTCTCCCTTCTGCCGAATTTAAAAGGCCGGCAACGCACTTGTAACTCCTCTGGTGTTGCAGGTGTCCATGGGCGGCGGTAATCGCCTATCATCAGGCGATCAGTCTGCCCGTTTGCCTCCTATACCATAAAAGAGGATAAAAACAAATAATAATAAAGTAGAAAGACAAGCAAAAGCAATAAAACCAATCTTGTGACACATGCGTCCCACAGCTGCAGTAATCAGGATCCCAGTTCAGTATTTGCCTGGTCCCAAGAACCAGGCACTGGTCCCCCATTGGAACCTTTGACCTTTGATCGATCGAGTAGTTTAGACGTGAAAGCGTAACAAACAAACAAAAAAAAACTCATATTCGTATCCTTACTATTATTATAAACAATGATATATATACTATAGATACGTTGCCCGCGCTCTGTAGTGGCAACATGAATGCAAGGTAATTACCAGAAGTCCATTTAGTCACGTACTAACCAGTACCGCGGGTGGACGTGACATTAAAATAATTTCAGTGAATAACTTTCTCAACAACAAAAAAAGGAAATGTAAAAATTATACTGTAACTGTGAAAGATATAAAAGTATCATTTCATGCGTAAGTATCAAGAGAAATGGATTTTATTTTATTTTTTCGTTGCCTTCTAATGGCGGCTGGCGCCTGAGGTAAGTCACGTGTTCGCGCCCGGCCAATGAGCATGCACCACAGAATGACAACGTAATTAAAGAAATATATTTATCTCTCTCTAACAACAGGAATTCCATAGATGACATTTAATTTTCTTTCCCTTTCTTCGTGCATCTAAGTAGCTGTCTAGCTACCGATAGTATTTACGCTGTTTTCGAGTGCCGTGATGTTCATGCATGACGCGTCTATTTATATTACGTCATTGATTATAAACGCAAATGTGGGTTTGTTTCGTTATCAGCTTGTTGGGTAAGGGAGAAGCGGTGTTAAGAAGAACCCGCAGTGGGCTAGCGTGGTGGACCATGACCATGCTTCGTAGAGAAGAGGCTCGTGCCCAGCAGTGGGACAGTTCATATATAGGCCTGATATTTCTATTATTATAGTCAGAAAACGTTAATCAAACTTTTATTCCACCAGGCTCAGCTGACTGAATCCCAATCGCGTCTCCTAGAAGCTCATACGTCCAGGAACCGGGACCGACTCCTACAGGATATCCAAGAAAGAGTCAGAGAAAGAGTGGAGAAAGCAGGAGTGTGTGTGAACAGGAACGTTGTCAGTCTGTTGAAGATTAGAGTCGCTGGAGTAACAGTGAAGGAAGATAGGGTGGATGTTTGTAAAGGTATGTGTATCTACGGATGACGTAGTAATTTAAGTGGTCGTCCTTCCACGGGCCGCCGCGCTGAGTGTTGTGGGTTCGAACCCCAGAGGTGACAAACATTTTTTTTAATTTTTTTACTTGACTTAGCAGTATGATCTGAATTAGGCCATTGTCATAGGTTATTATGCATAGATGGCGTAATGGTTAACGTGGTCGTTCGCTACTGCCGCTGGGTCGAGTGTTGTGGGTTCGAACCCCAAACGAGACAAAAAATATTTTTTATTTTTTTACTTTGCTTAGCTCTAAATTAGGTCATTGTCATAGGTTATAATGCGCAGCTGGCGTAGTAGTGTAAGTGGTCGGCTCGCCGCGCTGAGTGTTGTGGGTTCGATTCCCAAACGGGACAAACATTTTTGTGATCTATAAATAGTTGTTCCGAGTCAGGGTGTTTTTTGTGTCTGTTGTCTGAATGTTTGTAAAGTCTCCCGCGACGCAGGAATTATTCCTAGGGCGGGAGAAGTCATAAAAAAAACAGATTTTCTATTTTGTCTTTCTTTTATAACACGCTTTTATTAGTTTGACCTGTATCTATCTATGTAAAGGAACATTTTAAAATTTTCACACACTTAAAAATATCGGATTAAATTGAATCTTTTTATACATATCAAGGACTGATGACGATACAATAATTTTATGTTTGTCCTGTATCCCGGCCAGGATCACTAAAAAAACTAAAATTAAATAATAGTTTATACTTAAACATGCTTTAATAGAAAACCAAAGTAAAAAGTTAAAATATAATCTTCTTTAAGTTTCAGATAGAAATAATGATTAAGAAAATAATTCATTTTATTGAAAACTAGCTTTTTCTTGCGACTTCGCTCGCGTAAAAGTAGATTAGGGTATTTGTAAAAAAAGCCTAAGTGACTCTGTAATAATATATGTAGATTACTAATGGTGAAAGAATTTTTAAAATCGGCTGAATAGTTTTTGTGATAAATCCTTACAAACAAACGGCTAAACCACTCAATCGATTTAGATGGAATTCAGTACAGAGATAGTTTAAAACCTGGAAAAGGATATAGGCTACTTTTATTCATGTAGGTATCACGCGGGCGGAGCAACGCGCAAAAGCTAATATTAATATAATATTAATTATATGCAATCGTGTATAAACCCGTATTCTAATAAATATCAATCATTATTCTCTGATAAAAATAATCCCTTCTATGAATAAGTGACCATCGCCAGTGGCTTTTCTAATAAATATTTAATATGTTTATTTTATTTTACAGGTATGATGTCAATATGGAAGCCAAACGATGGGATCCGAGAAATAGTGCGAGAGGGCGCTTGGATCGACGTCTTGAATGTGGTGCCTACGGCTGTCAGGTTATTATTTATTTTTATTAAATACATACATTTGACTGCACGAATGACGTAGTTCTTTATGTGATTGGCACTGCGCCAAGTGTTGTGGGTTCGAATCCCACACGGGACAAAACTTTGTGTGATCCACAAATGGTTGTTTCGAGTCTGGCTGTTCTTTGTGTCTGTTATTTGAATGTTGGTAAAATCCTTCGCCACACAGGATTTATAACAAATGCATATAGTATATTTAAAATTAAAATAAAAACATAAGGCGCTCTGACTTTCTGAATTTATGCCCATATTAAATAGTTAATTTTCGTTCGGTTTAACGGGGAAGGAGAACATCGTGAGGCAACCTCCATGACTGAGAGTTCTCGATAATGTTCTCGGAGATATGTGAAGTTTGCCAACCAGCATTGGTCCAGCGTGGTGGACTATGGAGTAACCCTTCTCACCCTGAGAAGAGGCCAGTGCCCAGCAGTGGGACAGTTTATATTCAGGGCTGATATTATATATGTATACAGTGTGTATAATAAACCCTGTCCGATCCTTAAAGGTGATATACAGTAGCTGATTACTTTTATAAAAATCGATCAAAAATTACCCCAGTAAATTTATTTTATTTAAAATAATATGTTAATAGATTACCCATGGCAACACCAACAACTTATTAATCATAATACCTAGGTATCACTAAAGTTCATAAAGGTTCACCGATGCCGCGCCGCGCTACGCCGCGCCTACCTACTCCTTAGACAATGCCGCCAAAAGTATGCGTCCTTGTCAAGTTTAGTGGAGTGTTGCTAGACTGTGCGAAATTTCAGTAATTTAAGGGTAAAAATGCTGATCAATACTGTACTTAAAAATATTATGAAGACGTTTTACGATGATATAGCTTTTTTTGTTATTTTTCTTAGCATGTTTGTTAAGAGAGAAACAATCCCTTAATGGATCGGAGAGGGTTTATTATACACACAGTATAATACATAGTTTGCGCCTATATTCCCGAAGAGAATTTCAGAAGTGTATTTGACCCACATTTTGCTGCCTATGATTTTAGATCCCGTATCCAGTATATTTACCATCTACCCAATATTCTAGACTTCGTGCTGCTACTAAGAACTCCTTGATAAAAAAATTCAATAACACTTTGCCCAACTCGAACATCAAATTCGAGACCTTATGATCCGCCAAAAACATCAGCACTAACTAACGAGATGTGTGTAATAACCCAGGACCCAGGATTCAACCTCTTCGTCTTCATGTGACCCTTTTTTTGTTTTTTTCATTAGTATTTGTAATGTCCCACTGCTGGGCAAAAGCCTCTCCCTTGGACTTGCAAATCACTCTGTTGGTGGAAATGTGGGTCTGCCACATAGTGTTTTCATTAAACTCTTCGAAGAAGATTCAGAGGTTAATAAAAAGGACACGGGGCGAACAAGTTTAAAATATTGAATTATCGCTGATAACTGATTATGATAACTGCACGGTTGGTGTATTGGTCTAAGTGGTCGCCCTGCCCGTGCTATTGCGCCGAGTGAGGGTTCGATTCCCTTATGGGACAAAAACTTGTGTTACTTAAATAGTCGTTCCGAGTTCCCCGCGACACAGGACTTGCTTCAAGTGCGACCACTTTTATAAAAATGGTTGTTCCGAGTCGAGGTGTTCTTTGTGTCCGTTGTTTGAATGTTTGTAAAGTGCCCCCAATACAGGATTTAAGCATAAAGCGAAAACTATGTTCAAAGTTCAAAAAAAATATTTATTCCAGATCAAATGAAAATGGGTCCCTAGCCACCTATTATTGACCAAAAGATAATATCTTCAATTTCTAACTTTCAGGTATTCTGAAATCCAAATTTCAGCGGGCAGACAGTCAATCTTCAGTAGATCCAAATACAAGCCGCCTGAAAAACTCCAACCTTACACAAACTTGGTACAGCGTAAATGTTACTCCATCAAAGATCTAGCCCAAAACCCAACCATGTCTACCGACTATAACGAAATCGATACCGTCGGCCTGATCTTTTTAATCGATCCACCGATGGAACAATTCGACTCGACTAAACAATCTTTTCAAAACGTGTATTTAACTGACGCTGATAAAAATATAATCTGTGCCAATTTCTGGGGAGGATTAAAAAAGTTCGGTTTCCAAAATGTTCTAGATACTGGACAAGCAGTGGCGTGTGTAAATCTTCAGAAAAGGGCTGGCAATACTAGAAGGACTATTCCCCAGTATAGGGTGACAGAACTTTCATATTTTACCCAAACGCCTAAAAGTGAAATCGCTGGGAAATTGTTGCTAGAGCTAAATAAAAAAATCGCAGGCTTGGATAGGCGAAAATTTTGTGAGGAATGTATAGTTTTAAAGAATAACTATTTACTGGTGAAAAATAATAATGAAAATATATCGCCTTATAGATTTATGAATCATAGCGAGATTAATATGTCTAAGAACAAAATGTTCGTAGACTCACCATTAGCAAGAAATAATAAAATAGATGACAATTTCAACCTTACAGGCCTAGACTTTGAGTCTACTTTTAGACAAGACACCGAATTGTCAGAAGAAGCCCTAAAAAGAAAAAGAAAAGTCAATGAAAAAATTGCCAAGTTAAAAATGTATGGCGAACCACCTCCTCTGTCGCCCTTACATATTATTAACAGGTCTAAACAAGCTACTAGCTCTTATAAAAGTCCTTTACTACCTAATAATAATAATTCCAATATTATTACTCAGAACAATAATCAAAAGTGTTTTAACGAAAATTCTAACCTAGAAGCTAATGACAGTGACAGATCAATAAATGTTACCAACGTAAATAATACTCCCCAAAAGTGTGGCGAAATCTGTGAAAATTAATTTTGATGCCAAAGATAATAATGATAGCAATATTGATAATTTTGCTGACGAATTCGATGGCAGTCCGCCTCTCAGTTTAGATTAAGAAATTGTTAACAATATTATTGTTATAAAAGTTGCCTATGAATTATATATATAATTGTCATAATAGGCATATTATGACGATTCATAGACAAGTTTACTACTGAGGTGGAACAAGCGTTTCAGTCGTTGTCTATGACATGATGGCAAACGTTTATCGTACTCTGGGAATATCACCCAAATGATGGCAACCTTTCAAAAATAATGTAATAAGTGATAAGCTTTCTGGCAAAGGGTACGTTAGGTATTATTCTAATCATCGACCATTACACGACAGTTTGGCTCAGTGTTAAAGAATCATTAACTTTTTCTAAGTATTCTTGTTGATTGTAAATATGTAAAAGATTCAATAAAAATGTTTATTTTTATATGTTTTATTGCCAACTCTTTTTTATTTATTTGTAATGTCGCCATATAGTTTATTTTAATTACCAAGATATAGAAGACAGGCGTTATAATATGTTTAAAGATACACACGCACATAACAATCGAACGCAGCGCAGGCGTGGTAGAGTGAAAACGACTATGACCTACTATCAGATTTAAAATATATAACTCTGGCATTCTGCGTCATGTTTTCTTTTAACGCTATTATTACAATGTACAAAACCAAAAACTACTATTACACTGCACAACAGCATGTGTGATGATTGGGTTATGTTACATGATACTAGTCCAACTTTTAATGACAATTTAAAATCTGTGATTGAAAGGTGACCGACCACCTTGTATGGGACCCTGGCCTGAGCGTGGACAATTTTATATTGTTATAACAATATTAATTTTCACTAGCCTAAACTAAGTAGAAAACATTATTCTATGAAGTTTAGTATCAATTTCATTAAATAATAAAATAAAACAAAATCACGTCAAAATATCCACTATACGAGCGAACAAACGCAAAGCGAATGATGGAAACAGAATTGACAGATAAGTCAAGTGTTGCTAGAATATGATAATAAATTACCCAACACGCCTTACAATTTTGTTATATTTTATCAAATATCATATCATTTTTACATTAATTATTGTTGTCGAATTCAAAATATGAATATATGTAGTGAATAATAAAAAAAAAATTTCAACGTTGTTTCAGATTTCGTTAATATTTCTAAATGTGATTTTTTTAAACACTTTGTTTCGGTTTTTGCCCACTGTTTTTTACTAGGCAACACAAACAAGTCATTTGGATTGTCCATTTCAGTTCCACGTTTTAAACCAAATGAAAATATTTTTAAATAATTTTTATTATACGTCAATTTCATACGACTGGATAATAACCAATATTTATTATATATTAAAACAAAACTTTTAATATTTTACTTTGTTTACGTTCAAGCCGAATATGGACGGTCTCCTTTATCTATCAGGTCTAGTTAACAAAATATGACACATGGGTTTTTTTTATAATAAAACAGTATATTTAAAGATTATCTTATTTTATATAGTTCTTAAGTTGCAAATTTCTTTATTTTATTTGAATTCCTTACTGAAGCTTAAGGTAGAGAGCTGAGCTTATTATTATTATTTAAATACTCTTCGCAAATGAAACAAAAATGATTCAGATTATTCACACAAACACGTCTTGACGATGCCATATCAAATTACATTAAGAAATCTTAATAAGTATTGTTCTAGCTGTTACAAAAAAATGAGGGTATATGTAGAATCAGCAACGTCGAATTAATAAACATCATGTGTTAAAAGTCATTCATCAGACAAAATTTCAATTTTGTTGTGCAGTGTTATTGTTGAATGAGAATTGTAAACTTTAGCATCTATTAAATGCTTCTAAAGTATTACTTAGTGTTGCAACTTAAACATCTAAAGGCTGCGCGCTGTTACAATCTCATTCGCCTCACTACTGCCTGCGCCGAGTGTTCGTATCCCACACGGGACAAAACTTTGGGTGACTCACAAATGGTTGTTCCGAATCTTGGTTTGCTTTGTGTCCGTTGTTTGAATGTTCGTATAGTCGTCGTAGTGCTGGTCTTAAAGAGGGAAAATGCAAATGTGAGTTTGGTTGATTGTCAACTACTCGACCGATCATCATGAAATTTCGCATACACATTGTCAGGGGCATAGAAAAGAACATACCTTTCATCCAGAATAATTACTGTTACTAATCTACCTACTCTACATACGCGAGCGAAGCCGTGAGCAAAATCTAGTGACAAATACAAACGGTACACCAGCAGCACAGTCTCGTCAGACACAGACGCACTGAAAACCCTATTCACCTCGGGAATACAGCACTAGGTTATATCGCTTAGATCTTCTGGTACCAAGAACTCCCCTCATCCTGGTTTATTTATTCTCTAGAATCCGCACCCTACGGATCAAATTTTTATGTTGCGTATATTTGTCGATCTATCTTGGGTAAAAGTGAATGCGTATTTCTGCCAAAAATTTGCAGTAGCAAGATATTATGTACGATACACTCGCAAATCGCGTGACTGCGTGCGTAATACTTCCCAGCTTAACCTTTTAAGCCTTTCCATGATATAAAACAAAGGTATTGACGAGGAATCTAGTGTGTAAAACACAACACACAAAGGGAGGACGACTAGACTTCGACCAGCTGGCTGGTCGTTCGTGGTTGGCGGGCTGCGGCCCGACGACGGATATCAGGAACTTGTATATTTTGTAACTCGCTGTGTGAACTTCGATTGCGTGATTCAGGAATGTATGGCGAAGCGTGTAGTTGTCTACAGCGCCATCTCTTGACATTGTTCTGTGTGAAGTCGTTACACTATAAAGCCATGATAATAAAGGATGTTTTGCAGTCTTAATCTGTTCTATTACATAATTTAAGTTCGTAAGTATGTCAAGGGACGACCATGCAATCTATACTAGTGCAATCATTAAGCAAACAAGCATTTGACGACCTGCACCTGAGTGAATGTGGTTATGGTAGGTCATGGACGCTTATTTTCATTCAAGTTCTCAACTATTTAAGAAAAGGACTCGCTGTGCTACGAACTCTAGGAACGAAAGTTACTGTTTCTATTTAAGGAATCGAATGTAATATTGTAATATATTCAAGGAAATTAAAATATTTGAGATTTTGAGAAATATTTGAATTAATAGTAACTATATGCAAATACGAATATTAATGCCGCAAATTCGGAAACGTACGGATATAGTTCAATATAGTTAGAAAGACCTAAGAATAAAAAGAGATCATCATTGTCGTCTTAGCCGTAACATACATTTTTAATCATGATTCTACGACCCATATCAATCTTGCCATAATCAAATTAAAACTTTGGGATATGAATAAATAACATTTAGTAAAATTGAATCAATCAACATTCAGGTGCGGGATCCGCTTCAAGTATTAAAATGTCCTTTTTTATATGTAAGTATTGCATATCGGCTATCGCTAATGCAGGATGGAATGCAATGAATATAATAATATATTTTTATTCTATATGTAGGTATACCTAATTCGCGACAGTTATTGACAACGGTGGTCACAAGTCGGCTTGTGGCCACGGCTAGTGAAACTTTTTATTCTTTTTTTACATTTAGGAATGCACTGACACGTATCCCTCCGCGGGGGCGGGCGGAGGGGTTATGTCGGACTCACCGGGGTAAAATAAAGATGTTGAAAAGATAATGTACCTCCCGGAATACCGACTAAACCTACCACCACGGTGTTCTTCGACAAAACCGCTATCGACGAGGCCTCGCGAATCACTTTCACATGCGGTCCCGACCCCGCCGAAGCTACGGCCCGCCGTATGAAACGGCAGGCTACTACAGAACAAGACCCACCTTTTGGGCAAAACTCGCTGTAAAGCCCTACTGTCTCCTCTTTAGAGGGGATACGGATACGACACAGAGGCGCGCGTGGGAAAACGCACGTCACCTCTCGGACCTGGTGCTGAACGGATGGCGGGCAGGCCCACAAAGCCCACCAGCTCTAGGTCAAACCTCAGGATGACTGGAGGTCATCTCACGCCCTCTGGCGCTCGGCTCTGCGGTTCAGGAGAGGGTTTAAGCGCTCCCTCTCCCGCTCCGCCGCCTCCTTAATGGAAATCACTTCCTCACAGAAGGAGGCGATGGCGTTCCACGACCTCTCACTCTGGACCATAGACTTAACTACGGCCGGGAGCGAGAGGGCAACCGATCAGACTGCCGCGATCAAGTCACGGCGCTGCGATGCCCAGGCGGGGCAATCTGCCAAAGTGTGCAGCGCCGAGTCCTCAACAACGCCGCGGCAGTCGCCGCAGTGGTGACAACCGGACGTGTCTTGCCAGCGTATACGACACAGGAACTGGCCAAAACAACCGTGGCCAGTCATTACCTGTATCAGCCGGAAGGTGAGGGCGCCATGCCGCCTCTCCAGCCAATCGTCAAACACGGGACTTACGGCTACGATCGTGGCGTGCCCGACGGCTAGAGTAAACGGATTATGTCGGACTCGCCGGAGTAAAAGAAAAGATGGAATAAGAATAATGTACCTCCCGGAATACCGACTAAACCTACCACGGTGTTTCTCGACAAAACCACTATCGATGGGACCGCGCGAATCGCTTTCGCATGCGGTCGCGACCCCGACGGCTAGTGTAACGTTTTTTTTTTTACGTGAGGGAATGCAATGGCGCATATCCCTCCGCGGGGGCGGGCGGTGGGATTATGTCGGACTCGCCGGGGTAAAAGAAAGATGGAATAATAGTGAAGTACCTCCCGGAATACCGACTAAACCTACCACGGTGTTCCTCGACACAACCACTATCGACGGGGCCGCGTGAATCGCTTTCGCATGCGGTCGCGACCCCGCCAAGGTTACGGCCCGCCGTATGAAACGGCAGGCCCCTACGCAATAAGACCTACCCAAGATAGGCACTACTCAAAATAAAAGCCCTACTGTCTCCCCCTAAAGGGGGAGACGGACACGAAACAGAGGCGCGCGTGGGAACACGCACGCCGCCTCTCGGACCTGGTGCTGAACGGATGGCGGGCAGGCTCACAAAGCCCGCCACCCCCAGGTCAAACCTCAGGGTGGCTGGAGGTCGTCTCGCGCCCTCCGGCGCCCGGCTCTGCGGTTGGGAAGAGGGTTTAAACGCTCCCTCTCCTGCTCCGTCGCCTCCTTGACGGCAATCACTTCCTCGCAGAAGACGGCTAGTGTAACCTGGGTGAAGCATTAATAAGGTAAATATAATTTATAATTCAATAAATTGTACTCATTTAAACATTTCAATGTCATTGTAATAAGTAATTGCTTTATGTAATTTTTTGTAGCCCAACACTACATTTTATGAAAAAATTGTTATCATTATTAACCTAAGCCTAACTAGCTGCTGATCTAAATAAAACAAATCTAAGTTTATAAATTTTCTCATGTATGAATATATCATACATGAGAAAATTTATATCCCTCCTGTTCCACCCATCGCACACTTATACCGTTGCATACCTACTTAGTTAAATGTTTGATTATATATTATTTTTATTTAATTAATTGATTCCTTAAGTAACAAATTGTATAAATTGTTACAAACTACATTGAAGAACACAACCGGATAATTTTACGATTATCACATAATTTATGTACTGACAACACAGGCTGTCAGTTCAAGGTGACCTTCAAAGCGAGCGAGTTTGACGTTTTGTAACCTACAAAAATTATTTTCATTTGAATTCCCTACCCGCGCAGACATGTATTATGCGGATATATCGTCGTAAATAACTTCGCTGATCTTAAAACTGTGAACCCAGTATCAATAAAATAAGTTTTCAGTGTGTTTTTAAGTGATAAAAGTGTTAGTTTCCACTTTCGGCGTACCGCAGTAACTTTTTTTTATACCAGTAAGTATTTATTACTTTTTATTTTCTTAGACACGTAGTTTGAATCCTGCTGATCGGCATGGTTATAAATAGTACGTTTTAATAGTATCTATGTTGATAGACGCATAGAAAAAGTTATATAAAAATACCTATTACTTTTTTTCCCGATTTGTTACGATAAACACGGAATAGTAAAAGAATTTAACCAAGTAGAGACATGACGGTTTAAGAAAATAAGTAGGTACCTACTTATGTGTAAGGCCCCAGAGAAATAACTACGTGAGTATAAACTAAAATAAAAATATACCTACTACCTGTAACTACTTGCGAATATTATAAATATAATATGTTGCAACTAAATTATAACTTAAATTATGTTAAACATCGTATATTAGTATTGAAATATATTTAAGATAAAACTCTAGATTTTTAATAAACTAAGATTGATAGACAAATATAAGTTAATAAGTTACTTAAATTCTGTTATTAAAAGATGACTTTTGCTCATTAATAAGTAAAATTGATATGTTCAGCAATAGAATTTTATAAGTCTTATCTGTTAAGAGATAAATTAATATATTATTAGTTATAGGATAAATTCTTTTAGAAATATATTTAATATCTTGGTCTCCCTGTGACCATGGCTACTGAGTTTTTTTTTTCTCTTATTATTGAAAACAAACAGTTACACAATTTTATTAACCAAGAGTACACATTATATGTATGTGTGTAATTGTGTAGCTCACAATATTTTCCACATTATATCTATTTACATATTATTTGTGAACTGGAAAAATATGAGTAAATGCGACATGAAGTTGTACAGTATTATGTCAATTCAAAAATTTCAAGTGATATAGATCGTGTTACTCTTTTATTATCTAAGTTAATGCTATGCGACAAAGTAAACATATCGACATCTATGAAATTAGTATTGTAATGATCATTTTTTGGGGGAACTGTACACATAAGGAGATCGCATTTAAATTACAAAAGAAGTGCATATGTGCTATGTTTGGGCTTCAAGTAACTGACAGTTGTAAACTTCACTTTTAAAACACAAAATAATATTTGAAGTCGCATTATTTGTTAAAACAAATCCTCATTTATTTCCCAGTCTAACCAATGATGTTTTACGTAATAGGCGCAAAAATAATTTATGCATACGAAGAGCTAAAACTACCCTCATGTGGAACAGTATATTCTGTGTAGCTCCGAAAGCTACTGTGTCAAAGACTTTCTAATGACACATTTTGTTAATTTTTTTAAGATTTCCTCATATTTTGTTGCTATAAAATAATGTAATTTAGACTTAGATTAGTTTTTTAATAAATTATTTGATTTATTTCTGTGTTTATGCTTTTTATCATTTAAATTTTTGTACGCCGATTGTATTAGCAAGACACAGCTATGCACTTTCATTTGTTTTTTTGTAAGATCTTTTTATAAACCATTGTTTAACAAATAAAAAATAATTTGAATTTGAATTTGAATTTGAATGATCAACAATACGACAAAGAGGTGCATAGAGGCCGGCATTGGTGTGACTGGAGAATACGGCAAAAAGTGGAGGCGACCGCACCATAGCAGACCGTAGCATAGTTTATTAGTTTAGGGCAGTCTAATCTCTTATTGCATAAGTTGTATAAAAACATAATCCCAAGCAAAAGACGTCTATCGACATTCTAAATTTTGCAGATTAATGTTAATGTTATGGGATCTACTAGGGATGTTCATGTTTATATTATTATGGTGGCGGCTATGATACTGACCTGTTTTTATGAACTTCCGTTGTAGTTTTTCTATGCTAGCTTTGTACTTTTGGTAGAGCGGATTCCACATCAATACAGCATATTCTAATTAAGATCTAACCAAAGCTTCATACATATGGATGAAAGTGTCAGGTTGCCATAAATCTACAATCGATCTCATGACGAAGCCGTACATTCGATAAGCATTATTGATGATTTTGTCAATGTGCAGATCAAGGTGGAAAAGCAACCAAGATGTTGGAGAAAATGGAAACCAAAATAGATTAATAATTTGAATAGCTTAAAAAGTACTAAAGTTTAACAATAGCAGTTTAATAGTTTCAAAATTATGTTATAATAGTATTTATAAAGTAAATATTGCTATAAAATCCATAGTAGTTTAATTAAAATGTATAACATTCACCCAAACATACAACAATATTATGCCAAACATAATTGCAAACCTATTGTGTCTGGCCACCAGTGTGATACAGCATCTTAATATTTGAAATTAAATAAATGTATACAGGTTTTATCACATTGCTTATTTTATATAAAACACTATTACTACATAATTTTGAAACTTAAAACTTTGTTAAACACTTTTACTAGTTTGCTTCTATTTAAGCCATATAAATTATAAAACTATTTAAATTTAATTTTATACATTCCATTTTACATTTCCATTTTGGTTGCTTTTCAGCGGTCATGTTCATGGGGAGACTATTTTCAAAGTACCTAAACATAATTTAATAATTGGTATTTCTATCTACGCAGAATGAGCTCAAAGTATCATGAAGTCTGGCTGTGTTTTGCTTCTTCTTAGGTTTGACTATTTGTATTACTGAATCCCAAGCTGGTGGTATATTCCAACATCTTCTCTATTGAAATGAGGATGATTTTTTAATTTCAATAGCCTTGTTAAGCATCTTTGCTACAACTTGGCAACAACGCGTTAAAATCTGTATAAATTTGTTTAATTTCAATATATAACATTCGCATAAACCTAAGACACCATTATGCATCTCAATAAGTTAATGTGTAACATATGCATTGTAGTGTATTATATATTATGATGACAAATAGACCTCAAATTAATAATCTTTTGACGAATTTCTATGTGGTGGTAAATACCAGTCAATTGTTGTAATGCCAGACATAATTAAATATGATGGCGTAGTGGTTAGTGTAACCGACTGCCACGCCCGAAGTCGCGAGTTCGATTCCCGCACAAGTCAAACATTTGTGTGCATGAACATGGATGTTTGTCTTGGTCTGGGTTCTATGTATAACATGTATGTATATATATATACAGGTTGTCCTAGAAGTCGACGTCAAGCCGGAATCAGGTAACAGGCTAAATTATAACAGCTTAGAGAAAAACTAAGTTAAGTACCAATTTTAAAATTATAGGCATTTTAAAAAATATGAGGTATATCTACACCCTTTGACGGTCTTTTCACTTCTGTTATTACAGATATTTACTATTTAATATATTTTTTAATTCATTCATTTTTTTTTATTCGAGTTTTCACAGGATTTTGGACCTTAAAGTATCCATGCACTATTACAGGTCAGTCTGTATTCTGCTCAATGTTCCCAACACATAGTAACAAAATAGTAAGTAATATTTTAAATGCAAATGTGAGTTTTATGTTTCGTAATGAAATTTCGCATACACGTTGTCAGGTTCCCCTGAAAAGGACATAGGGTACTTTCATCCAGGAAAATGTACTGACGGATAGAAATAGACATTATCTTATCTTAACATGACATTTACGCGGGCGAAGCCACGGGAAAAATCTAGTATATTATGTTTTATATCGGCCCTATATTTAAACTGTCCTACTGCTGGAAATCTTTTCAGTGTGAGAAGGCTTAGGCCATAGACCGGTACGTTGGTCCAGTGCCGGTTGGCAGACTGCACATAATATGGTGACGAGCAAAAAAAAAAAAATAACATTATGCAGAACTCTTAGACATGCAGGTCTCCACACTATGTTTTCCTTCACCGATAAAGCGAGGGTCAAATCAATGTTTTAATACCCACATTATTTCAAAAAGTCAAAAGTGCATTTAATCGTGCTCGAGACCTCCGCTATAATTTTTATAAAATAGTCTTATGCGTAGTAAATAGCAAAGAAAAACTAATTTAAGTTTAGGAAGATCTGTGTTGTCAAAATCTTCCAAATAAACCCTCTAGGGGATCCATCTGGATAGAAATTCCAAATAAATCCCCCAGGGAATCGAAGCAGGGGATAATAAGATAAGATATCCTTTAATAAGATAAGACGGCGCAGTTATGAAACAGATATGGCACAGACGCGATTTAAAGATTATAAATTTGCTTTAGACCGAATTTCGATCACGGCGGCCAATCTTAATGGAGACTAGCCATCTGCGCAGGAGATATTATAGTGCACAATTGTGTTCACAAACACCAGTGCACTGTCTGTTCCCGAACTCTCATGATCCTATGGGACGGATAATCCGACATGACCGGGTAGAGATCAACCACCAATGACTTTACGTGCTTTCTGAATCATGGGGGTGTCTAACATCGTCAACTACCTAACTCCGAGCTGGTATTGAGATTTATTAACTGAAAACCCCAATGATTTGTTGTTATGTAGATTTAAATTATACAGAGAAGGCAAAGATACGGCAAGGTCTGTTATTTTAGTTCGGTCAGTTCGATTTTATTGTGATAATAGTCATATCTTCTTCAGAAGTACACAAGCGGCGTTCCTCTTGTCGTTTGGGACGCGCCGCTAATCTATAAGTTACTAGCTTATGCCCGCGCCTTCGCTTGCGTAAAAGTAGGTTAGGTTAGGTTATGGTTATCGGTATGGTAGTAACCTAGGGGTGTAAACCCCGGGTGACAGGGCCCCGGGGGACCCTGCCACCCGTAACTTAAGAGTCCAGAGAGGGCTCGCGCACCTTCTAACGTCGAAAGGGGAGAGCGGTGAGGCTCTCCCCTGGGGACGAGAGGTGGTCGGGTCCGTTTAACCCGGCCCGCACCCACACGGGGGGGTCCGCTATGGATAAATCTTTTAAGAGCTCCCAACTGATCCCCCCCATTGGGTGAGAGAAGGAACACCCCAGGCAGTTCATGCTCGGATTCCCACACACCCCGCCGGTGCCGTTCCCTAGCCGGCGGACAGTGCATAAAACAATATACCAGAGAAACAAAAAAATATTTTTTATATTTGTAACAATCCTTTTTTAAATAAAATATAGACGATGTTGATTAATGAAAGAATTATTAAAATCGGTTGTGTAGTTTTCGAGTTAAATCCTTTCAAACAAAAAAAAAATAAAACCTTCGCTCTTTAAAATAATTTTAGTATAGACGAGGCGTCGCTTTCTTACATTTTATATGGAAATTTTGGAAGCGGCGCCATGCCTCTGATGTGCCTGCGCTCCGCCTTCGCCGTATAAAAATTACGTCTGTGCTTCTGAAAAATTACGTCTATAAATTAAATGATGTGTCGAGTAAATATATTTAGAAAATTTGATTGAATAGTGTGTTTATTTTTACTTGTTCAGTCCTTACCGCTAGACTCGTTGTTAGTGGAAGTACTTCTTTGAAGTTTAACATTGCGACTTATGATGGTAAAGGGGCAGTGTTTCGTCCATACAATATATCATAAGTATTTGCCTGTCTTCACCCTATATAACAACACTAGAACAAAAAATAGTCATATGTCATCCATCCATATTTCATCATCTGAGCCGAAATACTGCTGGACATAGGCCGGTCTTGGGCTAGCCGCCACAGTTATCTATATTTAACATCGCCATTTTCTATAGATCACTTTTTTCATACCTTTATTATTAGATATAAGGACTAAGAACTTCACAAATTACAAAATTTACTATTGCTTAATCAGTCGATCAATCCCAGCAGTACAGTAGTTGACTTACAAATATTTATTAATCAAGTCAAATAGTTACATTACCCAAACTCTAACATCAGTGGCGTAGCGTGAGTGTCAGCCGCACGAGGCGTAAGAAAATTTTGCCGTCTTATTTAGGTATTTCAATTTAAAGGATTATAATATACAGTAGTTATAAATAATTTTTCGGCAGGAATAGTCATCCATTAATGTGTCTTGTATCTGCCCATTCCTCTCGTTCGTTGTGAAATAGTGGATATGTTTCCAAGATATTATAATTATTTATTATGTAGTTTTGCCGCTCCCTAAAAGTGCCGCCTGGGGCAAGCCGCCCCCGCTGACCTATTACGCTACGTCAGCGCCGGAAAATAAAGAATTTTTCAAATCTACTTCATTCAGAATTTTCAAATCAATAAGATACAAGCGTTTCAAATTTAGTAGTTATAGATTAACAGATGACAGAAAAAGGATGCACGATATATACTGCGACGGTCTTCTTCTTCTTTCTTTCGTGTCGTTAGTGGCCAACCTGTTAAGAGTTGTTCAAGCCGCCCGTAGGCCTCTGACATGGCTTAACGACTGCTGTCAATTTGGCAACAACCGGGACCGACTTTTTACGTGCCCTCCGAAGCACGGAGACGCTCAGATGAAATATCACTAAGCGGTCGCCCATCTATAGACTGACCGTACCCAACGTTGCTTAACCTCGCTAATCGTTTACTGATCAGTGAGTGCAACTGGCTATGAGCGCCTGTGACGGTAGAGCTATTTAAATGCAGCTGCCCGAGAGAGATAGCGAGTTATCCACAGTCCACACTATACCGTCACTTTTCTTATATACAAAGGAGACCGTCCATATTCGGCTTGAACGTGGACAATAGTCTTATGAACATAGTAAAATTTGTGTAAAGTTTTGTTATAATATATAATAAATATTGGTTACTATCCAGTCGTATGAAATTGACGTATAATAAAAATTATTTTAAAAAGATTTTCATTTGGTTGAAAATGTGTAACTGAAATGGACAATTCAAATGGCTTGTTTGTGTTGCCTACTAAAAAAACAGTGGACAAAAATCGGAACAACGTGTTTAAAAAATCATATTTAGAAACATTAACGAAATATGAAAATACGTTGATATTTTTTTCATTATTTACTATATTCATATTTTGAATTCGACAATAATAATTAATGTAAAAATGATATGATATTTGATAAAATATAACAAACTTGTAAAGTGTGTTGGGTAATTTATTTTCATATTTTAGCAACACTTGACTTATCTGTCAATTCTGTTTCCGTCATTCGCTTTGCGTTTGTTCGCTCGTATAGTGGATATGGACGCGATTTCGTGTTTGCTATTTTGTGTATTTTTTTATTATTTAACGAACTTGATACTAAACTTCATAGAATAATGTTTTCTACTTAGTTTAGGCTACTGAAAATTAATATTGTTAATACAATATAAAATTGTTCACGCCCAGGCCAAGTTCCCATACAAGGTGGTCGGTCTCCTTTCAAATATTAATTATTCCCTTATTTTGCAACCAATTTTGATACTGTTTACGCAAAAGGATTTCGTTTAAATTCTATTTGATCTTGTGTGTAAAAAAAATTACAAAATAAATCATAGGCTATCCTTTTGTCATAAATTTGTCGTCTGTCAACTAAGTTTCTTTTATCTCCTACTAGATTTTGCCCGCAGCTTTGCCCGCGTAAATGTAGGTTAGGTTATCTTATCTTATCTTATGTATGGGGGCCAGTCAGCACAGACCGGCGACACTTCGACCCATTGGGATCTTTTGTGTCGGCCCCAAGATTTATCCCTCAGCTATCTCCCTATGAATGTACTGCATCAGTCGTAGCGTACACTTCAGAGGGAGAAGCCTGAAGTCCTCAAGGTTTGAATATGCCAATCCCATCAGACCCATCCTCAATCCAGCCAACGCGTCGCATTCACATAGTAGGTGCGATATGGACTCGTCCTGTTCACCACAGGCTCTGCAGATCGATTTGTGAGCCAATCTCAATCTGCACAAGAAGTCGTTGGTGCCAAAATGGCCAGTGAACGCTCCTGTGAGCAGGCGTATTTGGCTATTGTTATACCCGCAGAACTTCCGGGTGAAGCCTGTGGCTCTGTTTGCAATGAATTTCTTGGAGTGTTCCAGACCCCTCAGGGCCTTCCACTCTAGCCTGTGTTTGTCATTGCCATGAGCATTCAAAGCTGCCTTGACAGTGCTCTCAGAGAGTCCCACAAATGACTCGGGGCCCAGGTTAGGTTAGTAACAGTACTTTCTCCTGGATGAAAGGTACCCTATGTCCTATTCTGTAACCCCGACAACGTGTATGTGAAATTTCATGATGATCGGTCGAGTAGATAAGACCTGAAAACGTAACAAACAAACAAACTCATATTCGCATTTATAATATTAGGTACGATTAGGATTTAGTAATCCGGGTGCCTAGTACGAGTTGTTTTTGAGTTAACGCGATCAAAATGTTTACCGCGTTTGTCTCTCTGATTGGCTAAGAGCTTGGAGCGGGCCAATCGCAGCGCGAAACGTCATAAACGTGTCGATCGCGATAACGTAAAACAAACTCACACTAGGCACTCTGGTCTATAGTAGGTACCTACAGAAAGTGTCACGTTTAATAGTAATAACAGCCGTAATACGAACGTTTTAATGTTAAACGTCAAACAATAAACAAACCGCATGTATTCTCACACGCGCGCACACATTGACATCACGTCGGCACACACACATACCTACGCCATTGTGCGCACACGCATGCTCGCACGCGTTTGCGTTGCTGCGTGAAAGATCATTATCTCCCGCTGTTACGTTGTGATCATGTAACAAGATTGATTAAAAATTGTATCTTATGATATTTATTATTAAAAGTTAAATATATTGAATCGCATTAAGCGTTATTGGTGGAAATCCATAGTAATAAAATTATTGGGAAGAGATGAACCCGCCACGCAACCTTTGGATTGCCCACCCCAATAGAAAAAGGTTGGCAATCCCTCTCTTTCCAATAATTTTATTAAAAGTTAATGTTAGATTGTTTATTTGTTTGTAACGCTTTCACTTCTTAACTTCTCGACCGATCATCATGAAATTTTGCATACACGTTTTCCGGTGTACAGAATAGAAAATAAGGTAGATAGAAATATATTGATATCATCATCATATATATTATACAACTGCCTCCATGGCGTAGCGGTAGTGCCTGCGACTGCTGTGCATGAGGTCTTGGGTTCGAATCCCGGGTCTAGCCGACAAAAATTTATTGGGTTTTTCTGTTAAGGAATCTCAATACGAGCCCGGAGTTAGGAAGTTGGCGGAGTTAAACACCCCCGTGCCTCGGAAAGCACGTAAAGCCGTTGTATCTACGTCTGATCTCTCCTTTCGTGTCGGATTATCCGTCCCATCGGATCATGAGGATTAGGGAACAGAAAGTGCACTTGTGTTTGCGCACATGCCTGTGCACTATAATATCGCCTGCGCAGATGGCCAGTCTCCTTTAAAATTGGCCGCCGCGACCGAAATTCGATCTAGAGGAACTATTATATATTAGATTAACTTAGTAAAGAGAACAAGCATCTGCAAAATCTAATTTAGTACCGCTACGTCACTAAGATAGTCCAAATATCTCATAGACAGAAATCTGTATTTTTCGGTATTTTATGCAATATGGTGTGCTGTATTTTTGTCGCTGTTACCTTTGTTTTCCCTCTCGACTAAAGATAAAGGCACATAGAGTCGATTTCATCACCAGCAACATTAAAAGTCGCGAGTGAGACCACATATTCATTTATTTTCTAAAACACACTCTATTCCGATAATCCGGGATGATTCCCGCCGATGATACGGTAGCTCGCGTGCGGTCAAGGGGCACAGGTACGATGCATCGGGTCAAACCCATACTACGCCATATTAAAATATATATATATATAAATCTCGTGTCACGGTGTTTCTTCCGAAACGGCTCGACCGACATTTATGAATTTTTATGTATATTTGGTAGGAATGAGAATAAGTCGTAAAGTATATTTCATATCGCTAGTTGATTAGGGTGTCCCTATCCAATGAATTTATATGGCAGGACATCGTTTGCAGAGTCACCTAGTATACATATATTGATGTTTTCAACGGTATGCTGTGACGCCTACCTCTACGAGGGCAAAAGGGGGGCGGAGAGGTTATGTCGGGCTTACACGGGGAAGGATGGAACGTCCCGGGAACTACCGACTAAATCTACCTCGGTGTGCCAACTCGCTGCTTTGTAGGGCCACTGGAACTGAAATTACATCAGTGACGTACATATATCTTAACACATTGAACGTAAATAAAACATGGAAGCAGTTCTTTCATACTAACTACAGTTTATGATTGACATCACAGCTTATTTACTTGCTGTCAATGTCAGAACTCAAACCCATGATATAATTTACATTACTAATAGCGACCCGGCCTAGTTTTATTACGCCACGCCTATTTTGTGTAGTTTCTCTTGTGCCATTTTGTAGAGATGAGAATAATAATAATAATTTATAATTATAATAATAACTTATTTATTAATATAAAATGGTTTACACATTTACTTTGAAGTCCTGATTACAGAAAGTCAGTGTCTTCTCCCATTTAATTTATACAAAAAAAAAAGTAAAAGTAAAAGTTTAAAAGTAAAAGTAAGATTGAGTTGTGTGTGTGCGTCAGTGTGTGTGTGTGTATGGCTGTGTTTGTGTGTGTTTGTGCGTGTTTTTGCGGGTTTGTGTGTTTGTGTGTGTGTGTGTGTGTGTGTGTGTGTGTGTGTGTGTGTGTGTGTTTGTGGGTATTTCCATATTTTATTTCCTTTCATTGCCTGATGCCTGAATATATTAAAAATGCGCTTGTTAATAAAAGCGTTATATTACAGCTGCATTCAGGTACATAATAACAATATCAGCCCTGTATTAAACTCCCACTGCTAGGCACGGGCCTCTTAACAGAGCGAGAAGGGTTAGGTCAGAGTACACCACGCTGGCCCAGTGCGCGTTGGCAGACTTCACATATGTTCGAGAACATTATCAAGAACTCTCAGACATACAGGTTTCCTCACGATGTTTTCCTTCACCGTAAAGGTACAAGTCCGAGATGGGTTGCAGACTGCAACTGCAGGTGACACTGCGGCTAGCGGCTGCGGTTGACAGCAGTGCTGTCTGCGGTCGCGGTTGCTTTTATTCCAAGCGCGGCCGCATGCAGCGGCTGCACAATGCATAAAACCATGTCTCAGTCACTCCAGTTCCTTCGTGCGAGACATAATGTCATGTCAATGTCATTTTTGTACGTGTGAACTCTCTGCGGTTCGCGACACCACTGGTACTGCAGTCTGCGGTCGCTGCGCGCCGCGGCCGCAGGCTACGCGCCGCGGTTGCAGGCCGCAGTGTTGCCGCGCTCGGAATCAATTTCATAGAGATTCATAGAAACAAGTGGTGTCACTTGCGGTTTGCGGTCTGCAGCCCATCTTGGAATTGTACCTTTAATGCGAGCGATAATTAACTATTTAATACGCATATAACTTCGTCGTAAAAGTCACAGAAGTGCGCCTTGGGATCGAACTCGAGATCTCTGCGTGGCAGTGCAACGGTCTCCCACTAGGTTATCGCTTTTATCTGCCTGTTGAGTATATTAAAAGTGTGCTTGTAATGTCCGTCAGCGTACAATCATTCTGGTACATGCGTTAACAATATAAACATGGCACCACAAGAAATTGTTGCTCGCGCTCTCGAATAAACGTGTACAGATAATAAAAATAGTATGGCTGACAAGAGAACTATGTTATTAGTGCCTTTATCTTATCTTTGGCAGATAAAACCGCAAGTTCAAGTGTATTACAACAATTTCATAAACAATTTGTTTCTATCTTGGAACGTGATATTTAATGAAGTAGGCTTCCGTATAGAAACGTTACAGTTGACCGGTGGCGCAGTGGTTTAAATGGTCACCTCGCCACTGCTAGTGCGCTGAGTGTTGTCGGTTCGATTCCCATACGCAATAAAATGCACACGCTGTCAATATATTAAAATAATACATTCTGCATTTCTAATATTATTTAAGACTTGCTGACCCGCGCAAATTCGTCTGCTTCACATAATGTGTGTTTGTAATTAGAATCCTCCTAAACGGCTGGACCGACTTTGATGGATTTTTGTGTGTGTTCAAGTGGATTCGAGAATGGTTTGGAAATGGTCTTTCTTTTCTTTTTTGAGTGTACAGGACGTCTGTCGGGTACAATATAAAATAATAATCATAATAATGTCGCAAGGTTAAATAAATAGTATTATTGTCGAAAAAAATAATAATAATGTCAAATCGTGAAATAATAGATAACCATATGACAATTTTTTTAATGTCATAGAGTCAAATATTAAAAAGAAAGAGAGCTTTTTATATTTTAGGTAACAGACTTGAGTATATGTATGTTTGTAGAACATTGAAACTAAATGAAATCATTAAAAACACACGCTGCCTTTGCCCTTTGCTTTATAGATTTACGCATATTTATAGTTAGATACGAGTACATATATACACGTATGCGTATATACGCGACCGGATAGGCATATGTTATGTATAGTTAGTTGGTTGGACGCATGTTATCCGCACTTAGCCCCACAATACTTTCCTTTCCAGCAGCGATAGCTCAGTTGGGAGACCAACAGACTGCAATGCAGAGGGTCTCGGGTTCGAACCCACGTCGCGCACCTCTGACTTTCGGAAGTTATATGACTTTTCGAAATTATGTGCGTATTGATTGACAATTATCGCCTGCTCCGTGCCTCGGAGAGCACGTTAAGCCGTCGGTCCCGGCTGCCATGAACATCTATGGCAGTCAGTGCCCTATAATATCCTGACACTGGTCTAGCCTTAGGGTATAGTTAGCCTTCGGGTTGCGGAGGTCAGGTGGCAGCCGCTCTGTGTAAAAACTGATATCCAGTCAAACCAGAAAAGCCGACCTCAAGTGACTTGGGACTAATAAAGGCTAGAGAGAAGAAGGCTTTCCTTTTCTTTAAAAAATACAATTCCCGCTCTAGAAATAATTTCTGTGTCGCGGGGGACTTTACAAACATTCAGACAACGGACACAAAGAACACCCAGACTCGGAACAACCATTTGTGGATCACACAAATTTTTTTTGTGTGGTTTGTTCTATTGAGCCATTGTGCGTTAGTGACCGACGCAAAAAGTTGTTCGGTTACTCATACCACCTCAGCTCCGTCTAGAAAGATAATAGGGGTCCGGTGTTGCGCAGTACTTCCTTCAACGTTTCTGGAAAGTTTAGTAGTTTCGGCCGTTGGTTGCTCACGGTTTTACATTGTTGGAGCACGTGAGCCGGTATCTCCTCGGTGTCCATACAGCCTCTACGTGTATGATGTGAGACATAAGAGGCTGTCAGTGATGCCGATATTGAAAAAGTGTTTGTCGAGCAATGACCTGTTATTATACCCACTAGGTGACGTAGATTTTTCTTTGAACGTAGCAGTTTGAGCGACAGGGTCGCAGTTTGGGTCCTGTGACAGATATCATCATATCGTATTTCATGACTTTATTGATAAATGTGCACCAGTAGTTACGTTTCTTACGTCCTCTTAATCGAACCAAGAAGTACCGAGCTGGTTTGAATAATAAATTGGGCTTTTCATTTGATTATACAAGTTAAAATAACATAACACAAAAAAATTTGGATAATACATTTCATTTATAATGTTAGGAACTAGAATTCAATTTTAGCTCGAATTATTTTATATAAAGTGTATGAGAGTGCCTATTGTACAAAATAATATGTAATTATTTGATAAAAACGTTGTTTTCCATTCCTCTTGTTTGTTTTATTAGAATATATTAAATGCCAATAATTATACAAACGTCATTGAGAGTAATAACAGTAACCGATAATTTATAACCGAATATGATCAACATCATCCCAGCTCTCGGTAAAAGTGTTACAAGAACCAAGCTTTATTTTACGGACTATAGTATTATATTAAACTTTATAGTGCCCAGCACTCACTCTATGAAAACAAAAAAACGTTCGTGTGCCCAGAACTCGCATCCGAGTCGCGTCCATGCGTAGCTATTGTTGACTCATCGCCATGCCCAGCATCCGAGTTAAAATACACATCACTCGACTCGGATGTGAGATGTGGGCACACGACATTTTGTTCGATTTATAGGCTGAACGGGTTTATCATTAAGCTTACACGGTGACATTTCATCTTTAGGTATATTGTGGCCATTATCTGGTATTCTCGTAAGACATTCATTCAGCAACAGTTACTGTAATTAATATCGTATCATATACTTTATCCACGCGCCGCTTATCTCAATACTGACCATATCGCGTATCTGTTTTTAACCAATTGGAATATAATAACCTTGTTTGATCAACGGTTATCGACATGAGATTGAGGTCCATATTTTAACATATGTATATCGTTCTCCTGAGAAAACAGAGACGTAACTCGAAACTTGCAATTAAGGCAATTTGAACTCTAGCTTACAAATTAATAGAGTTTAAATTTATACTAATATTAAAAAGCTATAATATAATAATATGTCATAATATTCTATCACATACACATAACACCATCTAGCCCAAACTAAGCAGAGCTTGTACTATGGGTACTAGACAATGGATAAACATACTCAATTTTTTTTTGTTGTAGATTTGTAGGTACATAGAAACACCCAGACCAAGACAAACATCCATGTCCATACACATAAATGTTTGACTTGTGCGGGAATCGAACCCGCGACCTCAGAATCCCACACGGGACAAAAATGTGTGTGATCCATAAATGGTTGTCTCGAGTCTGGATATTCTTTGTGTCCATTGTTTGAATGTTACTAAGTCTCCCACGGTACAGGATTTATGCATAGTGAGTGAGATGTAATTTTTTTAAATAAACTATCTATACTATTATTATAAATAGGTTAAGTTTGTGAGTTTGGATGTAAGGGGTAACCTCCGGTACTACTTATCCGATTTTGAAATTTCTTTCTCTATTAGAAAGGTAGCTACATTATCCCTGATGGATATAGCTACTTTTAACCCCCGACGCAAAAACGACGGGGTGTTATAAGTTTAACGTGTCTGTCTGTGGCATCGTAGCTCCCGAACGGACAACCCGATTTTAATTTTGTTTGTTTTGTTTGAAAGGTGAATTAGTCGGGCGTGTTCTTAGTTATGTTTGATAAAAATCGGTCCAAGATGGCCGCTGCCACAAAATGGCGAATTACATATTTTTTCACAACTCCCTCTTTATGGGTCTCAAATTAATATTGTGCCGCGGGTTTTTTAAATTTTTAATGTATGTTTATTTTGATAAATATATATTTTCAATAATAATTCCTAGAGCGACAGATGTTTCTTAAAAATGGGTTTTATTGCACTAAAGAGCATAAGCATCACTTCTTGTATAACATTGACTTTGAGACAGTTCATAAACAGATCGCATAAGACGCATAACATATAGATATAACTATATGTAGGGTTGGCAGAAGTCCAAGTATGAGTTGGTTGATGGTTACTGTGCAGATATATGACAGAAGATCAAATATTGAATGCAGTTGTGTCAAATTACATAAAAATAATGGTTTTAATAATAATAATATCAGCCCCGTATTAAACTGTCTCACTGCTCGGCACGGCCCTCTTCTCAGTGTGAGAAGTGTAAGGCCATAGTCTACCACGCTGGCCCAGTGCGGGTTGGCAGACTTCACATATCTTCGAGAACATAATGGATAACTTTCAGAAATACAGGTTTCCTCACGATGTTTTTCTTCACCGTTAAAGCGAGCGATAATGAACTATTTAATACGCACATAACTTCGAAAAGTCAGAGATGCGCGCCTTAGGATCGAACTCGAGACCTCTGTATAGTTTTAATAGCCTAACTAATATTATAAATGCGAATGTAAATTTATTTGTTACGCTTTCACGCCTAAACTACTCGACCAATCTTAGAAAAAGTATTGTTGCTAATCTAACCTAAATATACGCGAGCAAATCTGCGGAGAAAAGAAGACATTTATAAAGTAATAATAATATCAGGCCTCCGCCTGTATATAAACTGTCCCACTGCTGGGCACGGGCCTCTTGTGTCTTCTCAGTGTGAGAAGTTAGGCCATAGTTTGTCACGCTAGCCCAATGTGGGTTGGTAGACTTCACGTATCTTCGAGACCATGTTCGCAACGTTTTGCTTTACCGTTTTTAGGTTTTTCTGCTGAGAAATCATAAGAGCATCCCGGAGTTAGGAAGTTTGCAGTGTTATTCGAACCTTAGAAAAGATGTCATGCGTTGGTCCTGCGCCTGATCTCTCACCGGTCTTATATTGTCCCACTAGCTGTGCCCGTAGTTCCACCCGCGTTTATGATTACTGCGCCGCTCCCATGGGTTATAGCGTGATGTTTTATAGCCTATATCCTTCCTCGATAAATAGGCTACCCAAAACTAGTAGTTCCTGAGATTAGCGCGTTCATCTAAACAAACTAACTTTTCAGCTTTATAATATTAGTTTAGATTGGTTTTTGAGAGTTAGGAAACAGAGTGCATTCGTTTTTGCGTACATAATTGTGCACTATAATGTCTGCTGCGCAGATGGCCAGACGTCTTGAAGATTCACCGCCATAACAGAAATTTAGTGTGGAGACAAAATTAGGTATATACTTAACTAGTTTCTTTGTAGGAATATCGGGATAAAAAGTAGCCTATGTGTGAATCCAGGTCTCAAGCTATCTACATACCAAGTTTCATCGCAATCAGTCCAGTAGTTTTTGCGTGAAAGAGTAACAAACATCCATACGTCTATACAAACTTTCGCGTTTATAATATTAGTAAGGATATTGTCTGAGAGCAGCGATAGCTCAGTGGGGAGACCAACAGACTGCAATGCAGAGGGTCTCGGGTTCGAACCCACGCCGCGCACCTCTGACTTTCGGAAGTTATACAGGGTGTTTGGAGGGTGAGTAGCCATAGGAAAATGGTCGATAGGTGATGGTGTTGGCTACGTGTTGCGCCTACTTAAATAACATTTTGCCTTAAGTTTAATGAGTAATAATTTTTTTCTATTTTTCTAGAAAATCTCCATTTTTTGTATAAAAACTTTAATTATTTTTTTAATAACCGCTGAAATGTTAAAAAAATCATGTCATTTGTTAGTGTAGTCTTACCTTATTCAGATTTAATCATAATTTAATACAAACAATTCAAAAAGAAATAACAGGGAAGTATCAAACTCTACTAAATAAAAAAAAACATCCTTATGTCAACTTCACATGGTAAAATAAAAAAATCTTACGGTGTATGGCATTTACAAATGTTTTTAAAAACTTCTCTAGTTAATACTCTTTCGAACGGTATGTAACATGTATCATAACTAACCAGGTAACTCAACAAAAATCGGTTTGTCGTCACGAATGGATTAAAAACGTGAAAACCTAAACTATTCAATTGAGCAGGTTAAATGTTTTGTGTCATTGTAACACAGCTAAAAGTATTGTGATATCTCTTTCATCGGTTGACTATTATGCTCCCTTTGGCCCTTGCGCACCCTGTCGGGTGCATTTAGTCGACACTTGTCGTTCTTTGCTACTTCACGTGTTGTACTTCACAACTCCGCTCTGCGCATTATTTGTGTTTTCGTTTGTTGTTGTTAAGTTTTGTTGTTACTGTTATTTTTAATGGCTGCTTTTACTAACGAGGAATACGCTAATATGTTGATGGCTTACGGCAAAGCTGATGGAAATGGACGAGAAGCAAAAATAATTTATGAAGAGCGTTTTCCCAATAGACGTCAACCTAATCGTCATACTTTTGAAACAACATTTAGACGCTTAAGGGAAACTGGCAATCTAAATCGCCGTGAACCTGGAGTTGCCAGACAACGTAACGTTGCTGATGACGAACGCATTTTGGAAGCTTTTGATGAAGATCCCACAACAAGTATCCGCACTGTAGCTGCAACACTAAATCTGAGCCCATGGAAAGTGTGGTCTGTTTTTCGCGCTAATGGAAGGTATCCTTTTCATTACACTCTCGTGCAAAGTCTAGAAGAAAACGATTATCAAAGACGCGTCCAGTTTTGCCGTCTCTTGTTACACATGTATGTTGACAACCGCGACATCTTAAAAAGTATCCTGTGGACGGATGACTCAAAGTTTTCAAGGGAACGCATTGTAAACTTTCATAATTTGCATCATTGGGCCCCAAAGGATGAAAACCCTAAAAAGAAAAGAGCGGTGACACATCAAAGGAAGTTTTCGGTTAACGTTTGGGCAGGACTAATTGGCAATACACTTATTGGTTCACATTATCTACCAGACAATTTGAATGGCAATAATTATTTAGATTTTTTAATGAATGATTTGCCCGAACTCATGGATGGAGTTCCAAATGTTCAGAATCAAGAACCCATTGTTTTTCAACAAGATGGCTGCCCAGCGCACTGGACATTAGCAGTCCGGGAACACCTTGACAATTCATTTCCCAACGCTTGGATTGGCAGAAATGGTCCCATCCCATGGCCTGCAAGGTCGCCGGATTTAACACCGTTGATTGACCGACGCTTGATTTTTATGTCTGGGGTCGTGCTAAAGCTCTAGTGTATACGGAAACCATTGAAACAAGAGAGCAATTAATTGAAAAAATAGATAATTCATTTGTGATAATGAAACAAGAAATCAGGTTAAGCCATACCACAACGGAAATTAGAAAGAGATGTTACGCATGTATCAGAAATAATGGACATCAATTTGAACAAGATTTGTAATAAATGATTTAAAAAATACTTTTTTGTTTTAATTGCCCCAAAATAAAGTACATACATAGTAATAGAAGACAAAAAAGTGCAACAGCTAAACCTATTGCACTTTTTCGTTGCGTCATCCAAAACAAAACATTTTACCTGCTCAATTGAATAATTTAGGTTTTCACCCTTTTAATGCATTCGTGACGACAAACCGGTTTTTGTTGAGTTACCTGGTTAGTTATGATACATGTTACATACCGTTCGAAAGAGTATTAACTAGAGAAGTTTTTAAAAACATTTGTAAATGCCATACACCGTAAGTTTTTTTTATTTTACCATGTGAAGTTGACATAAGGATGTTTTTTTTTTATTTATGAAAGTTTGATACTTCACTGTTATTTCTTTTTGAATTGTTTGTATGAAATTATGATTAAATCTGAATAAAGTAAGACTACACTAACAAATGATATAATTTTTTTAACATCTCAGCGGTTATTAAAAAAATAATTAAAGTTTTTATACAAAAAAATGGAGATTTTCTAGAAAAATAGAAAAAAAAATATTACTCATTAAACTTAAGGCAAAATGTTATTTAAGTAGGCGCAACACGTAGCCAATACCATCACCTATCGACCATTTTCCTATGGCTACTCACCCTCCAAACACCCTGTATAACTTTTCGAAATTATATGCGTATTGATTGACAATTATCGCCTGCTCCGTGCCTCGGAGAGCACGTTAAGCCGTCGGTCCCGGCTGCTATAAACATCTATGGCAGTCCTTATTGGGTTAAGTAAGTCGACACAAAAGATCCCACTGGGTCGAAATGTCGCCGGTCTGTACTGACTGGCCCCCACACAAGATAAGATAAGATAAGGATATTGTCTTACGTTAACGCGAATGTTATACATTGAAATTAAACAAATTTCTACGGATTTTATCGCGATGTTTATTTACGTCGTCTATAGTTATCTGGTATTGTGTAACAACATCGTTTATAGCTTCATCTAAATTGTTAGATTGTACGAATGGCGACAATATTACTTTTACTTTACGACTCTGAAACTCTGTGTAGGTAAAAAGAACCTGGAAGCAGTACTTTCATTAAAATAGTTGATCATCGATCAGATTCAGCGCTCGTTTAATATGAGTTAGGTTAGTAATAAGAAGTATTATTTTCGGGATGAAAGGTATCCTATGTTCTTTTCTGTTCCCCTGACAACGTGTATGCAAAATTGCATGATGACCGGTCGAGTAGTTAAGGCGTGAAGGCGTAACAAACGCACAAACTCACATTCGCATTTATAATCTATGCTAATATTATAAAGCTGAAGAGTTTGTTTGTATGGTTGAACGCGCTAATCTCAGGAACTACTGGTTCGAATTGAAAAATTATTTTATTGTTGGATGGCTTATTTATCGAGGAAGGTATAAGCTATACATATAACATCAAGCGACCCATGGGGTCGAAGCAGTAATCATAAACGCGGGTGAAACCGCGGGCACAGCTAGTAATATATATAATTAGCTAGGATGAAGAAAAAAACGAAAAAACACGATTTATTAAAAAAGCAATCTAAAAAGTAGAAAATAATTTAATAATTTTTATGTAAAATAGCGTAGGGTGCTTTCTAAGATAATTTGATAAGCCCCATCGTACGACTTTTATATAAAAATTATATATTTATATAAATATATTTTTATAAATATATTTTCTTAAACTATTATTAATTTAAATTTTCTAAATTATTGTATTGCCATCGGTCCTTGATAAGTATGCCAAATTTCGAGTTAACCCGACGTTTTGAAGGGGGTCAAAATCATGATCAAAGTTTCCGTTACATACATACTAACATACGTAGTAAGCAGCGATAGCTCAGTGGGGAGACCAACAGACTGCAATGCAGAGGGTCTCGGGTTCGAACCCACGTCGCGCACTTCTGACTTTCGGAAGTTATATGACTTTTCGAAATTATTTGCGTATTGATTGACAATTATCGCCTGCTCCGTGCCTCGGAGAGCACGTTAAGCCGTCGGTCCCAACTGCCATGAACATCTATGGCAGACGTTATTGCGGAAGTCGACACAAAAGATCCCCCTGGGTCGAAGTGTCGCCGGTCTGCACTGACTGGCCCCCACACAAGATAAGATAAGATAAGATACGTATGAAGTTAATAAGAGCGTGTTAAAAAAGCTACCTTAATCATTTTGTTTTACTTATTAAGTTTGTTAATGTTAGTTAAGTTGTATTTATGACTGTCGCTTTTGTATATGTAAATAATTGTGTTCAATAAATAAAAACGTTAGCTGTTTCTTCAAATATCACCCCCTGAAAATCAGGCGTAATTAATCTTCTGCATATTTCTTGCTATATGCGCACAACGCCAGTTCTCTTGCGTCACAGTTCAAGAGTAAACAAACATATGCATATTACGAACCAACGTAAACATTGACGTTTGTGTCTTTTAATCATATATTTAAGCTCACGCCCACCAATGACGTTTGTCGTAAAGACAAAAATATCCACACCATTTTGTATTACCTAAGAAGAAATGTGGGCAGCGTTTAGTGCGTATTCTGTTATCTCTCCGAATATTAAAAAAAACGAACATACTGCCAACAAACTGCAATGCACTTTAGCAGAAGATAGTGCATTTTTACTTATAAAGGACTAAGGGCCTTTTCCACAAAATTCCACTCTTCCTCTAAATAGCATTTATCTATTAGATAAAAGTCTCACTACTCTCTTCTTTAAGCTATCAAGAGTGAGACAGCATGCGATTTAACAAACACACACATTCGCATTTATAATATTAGTAAGGATTTCTCCATGTAAGTGATTTGTTTACGTATATACCGATTTCTTTTACTATCTTCCCCTATTTTAATCCTTCGGAGCTGGCAACACTAGCTACACAACACATTATTATTCCACATTGTATTCCCAGACACGTGTATCGTCTCTACACGTGGTGTACTCTTGGCAGTTGTCCAGCAATCACCGAATCTCTATCGCTTTTACATTTATCATTACGCTTGATTTTTCTCGAAAGGTAAGCAGAGGATTACATTTAGCTGAACTACTGCCGTCTTAAAGATGGCAATTAGGTATACATATATAATTTTACGAAAAGGATTTTTTTTTTTTTATTTTGCTCGTCTAAATGACCACATTTCGCCTGATGGTAAGCAGTCGTGTGGTCTAAGAGCAGTGGCCTCCACATCGTCCTCATAGCAGCCGAGGCGATGTTGGGGACTCTACTTTGACGGCCTGATAAGGTGCTTTTTCACGCCCCGCTTAAAGGACCCAGGATTGAAGGAAGAAGGAAACACGGGCCTTGGCAGAGAATTCCATTCCTTGATCTCCTGTATCCTAACTAAAATTATAATGCGAATGTGTTTGTTTGTTACACTTTCACGCCTTAACTACTCGACTGATCATCATTAAATTTTGCATACACGTTGTCAGGGAAACAGAAAAGGATATAGGGTACGTTTCATCCAGAAAAAGTACTGTTATTAACATAACCTAACCTACTTTTATCCGAGTGAAGCCGCGGGTACAATCTAATTAGGAATAATTCCTTAGTGTCTTTACAAACCAAACAACGGACGCAAAAGCACTCAGACACGGAACAACTTTTCTTTTTTAACCAACCAAGCTTACGGCTCCTCTGATGGTAAGTGGTCACCGTAGCCTATGGACGCCTGCAACACCAGAGGCATCACTTGCGCGTCGTCGACCTTTTAGGAAAGGAAGTGGGAAGGAGCAGGAGCGGGAAGGGGGAAAGAGGGGATTGGGTCTCCGGCACTCTCGCTCACCGAACGAAACACAACAGTAGGAACACTGCTATTTCACGTCGATATTCTGTGAGAGGGTAGTCCTTCCCGGTCGAGCCGGCCCCATTCATGCTGAAATCAGCGAGGCTCTACTAGTAACTATTTTTAGATCACGCAAATTTTTGTTCCGTCTATAGATCAAACTTATAATATTCGGTGCAATGGTGCGATAAAAAAAAGAACACTTAAATTACTACGCCATGTGTACTCGACTTGTTGGCTTAAGTAAAAGCTTATCATTTATCATCCTGGTTTCTATCTAATGTTTTATGATCAGCGATAGCTCAGTGGGGAGACCAACAGACTGCAATGCAGAGGGTCTCGAGTTCGAACCCACGTCGCGCACCTCTGACTTCCGGAAGTTATATGACTTTTCGAAATTATGTGCGTATTGATTGACAATTATCGCCTGCTCCTTGTCTCGGAGAGCACGTTAAGCCGTCGGTCCCGGCTGCCATGAACATCTATGGCAGTCGTTATTGGGGAAGTCGACACAATAGATCCCACTGGGTCGAAAAAAACTGGGTGTTAAAGCGAGCGATAATTAACTATTTAGTACGCACATAACATTGAATAGTCAAAGGTGCGTTGGGGTGGTTCTAGATATCTATGAGTGGCAGTCCAACGGTTTCCCACTGCGCTGGACGCAGTAGAGGTAGGCCTCCAGCCCGAAGATAGGTCGATGACCTGGTAAGGGTTGCGGGAAGCAGTTAGATTCGGGTGGCCCCAAATCAGTCTGTGTGAAAATCCTTGGCAGAGGCCTATGTCCAGCAGTCGACTTAAATTATTAACATCTATACTAATATTATAAAGCTGAAGAGTTTGTTTGTTTGTTTGCTTGAACGCGCTAATCTCAAGAACTACTGTTTCGAATTGAATAATTCTTTTAGTGTTGGATAGCCTATTTATCGAGGAAGGCTATAGGCTATATAACATCACGCTACGACCCACGGGGGCGGCGCAGTAACCATAAACGCGAGTGACTCCGTGGGCACGTCTAGTAAATTATATTTAAAATGTCTCTTAGTTCAACTACTTTAAGTTAATCGATAATGGTTATTTGACTATAAGAAAGAAAGAAAGAAAAAATGTTTTATTTGAATCTCCATACATACATAATTTTAAAAAAGCAATAATAAATACAATTAAACAGAAAACAGTACATGAAGATCAAATTAGGCAACTGCGTCAGCGATTGTTGCAGTATAGACTGCAACGCTGGTATTCTCGCAGGCCTATTAACTATAAACTGTAGATGAAGAATAAATAATATAATAATAATAATAATCTACCACATACACACAACACCATCTAGCCCAAACTAAGCAGAGCTTGTACTATGGGTACTAGACAATGGATAAACATACATATATACTTTTTTTTTGTAAATACATACATATTATACATAGAAACATCCAGACCAAGACAAACATCCATGTTCATGCACACAAATGTTTGACTTGTGCGGGAATCGAACCCGCGACCTTAGGCGTGGCAGTCGGTTGCACTAACCACTACGCCATCGAGGTGGTTGAATAGTTCTAGCTATCCTTTGCTATTTATGATTACTGCTCCACTATCGTGTGTCATAGCGTGATGTTATATGGCCTATGTTACTCTGGATAAAGTAGCTTACTAATAGTGAAATAAATTTTCAAATCGGTCCAGCAGTTTTTGAGTTTAATCATTACAAATAAGAACATAAAATTTTATTCTTTATCAAATTAGTATGGATGGAATCAAGTTTACTTCACCAATCAATATTCAATAGCAAACAGCATATTAGGTATGTATGTGAAGTGATAAACAACTCTATAATTTATGCAATATGTTGAGTTGAACAGACAGCACATAGGTACAAAGCCAAACATCATGAAATTTCGCACGTACCTCTCATCTATACTAATATCATAAAGCTGAAGAATTTGTTTGTTTGGTTGAACGCGCTAATCTCAGGAACTACTGATTCGAATTGCAAAATTCTCTTTGTGTTGGATAGCCCATTTATCGAGGAAGGTTATAAGCTATATAACATCACGCTACGACCAATAGGAGCGGAGTATCGATAATATTTAAAAAATCGGAAAAATTATTCCCTTATGTGACGCAAACGAAGCGCGGTTCAGCTAGACCTGAATAAAGGTACTTTTTATAAGCGAGGCATGCCACGGGCAAAACCTAGTATTAGTATAGTTTAGTGATATATATCTGCCTGACCTTTCGACGATAAATATGCGTGATGTCACGTAATGTGTGTACGTAGTACATAATGAACTGAGAAACGACTTCTAATTTATGCGAAGTGTCGCGATGTAGTATGTCATTTTTATAAACGTTTTGTATTTACACGATTGACGTGCAAAATATATATAACTAACTAGATGTTGCCCGCGGCTTAGCTCGCGTAAATGTAGTTTAGGTTTGGTTAGTAACAGTTTTTTTTCTTAGATGAAATATACGTCCTTTTCTGTTCCCCTGACAACGTGTATGCGAAATTTCACGATGATCGGTCGAGTAGTTAAGGCGTGAAAGCGTTAGAAACAAACCATTAAACAAACTCTCACACATGAGTATTCTACTGTCGACGACGCATCCGTAGTGAATGCAACTGCTGTGCATGGAGTCTCGTGTTTGAATATCGGGTTGGACAAGCGAAAAGTTATTCAGTTTTACTGTCAAAACATTTTCAAAACTTGCGTCTGTTCAACCACTTAAACTATTACGCCATTTATGTATGCTTTCTTCGTCCCTCGGAAAGCACGTAAAGCCGTTGGTCCTACGCCTGATATTTCTCCGGTCGTGTCGGATTGTCGTCCCATCGGACTATGCGAGTGAGAGAATAGAAAGTGCACACAAGAATGCGCAAACAGTTCACCTGCCTGCGCATATAGCCAGTCTATGATAGATTGGTCGCTATAACCGAAAATAGGTCTTGAATTCATCACTACGTATTAAAACCAAGTCCCCCGCCGCGTCAGTCTGTTTGGTTCGCGATAAACTCAAAAATACTGAACGGATTTTTTTGCGGTTTTCACCAATAGACAGAGTGATTCAAGAGGAAGGTTTAGCTGTATGATTTTTAAGGTTTTGAAGTACCCGTGCGAAGCCGGAGCGAGTCTCTATTTTAATATAAGTTTTTAATAAATCGGAGTTATACAGCTCCGTAGGTCCGTACCGTAGGAAGCAGTGAGAGCTTAGTGGGAGTCCATTGCATTGCCACGCAGATATCTCAAGTTCGATCCGAATGCACGCACATACAGACAGACATCTGCATTTAATTCTACGTTAGATAAAATCTTTATATATATATAAATCTTCTGTGCGTGTGTTTGTAATTAAACTCCTCCTAAACGGCTGGATCGATTCTGATGAAATTTTTTGTGTATGTTCAAGTGGATTCGAGAATGGCTTAGAATTGGTTCTTTTTTCCATTTTTTTTCATGGGTACTCGACAACGTCTGTCGGGACAGCTAGTTTAATATAAATTTTCTGCAAGAACCCCTTCCTCACAGGTGAAGGCTTCCTCCATAGACACCAATATTTCCTTATCTTAGGCTATTTGTAGCGTACGTACAGTTTCTACATGGGTGATATTATTCAGCTCCGTTATATCACTTGTGTAGGCGTGTCATGTTATCGACACAACAGTGACAAAGGCTTATCGTCATCAGATCATTACACACAGGTCGTAAAACCGCGCGGCAAGATTAACTTCATAAATCAATACGATAGTATAACGATATAGTCTTTGCCGACTTCAAAATAAGGAGGAGGTAACTTGACCGTGTAACCTCCGTGGCGCAGCGGTAGTGAATGCGACTGCTGTGCATGAGGTCTCGGGTTCGAATCCCGGGTCAGGCCTACATAAAGTTATTGGATTTTTCTGTTAAGAAATCTCAATAGCAGCCCGGAGTTAAGAAGTTGGCGGTGTTAGACACCCCCGTGCCTCGGAAAGCACGTAAAGCCGTTGGTCCTGCGCGTGATCTCTCCGGTCGTGTCGGATTACCGTCCCATCGGATCATGAGAATTAGGGAACAGTGAGTACACTTGTGTTTGCGCACACACTTGTGCACTATAATATCTCCTGCGCAGATGGCCAGTCTCCGTTAAGATTGGCCGCCGTGACCGAAATTCGGTCTGGAGGATATTATTAGTATTATTACTTTTTAAAGAAAATGCAAGTCTCGTGAGGTAATCTGCATGTCTAGGGGTATGTCCCAGATCTGGTGAATGCGCCAATCGTGCAGTAACTGCAATTGTTTGGCCTCCTTGGCGTTACTCACGCAAGGCTTGCATAGTAGGCGTGCGCGGCGCGCGGATCTATACTAATATTATAAAGCTGAAGAGTTTGTTTGTTTGGTCGAACGCGCTAATCTCAGGAACTACTGGTCCGAATTGAAAAATTCCGTTAGGGTTGGATAGCTTATTTATCGAGGAAGGCTATAGGCATAACATCACGCTATAACCCCGTGGATTATAGCGTGATGTTATGCCTGGCGGCAGGGCGGTGCAGTAATCATAAACGCGGGTGAAACCGCGGGCACATCTAGTATTAGATATGTCAGTTAATGCAGGCGCGCGGCTCGTGCGCCGTTAACGCAGGCGCGGCGCAGCGCATAGATAGCGAGCGAGCGGAGCGCGGGTGGCGCAGGAACGGCGCGCGAACTTGAAATGCACGCACGCAGCTTGCGAGCAGGACGCGAGCGGCGCATTCGTGACGCATTTATGGCGCATTTTCTAGATCTGGACGCACCCTAAGAGTTCTCGAAGTTATGTGAAGTCTGTTAACTCACACTATGGTAGCGTGATAGCCTTCTCAAACGGACAATTTATATTGTACTCGATTTGCCTGCGGTTTTGCTCGCATAAATGTAGGTTAGGTCAGTACAATTTTGTGTATACGGAATTTCATGATCTCTTGAGTAGTTAAGGCGTATAAGCGTAACAAACAAACAAACTAATATAAAATAATATTCTATCACATACACACAAAACCATCTAGCCCAAACTAAGCAGAGCTTGTACTATGGGTACTAGACAAAGGAAAAACATACATATATACTTTTTTTTGTAAGTACGTACATATGATACATAGAAACACCCAGACCAAGACAAACATGTTCATGTACACACATGTTTGACTTGTGCGGGAATCGAACCCGCGACATCAGACGTGGCAATCGGTTACACTAACCACTACGCCATCCAGGCCGCCAACATTCGCATTAATAATATTAGTTTTATAGTAGATGTTAACTATTTAATAAGCACATAACGAAAGGTCGGAGGTGCATGCCTTGTGATCGAACTCCAAACCTCTGCGCAGTATTCCAATGGACACCCATTAGTCTGTCGCTGCCTTCAGTAAGTGATCTGCAGAAAATCTAAAGCGTTTTGTTCTTGTTGCAGGTGACAATGTCGCGCGACAGAAGTTCAAAGCGGTTCTACCGCGCTGAGTCCACTCATGATCTGCTGTCGTACATGGACAAGGGGCAGGCGGCCAGCGATGAGAACAGGTGGACCTTCGAGACAGCCTGGGAGGTAGCCAACAAAGGTACGTAACCTGTAACAAGTATGTGCGGCCATATTATAAGGCGGTATAGTAGGCCACTGGGTCTACTAGACCATTGGGTCCATTAGATCACTGGGTCCACTAGACCATTGGGTCCATTAGACCACTGGGTCCACTAGACCACTGGGTCTACTTGACTACTGTGTCTACTTGACTACTGTGTCTAAAAGACTACTGTGTCTAATAGACTATTGGGTCTATTTGACCGCTGAGTCCACTAGATCACTGGGTCCACTAGACCACTGGATTTACTTGACTACTGGGTCTCATACAATATCGCGCGAAAGAAGTTCGAAGTGGTTCTACCGCGCAGAGTCCTCAGTCCACTCATGATCTGCTGTCGTACATGGCCAAGGGGCAGGCGGCTAGCGACGAGAACAGGTGGACCTTCGAGACTGCCTGGGTGGTAGCCAACAAAGGTACGTATCCTGTAACAAGTAATCGCGGCCATATTATAAGGCGCTCTAGTAGACCATTAGACCAACCACTAGACCACTGGATCTACTTTACTACTGGGTCCACTAGACCACTGTAGCCTGTAGAGCACATAGGTCACTTGGTCTATTAGACTACTGGGTCTACTAGACCACTGGATTAAACTAGATCACTGAGTCCACTAGATCACTGGATCCACTAGAGCACTGGTTCCAGTAGACCGCCTTTAAATATAACTAAGCTAGTTTAGTTGGTGATTTCCATGTCTCATTGTAATATTTTTCTTCCCGTTCACGTTGGAACTATGATATATAAAGTATTTGGTAATATTGGTCCGGAAATACCGCAGGCGACAGTTCATTCCACAGTTTAATTGTGCGAGGCAGATTTTTTTTGGGAAAACGCACAGTTGTAAACTATCAACCATCTAAATGATGGGGTTAGAAATTCTGTCGCGTAGGACGATGGCGAAAAGAGGCGGCAGGGATCAGTCCGAACAATTCCTCGGAGCACTCTATATAGTAAAAGCGATAGAAGTTGCATAGTGAGGCCTTTGATATCTGAAAAGATGACAAGAATTAAATTTGAAAATAAGACAATACATTCACTTCAATGATAGTTTGAGAATGCCTCAACGTAATACACCAGATGTTGACAGAATGTTCAAAATACGACCCATTGTTGAAAAATTTAATGAAAGTTTCAGTAAAGTTATCAAGGAGTTATCTATGTGTAGACGAACAAATTTGCTCCACAAAAGCTAGAAATACTATGAAGCGCTATAACCCCAAAAAGCCCCATAAATGGGGATACAAAACATATGTGCTTAGTGGAGTCAGTAGGTTTGCTTATAAAATCGAAATAGAAACTGGAGCAGAAAATATTCACCTGGAGAGCCTGACTTAGGTACTTCGTCTAATGTAATTATGAGGATGGCAGGTGACATACCGAAATATCAAAACTATAAGCTCTGTTTTGATAACTATTTCACATCTCTGCCATTACTGCAGTTTTTGGCCAAGGAGGGAATTTTGAATCTTGGGACGATACGTCGTAATAGAATCCCTAAATGCAAATTACTTGCTGATAAATACGTATTAAAAAAACAGCGTGGTTTGTCCATGGAATTCGTGACTGATGTTAACATGTATAACATGTACATTTGACTCAAATGTCATATGGAAGGACAATAAAGTTGTAACTATGGTATCAACTTTCGTTGGTGAAATGCCCAAGTCCCAGATCCGGCGTTATGACAAAACTAATAAAAGATACATCAACATTGATCGTGCCGATTTTTGAAAGCATCATGGGTTATTATAAAATCTTGATACGAAGTAAAAGATGGCAAGTGCGAATATTCTACCACTTATTGGACCTCACAATGGCAAATACATGGCTTTTATACCGACGAGTAAAATTTGCCACGCAAAACCTTGAAAAGCATATGATTTCCGACTCGAAGTAAACGAAACTTTGTGCAAACTTGGACAGAAACCAGCAATTAAGAACCGCAAATCGACAGAAAGTGACATCCAGGCCAAAAAGCATAAGGGTCCTGCGCAGCATATTTCTCCGATTGTTCGTCAAGATCAAATCGGGCATTGTCCAGCTTGGTCAGAAAATAGGATCAGGTACCTACAAGTTCCCTACATGCTCAGGAGTCTCCCAAAGAATATGTGAGAAATGCGGTGTAGTTTTGTACTACAACAAGAGTAATAATTGATTCAAAGATTTCCATACCACATAGATAAAAATGGTAATATTAGCTCAAAGTTACAGTTATGCACACTCCCTATATTCTTAGATAAATAATATATAATAATAATATTGATTTTTTGAAAAATACTTGTTTTGTTATAGATATAATCAAGTCCAAACAGGTTATTTATTTTAGAATTTACGATTATGGGTTACAAGGGGAAATGTTGACCATTCTTTGTCACAACCTTGTACAAGTCAGTGGTCTCATAATAAAATCATCACTTCGCTATCTGCGTTTCATTCGTCGTCAGATGCGTAGAACACACACACCCTCTACACTACATACACACTGAATACAAAGAATACTGCACACGGTAATAATATAATAATAATAAGTTTATCTACCAAATTGATTAACGATTATTTATTATATTACCGATAAATGGGCTATCCAACATCAAAGAATTTTTCAATTCGAACCATTAATTCCTGAGATTAGCGCGTTCAACTAAACAAATAAACATATTCTTCAGCTTTATAACCTATACTAATATTATAAAGCTGAAGAGTTTGTTTGTTTGTTTCTTTGTTTAGTTGAACGCGCTAATCTCAGGAACTACTGGTTCGAATTTAAATTCTTTCAGTGTTGAATAGCCCATTTATCGAGGAAGGCTATAGGCTATATAACATCAAACTACGACCAATAGGAGCAGAGCATAAATGAAAAATGTTGCAAAAACGGAGAAAATTCTCTTATGTGAAACAGATGAAGTTACGCGGGTTAGCTATAAAAGTATAGATTTGATGTTCGGGTATTCTCTTAGTAATACAAGGTAGTTGTCAGTCTGTTTGAAAGGTAAACGTCCAGATCAGAGATGCATGAAGCCCCAGGCGCTATCTCCGCCTGCAACATGACACCCCATTGTTCGAACCTATCCGGTGTGAAGACTAGACTAGTACAACAGGTCTGAATGTCTTGAGACGAGAGACACTTGAAGTAGAACATGGCTGACTGCTATTTAAGTATATAACTACGTATAATAATATCAGATCTTTGTATGAACTGTCGCATTGCTATACATATATTATAGAAGATTTAAAAGTAGGTTAGGTTAGAAACAGTACTTTTTTTTAAGTAATATACAATGGACCCTCGGATATCCGGACCCTGTCTAATCCAGCGGCCCCTGTCTAATCCGGCGGCCCCTGTCTAATCCGGCGGTCCCTGTCTAATCCGGCGCCCCCTGTAATCCGAAATGCCAATTCCTGTATATAAAATATATTTCGGCAAATCTTCACTAATATAATGCATGATTGAACAGGTTGTAACCTGCGCCTGTATGCGCCATCACTAGGGTTGCCATCTTTATTTTGAACGAAAAGAGTATATTTACTATCCTAGGCCAAAAACAAATAAAGTACAACATCTGAAAATAAAGTATTATTTATTGAACCTGTCTTTTAGTTACCATTTTTTGTTAATGCTGGTAACATCTAACAAATATTTATGGTCAAGAAACGTCGTAACCGGATCTTTACAATGTAGTTTATCTATATAAATATAGATAAACAATTGTTTTTATTCAATTTAGGGAATCTCTATACCGTTGCTTTAAGTAAACATTGAAATAAAACCTGTAAAAGTTGACAATAGGTAAAATAAGGTATTTTAACGTAATTTATTTTCCTAATAAAGTAGAACGCACGTTTACTCGAAATAACGTACAATACTTTATTATAAAGTACGGTTGGCAACCCTAGCCATCACTATTGCGCTTGACTTGTTGTACCTACCTAGTTCAAATAGAATCGTATTACTTTGATTTGTAATTTATCGCATACAAGGTACTCTTTTTTAATAATTCTGGCTTATATTTTATAAATAAATAGTTATGATTATATTATTTATAGAGGGTCTACGGCAGGGGGTACTTTTTAATCCGACAAATTCGATAGTCCGATATCGCCCTGCAAAACGTTTGACGGATTACCGGGGATCTATTGTATAGCCTATGATACTCGGTGGCTATAAACCTTTCTAACGGTGAAAGAATTTTTAAAATCGGTTGACTAGTTTTTGAGTTAAATTTTTACTAAACAAAAAATCAAATCTTTCCTGTTTATAATATTAGAATGGACTAGATTTTGCCCGTGGCGTCGCTCACGTAAATGTAAGTTCAGTTAGGTTATTAGCAGTACTTTTTTTTGGATAAAATTAATCCTTTAGGACATAGTCCACCTCGCTGACCCAGTGCGGATTGGCAAGTTTTACATATTTTCAAAAACATGCAGGACTCTCAGACATGGATACGGCGTTATTACGCCATCCGTGCAGCGATTATACTTTCTTCGTGATATTAACATGCTGTGTCTGTTCCAGTGGGTGGTATCTACACGGTGATCAGGTCGAAGGCATACGTCTCCACGGAGGAGATGGGCGAGAACTACTGTCTGCTGGGCCCCTACAAGGAGCAGTGCGCGCGCACTGAGGTAGAGGAAGCGGACTTTCCCCCCAACTCCCCGCTCACTACCGCCGTCAACGTTATGAGGAGTCAAGGATATAAGGTATGTAATATAGCTTATGACAATAAATTTATATCCCTCAGAAACAGCACAATTTCCTGGACGATGTCATGGGTGTTCTTTGTTTTATTAACGCCGGGGTGTTATAAGTTCGACGTGTCTGTGTGTGTGTGTGTCTGTCTGTGGCATCGTAGCTCCCGAACGGATGAACCGATTTTAATTTTGTTTTTTTTGTTTGAAAGGTGAATTAGTCGAGAGTGTTCTTAGCTACGTTTGATAAAAATCGGTCTAAGATGGCCGCCACCACAAAATGGCGAATTACCTATTTTTTCACAACTCCCTCAATATGGGTATCAAATGAAAGGGCTTGACTAGTAGAATACTATACACTATGATAAATTTCAAATCCAAGATGGCCGCCACCAGAATATTACATATTTCCACAAATTATAATTGTTCAATATGGGTAACAAATGAATATTGTGTCGGGGTTTTTTTAAATTTTAATTAAATTATTTATTTTAATTTTATTTTATTGGTGGCAACAAACAATTGTACATTGTGTCGTAATGGCTAGGTATATAACAAAATAAATTAATGTACAATCCACATATTACCATGAGAAGTACAGTTAAACCTATTTGAAGCTTAAAGCTTAATATCTCTATCTTTATAACAGCCCTGTATTAAACTGTCCCACTGCTGGGCACGGGCCTCTTCTCAATGTGAGAATGGTTAGGCTGTAGTCCACCACGCTGGCCCAGTGCGTATTGGCAGACAGTACATATGGACATATCTTCGAGAACATTATGGAGAACTCACAGATGCAGGTTTCTTCACGATTTTTTTCCTTCACCATTAAAGCGAACGATAATTAACTATTTAATACGCACATAACTTCGAAAAGTTAGAGATGCGCGCCTTGGGATCGAGACCTCTGCGTGGCAGTCCAACGGTTGCCCGGCTATCGCTGCTTGCTAGTATCTATTTAAATCTAAGCGTTTATACAAATGTTGACAAATATTTATAATATTGTTGATGACGAAGCGTATGTATAATATTATTTTGCGAGTAGAGGCAAAAATATCTATATTAACAAAAATGTATTGAAATTTTAACTATTCTATGAAGGGGCGCTCGCTCGCCCGCATTCGTACACACGGCTACACATCAAGTTAGACACCCTATATACGCATAACTACGCTACATACAAAATAGAGAATTGTCGGCAAGGAACAGTGCATAGTGATGTCGATGTAACGGTAAGGATAGAACGTAACAAAAATATAACGCACTCTCTCGCACGATTCGCAGCGTTCAACTTCTAATAGTTCAAAGTCCAAACAGTTTAGGTTGATGTGTCGCTGTGTGTACGACCAGCAGTTGTAACAAATAGCGGGTAGGCGCACGTCTCTTTGTGTGGCAAGTAATCCAATGTCTTAGAATATGATGCTTCTTCTTGCGTCTTGCTATTTTATGAACATATTAGCTTTTGCCTCGAGCTTCGGTAGCTGTTTTCTGGATGAAAGGTACCCTATGTTTTTTCTGTACCTCTGACAACGTGTATGCGAAATTTCATGATCTTATTTTTCTTTCTTTTCGTGTGGTTAGTGGCCAACCTGTTGTCAAGAGTTGTTCAAGCCGCTCGTAGGCATCTCACATGGCTTAACGACTGCTGTCAATTTGGCAACAACCGGGACCGACTTTTTACGTGCACTCCGAAGCACAGAGACGCTCAGTTGAAATACCACTAAGCGGTCACCCATCTATAGGCTGACCGCACCCAACGTTGCTTAACCTTGTTAATCGTTTACCGATCAGTGAGTGCAACTGGCTATGAGCGCCATGATGATCAGTCGAGTAGTTAAGGCGTGAAAACGTAAAAAACAATAAAACTCAGATTCACATCTATAATATTACTAGATTGTGCCCGTGGCTTCGCTCACGTCAAACTATATTATGTTATGTTATCTGCTGGGATGAATGCGCGAGCAATCCTTGCACCTCGGCCATAGACCGTGGGAAGGAACAACGTGCGTGTTAGGTATAGTCGGTAGGACTCGGGACTTTCTATCTTTCTCTGGGCGAACCCGACATAATCCCCCCGCCAGTTACCGCATACATACAAGAAAAAAAAAGTTATGTTAGTGCCAGTACTTTTATAAAATAATATATTGCCTATGTTACTTGGTGATAATATAGTGTTACGTATTGGGTTCGATGGATAAGAATACAAAACAATATTACCGACTAAAACACGTTTTATTCTAGTACACGATTAACTTTAATACACAACAAACACTATACTACATTTTTCCACTATAACTGCTTCAAACTCCGTAGTATTTTCGCTTCCGTTCGCTTCGATGAACACTTGACCGCTTACGATAGTAAAACTGACTCGGCGGTGCGCGTGCGCTCTATTTATACGCGGGTAAAGCGCTTCTGGAGTTTTCCAGAAAACGTCACACACGGCATGCAACAGCGCGATGATTCGAGAATGTGTCAGCGCTCTCTCCACTGAACTCGTACCGACAAATACCTACAAAGTTCCGTAAGATGTCAATAGATGGTGCTGTAATAAATTATTATTATAAACCGCCGACTCTTCCCCACAGTGCTGACACAGGGCATTAGCCGTAACAATAGCCTTAAAATAGCGAAAGAATTTTAAAAATCGGTTGTTTAATTTTTGGGTTAATTTCTCACAAACAAACAAACAGATAATCTAATCTTTCCTCTTTATAATATTGGTATAGATTTATATTTCTAAAATGATAATGGTGGTAAGAAGCACCAAAAAATTGTTTTTATATCGTCAAGAAAATAAACTACTGTTAACTTAAAAAATACTAAAACACTGTTCAGAGTGCTGAGTGCGAGTTGTTTTTACGTTAACGCGATCGAAACGGTAACCGCGTTTTGCTCTCTGATTGGTCAAGAGCTTGTAGCGGACCAATCGGAGCGCCGAACGTCATAAACGTGTCGATCGCGTTAACGTAATACAAATTCACACTCGGCACTCTGTTTGTTTCTCATACCTTAGTATACATTTACTCGTACAAAATATTAGAAACCTTATCTGCAGGATATTGTGATGTCGATCCATACTCATCTTATGTCTCTTCCCCAACCGGTCCCCTATTATCTTTTTGGACGGACCTGAGGTGGTATGAGTAACCGAACAACTTCTCGCGTCGGTCACTTACGCAAAATGTGGGGGCCCAATTGTGGGACTAATGTGCGGATAACACTCATCCAACTAACTGACTATGTCTCTTCCTTTCAGCTCCACACTGGTACTTGGTTGGTTGACGGCAACCCCCAGATCGTCCTCTTCGACATCGGCTCCGGGGCGTGGCAGCTGGATGGGTATAAGCAGGAGCTATGGAGCCTATGTTCCATCGGGATCCCGCACCTAGACGTGGAAGCCAACGACGCTGTAATCCTCGGGTTTATGGTCGCACAGTTCATCGCAGAGGTGAGTCTACCAGCTTTGAAATGTAGCGTGAAGAAGATTTTATTTTTAAGCTACCTTCGTATTCTTCATACTGGTAATAAATCCTGTGTCGCGGGGAACTTCACAAATATTCAAACAACGGACACAAAGTGCAGCCTCCTTGGCACAGCGGTAGTGAATGCGACTGCTGTGCATGAGGTCTCGGGTTCGAATCCCGGGTCGGGCCAACAAACAGTTATTGGTTTTCTCAGTTGATAAATCTCAATAGCAGCCCTATGAAGTTGGCGGTGTAAGACACCCCCGTGCCTCGGAAAGCACATAAAGCCGTTGGTCCTGCGCCTGATCTCTCTCCGGTCGCCCGGTCGTGTAGGATTACCTTCGGATCATGAGAAATAGGGAACATTTGTGTTTACGCACACACATGTGCACTATAATATCTCCTGATTAGTTGGCCATGGCCGAAATCGGTCTGGAGAATATTATTATTATTTGTTTCTCTTTCACGCGTATTTTCCTAATAAAATACTCGGCCCTTTGGGAGACTTACACGGAGACATGGGTCCAACGTGAAGAGGCCCTTCGAGAGTTTTAATCAAACGTGGGATGGAACACCTATTGTGGCACTAGCCGCAGCAGGCGTAGGACTATTGCTACGTATGGATTCTAATATATGGGCTATGGGTATGAGTATTTGATGGACCGGTATATTGGTAACTATGGATGATAAAACGGCGTCTGCGTCTGTCCGAAACAACCATTAGTAGATCACACGAAATTTTTTGTCGCCTGATCGAACCCACAACACTCAGGGCAATAGCTAGGAGACCACTTAAACCTCTATGCCATTCGTGCAGTCTAATATTGACAGTACACCGTCGATATGACGGTCCGTGGAGTGAAGAGCGCACCGTATCACCGTATCGAGCGCTGGTCCGGTCGCACCTTGTTCGATCGTCTGTTTGCACTGTTACTGTTGTTCCAGTTCCGCAAAGCTGCTGAGGGCTACAGTGATACTCCGCCTCGTGTGGTCGCGCATTTCCATGAGTGGCAAGCTGGCATCGGACTCATTGTCCTGAGGTAACTAATCATAATAATATATCGACCCATCCCCACCATTTAGATGGTTGGCAGTCCACAACTGTGCGTTACTCCAGAAATTTTCTGTTTCGCACGACAAAACTGTGGAATGAACTGTCATCTTCGGTATTGCCGGACCAATACAACCTTCAAACTTTTAAGAAAATAGCGTATTCCTTTTTAAAAGGGCGGAGACGTACTTATACCACCACCATATTTGCTATTCGGACGGCTCCCGGTTTTAATTGCTAAAATTAGTAAATTAGTACGTTATTGCTATAAAAAATGTGTTTATATTGGAACTTTAATATCAACCCATCGGTAGAAAGTGAAGTACAGTGATAAATTTGTGAACTTTGGATGTTATAAATACTTTTATTCGCGAAATAAACAAACAGTGACAATAAACAAAGCGCGGGTAGCGCGAATAGCGAGCCGTGCGTCGCGCTCTTTCTCTCTCGGGAGCAGCCGCTATAAGTGTCCTTGTCGCGCGCGAGTGTTTATGATTTCAAAATGAACTGTGATATTTATTGCAAAAACTCTAATTGTGATGGTTGTTCTAATATAACCCATCGAAGACGAATGACCGACGAAGCCCCCGTGCGAGGAGTTCGCGTCAGCGTCATGGAGAAGGAGGAATTTAAAGTGGAAACCGGAATGACCTTGGAAGGGAAGAAATTTATGGAAGATATTATGGAGAAAGTTAATAGTATGGTAATGGCAAAGCTGAGTGATATTGAGACTAAAATTATTGAGGAAGTTAAGTCTACGGTAGCGTCTGTAGCTGCCTTAGCGTTAGAGAATAGTCAGTTGAGACAGGAGTTGAAGGAAGCGAAAGAGAAATGCGTTAACTATGTAAAGGAAATCAAAGAATTGAAAGGGCAGCAGAAAAATAAACAAGTTAATGACAGTCAGTGCCAGTGCATCCAGTCTAAGGTACCAGCTGACAGCAAGAGCCCGCCCGCACCGTCCGCGACGCCGGCGCCGGCCGGCAGCGCGGGCGCCGGGCGCAACAAGCGTGCGCAAGCCAAACCTGCGCCGAGCTACGCGACAGCCGCGGCGGCCACGAAATCAGCGGGTAGCACAAACTATGACGTCATAAATAACGAGAACCAATGGACAGAAGTTATAAACAACAAGAAGAGGAAACCGATTAATAGAGGAGGTAATACGTCAAATGTAACGTTAAAAGCTGTTGAACGGAAGAAGTATTTACATGTATGGAGACTGGAGAAAGATACTGGTGAGGACAAAGTAATGGAGTATATTAAAGGTGTATTAGGGAATGATTCCGAAATTACAGTTGAAAAATTGAAACCGAAAATAGAGCGAAATTATGCCTCATTTAAGGTTGGTGTTACAGAAGGCAGTTTCTGTAAGCTTTGTACGCCTGAGGCGTGGCCATTGAACATAGAGTACAGTGAGTGGGTTTGGTTTCGTGGCCCAGGTACACCAGCCTATACACAGGGCCAGTAGAAGCATCGATATTTTATACCAGAATGTAAGAGGACTCAGAACGAAGACATTACAGTTTTCATCGCTACTTGAATCGTCGGGCTCGGATTTATTCGCCATCACCGAGAGTGGACTTAACTCGACTATACAAGACGCAGAATTTGTGCCCCCAGGATACAGGGTATTACGGTGCGATCGAGCGGATGGGCGCAGGTTAGGCGGAGTTGTTTTAGTGGCCACACAGCGATTCGAACTGCGCCAATTGACGCTACCCGATGACCTTGTAATAGACAATCACATGTTTGAACTGATTTGTGCTGCAGTTTACATACAGAATAGGTTTTTATTTACGTGTTGTATTGTGTACATACCGCCCCAAACTGATGAAAGCGAATACATGATAATGTTTAGTGTACTAGAAAAGATTAGTATTAAGTATAAACATAATTTAGTTATAGTAGGTGATTTTAATCTATTTTCGTGCAATATAAATGTCAGTAATTATTTTGAATATTTTACGGCCTTTTGTGAACTCGAGCAGTATAACTCGGTGCCTAATTGTAACGATAGACAGCTGGACCTAGTGTTGAGCGCGCGAGGCGTCCGCGTCGAGGCGGCGGACGAAGGGCTGCAACCCGCGGATGCGTACCACCCGCCGCTCGCTATCAGCGTCGCGCTCGCCGAGCGCCCCGCGCCCGCGTCTGTCTCGCACGCACACACTCCCGCGCATTCGACTCGCCCGATAATAAATAAACGTTGGAATTTTAATAAAGCCGACTTTAACCATTTATATAATTTGTTGTCTACTATAGATTGGAGTGGAATGTATTGTTTAAAAGATCCAGACACAGCTTTAGGCTTATTCTACAGTAAAATAAATGAAGCATTAGACATTTGTGTTCCTTTAAAAAGAGTTAGACGGGTGAATACGAGGTACAACTATCCTGTATGGTATACGCGTGGTATTATTGCTGATATTGAGCTTAAACACACTTTGCACAAACGATACAAAGCCAGTGAGAGGCGTAGTGATTATGAGGATTTCTCTGAGTGTCGGGCGAGAGTGAAGGCGGAGATCGAACGAGCTCATAATCAGTATTGTGACTTCGTACAAAATCACCTGGCAAAAGAGCCGCGTGCGTTCTGGGACTATGTGAGGTCTAAGAAAGGTAACTCGAGACAGCGTAAGTTAATAGTAAATGAACGAGTATTATCAGAATCCGAATGTGCGCGGCAATTTGCGAGTTTTTTTCAATCGGTGTACAATCCGGATCCCGCCGTGCTGAGCGTGGCAGCGGCCAGCGCGGCGCCGTCGCCGGCGCCCGGCGCGCGGGCGCACCTCGCGCCGCTCAGCCTCGCCGACGTGCGGCGCGCGCTCGCCCGCCTGCCGCCCAAGCGCTCGGCGGGTCCGGACGGTATACCCTCCTACTTGTTTAGGGACTGTAGCGGAGTATTAGCGGAACCGTTGCTACATTTGTTTAACGTGTGTATCAATACCGCAGTGTTCCCTGATAGCTGGAAACTGACCCGTGTTGTGCCTGTACCCAAGGGTAAGGGCGGCTCGGAGACCACTGATTACAGGCCTGTGGCGGTTCTGTGTACTCCAGCGAAGGTGTTCGAGGCGGCGATTCATAGCTCCTTATATGCACAGATAAGCAGTCAGCTGTCCGATGCGCAGCATGGATTCCGCCCGGGACGAAGTACGACAGGTAATTTACTGCAGATGATGACATATCTGACGCCGGCGGTGGATTCTGGGGTGCAAGTGGACGTGGCGTATTTCGACTTCAAGAAGGCGTTCGACACCGTTGATAACGATGTCTTGCTGACGAAGCTAGCCAGTGTCGGATGTACCCCGCATACCCTGACATTCTTCGCTAGCTATTTACGGGACAGATGCCAGTACGTGGACTGTAATGGGTATCTCTCTGAACCCTACTTCACGAGATCCGGTGTGAGTCAAGGTAGCAACTTGGGACCTCTACTATTCATTGTGATGGTGAATGACCTAGCTGCGGTTGTCAACAGCTCTACCCCTCTGTTATTTGCCGATGACTTAAAATTGGTAATGGAGGTGAGGTGGGCCACGGATCACGACACGATGCAGCAAGATATCGACAGAGTTATAAGTTGGAGCTCAGAAAACAAACTCTTCTTCAACGTGGCTAAATGTTCGGTGCTCTCGTTTAGTCGTGCACGTGCCCCGGTTCACCACCAGTACCACATGGAAGGTACTCCCATGCGGCGGGTAACTGAGGTGAAAGACCTTGGAGTTGGTTTCACCGCGGACTTAAACTTCCGCAAGCATGTTGTTGCCGTATGTAAGAGAGCGTACCAAAATCTAGGATTTATTCTAAGGCAGGCAAATGGATTTACAAATATGGGTGCTTTATGCGCATTGTATGAAGCCCTCGTAAAAAGCCACCTGGAAGGTAACGGTGTTGTTTGGTCTCCTCATGAGGCCAAATATAAATTAATGCTGGAGCGTATCCAAAATAAATTTATCCGGTTTCTATACCTTAAGCGGTATGGGGTATACCCTGGGTATCCGCTTTTATATCCCACGTTATTTATCCTGGGTATGGTAGGCTACACCAAGCTAGAAGCACGTAGGGAAGCCTCTCTAGCCACGTACGTGCTCAAAGTGCTTCGGGGGGTTGTGCACAACCCGAGCGTGCTGGAGGAGGTGCGGCTGTGCGCGCCGGACGCGTGCGTGGCGCGGCGCCGGCGCCCGGCGCTGCTGGCGGTGCCGCGCGCGCGCACTAATTTACTGCATGAAGCGCCGCTGACGCGGGCGCTGCGTACGCTCAACACGGCGTCTGAGCAACTCGATTTGTTTACGTGCTCAATGAGCGAGTTCACAAAGGCCATTTACTATATATTAAGTTATAAGATAGTAGTAAGTACCTAATAGTAAGGAAATGTATATTTAGTCTCTTTTGTTTATGTTTTAATATTTTGTAAATTGTTTTTCTATGTTTAATTTTTTGTGTATGTACTTATTTAACCATTATGTCGCATTAGGATTGAGCCTGTAATGATGTAATAGGTTTATGCTAAATAAATAAATAAAAAAAAATAAAAATAACTCCTCTGGTATTGCGGATGTCTATGTGTGGCGGTAATCGTCTACCATAACGCGACGCGTCTGCTCGCTTGCCTCCTATACCATAAAAAAATCCCTTCGGGGATGAAATGTTAGAAAGGCAGTTCTGGCGAAAATTAGTTATTGATGTAACCTTATTCAGTTGTTGAGCTGCATCGAGCTGTGTATTTAAAATAAATAATAGTTTAAAAAAAACTAAAAACATGCTTTAAAAAATATAATATAATTTAATAATTTTAATGTAAAAAGCATGGGGTGAGGTGGGTTATCAAAATATCTTAGAAAGCACCTCACGCTTATATACATTAAAATTATTAAATTATATAATTTTTTAATTTTACATTTTGTTTTTTTGTTTTTTAACATTTTTTTTTTTTAATTCTTTATATATTTTCTATTTTTGTTCACTCAATTATTGTATTGTCATTGGGCCTCGAGAAATGTGCAAAGTTTCATATCTATCCGTTGGTTTGAAAGGGGTGAAAATGACGTTCAAAGATTCCGTTACATAGATACAAACCATGCTAATAAAAGCGTGTTCATGATGATATTCGCAAAAATTATGGTTTTACTACCTAGAAAATATTGCAGTATAAAACTTTTATTTTAAAATAATGGTGTATATAATACTTTAATTCGCCATAAATGCTGTAAAAAATAATTTTATATTTATAGAACAAAAAGAGCCTAAAAAGCTATGTTCACAAAAATCAAAATCAAAATAAATTTATTCAAATTAGGTTACAAGGTAACACTTATGAATGTCAAAGTTACACGTAATTTTTTTTGCTGTGAATTTACATTTACTGCCACGTTCAACAAAGCAAGGGTGTGTAGGGCTCATGAGAAGAACGGGCAAGAAACTCATAGCCACTCTTTTTAATCGCCAAGTGTACAATAATATTTCATTTACAAATTATAACTGTAAGGTGCTGCAACCATTTCTCCATGAACTACTACTCAACATACTCAAGCATTTGATAAAAATTGATGGTAGCCTCTAAAGCAGCAGTATGGTAAATAGGAGCATCCACTTACATGTACATAAATAATCAAGACAAGACGTGATTATAGTCCGTTTTTCTGCATTTCAAATTTCTCAAAGGGTCGATATGTATATATGTATATCTCGCGATAGACGCCTGGATTAAGTCTCTGACGCAGAAGGGCCCTATTCCTTAACACGGTACGCGTCATGAGGAGGTTACTCTCTCTGGAGCCCTAACCACCGGTAGCTTGAATCCTGTTTACGAAATATGTTTTTTTATAATTATATATTTAAAATATAACTATTATTGTGATATGAAGAAATAAAGAAAATAATATCAGCCTTGTACATAAATTATCCCACTGCTGGGCACGGACCTCTGCTCAGTGTGAGAAGCGTTAGGCCGTATTGAACACGCAGCCCCACTGCGGGGTAGACTTAGAGAATCTTAAACTCTCGGACAAGCAATTCGACTGCAATTAATTACGGCCTTACAGAAAACCGTCGTGAAATATCACTTGTGTTGTGTTTCGTCGAGTGAGTGAGGGTAACGGAGGCCCAACCCTCTCCCCTCCCTTGTGTGGGGGAGCAAATTTAAAAGGCTGGCAACGCACTTGCGACTCCTCTGGTGTTCCGGGTGTCCATGGGCGGCGGTAATAATAGCTTACCATCAGGTGATCCCTCGGATCGTTTGTAAAATTAAGTATATTTTATACAAATTCGTGCACATTCTATCAATAAAGTATGAAATTGTTTTGCGTATATATTACACAGTCACAGGACTCAAGCTATATTTTACGAACTATAGTTATAATAAATGCTTATTTCCGTTTCCTCAGGACCCGACACGTGGACGTGGCGACAGTGTTCACGACGCACGCGACTCTGCTTGGCCGCTACCTCTGCGCTGGAAATACTGATTTCTATAATAATTTGGATAAGGTAATACTATCTAAAATAATTAGATTTAGAAGCCTTATGGCCAGTCCTACAACTAACAGATAAAAGTTATCCGAAAGATAAATCGAATGCTGTCTCACACTTGTTAGGTTAAAGAAGAGAGATAGCGAGACTTTTATCTTATAGATAAATGTTATTTGGAGGTGGTAGGACAAGCCTTTAGAGTAAGAGCAGCGATAGGCTAGTGGGAGACCGTTGGACTGGTTCGCTGATACCTTGAGTTCGATACCAAGGCACGCAGCTCGGGTTCGAATCCCACCTCACTACTGACGTGAACCCACTGCTAACACAAGCATTCTAGCTCAGCTGGAGGGTTTAACAAGAATACTAGTAATTTGAAGTTCAAATTGATAGTAACCTTATTAAAAAAGAAAATAGAAAAAAAGATGACCTAAATGGAGATGGAGAGATGACTTGGACGTCTTTGAAAAGAACTGGCAAACTGGCAAGGAATGTCTTCGGATAGAGTGGTTTTGGAAGTCCAAAGGTGGTTTGCCCAGCAGTGGGACATAATACATTTACCTGTTGCCACGTTCAGCAAAGCAAGGGCGTAGAACCACAGGAAAAAACGGGCAAGTTACGGCCACGCCTTTTAATCGCCAATTTTACAATGCTGCTTGTTTTACAAATTATATTTGTAAGGATTAATATTAATAATTCTTAACTTATAGTATGTTTATATTTTCGTAATACCTAATGATATGTCCTTTATCAAAAACAAATCCATTCGTAGCCGATAAACAATCCGTTTTGAGCGTTAAAGTTAGTGAAATAAGGTTTAAAGTGGCGCACATTAGGTGGCTCGTATCCGAGCCGGTAACAAATACACGGTACTAATGTAACGGATCGTATGCCTCTGTCAAAGGGCAGGTGAAGATACTATCTCGTTCTGTTCCAGTTCTCGGTCGATGAAGAGGCTGGCAAGCGCCAGATATACCACAGGTACTGCATGGAGAGAGCGGCCGCGCATATGACGCATATCTTCACAACTGTCTCGGATATTACAGGTAAGGGCAAACAGAGATATAATAATAACCACCGGTGTTGCCCTCTGCTGCTGGCTTGTATGCCTATGATGGATATTCTGGAGGCCCATCTAGTGAGTTGGCGAGTCATCGTCTCCTCATTGCATTGATGCTATTAGAGTATTCAGGGCAGACGCCGTTTTGCATCCGTAGTTACCAATTACCTAACAGATTGTTGACGACTCGATGGCGTAGTGGTTATTGTAACCGACTGCCACATCTGAAGTCGCGGGTTCGATTCCCGCACAAGTCAAACATTTGTGTGCATGAACATGGATGTTTGTCTTGGTCTGGGTGTTTCTATGTATAATATGTATGTATTTATAAGAAAAAAAGTATATATGTATGTTTATCCATTGTTTAGTATCCAAAGTACAAGCTCTGCTTAGTTTGGGCTAGATGGTGTTGTGTGTATGTGATAGAATATTATTATTATTAATTACCGATCCATTAAACAATCGTTGCCATAGCCCAGACACATTAGAGTACATATGTAGCAATAGCCCTACGCCTGCTGCGGCTAGTGCCACAATAGGTGTTCCATCCCACATAAGATTAAAACTCGAAGGGGCTCTTCACGTTGGATCTGTCTCCGTGAAAGCCTCCCAAAGAGCCAGGTTTTCCTAATATAATATGTTAGAAAATACATTTGATAAGAGGAACAAATGTCGACGAGCCCAAACTCACAGACGGTATTGAGCCACTAAGTCTCAGACGGGACTTTGCCTCTCTATGTGTGTTCTAGCGCTTATATAATGGATTGTGTTCTGACGAGTTGTTTGAGATGATGCCCTCAGCTACTTTTTATCATCGCACCGCTCGCCATCGGCAGGGATGTCATTCTCACACCTTACAAGCTAATTGGTGCCGCACTAAACGGTTCCAAAGGAATTTTCTCCCGCGGACGCTCATGTAGTGGAATGAACTCCCTGCCCAGGTTTTCCCACAAGACTACAGTATGGGGTTCTTCAAAAAGGCTTCGTTACAAGGTTTTTACTAGGTCGGCAACGCGCAAGTGATGCCTCTGGTATTGCAGGCGTCGATAGGCTACGGTAACCATTTACCATCAGGTGGGCCGTAAGCTTGTTTGCCACTTTAGAAGTATATAAAAAAAAAAATACATTTTATTCTATAAAATAAAACACATTACAGGCTACTTATTATATTAAATTTACATAAAAACTAAATTTAATCTACAGGAAAAAATTTGAAATTTAAATATTGAACAAAAGAAAACTTGTTTATGAAGTCTGTTTTTTACATGGTATTGCCTGAACTAGAACAGAGATCTGTGTTTCAGACTGTTTCTAATATTTACGTGTAGCGGCGCCACAAGTTTATCCAGGTGAAAGAAATTCCGAAACATGTCAACAGATGGCGCTGTATACAGTTACACTACTCCATAGTATCCTTACTGGCGCAACTTAAGTTTACACAGCGAGTTAATATATACATAAGTTCCCGACATCAACAGTCGGTCCGCGGCCCGCCACGCACGATCACGAGGCCTGGTCCGAGGTTCTATGAAGTTAATGTTGGAGGGACATCACACCATGTTCCTCCATATTGCCATATTGCGCGCTCGGAGTAGTGTGAGATTTGGCATATTCAAAGTTTATAAGGCGAACGGGTTCAGAAAGTAACAAATACATAAATAAATGTTATTAAGTTAGTTTTTACGAATTTTATCGCATTGTTTGTTAGGAAAACACTACATATACATCATTTTAAAACTATTAAACTACTATTACTAATTAACTATTGAGATGAAAACTCTCCCCCAAGTATCGGTATTCGCGTAAACATGAGACAATATTATGTAATATAATTATTGTAAAATTTTGACCACTTGGATTACTTGTACTTATAAAATGGTAATTTTTAAAGATGTGGCGACTAGTCGGCAAAGCCGACTGTTCGGACACTTTTATAGTCGGTGACCAGTCGGCAACTATTCGGCAAAGAGTGCCGACTTCTTACATTGGATTTATTTCTGAATAAATGATAAAGGAGGTTTTTATATTAAATAAAAACCTTGATTGTTAATTAATATAAATTCTATTTTAGAAACAGTCTCACACATTTCGAAATGAAAAGCGTCCTTTCAATTGGTAATCTCCCTTGGTTATCGCTCTACCCAGTGCAAAAGAAAAATTCAAGAAGCATTGCGAAGTAAACAAAACATGTTCCAAACATCGCAGGCGGCGGTTGAAACTTGTGTCACGGAATTTGCCAAATGCCCCCGAAACCATGATCGGCTTGGCCGACTAGTCGACCGAGTAATCGGCCTCTTTACAACCGACTAATCGTGTAGACGGCCAAAGTCTTAGTCGGCACATCTCTAGTAATTTTATATCTTTTAGCATTATTTATTAGTATTGTATTATAAACTATCCCACAGCTGGGCATGGACCTTTGGGTATAAGCGTAAGACCAAACCCCCTAGTGCGAATTAGCATCCTACCTAAACCTTAGCTGGCGATATTTAGGTGCGATACACCTTAACCCGTATGCTGTCTTCACCAGGGTACGAAGCCGAGCACCTTCTGAAGCGTAAAGCTGACATCATAACTCCGAATGGACTGAACGTGAAGAAATTCTCCGCACTGCACGAGTTCCAAAACCTCCACGCATTGGCTAAGGAGAAGATCAACGAATTCGCCAGGGGACATTTCTATGGGTAACTCTAGCTATTCTTATAAATGTGATAGTTTGCAATGTTTCTTTGTTAAGAAATCTGAATAGCAGCCCGGAGTTAGGAAGTTGGCGGTGTTAGACGTCCCCGTGTATCGGAAAGCATCTAAGGCCATTGCACGTTAGTTCTGCGCCTGATCTCTCTCCAGTCGTGTCGGATTGCCGTTACATCGGATCATGAGAGTTAGGGAACAGAGAGTGCACTTGTGCACTATAATATCTCCGGCACATATGGCCAGTCTGCATTAAAATTGGTAGCTGTGACCGAAAATTCAGTCTGGAGGACATTATTTATAGTAATATAATAAAGGTGAAGAATTTGTTTGTTTGTTTGCTTGAACGCGCTAATCACAGGAACTACTGATCCGAATTGAAAAATTATTTTAGTGTAGATAGCTCATTTATCGAGGAACATCACGCTACGACTCACGGGGGCGGCGCAGTAATCATAAATGTGGGTGAAACCGCGGCCACATCTAGTTATTAATATTAAAATATTTGTAGTTTTGTTTGTAATGAATAAACTTAAAAATAATGGATGGATTTTAAAATAATTTCACCATTAGAAAGGTACTTTATCCAAGAGTAACATAGGCTATATAACAATACGCTGCGACCCACGGGGGCGAAGCAGCAATTATAAACGTAGATTAAACCATTTAGAACAGCTGATATATAATAATTATTATATTTTCCGCAGCCACTTCAACTTCGATTTGGACAAGACGTTGTATTTCTTCATCGCCGGCCGCTACGAGTTTGGAAACAAAGGCGCTGATATCTTCATAGAGGCGCTGGCGAGACTCAACCATTACTTGAAGGTGAGACCTCCAGCACAGTTGGCTAGTGTCACTGAACTGAGGTAGCAGTAGCCTAGATATAAATTTACAATACATCACAATCCTATAACAAATGATACCAAACACAAATTTACAAATCTTTCACTCGAACTATTTTCTTATCTCGTATTTGGATCATCTTTATCCGATTCGTATTGTCACGTCATTATGACTAAAAGTAAAAGAAATACCATTATAAATACGAAACAGCTGTATTTGTGAAAACCAAACTACAACTATTTAGTAAACTATCAGATGTGGAGGAACATGGTGTGATGTCCCTCCAACACAAAGAGAGGATCCTCCGACCAGGTTGGCTCATCGTGCCTGGCGGTCCGTGGATCAACGGTCGATGTCGGAAGCTTGTATAGTTGTGTAAACTTCACTTGTGCGATGCAGAATAGTATGACGTCATGTTAAGCGCGATTGTATCGCCATCTGTTAAATGTAGGCGGAACTTCTTCGTCTGTGCGAAGTCGCCACATCGCTATTTGCAAACGTCGTGATAATCATAAACTGTGTACGCAAACTGCAAACAAAGCGCTTTTGGGCATGAGCATTTTCTGCAAGGCACCCAAAATATACAATAAAGTACCAATAAAAAGGACTAAGAAATCTTTTATTGCATAAAATTATTATAATATTAACAATTTGTTATGTGCTAATTTATATATTTTATTAATTATACGAGACTATATGAGTCTCGAGAATTTCTAAAAAAAACAAAAATTGTCTGCCCGTAGAGATTCTATCATTTTTTTTAATTTTCGTCACGTTTTATGGTAGTAATGTAGCTGCAGGGGTCCACCGGAACCAGCTTAATTGTGAAAGTGGTCTATGAGAATAAATGTCTAGGAACCTCTGCTTTACAGCAACCATGTTCACTGGAAGTCTTCTCGTGAACCTGGCTGCTGTAAACTTAAATAGTTTTAATTAATTTAAATAGATTTGTAGTAATAATAGTAGTTTCATCGTTTTAAAATGATTGATAGTGTATTAAAATAAACAAGGCGACAAAATCTGTTTAAAGTACTTTAATTTCAATAACGGTTGATGTCTTTATTAATTATTCTAATAAGACAAGCAAACTGGTTTAAAACCAAGCAACAGAACATGCAATAAAAATAAAAAGGTGTTCGAATTGGCCATTCAAAAAATATTAATTTTCTTAATATGATTTAAAAGTTGGGAACATTCTGGTTTTCATACTAACTATTTCAGTTGGTATGCAAACCACAACGTTACTGATTGATTTTCTTAATACAAAGCGGCAACTTTATATTTAAACCTTTATTATTATTATTGTTACGTGCTGGGTTCGAGGGATAAGAATGTAAAAAATATTACCGGCTAGAACACGTTTTATTCTAACACACAAATAAATTTTAAACACAACAAACACTATACTACACTTTTCTACTGTAACTGCTTCAGACTCCGTAGTATTTTCGCTTCCGTTCGCTTTGATGAATACTTGACCGCTTACAATTGTAAACTGACTTGGCGGTGCGCGTCGCTCTATTATACGCGGTTAGTGTTTCTGGAGATTTCTAGTACTCACTTCTCATACTCGGCATGTAAACAGTACGATTCGAGAATGTGCCAGCGTTCTCGCTACTCTTCGCGTATAGACAGCTACGTAGTTCCGTCAGACATCAATAGATGGCGCTGTAATAAATTATTAGACGGAACTGCCGAGTCTTCCCCACAGTGCCGATAGATGGCATTGGCTGTAACACTATTAATTTGCATTGTATGTCCAGTCTTCAGGGTCAGACATGACTGTGGTGGCTTTCATGATCTTCCCGGCGAAGACGAACAACTTCAACGTGGAGAGTCTGCGGGGTCACGCCGTCACCAAGGCGCTCAGGGACACCATACATGACATACAGCAGAAGGTTGGCAGGAGAATGTACGACATATGTCTGAGGTAAGGAACCGTGGAATAGATGTTCTATGTAACAGAATACTTGAACACGACTTTCATCCACTTTAAAACATCAGATTAACTTGAAATTTTTTATTCTTATCAAGGATTGATGACAATACCATAATTTTATAAGTTTGTTCTAGTATCCTCACCAGGATCAACAGGATATATAAAAAAGTAGGTTTAAATGTCTTCAGTAACACTTATCACTTTTTAGTTTCGGCAAACGGTTTAGTCAGTTTGATTCGATTAAAGGCTAAGTCTAATAAAATCCTCTCTAAGTTAGAAGAGTGAAGAAGAGGCTCTTAATAGCCAAAAATTCAAAAATAAGAATTTAAAAACACGCCTTAATAAAAAACGAAATAAAAGGTAAAATATTTTTCAACATGTGGAGAATACAAATTTTTGTGATATAGTGTGGGGTGTCTAAACTCAAATGAAATAAAAAAGAAAATTGGCTCATATTTGTCGCCATAATTGAATATAGCTCGAAAAAGCGTTCTCTCGAGCATATTGAGTACGTGACGTAAACCTAAGGCCGTACCTCCCCCCTGTGACCTAGCGTGATATTTTGAAAAGCCCTCTTCAGCCCTAGACGTGTCACTGTGTGTATGGCCACGTCCCCTAATAACAATGTCACAATTAATAATAATAACAATTTAACATGTTTACAAAATAGATCACACAAATTTTTGTCCCGTGTAGGAAATAAATCTAATGAATTTTTGTTTGTGTTCCCAGAGGCCACTTGCCCGACGCGTCGGACTTAATGCAGAAGGAGGACACGGTGCGCCTCAAGCGTTGTATCTACAGTCTGCACAGAGACAGCCTGCCTCCCGTCACCACACACAACATCGTGAGTATATTATAAGACTCTAAGATTCAATGGCCAATTATTTGACCTTGAAAGCCTGTTCGCGAACGGCAATTTCGCAAAAAGTGTCATATTTGTTTAAATATTATTATTATATTAATTTATTTTCATATTTTTATATCATATTTTTTTGGTGTTTCTATGTATAATATGTAAGTATTTACAAAAAAAAAGGATATTTGTATATTTATCCATTGTCTAATACCCATAGTACAAGCTCTGCTTAGTTTGGGCTAGATGGTGTTGTGTGTACGTGGTAGAATATTATTATTATTATTATTATTATTTCAAATTAGCAATTTATTTGAGTTCATTCATCATCATTCATCATCATGATTAAAATTGTTTATTAATCATGTTTATTCTGCTTGTTTATTGCCTCTTACTGTGAGACTCTAATGACAGCAAATTTATTTAATTTAAAAGCAAAGCAATACCACATTCACCACTATAAAGTTTACTGATACTGTGTATGCTCTGTACTTAAAAGGTTATAAAATGAAACGAAACCTAAAAACGAATATTGTACATATGTCGATAATTGTAATAGCCACAGGTGGGCCTAATAAATTAATAAAAACTAGATTTTGCCTATGGTTCTACTCGCGTTTTAGTATATTTTGACAATAAAGTTCTATCCCTCGGATAGATGGGTATTAATATCGATATATATTTCCATGTCCCACTGTTGGGCACGGTAGTCTATCTTATTTTCAGCGTGAAAAAAGTTAGTTCACCATACTGGCCCAATGCGGGTTGGCAGACTTCACATAGTTTTTAGAACCTTATGGTGTCGGATTTTAACGCAATAAAATCCGTATATAGTAGTTTAATTTCAATGAATAACATTCGCGTAAACAGAAGACAATATTATGTAAACCTTATGGTGTACTCACAGACACGAGATGTTGTCTGCAACCGATGGCTAATTAAAATTCACATCTCGAATCTACTACAATTAGTCTATTTATTTTTCATAGATAAATATATTACTTAATTTCGTCGGAGTTGACATCTGGTTCCGTGGTGTAGTGGTTATCACATCTGCTTTACACGCAGAAGGCCGCCAGTTCGATCCTGGCCGGAATCATATCTTTTTGTTATTTTTTTATGTGGTCTATTGGCTACGGCTAACGTTATATTAAATACAATTCAAAGGTAATGTACTAAGTATTTGTAATAATTATTATTTTGTAGTTTTTTTAAACAAATATTGAGAAAGCTAGCCCAGTATTTGGCTAGTTTACTAAAATCAAAAATCAACATCAAAAACTTTATTTTGCAGAACATGAGTAGGTATAAAAGCTCTTACAAAGATATTAGTCTCATCATATTCTGGTGTCACAGCATCATGCGAAATTAACACAAGAAATAATATGGATTACATTCAGAAAATTCATTAATACATGCTGTTTATATAATTATCACTTGAATATAAATTAAATTAATCATTGTTTATAATTATTTAAATATGCACATGTCATAGGATTACTTTATTTTACTTATCAATTAAATAATCGTTTAAGGAATAGTAACTCTTATCAATTAATATTTGTTTAACTTTATTTTTAAATATATCCACGGTATTTGAGATATCGAGCACTGTTTTAGGTAAACGATTGTACAATTGAACAGCCATGCAAAGTGCACTATTATTTAATAAGGCTGTTTTATTTTTACTAACAGGTGAAATTATGATTGGACCCGATCTATACTATTATATAGCTGAAGAGTTTGTTTGTTTGGTTGAACGCGCTAATCTCTGGTACTGCAGGTTCGAATTGAAAAATTATTTTAGTGTTGGATAGCTTATTTATCAAGGAAGGCTATAGGCTATATAACTAACCCATTTAACCGAAGTGGCAGGACAGCACGCACCCCGCCGTTGACGCCGGCGCCCGCACCTGCATCCACACCGCGCCCTACAGCCCCGACACCACGAGACGATGTTCTTGAAGTCCTCTCAACGCCGGAGATTCAATCCTGCATGTCATCCATTGAGCAGTGCCTCAACGAGGTGTGCTCGGTTGCAGCCGAAGGAAAACTGAACTCTGAGCAGAAATTGCGCAAATGGCTTATGTCGTAAAATTGGCAGTGGTACATCGCATATGGCAGTGCAATATCAGTTCCTTAAGTATAAAGCCGTACAAGCCTACTCCTCTAACCAGACTTTACAAGACCAACTTGATTTGTCACAGTGACTGCAGGACCTTAAGCGGAGTGTTGTAGAAACCTGCCACGAAAACATCCTTTGCTGATAAAGTTAAACAAGATAGTAATAATTTTATTCAGCCGTTTAATTTGAGCTTAGTGGCTATTTACCCTAATGATAAATTAAATCAAGCGATGAAACGATATCACTTGTCCAACAAAAATGAAACTACAAGTGAGAAGAGTACGCAAAACAAGGAATGGCGGTGTTATAATCAGCACAGATACGAAAGACGACATCGAGAAGATTAAACAATCTGTGCAGATAACCAACTCAGACCTAAAAATCGAGAATGCTTATAAACGAAAACGTAGAGGTTGTTATCGGGGTGCCTGCATTTATGGAAGAAGAAGAAGTTTTTCATTGTTTGTTCCACCAGAATCTAGCTGATAAACTCGAAAATACGAATCTTGAGTCGTTTATGACTACGATAAGATTAAGCCATAAGTTAGCAAGAAGGAAGCTGATGCCTGTAACTATATTATAGAAGTATCTGCAGACATTTGAAAAGCACTAATAAAAGAGTATTTATGAATTGGTCATCTGCCCTGTGAGAGACTTTACCTTAGTCACTAGATGTTATAAGTGTCAACAGTATGGGCATGCGGCAAAGACGTGTCGGGAAACTACCTATATCTGTGGCCACTGTGGCGACCAAGGTCACTCAATAAAGGACTGCAAGAAGAAGGCCGATGAACCAAAATGCGCTACTTGCTTGCACTTCAAAAAGCTAAGCACGCATACCACAGGCGCTACTGACTGCCCGGCAAAAATAAAGGCTGAATTTTTTTTTTTTTTTTTTTTTTTTTTTTTTTTTTTTTTTTTTTTTGATACCCAGGAAAAAATGCTTGATGCACTACCCGCCGGCTAGGGGACGGCACCGGCGGGGCGTGTGGGACTCACCAGCCGAGAGCTGGTATACCCACTAAAAAAACCTGGGGTGTTCCCTCTCAATAACTTGTGCTGCTTATTTGAGATAATAGCACTTTTTATCATTTAATTAATATATATAATATGAAAATTAGTACGCAACATTGAGTTTCACATACATTGCAATTTTTGCTGCTACTAGTTTTGTTGTTAGGTACCTATATTTAATATGTTAAGCAATGTACGGCTTGCAATTTAAAATATGAGTATTGTTTACAGAATGAGTTAGCTTTAGTTTATTATATTGCATTTGATAATTATTATTTAGTTTAGGTAAACAATAGATTTTGTTTCGTTTAGATTAATATTTAATGCCTTTCTTGCTTATAATTGTATTATGAATATCTTAGTTATATTGATCAATTTTTGTAGCTAAAGACCCTGCCTACTTGTGATAAGTTTGTAACTAGTACAGGAGACAGGTGATCTTTTACACCATTTTTCAGAATTCTTAGTCTTAAGTTTTATTTGTGCAATTATGTATAATCATGTATGTCTGTATTTTTTGTGCAATAAAATTATTATTATTATTAAATAGGAGCGGAGGAGCAATGAAAAATGTTGGGGTAAATTCTCTTATATGAAGCAGACGAAGTTGCGCGGGTCAGCTAGTGTTATCTTATATATAAAATTCTCGTGTCACAATGTTAGTTACCATACTCCTCCGAAACGGCTTGACCGATTTTTATGAAATTTTATATGCATATTTAGTAGATCTGAGAATCGGCTACTATCTATTTTTCATACCCTTTAGTGATAAGGGTTGTCCACCCCTAACATTTTTTTATGGCAACACAACGTTTGCCGGGTCAGCTAGTATAACTATATGAAGCTTAACTGAGGAATATAATTGTACAAGATTTTGCTTGCGTCTTCGCTCACGTAAATGTAGCTTAGTTTAATTTAGCAACAGTACTTTTCCTGTATTTATTATGTCCTTTTTTGTGCCCCTGACAACGTGTATCCGATATTTCATGATGATGCGTCGAGTAACGATATCGGTGTAAAAACCCAGGATTCAACCTCTTCGTCTTCCTGTGACATTTTTATCAGCCTTTTGTAATGTCTCTCTGCTGGGCAAAAGCCTCTTCCTTGGAGTTCCAAATCACTTTGTTGGTGGATATCCGTTGACCTTGTGATCCCTATATCTCGAGGTGTCTTTTGACCCACAGGGCTCATATTCAAACTTGACCGAGGGATGACCCCGGGGTGTCTGTACACTAAGTTACAAGTCAATCGGTCCAGTGGTTCCTGAGCTATGCCTGTCACTAACAGACAGACATACAGACTCACATAGCGTTTTCATTAACCTCTTCGAAGAAGACTCAGAGGTAAATAATGCGTACAATCATACGGCGCAATATAGATCTCTTTTGTCTACATTACATATATGGAGTCAATTTAATCACTGTATGACATTGGCACCCAGAGAGGTGGGCACCAATCGTCACCAATTGGGTGCCACAAGACAGTCGACGGCGACGGGTCAGACCTAAACGGAGATGGCGGGACGATCTAGACGCATTTGATATCCATCAAAAAAGTGATTCGGAAGTCCAAGGGAGAGGCTTTGGCCCAGCAGTGGGAAATTACAAAAAGCTGAAGAAGAAAAAATTACAATGTGCAGATTTTAAGAATGTATATATAAAAAAGATATAGCCTATGCTATATCTTCTTTTATCGCTGTTTCTCATATAACCTAACCTACATTTTGCGAGCGAAGCCGCAGGCAAAAGCTAGTCTTTTATAAAGAAAATTGAATTATAACCTGTATCTATATATTTGTTCAGGTGGACGACTGGAGCGACCCTGTCCTGAACTCAATCAGAAGGTGTGAACTGTTCAACACTGTGAATGATAAAGTCAAGGTGAGTTATAACTCGTAATTTTATTATTATAACTCTGAGTTGGCATGGCCGCAGTATAGATGGACAAGGAAGTTGTTAACCAGTCCAGCGTCGCAATTTCAACTGTAACAATAGCTTACATAGGTATTATGGAATTGAGCGACGGTTAACCATTTCAGAAAAAATTTTCGCTTACACATGTTGACTTTAAGTGACTCCGCCCTTAATTTTGTTAACCAATCAACCAATCAAAAAGACTTTGTATCGCCCTAGAATCAGTAAACAATTATAAAGTGTAAAAAAACTCAAACAAAAAGGTCGTAGTTCACCAGTTGAGTTTGTATCGCCTTAGAATCAGTAAACAAATGTAAAGTGTAAAAAACTCAAACAAAAAGGTCGTAGTTCACCAGTTGAGTTTGTATCGCCTTAGAATCAGTAAACAAATGTAAAGTGTAAAAAACTCAAACAAAAAGGTCGTAGTTCACCAGTTGAGTTTGTATCGCCTTAGAATCAGTAAACAAATGTAAAGTGTAAAAAACTCAAACAAAAAGGTCGTAGTTCACCAGTTGAGTTTGTATCGCCTTAGAATCAGTAAACAAATGTAAAGTGTAAAAAACTCAAACAAAAAGGTCGTAGTTCACCAGTTGAGTTTGTATCGCCTTAGAATCAGTAAACAAATGTAAAGTGTAAAAAACTCAAACAAAAAGGTCGTAGTTTACCAGTTGAGTTTGTATCGCCTTAGAATCAGTAAACAAATGTGAAGTGTAAAAAAACTCAAACAAAAAGGTCGTAGTTCACTAGTTGAGTTTGTATCGCCGTAGAATCAGTAAACAAATGTAAAGTGTAAAAAAACTGAAACAAAAAAAGGGGGCGTGTCACGGGTGGCTGGCCTGCTATGCTATTTTAACCTTAGGAGTGGTCAACTGTCGCTGAAGTCGATAGTACCTAATGAAGTCTTTATACTATATACTGTTATTTATATGTTTATATTTTATTGTACACACAGCGACACATCAACCTAGACTCTATTAGAAGTTGAACGCTGCGAATCGTGCGAGAGAGTTATATATTGTTACGCTCTATCCTTAACATTACATCGACACCACTATGCACTGTCCCTTTCCGACAATTCTCTATTTTGTATGTAGCGTAGTTATGCGTATATAGAGTGTCTAATTTGATGTGTAGCCGTGTGTACCGTACCTATTGTGTTATGAAGATACAAAAAAAATATTTTCTTTTTCACCTAGAACAAAAAATCGTTTGTGTCCCCAAAACATGCATCTGTGTCGACGAGTGATTTTAACTCGGATGCGTGTGCTGAACATGGCGATGTGTCAAAAATAGCTACGTATACACGACTCGGATGCGAGTTCTGGGCACACGAACTATTTTTTGTTCGACTCATAGGATGAGTGCTGGGCACTTAACGGGTGAAGTATATAAAAAAAATGCCTACGTTAACAACCAAATGCTCTTATAATATGAAAGACTTCCTTAACAAATAATAAAAAATGTGATATTTGGTCAATGCTCTACTGTGCCGTAATAATTTAGTTAGTGTAACCGACTGCCACGTCTGGGTTCGATTCCCGCACAAGTCAAAAATTTGTGTGCATGAACATGGATGTTTGTCTTGGCCTGGGTGTTTCTATGTATAATATGTATGTATTTACAAAAAAAGAGTATATGTATGTTTATCCATTGTCTAGTATTTATTTATTTAATTTTAATTGAGTGTTTTATGTTGTGTACATATTGGGATTGACTATATAATTTATATTTTATTACATGTTATTTAAGTTTTAAATCTCTTCCTTTTATTATATTTTTTATTTTATGCCATGTTTTTATTATTGTTTTATATTTTGATTTTTATATATGTACCCAGTCAGTTTAATTACTTTTTATTTTTTGACATGATTAATTACTATTTTAGATTCGTGTTGTTCAACATTTATTATTTTTGTCTAATGATCAATTCTGCATGCCTATAAGGCAGAATAAAGCTGAAAGTAACTGTAACAATATAACGTCTACATATGTATACACCTTTATTCAGCGAAAATAAATGATTTGATTTGATAAGTGACGTGAAATGATATTAGTATTATTCATTCAACCCTGTTTATGTTTTGTTTAGGTGATATTCCACCCAGAGTTCTTAACGTCGACGAATCCCCTGTTCGGTCTGGACTACGAAGAGTTTGTGCGCGGGTGTCACATGGGCGTGTTCCCCTCGTACTACGAGCCGTGGGGCTACACGCCGGCAGAGTGCACGGTCATGGGCATCCCCAGCATTACCACCAACTTATCCGGTGAGAATACCATTTATTGTCAATTTCGTGCAATGAAATTGAACAATTTCTTTCAATCTTTTATAAAGACTGTTATTAAATAATTTTTATACTAAGCTTCACTATCAAAGCATGCTAAAGACATGCTAGTCCGTAGAGTACAGAACAACATAAGCAGCTGAAAATTTAATTTATATGTAAATGCATTTAATGAATTTAACAAAATAATTATTAATTTTCGGCCGTTGGTCAAAATTCGACCACAATCATTATTTGAAAATTTAAAGACAACAAAATTCACATACTTAACACAACAGCGATTTGACTCGAAATTTGGAAGTAAGACAATTTGAACTCTAAGTAACACTCAATTCGAGTTTAAATTGCCTAACTTCCAAATTTCGAGTCAAGGCTCTGTTTTATTAAGAGTGCAATATATAATAATAATATTGCCGTCACTATTCCGCATGACGGCAATCTCATGAAAGCTGAAAAAGATAAACAAATTAAAATATCATATATATAATATCTCGATTTAGCTCGCGAGGTTGTCGACAAGTGAGATGTAGATTCGGCAATCATTGTGCCGATAGTCATATCTGTCAATGGTCTAATAGCCAAGAGCCTCGATGACCATCTAAAGAGGCTCGCGTTGGGTGCTTGGATCAAGGGTTTGATGCAGAAGGCAGTGCTATTAGATACGGCACGCATTGTGAGGAGGTTCCTATCTCTGGAATCCTAACCACCGGTAACTTGGACCCTGTTCCCGATGCCGGTGGAGTACTATATATTTTATATATTTAAATGTATTTTTTGTATATGTATATTTAAAAATGAAAAATGTATTGTAAAGATTTAAATAAAGAGTATAATAATAAATAATTTAAAAATTACAGATGGTACATAATAATATGACATGACGTACGTGTATGAATTTACATTTACCAACACTTTTCTCAGGGATCTTTGTTATCAGAGGAACAGAAGAAAAGTCGTCCTCACCTTTCATCTAGAACGAAGTACTCTTATCTAACGAGCGAAGCCGCGGACAAAATTTAGTTTATAATAATGGGGATGTTTGTTCCAGGTTTTGGATGTTTCATGCAGGAACACATAGCGGATCCTATGTCCTACGGTATATACGTGGTGGACCGTCGGTACATATCGCTGGAGGGATCCGTGCAACAACTGGCGCAGTATATGTTTGATTTCACCAAGTAAGTATAACGCCATCTATGTATTTTTAGCGGAATTAAGATGAGTCTAACAAGTAGCGACATCTATGTTTTTCTTTAATCTCTCGTGTGTTGTGTGAACACCAAGGTGTTCATAACCGCCAAGGCCTTCCTTTCACTTTTTTAATCAGACGTTGAATCAGGGTTAAGAAAGTAGATAGTATTTTTAACTGATGGCGACATCTATACATCACCAGGTATTCGTCTAGAATACTATTACCAAATATAAAAACAAGATATTATAATGTTAATCGTTGCCCTATGACGATTAAAATATTTAATAAAATTAATAATAATTTAAAGCCAGATTGTATTCATGGCTAATAGAGAAATATTTGATACCATTAATGAATACAGACTGACTAAGAAAGTTTATAAGGCTAGTGTGAATGGAACAGTCGCAAGGGGAAGACCTAGGTGAACGTTTCTTGATCAGATCGAAGACGTTCTGGATAAAGGCCAGGTTAAGAACACCTTAAACCGGCGAGCGTGTATGAGGAATGTTATGAAAGTGAATGAAGCCAGAGAAGTGTGTCAGGATCGTAGCAAATGGAAATCCATAGTCTCTGCCTACCCCTCTGGGAAACAGGCGTGAATTTATGTATGTATGTATTAATGAATACTTGGGCTATACCCGTGTAAAATAGATTAAGGTTAATTATAGGCACATATTAGTTTAGTCTTGTTAGTGTAATAAATTATAATATGATATTGAAATCTAGAATTCAAGACTTATAAGTAATTAATATTCGCATGCCTAGAAAAGGTGAAATGTACTGTGGACAATTTATTTACTGCAACATATTTGTAATCATATTTCTTGAGAATAAATGATTCTTTCTTCTTTCTATATTGTGGTGCACTTACTGACTACTATTTCTGAGGTCTAATTCTAGTAATAAAAACTGTTGTTCTCTTATAATTAAATTCTCAGTACCCTCAGCACTCATGAAACTATCCGCCAAACGGCAATAAGTATATAACTATACTTTGCAAAATATGTGTCTACTACACCCTGCCTAACCTTTCTAATATATAGGTATGTGTAACATAATAATATCAGCCCTGTATTAAACTGTCCCACTGCTGGGCATGGTTTCTTAGTGTAAGAACGGTAAGGCCAAAACCACCACGCTGGCCCAGTGCAAGTTGGCAGACTTCACATATCTTCGAGAACATTATGGAGAACTCTCAGACATGCAGGTTTTCTCACGATGTTTTCCTTACTTTAGATATTCGCCTATTTAATACGTATATAGATTCGAAAAGTCAGAGATGTGTGACTTGGGATCGAACTTGAGATTTTTATGCATGGAAGTCCAGCGGTCTTCTATCGCTACTAATGATATATATATGTCGGAGAAGTATTGTTCTCTATGACAACGTCATTAGTGGTTGCGGGTTTAGTGGGCGTCATCTCGGTAATATGCGAGCACAAAACACGATGCCGGTTTTACACTATTTTTATTTAGAATAAACAATATTTTCAGTTTACAATAATGTCGAATGAAAAATAACAGTTAAGACCGAGCAATGGGTTCAGGGCACTGATTTTACTTTGTTTGACACAACTAACAACTCAACGTTCCGACTTGATCAGTCGCTATCACTCAAATGTGTCTCGATACCTGTCGGCCTTCCTAAAGTAAAGATGGCGCCTCGACCCCACTCAAGCACACGCTCTGCTCTGATTGGTCGTTACGTGAATATAATATTCATAACAATCAATATTCATAACTTTTATTAGATTAATCAGGTTTTTGAGCTATAGAATAATTTAACAAATCAAATAAAATTAAATTAAGTATTTTAAAAGTAAATAAAATGTAGACTATTTATATTGTGAATTATACGCGCAAACAACAATCAACCCGACTATAGCTTCCTCCGACATATATTTGTGATAATAATGGCCAGTTTCACAACTGTCAAGTAAAACATATCCGAAATATAAATCACATGCTGTCTCACTCTTGTTAGGTTAAAGAAGAGAGATGGCGAGACTTTTATCTTTTAGATAAATCCTATTTGGAGGTGGTGGAATAGGCCCTAAGAATTGTTTGAAAAATTCCTAATATTGTTTTTTTTATTATACAGACTCACACGGCGGCAGCGTATTATTCAGAGGAACAGAACAGAGAGATTGTCTGATCTTCTCGACTGGAGGAATCTGGGCATCGTGAGTATTACAATCATAACTAATATTATAAATGCGAATGTAAGTTTGTTTGTTACGCTTTTATGCCTTAACTACTCTACCGAGCGTCATAATATTTCGCATACACGTCAGGGATACAGAATATCATTCTAGGTAAGAGGATATCTGCCATCCAAAAAACAAAATTGCTGTTCTCGAGGGATAGAAAATTGATATAACCAACATGTACGCGTGACGAGCCGCGGGTAAAATCTAGTGATTTATACAATTAACAAAATTGTAAACGGTTACTGTGTAAGGAGACAAGTATACGGCCCACTGGTAAGCGGTTACTAAATAAGGATTTAAAATTATCATTTAATTATTTGCCAAAGAGCGTTGGATCACTAGATCTTAAAATTTGTGTACATATCCAAAACACTTGTCATATAAGGAAGCGGCTACCGTATAAGGAGACACGGACAGTCACCTGTAATAGTGCATGGATACCTTAAGGTCCAAAATCCTGTGAACACTCCAATTAATGAATATGAATGAACTAGATGGCGTTGTTTTATAAATATTGCAACGCGTACTCATACAGAATAATGTTTGAACAGAATAGCGAGTCATCGAAAGTATCTATAAAGTAAAGTACCCACTATAAATTTATAAATTCATTTTAATTCTTTGCTTCTAGTTTTACTCAGAAATGTGTTCTTTTTAAAAATAAATTATTGTGAATAGAGATTAAAAAATTGTACAGTAAATTTACCAAAATTGTGTTCGTAAGAAATCTACATCTTTTTATTTTATATGTAGTAGTGCACCGCCATCTGTTACGATATAAATAAGCTACTTTACAGTTCTTGTATCGATTTCCGTCAGATGGCGTCAATTTACAGACTTATACCATTTTAGTTTTGAAATGGGTATGCATTTTTGCAGCTCACTGTACATATAAGGGTTGTTGGTAAACTGTTATCGTATTAGTTGACAAGTATATGGCCCGCTGGTAAGCGCTTACTGCATAAGGTGGTAAATATTCCATCCGCCTGCTGGTAAGCGCTTACCAAATAAGGAGGCAACTATAGGGTCCCAGTAAATCAAGGGGTAATGAGCCCAGTAGAAGGTAATAGGTTCAATTCCGATAGATAGCTATACAGTTGACAATTATGTAGATATATTGTATATATGTATACCCATTTATCTATTAAAGAAATAATAAGTCCCTTTATTATTAAAAACGATGTAATAATTAATTTAGAAAGCTTTTATTGAATTAATTACTCAAATAATTATGTAATTAATAATTATTTGATCAAAACCTGACGCCTCTTATAAAATCATTAAATTTTAATTATCATTATTGCTTATTTACAATCCTAATTATAAATTAATTTACTTAATTTATGTATTTGTCACACAATTGATTTGTGCGCAATGTTATGAACTAAGAGTGAGGGTATTTTTAAGAGGCATGCAAATGTACCAATTTTACAAAGAATAAATTATTATCACCATCACTACATATTATAGAACAAAGTCTGTCTGTTCGCGATAAACTCAAAAACTACTGAACGGATTTTCATACGGTTCACCAATAGACAGAGTGATTCATGAGGAAGGTTTAGGTGTATAATTTGTTAAGGTTTTGTTACCCCTGTGAAGCTGGGGCGGGTTATAATTATAATTCTTAACTGTACGGCTAGTAGTATCGTGGTTTAAGTGGTCGCCACTGCCACTGCGTCGAGAGTATTGGGTTCGATTCCCACACGGTACAAAAAATTATATGATCTATAAATAGTCGTTCTTTGTGTCCTTTATTTGAATGATTGTGAAGTCCCCCGCGACACGGGAATTATTCCCAGTGAGGGAGTTGCTTTGCTTTTTTAAAAAGACAACTCCCGCACCAGGCATTACTTGACACAAAGAACACCCAGACTCGGAACAACCATTTGTGATCCACACAATTTTTTGTCCTGTGGGGGATTCGAACCCATAACACTCGGCGCAGTGGTATTCATGATCTGTACTTTTAAAAGTGTATATTATTTCTTTAATGTGGTGAAATAAATAAATAAATAAAATAAAAATAAATTGCAGTGGCAAGGCGACCACAACGCCATCCTCTTCTTCTCCCTAGCCTTTATTATTCCCAAGTCACTTGGGGTTCGGCTTTTCTGGTCTATCCGGATTTGACTGGATATCAGTTTTTACACGGAGCGGCTGCCACCTGACCTCCGTAACCCGAAGGCTAACGATACCCTAAGGCTAGACCAGTTTCAGGATATTATAGGGCACTGACTTCCCAATAACGAGTGCCATAGATGTTCATGGCAGCCGGGACCGACGGCTTAACGTGCTCTCCGAGGCACGGAGCAGGCGAAAAGTTCGAAAAGTTATATAACTTCCGAAAGTCAGAGGTGTGCGACGTGGGTTCGAACTCGAGACCCTCTGCATTGCAGACGTGCATTAAATATTATAATTTACAGATATTTTTACTTATGTGTTTTGCAGTACTACCGGCAAGCGAGGGCTGAAGCTCTTAAGATCGTATACCCAGACTACGTAGACCATATGGACCAAGAGCTTGGAAAGAGATTCAACTACCCTCGCCCCATCTCCGAGCCGCCCAGCCCTACTCACTCTAGTAAGTCTCTTTCTCTACCCTTTAAACAGACTGACGATTGAATCTACTGCAATATTGAAATTAAACTGCTTCATACGGATAAAATTATTGAAACTATTCAAAACGGCGATAGAAAACATCGTGAGGAAACCTGCATGTCTGTGATTTCTCCATACTGTTCTCGAAGACATGTGAAGTCTGCCAACCCGCATTGGGCCAGCATAGTGGGCTATGGCCTAAGGCCTAATCCTTCTCAAAGAGAGAAGAGGCCCGTGCCTAGCAGTGGGATAATTTAATACAGGGCTGATATTATATATCAGTATGTGTCTAGTCGTGTTAGATTGCTGTGCCATCGGATTATTAGGGACCAGAGAATGCACTTGTCTTCTCGCTGGTGTACTATATTATCTCCTGTGCTGATGGTTAGTGTCCTTTAAGACGGGCTGGTGAGTCAGAAATTCGGATCGGAGGATATTCTAGTATAACGATACTCGGCCGAGTATCAGATCTTAAAGGCTACAAACAGAGTACAAAAAGCTAATTAAACAGGCTACAAGATGTTAACTCACTTTTAATATTTTTAATATACTATTGTCTGAAGTAAAAGTATCATAAATGGAATATAATTATTAACTAGCTGTTACCCGCGACTTCATCCGTGTGGAATTTCACAAACAAGTGTTTGTTTAGTTGCCAATGAAAGCCCCGTCAAAATAGGTCCAGCCGTTTCAGAGATTATCCAGAACAGACAGAAAGACAAACATTTTACAAATTGACTGAATCTTGTTATAAGTACTTTGATTTGCATTTAGTAAAAAGCTGTTATTTTTAAATTACAATGTAGTACTGTTACTCTAAATATTACCAGATAGATATTACTACAGATTTAAATATAATCCATCTATGATACCATTCTACACCATCTGCCAGTGCAATTAGACTTGAAAGCGATGTCGCTCATGATTTCGAAGTTGCGCTGATGGGACGCCCCACTAGGTCCTCTAATAGCTGACCTTAGACCTCTCCCGTATTCTACTAGGCTGATGTATATATGTAAAACAGTGCGCTGTTCACGCTCATCCGAACGAGACACGAAAGACGAACAAGTACAAACAAACGGAGAAACCGATGCCATCAACATCCAGGAAAAGAACCAACTCAACATACAAAAGTCTCTCGAAATCCTCGAAATCACCGACGATGGGGACGACGCAGACCTCGAAGTGAGCTTCGAGAAGCCGAACTTTACCGAATCCGAACACGAGAACTACCGAACACCGAATGAGAATTTTCTCGAACCTTTAAACGAAGCGGTTGCTGAACAGATCGATCAACTTATTGCTAAGTTATCCGACTGTGTTGACGCCGCGAATTAGGTTTGATTGTTGGGTGTGCGTTGCAACAGTTGATAGTTTGCGGTAATGGTAGAAATTTGTTTCGGTATGGGCTGCCATGGTATTCTTTTTCTCGAATCAGCGGTACAATCGTGTAAATGCTACCATAGTATATCTTTCTAGGCGGTACTATCGCGTAACGGCTGTCATAGTATTCTTTTCTCGAATTGCGATACTTTTCTATGGACCTAATAGACCGGCTAGCTTAATTAAATTACTCGGATATTATACTAATATACTGTATTTATTATACGATAGTTAATTTCTGGTCAATGTGTGCTAGCATGTCTTTAGTGTGCTTTGGTTAGCTCATTCATAATATGCAAGTGACCGTTCAAATGTGAGTCTCGTCCACACATGAAGGGATCCGTATCATCTTACAAGATAAAACAGATCTGTGTTACGAAATAAAACTATAAAATGTGGCTAAACATATTACGTTAGTATCATGATAAATAAAAAAATAAACAATATTGTTATTATTATGAAATAGAAAAATAACTAGAAGTAAAATATTGACTAACTAAAAATAGAAATTATTATTAATAAAGTATAAAAACATTACAATAATGAAAATATACTTTATACGGTTGGCGCCCTTCGGGGACGGACCCTAAAAATTAAGAGGATCACAATTTTCTTTAGCATTAAATCATTTTGCCTATTAAATACCGTCCACCATATTTATTATTATTATTATTATACATTTAAACAGGCAGGCAGTTGAGACAACTGATGATGCCCGTATCTCGCACTTCTACTCGCTTTCACTTGTAGCCAAGTGTTTGTCCAGTCGGTTTTTAAACTTGTTAATGTTGTCAGCTGCGATGACATGCGCTGGAAGTTTATTCCACGATACCACCATATTTTATACGAAATTTATCTTTCAAACGTTAACGCTGTAGCTATCTGTTATATTATTATTTCTACTGACAACACCGTCTGCAATGTGTCAATATCCAAGCTATTATAGTCCTTATGTCAAAACAATAACGCCTATAATAGTATGAACGGTGTTGACAGATGCCGCCAGTGTTGTCATCCTAAAAAATACCACGAATCCGGGGAAAATGGAAACTCTGGCAGCCCTCAATCTGGGTTTGACACGGTCTGATTTGTGGTCACAGTTCGGGACCGCGTTAGAAAGGTTTCTTATCACAACAATAGTTGATTTTGGTACATTTCTAGGGATTGCCATCACGAATATTGTAGATTTTGGGAGACTTCTAGGTTTCTTTGTGGTAGATATATTGTTGCTATTTCAGGATGTTTAAAAGACTATATAAGGTTTTGGTGGATTTCTTAAGATTGCAATATTATAATGATAGTTTGACGCAAGTTTGATTTTGTTTGTTTCCAGGGCACTTGCACATATTACGTATGTTTGATATAAGGCACATTATTCTAGGACATTCTATTTCATTGTTTTTGATGACGTGTTTTGTGCACTGGAGTTACGCACAACATTGTTTAAGCACCGAGTTTTAAAGTTAAGGTAAAACATGGTACATGTAGCACATTAATTTAAGGAGCTTCTACATGGACATTATTTTTACTGCAATGTGTGGCGGTAATACTGGCCGGCCATAACAGCGATATTATATTTTACACGGCGATAATTTGCATATGACTTTAAAAGATTATGTTTGCAATGGCTGATGAAAAACAATATACAAAATGTATTTTTGTTAATATTAGTTTGTAATTTCGATCCTTATATTCGAGGTGTATATTCTTTAACACGAAAAATATTTTAGCGCCATATTTCTATTGACTTGAAAAATATTTTAGCGCGATATTTCTATTGACATGAAAAATATTTTAGCGCCATATTTCTCTTGATATGAAAAATATTTTAGCGCCATATTTCTTTTGACATGAAAAGTATTTTAGCGCTCTATTTCTTTTGACATGAAAAATATATTAACGCCATATTACTATAAACATGCAAAAAAATTCAACACCATTTTCTTTTGTGGTGTTTATATATCTTCCTCTATCCACAGGAGGTACCACCCCCGCCGCCTCAGTCCACGGCTCTGATGACGAGGACGAGGTGGATGAGGAGCAGGAACTCGCCGAGCTCAGGATTAACGATAAGTAACTTATGTAAGCGTGTTGGCTTAGCCAGGAGACCCTTCTACTGGATGGGGTACCATCTCAACTTTGGTCCACCTGTCTTGGTATTAAAAATATATATGTCTGGCCGCCGGTGTGCCGCTACCACTCAGAGGCCCTTTATTTGGATGGGGTACCGTCCCAACTTTCATCTGTCTTAGCATACTAGGCATAATAAAAAAACTATTGTGTTGCCGCCGGCGTGCCGCTGGCTCTCAGAGACCCTTAAAATGGATGGGGATTATCTATGCGTAGCTATAATTACATGACTCAAGCAATCGTTTAATATCTTTAAGTGTGGCAACTATTTATATGACTAAACAAAATTAACGGGGATCTAAAGTAAACGGACAAAAATAGCAGATTATATTATTATATATACGAGTTATATTAATACATACATAGATTCACGCCTGTTTCCCAGAGGCGTAGGCAGAGACTACGAAATTCTATTTGCTACGATCCTGACACACTTCTCTGGCTTCCTAATACTAACTCTATAAATTTCAACGTTAGTTTGTATGTTACACTTTCACGCCTTAACTACTCAATCGATCATCATAAAATTTTGTATACACGTTGTCAGAGGGAAGAGTATTTTTCTATTCTAGGTCCTTTTGGACCTAGAATAGAAAAATACTCTTCCTATACCAAGTTCTTTTATAATTTAAAACGGTCTTGAAACTACTCAGCAGTTAAAACGTGACGCGAATTTGAGTTCTATTTATTAGCTCATAGAGTTTATATTTATGGTTAAGCCAACATATAAGATTAAGTTTTATCTTAAGTTATGAATGTTTAGCTATGCGTACGGGTCCCGAGCAATAAAAAAACAGTCTATTTATGCACTTGAGTATTTTATGGTCATGTTTCTCCATTGAGTGAGTTCTTACGAGCCACGCGCGGATTATTAAAAAGATTATACATTATTTATATTTTTACACGGAAAATTTAACAGACATAATATTTACCAACTTTTTTATTTTGGTATTTTTGTATAATTGGAATGTTACACAATAATATACACGGCTGCAGGAACTTTAAATATTTTTATGTTGTATGTGGCAATAATAATGATATAGTTCTTCCATATAAATAGTTCCTGTTCATAATTTTATTTACTGCTCAGATAATTATTTATATAATATTTATACAATTTGTATCTTACGTCCTATGATATTTTGTTATGTTTTAAATTTATACAGGAACAGTCTTGCCTGCAAGTGATTTTGTCTTAATAATTTTGTTTTATTGTATCTCGAATTTCTATATTTTTTATTATTATAATATTATTTCTTAAAATAAAATGTTAGAATATCTTCATAAAAGTTATACTTATATACATGTTATATAAACGTTTCTGATATTGATAATTTTTATATATTTGATATTAAAGACACTTTGTGATAATTTATGTAAACAAATCATGAAGCATTATGGATTATTAATATATTTAATGCTGTATTAACATGTAGTTAATGTACGTTTAAATAATAATTAACTAGTAATAATATCTATATTAAACTGTCCCACTGCTGGGCATGGGTCTCTTTTCAGAGTGAGAAGGGTTTGATTAAGTAGTGTTTATATAAAATAAACTATTTTTAGTGGTTGATAATAATATGATTTGTTTATGTAAATTATATATACATTTTCATTGACTTGTCTTACGTGTAAAAGACCTCTTTGCCAAAACCTTTATACCTACAGTCGATTTCAAAACAAAATTTTACAGGTTTAACAATTATGTTATTCGAATAGAGCCTTTGTTACAACTGAATAAGATATATTTTTATATACAATTTATATTTGCTTTTTGGATAGTTAGTTGTTAAAGTCCGTGCTGAACGTGTCTTTGTGGTATTAACGTTAATCTATTGTCATATGGCTCTAATGTAAAATAAAATTTTAGAAGTAAATATATATACAGAAAAAATATGTTTCTTATATTTATGTATAATTAAAATCATTTATAACTATATCAAAATTACATGACTGCATGAAAAGCCCAATGGGTTTAATGGTTACCAGAGCAATGTCGAGGCATCTAGTGTAGATTCAATTTCGATGCAGAACAAATCGCACTCATAATAAAAAAGAGACCTATCTGACTATTTTGGATTAAGCAAATTTAAACTCTAAAGCAATTACTTAACACAAATATTATTTTAGAATTATAGTCACTCAATTAGAGTTCAAATTACCTCGCTACCAAATTTCGAGTTCAGTCGCCGTTTTTTAATGAGAGAGTGAAATATTTGTGTGATCCTCATATTGTTGTTGAGAGTTCTTTGTGTCCGTCGTTTAAATGTTTGTAATGCAATACATAAGAATAATTTAAAATGCCGATGTATAGACTAACGTTTATTATAAATTAACTAGCTGTCGCGACAGACGTTGCCCGTAAACAGTAAAAAAAACACATCTGAACCATTCTCGAATCCACTTGAACACACACAAAAAATTTCATGAAAATCGGTCCAGCCGTTTAGGAGGAGTTTAATTACAAACACATGCACAGAAGATTAATATACAGATAAAGATATAAATAATAGGTATATAAAGATAACATAAAAAGGAAATCTTTGGTTACCGGTATAACACCATTACCCATCTTGGTTTAGCTTTTGAGTACTACGCCAGAAATAGAGCGCCGAGATTTGTCTGCACTGATGGTGTAGTGATCTAAGTCGCTTCGCCGCTGATACTGCTCTGAGTGTTAGGTTCAACACCCACGCGGAACAAAAAATTGTGTAAACTACAAATAGTTGTTCCAAGTATGGATGTTTTGTGTCCGTTGTTTAAATATTTGTAAAATCCCCTGAGACGCAGGAATTATTAAAAGTGCGGCAGAATTCATTAAAAACAAATATTGGACACTCGACGCACTAACATTGGCAAGGTAACAGTTAAAATCAATTATTTATGCAGTTAAGTTATTATTAATATCAGTTGTTTTGGTTATCAGACTGACCGTTATGTTTAAAAAACGACCTTTGTTTCGCAGACTTTAGAAAAAAATTTAAGTATATATTTTAGTGTATACAGCCCGTTCCATTTAAATCAGTTGTTAATTGACATGCAGGTCACCTCTCTCCCTTCCACTTATTGCAATGCCATCTGTGCCTCTATCTCAAGGAGTCTATTTGAATAACGTCATAGAATCAACAGCAAATCTGGCTGGAACGCGTTGTAATATTAAATATAATAATATTATATTTTTACAATAATCATATTTTTCTAAGAGTGGTGAACTCACATTAATATATTACAATAATAATATTTTTATTAAGGGGCTTTTAAACGGGCCATGTTTTACTGCAATTAGTGGCTGCAACACTGTGGCCGGCAACATTGCAAGCAATACCAGCCATGCTACGCCATATTGCAGTAATGGCCCGAATATATAGCTAAATATGTATGGTATGGCCACGTATGGCCGATATTGATTGGATATGTTGCCGAACGATCGCTGAGCGATCGATATTACTGTAATGTTGCCCAGCCAGTTCTATTGTTGTTTCAGTCGCTCTTTATTGTTATGGCATAGTGTATCCTTTTCTACGCAAACTGAAGTTTGCTCTTAATGACGCCGTGATTAATTGCTATATTCTGTTTTTAGTTGTTTGTGTTGTCATGTTCTTTTGAGGTTAAGCCGCTGCGACAAGTGTGATTTCGTCAGCCATTGTTGCCGGTGTGTGTGGCCCGTTTAGGAGTCTGCATCATGGGCCATACTATTGCAGACATATTGCAACACATGGCTCAGCCATAGATTGCTAGGCCATCAGTAGCAATAAAATATTATTGTGATGGCCGGGCAATTTGTGGCCAATAGTGCAGCCACAAATTGCAGTAAAACATGGCCCGTTTAGAAGCCCCTTTTAACACGCTTGTAGCATTATAGATTATAAAAAATAGCTGCATATTATTATATATTTTTGTTTGTAAGTATAGATGAATATTACATAGACGCCTTTGAATACAAGCTATTTTATGTAGATAATTATTTTTATTGATCGCAGCCAGTAATTGGCGTAAGTGACATCTGACTTAAAGGGTGTAAGTGACATTTGAATGTACAAAGATAACTATGACGGTTCCTATATACAATAACAAGTCTTTTTAACTACGTACAATTATATTTTTATATATTTTCCATTGAATATGTATCAATAATTAACTGTCCGTAAGTAAATCGACTGGTTGTATATACATAGTTCTACGTATGAAAATGATTTGAATAATGGCACTATGGTCGCTAACACATCCTATTATATTAAAAGTTTGTGTCAGTATAAGATTTATATTGGTCGTGCAATGGATGGGAATCGAATTCACGACTTCACGGTCGCTTATCCGATATGTTAACCGTTTCATCGAAGCTAATGAACGTTACGGTTCAACGGCTCTTACGCCCAATTCACTAATGTCGTATAGCTGAGTCGCATATAGTACATAAAATAGGCTATAATTAAAGGTCGTCTAAAATAATTTTAAAATACCATATTTTATTAATAAACATATTATAAAATCTATTAAATTCTTTTATAATATTGGGTATTTTTAATAAGTATATATTTTAAGGGACATAAAAATATGGTATGTTAAAACTTTAATAATTATAGATTAATTATTTTTGTAATAATTAAAAGTAAAATAATTTCTTTACTGCCATTTCATGAGTGTTATCTGTAGGCGTAAGGTCAGATATTTTTAACCTTGACTTTCAAGTGAACACATAGGTTCATAAAATTCTCAGATATTGAGTGCTTAATGAACCCAAAAGTTTTTATAAAAATCGCGTTGCTAGGTCATTTCGCCAACATTTAAAAGGTTAAATCTACGGTAATCAAAATTCAGTGAATTTAAGGTAACATAATTTTGCTAACTTAATTCCGTTAATTTTAAACTTATATAAGATAACTCGTAATGTTAACAAAAATGTCTGACGTTACGTGTGCAAAACGAATTTAGTCTAAAATAAGTCTGAATCAAATTATTTCCATCTCTATTGTGCCATACAATCAGATTTTGTTATTTAGTAATAAAAAAGTTAAAATATTCTTGTTTGTTTTTATTCAACCTTATTTTCTTCCATGTACAGCGAGTTGCAAAAATGCATACCCATGTCAAAACTAAAATCGTATAAGCTGGCATTTAACACCATTTAACGGAAATGGATACAAGAACTGTTAAGTAGTGTTAGAATAAAACACTCCTTTTACTGAACGATGGCTTTATTTTCTATGCTACACTGTAGACACACAATCACTGCCTATAATGATTATTCAACTGCACTTCTCGGCTGCTCAGCAACGACTGACTTAACTCTACCGACTATCTTAAAATTAAACATTACATCAAATGAATGTTTCCCTCACTTCACCACAGAAATGACGGTGTTACGTCACATCCGTCCTTTCAGTGTTGCAGTGTAGAGAAATACAATTACCACTAAAATTATTATTTTCTATTCTGTAAGTATTGCCACAATGAATAATTAAATCTGCTTATTATTTAAACTTAAATATTACAATAACAAATCGAAGTGATCATTAAATATAACAGATCAAAGCGATCACAACACTCGGCCATCCGACGGCGTGCTAACTCCGAAGCACGCAATAATCACAACACCAGGCCAATATGTAACGTAATACAAAGGAGGGAAGGAAAATAAATCGAATGCAAATAATCATTATTCTACCCATAATAACAATTCATAGCTTATTGATAGGGGTCTATAACCTTATGAAATCAGAACGACAATGTGTACATAATTTGCTATAACAAGCTTAGGCTATTTTGCCAGATTCAGAATCATCGTCAGATTCTGATGATTCAGATGAATCCGATTCTAAACCAGATGATTTGTCAACTTCCAGCGATTGAATGTTAATCCAAGGGCGCATCCTATCTGCAGCTACTACGCTATCATATTTTTTGGTATTGAATCCTGGTACATTAACGATTTCGTATCTGTCGTTACCTAAGCTTTTTGCTACTTTGAAAGGGCCTATAAATTTAGGTAGTAACTTTTTACTTTTGCCATCATTATTATAATTAGTTTTTGTAATTTTAACCAAATCACCTACTGAATACATGTGAGCAGGAGATCTTTTTGCGTCATGAACATCCTTCATACGTTTTTGATTTTTATCAATATTATTAGAGGCTTCAAGTCTTATTTCATCTATACTCGAAGGAATGGTTGGGATTGAATCTTCTGAACTTGTCTGATTACTACAAGTTAATAACATGTTATCGGTACAGCTATTAAGTTTAATGCCGAATAATAATTCTGATGCACTTTTTTGTGTTGTTGCGTTAATAGTGTTATTTATACCCCATTGCACCTTACCCAGTTGCTGATCCCAGATTCGTTCATCTTTACCAAAATTTTGTGTAGACAAAGCCGTAAGTATGGTCTGATTAAACCTTTCGGCTTGTCCATTTGCTCTGGGACAAGCAACTGCGCAAAGCACATGTTTAATCCCTTTACCGACACAAAAGTCTTTAAATTGTTTTGATGTGAAAGCCGTCCCACGGTCAGAAATAATCCTAGTTGGTACCCCAAAATCATGAAATATGCCTTCGAGAATTTTTATTACATTTTTAGTTTTTGTATCTTTAACTGGCCTAGCAAAGAGATACTTCGTAAAGGCGTCAACTACGGTCAATATATAACTGTTACCATTTTTGCTGTGCACAAATGGTCCTAAATGGTCTAGGTGCAGTGTATGAAATGGTTTTGCAATTTTCTCAATTGGATACAATAACCCACTACGAGCTTTCGCCGCACTATCCTTATTATATGCACAATCTATACATGCGGCTACATATTTCTTTACATAACGTCGTAATTTAGGAAACCAATACTGACTTTGAATTCGTTCTAGAGTCTTTGCATACCCAAAGTGACCTAAATCGTCATGGTTTGCCTTACAAATTTGCCACCTAGCATTTTTGGGAATAACTAAGCGCATATCATCTCTAACTTTCCTATGTAATGCATTATTTTTTACAACATAATTTTTCCTAACTTCTAGGCAATCTTCATCTAGGTTTGGTTTTAGAATTTTGATAATACGCTGTAGTTCAGGATCTGCCATTTGTAGCGTAAGTATCCAATTCTCTGCAGAAATACTGAGGGTATTTACAGTGTTAGATATTGTATTATCTTGAGGATTTCTACTAAGTGCATCGGCGTGACTCATTTTACAACCGGGACGATATTGTATGTCAAAATTAAATTCGCTAATTTGTAGCCACCAACGTGCAATGCGGGAAATTAAGTCTCTTTTAGTTAAAGTTGTTCTTAACGCATTGCAATCGGTGTACACGATAAATTTAAGGCCTAACAGGTAGGGTCGAAATTTCTTTAGTGAGCAGACCACCGCCAATGTTTCTAGCTCGTATGAATGTAAATGGCGTTCATCTGGGGTAGTCTGCCTACTGAAATAGGCTACAGGTTTTAGGACTCTGGGACTGGTTTGCCACTGCATCAATATTCCTCCCAATCCCAAGCAACTAGCATCAGTGTGCAACTCCGTTTCTAATTTGGGATCGTACAAAGCGAGCAAAGGGCGTTCTACCAACTTATTTTTTAGCGTCAAAAAAGAATTTTCTTCATCATGCTCCCATTTCCAAGGCACATCCCTTCTGAGCAGATTAGTCAGAGGTCTGGCAATCTCACCAAATCCCATGACAAATCTGCGAAAGTAACTTGCTAACCCCAGAAATTGGCGCACTGCATGGATGTTGCCCGGGACCGGAAAGTTCCTGACAGCAGTTATTTTTCTTTCGCTGGGCTTGATGCCTTCTGCTGAAACTTCGTAACCTAAATATTCGATCGTTTTATCAAAGAAACTACACTTAGAAAGCTTCAAGGTAAGTCCAGCATCACGGAGTAACTCTAAGACCTCTTCAAGTTTTTTGAAACCCTCTTCAATAGTAACAGAAGGAATAAGGAGGTCATCCATATAGGCAAATACAGAACTAAACCGTCGCGAACCCAACAATCTATTAATCATTTTCTGAAATACAGCTGGTGCATTCGCCAGTCCAAACGGCATACGTTTAAATTCATAATGTCCGTCTGGAGTGACGAACGCCGTAAGATGACGACTATTCTTATCCATTGGTATCTGGTAGTACCCAGATGCCAGATCCAGCGTAATGAAATACTGGTTACCACTCAAGTTAGAGAGCTGATCATCGATTAAGGGCAAGGGGTATTTGTCCTTAACAGTTTTGTTGTTAAGGGCCCTATAATCAACGCACAATCTAGATTCCCCGTTTTTCTTTTTTACAATCAGTATGGGACTAGCATAACTGGACTCTGATTCCTGTACAATGTCATTATGTACTAAATCATCAATAATCTCACTAACTTTTTGTCGTTCGTGATGGGATAGCCTATAGGGCCTATACACTACAGGTGTTTTATCATGTAGTTCTATATTCATAGAAGTTTGGTTCGTGCAACCTATCTCACTAAGCTCTTGAGCAAAACACTTCCTATATTTTTGCAGTAACTGATAGAGTTTCTCTAAAGTGAATTTATCAATGTCCTGTCCTATTTTGATATCGGGTTTATTAAGTGGTGTCAAATGCTTGTGATTTGAATCTGTGGATATGGATAAAGTTCTAGTTTCGGCAACGGGATTAGCCCTAGCTATAAGGGTATCTGCTTTGAATTTTAATGGACCTATCGACAATGAAGTAACAAATATAACAGATCTGCTACCGTTCATCCTATAACAACCCTGATGTAAGTGATACTCTTGATTTGGATTCATTCTAATACTTCCGTCTATATAGAAATCACCCGAGTAGGGTTCTTTGGCATAGACTTCCACTAGACCACCCTTAACTATGTTAACATCCTGATTAACATATAAATTTAAAGTTTCGTTTGATCTAGCAGTTACTTTATTAGACGGGGTAAGATAAAAAAATAATTTCTCATTATTTTTCATAACAGTTACAGATGGCAGTTCAGTAAAATTCTGTCCAATCAACACTGATGCCGGTAAATATTCATCATCGACTGCTAGAACAACCACCCTTGTCTCTACTTCATCAACTCGAATTTGGACTTCAGACTGAAACTTCGGTTTGGTTATGGAGTTACCAAATCCTTTTATTATTGGAAGATCGTTAGTGTTTTCTAAGAGATGTAGTTGTTTCGCCTTCGAATATTTTATCAAAGTACAATCACTACCGAAGTCTACGTATGCATCTGAAACTGACCCGTTTATATAAATATTTTTAAAGAATTTTTCATTACTAGAGAAAGTCATAGCATTAGGATGAAGTTGTTGGCTTGAATTAATGTCAACTGGATTTATAGGATCAATAATATTGGTAAGAATATTGGAATTAATTTTTAGTACCTTTTTATTAGCTGTTTGTTTATCGTGGCTGTTATTTTCATACGACAATAGAGGTTTTCTGCTACAGTTTTCGAAGTTATGACCTATCCTACCACATTTTACACATCGGACAATGGGCTTTGGACAGTCTTCAAAGTGGTGCCCCTTTTCGCGGCAGTTAAAACAAGACGGGTCGGGGTTCCTATTGGGGTAACTACCTGAAGCTTTGTTTTGATAATTTGCAGAATGCGAGTCGCGTTTTTTAAATGAATTTAATGAGGAGAAAGAGTTAGTTTTAGAAACTTCTTTCGATGTTCTAGGCTGTTGTGAAGCTAGATAGTTTAACAAATCCTCCGGTTTTTTACATTTAAGTGCCTGTGCGCCATTTCTAACTGAACTATCATCGATTCCATAAATTATACAATCTACAGCCTTTCGGCCTTCAATTTCACATCTACTAAGCAACGCTAATTTATCATAAAAATAGTCTCTAAGAGTTTCATCACTACGGGATTTCCGATTAAGCATTTCTTGTAAGAGTTTTCCAAAGTTCTCCTCACTTGGGAAAGCCTTCATCATTTTAGACTGCCATTTCTTCCACGAGTAGTTGAGAGTTGGCAAAGATTCGTACCACTTCTTGGCTAATCCGCAAAGCTTTTGAAGGGCATAGTGGATGATTTGTTTTTCATTCCAATCATAAATAACAGCACATTCGTTCACTTTTCGTAGCCAACGCCCAATATCTTGGGATCTATTATCGGGATCGAAATCCGGAATTACATTAGTAATTAGAACATTCTTACTTGAGCCCTTCTGAACCGCTTCTATAATCTTGAGAAGGTCACCTGTAGTCAATCTTTCCGAGGTACGCTTCTTCGCTGGTACCTCTTCAACATCGCTGGATGAAGATCTTCGGCGGCGTCTCCTGGGACGCTCGGGAGTGAAGCTTTCACTATGCTCTGGGGTGAAGCTTCCTTCACGATCTGGGGTGAAACTTCCCTCGCGTTGACCTGAAAGTGTTTTCAAGCACTTCATATTCTTTTTTTTTGTCATAAAATTCCGCATGTATCCATAGAGTACTCAATTCTATAGCAAGCTCAAGATACTGCTTTATAATAAACCACCTACATGGTTCAAAAACAAATACCATACATATTTTACTCTATCAGCTTACCTACATAGTTGAATAGCAATATACCGACATAGCTAAATAATAGCACACCTACATGGCTAAATGATAGCACACCTACATGGCTAAATAATATCACGCCTACATGTCTAAATAATAGCACACCTACATGGCTAAATAATATCACGCCTACATGTCTAAATAATAGCACACCTACATGGCTAAATAATATCACGCCTACATGTCTAAATAATAGCACACCTACATGGCTAACTAATATCACGCCTACATGTCTAAATAATAGCACACCTACATGGCTAAATGATAGCACACCTACATGTCTAAATAATAGCACACCTACATGGCTAAATAATAGCACACCTACATGGCTAAATAATAGCACACCTACATGGCTAAATGATAGCACACCTACATGGCTAAATAATAGCACACCTACATGGCTAAATAATAGCACACCTACATGGCTAAATGATAGCACACCTACATGGCTAAATAATAGCACACCTACATGGCTAAATAATAGCACACCTACATGGCTAAATGATAGCACACCTACATGGCTAAATAATAGCACACCTACATGGCTAAATGATAGCACACCTACATGGCTAAATAATAGCACACCTACATGGCAAAATAATAGCACACCTACATGGCTAAATGATAGCGTACCTACATGGCTAAATAATAGCACACCTACATGGCTAAATAATGGCACACCTACATGGCTAAATAATAGCACACCTACATGGCTAAATAATGGCACACCTACATGGCTAAATAATAGCACACCTACATGGCTTGCTCAATTTCTAACAGAGAAATCATTCTTGTAGTTTCATAGTCTACTTCTAATGTATAACCTTAAAAACGTTTGTTAAGCTGTTACCAATTCTGTTTTTAAATTCTCTTTTCGTTTCTGTCCTATTTTAAAACTATAAGAATATTTCTTGTTGAATAATAACTATGGGAAAGAGTACTTACGGTTTTGCTTTTGCCGAGACATCGAGGCTCGTGGTTTAAATCCCACTTCTGATATGTTAGAATAAAACACTCCTTTTACTGAACGATGGCTTTATTTTCTATGCTACACTGTAGACACACAATCACTGCCTATAATGATTATTCAACTGCACTTCTCGGCTGCTCAGCAACGACTGACTTAACTCTACCGACTATCTTAAAATTAAACATTACATCAAATGAATGTTTCCCTCACTTCACCACAGAAATGACGGTGTTACGTCACATCCGTCCTTTCAGTGTTGCAGTGTAGAGAAATACAATTACCACTAAAATTATTATTTTCTATTCTGTAAGTATTGCCACAATGAATAATTAAATCTGCTTATTATTTAAACTTAAATATTACAATAACAAATCGAAGTGATCATTAAATATAACAGATCAAAGCGATCACAACAGTAGTTTAGATATATCATAAAAGAAGGCGGTGCAATACTATAAAATAAAATTATATATTTCTTAATAACTAAATTTTGTTAAACTTTAAACAATTTTTGAATCTCTATTCAATGTTATTACATGACGTATTTAGAAAATAAAAATAAGTAAGAAGGTAAGAATTACATTTGACAAGAAGTGTACTGGCGATACCAAATAACCTTAATTTATAAAACAACGCCATCTAGTTCACTCATATTTATTTCAATTCGAGTGTTCACAGAATTTTAGACCTTAAGGTATCCATGGAATATTACAGGCGACTGTAGACTACTGTGAATGCACAGGTGGCGCTACAGTATAAATATTCATTCCATTACCTCGATCTCCTCGGCCTCGATGGCGTAGTGGTTAGTGTAACCGACTGTCACGCCTGAGGTCGCGGGTTCGATTCCCGCACAAGACAAATATTTGTGTGCATGAACATGGATGTTTGTCTTGGTCTGGGTGTTTCTATGTATAATATGTATGTATTTACAAAAAAAGAAAAAGTATATACTCGTATGTATGTTTATCAATTGTCTAGTACCCATAGTACAAGCTCTGCTTAGTTTGGGCTAGATGGTGTTGTGTGTATGTGGTAGAATATTATTATTATTATTATTATTATTAAGCCATACCACAGATGACTGCAGGCTCGCCACTACGCCGAGTGTTGTGGGTTCGAATCCTACACGTGACAAAAAGTTATGTTATCCACAAATAGTTGTACCGAGTCTGGATGTTCTTTGTGTCGGTTGTTTGAATGTTTGTAAAGTCCCCCGCGGTACAGGAATTATTCCTGGTGTGGGAGGTGGAGAAAAAATACCGATCCCAACACGCACAAGAAATGTGAAAATTTCTTACATATTCGAGGTCTGTGTTTTCGTTGTGTCTGTTATTTTCATACTTTTAATTATCCCTTGTATTGGAGTTGCTCTATCGCAGAAGCTCCATTGTTACGTGAATTTCTTAGAGTGATATATTATGTGCTTCTCATTGGCAAAGTGGCACTAGATACGCTCATATTTGGGAGCCGATCGTAAGGTCTCTGGTTCGATATAGTACTGGCGCCGACTTTATAAAAATACTAGCAAACCTGTCCCCTGAATTACTCTGTCTACTGGTGAAAACCGCATGAGAATCCGTTCAGTAGTTTTTGAGTTTATCTCGAACAGACAGACGCGGTAAGTACTTTGTTTTATATTATGTAGTGATTGAGGAAGGACGTTGAGGGTGACGAAATTCAAGTTTACAGTTTTCAAGTCGTCGCTGTTCATACACTTAGTGTAAATTACCCAAGGACCAGGACAACATTTTGGAAGGCTCAGCCAGCCAGCTCCAATAAAAATAACATTGAGAAGGAGGAGAGGCTCGGGCATCCACAGGGCCTGTGGATACCACAGGGTTCTTAGAATTTTCTGTCTAAATTTTCAGTAGCAGCCCGAATCTTGGAAATATGTGGTAAACAAAAATAATCTATAATATGGGATATATCAACATAGTGACATCGTAAGTGTACAGTCGGCCCAAAATGTGGTCTACCACCCTACGGTTGAGGTTCATTTGAACGTCATGAAACAACAAGGTCTATTTCCCCTTTCAATAATATTATGACAGTGACATCGCTCTCTTTATCATGTATATTATTTACGTCATGTCATGTGTCAAGTTAGAAACTGCCTCCGTGCTGCAGCGAGTGAATACGACTGCTGTGCCTGAGGTCTCGGGTCCGAATCCTGGGTCGGGCCAATAAAACGTTATTGGGTTTTTCAGTTAAGAAATCTCAATAGCAGCCCAGAGTTAGGAAGTTGGCGGTGTAAGACACCCCCGTGCCTCGGAAAGCACGGAAAACCGTTGGTGCCTGCGCCTGATCTCTCTCCCGTCGTGTCGAATTACCGTCCCATCGGATCATGAGAGTTAGGGAACAGAGAGTGCACTTGCGTTTGCGCACACACTTGTGCACTATATCTCCTGCGTAGTTGGCCAGTCTGCGGTAAGAGTGGCCGCCGTGGCCGAAATTCGGTCTGGAGGATATTATTATTATCAAGTTAGAAAAGTAAACGTTAGCGATAATTAGATCTCATAGAAACTTTTGTCAAAACTGGTAGACCACTTTCTTGGCGGACTGTACTTAATAACATCTCTGCCACTCCTTTGAGTAGTAAACAACCCTGACACTGTAGTAGCTTATTAAAAAAACAACATGTATTATTAAAACATTTTTATTGCAAAACACTTAACTTAAATTTGTTCGTAACTATTATATACAATTTTGTTGATAATTATTACAAGCTTTTTACTATTTAAATTAGTTATAAAGCATTAATATAACGCTTAGCAGAAATAGGTTAAACAGATATTCAAACATACAGAACGAGCGACGACGAATAATATGTGTGTCGGGTGTCGGTCAGTCAGTTCCAATACAAGTGTCACATTAGTATCGCGGGTGTAGTTGTCACTGACACAAGCTCATTGTATACTGTATGACAAGTGGCGCCTCCCTAGTAGGGAGCTAAGGTGTTCTACAGCACAATCTAGCTTCCGTATAGATAGAATACCGTGGAACATATGGAAAAATCGACGCGTAGTGGTTCAAGTGAACCTTGACACAACCGCTACGTCGAGAGTGTTACACGGGGCAAAAATAAGTCTGACACTCACGCACACACAGAAATGGTTTTTCCGAGTCAGGGTGTTTTTTGCGGCCGTTATTCCCCGCGACACAGGGAGATATTATTAGTGTGGGAGGTGTCTTTGAAAAAAAGCATTTGGTACTTAGGTACTTACCTTCGTTAGTGTGGGCAACAAAAATCATAAGAGACTTAAACCAAGATACTGTTTACAGTTCTCGATTACAGGAAAACTAGGTGCACGATTTATTGCAGTCCTTGGACGAAATTGTGATATTTCGTCCAAACAGCAGTAGAGACTGCAGCTTAGCTGCTAGCTAAATAGAGTAATGTCTTGCTATCATACCAAAGTACCCGTTATTTACGTGACTATGGCAATATAACTTTGCTCTCTCTTGAAACGCAGGTTTAAATAGTTCGGAAATATATATACAAGTGCATTTTATATGTAATTGTTAAGATGAAAATGTAAAACAAAAAAGAATATTTTATAATTTCATGTTAAATTATTATTAACTTATTTTACATGACAGTATAGCAGTTCTACCACTCCATGATGCATTTCAATTTCTTTACGGCGCTTTTTAGCCACAGCAGGCCGCCGGCGGTCAGCAATTGACAGATTGAATTCAGTAGTAATTTATATAGAATAGCATATTATCTTTAAGGAAAGCATTGTGGAGTGAAAGAAGATATATTACAAAGATTTAAGAAAGGAATATTAAGTTGGTTTGCATATGTAGAGAGAATGGACGGTAAAAGAATTGGAAAGATGAAGAATACTTAGGTGACCGGTCTTTGAAAAGAAACCGGCGACCGCGCATGAACAATGCGATGCAATTAATGAAAGCTTGTTGCATTCAGATTATTATACTCTTGCGCCAAATGCCAGGAACTAAGCAAATAGCGCTTTCTTCTTATTTAATATATTTGAATTCCTAATGGTTGGTAGCAAAACTCTTAAACTGATTTATCTATAAAACAAGTCTCAACAGTTGTTTCACGGATGAGGAATGAATATTCCTTAGCCTGGACATATTCATTCCTAAATTCGTTAGCACGAACCCTTAATTTTTTGTCATATTATAACACGACAATTTTCAATAAACTATGGTGTACAGTTTTCAATAAACTGTGAAATAGTCTTATTTAAAAAGCCCAAAAAAAACCGGTTTGTCCCTATACCGACTAATTTGGCCGCACATGCACTACAAGCCGGACTGCGCCCGGCTGTCCGGCTTATCCGCACGTCTGGCAATGCTCTTTGCAAGTACACAGTTCATTCCATTGACTGCACTGTGTGTGAAATGGTCGCTGATTTCGTACTGTGCTGGATGGATTTCCACCTGTAAACCATCTAGGGGAGACGGGGGGAATGAGAGTCAGTGGGTAATGCGGGTCAGTTCAAAATAAACTGAACCATTTACATCACAGAATGTAACTCTGTTGCACGGAGCTTAGGTCTACAACTCGCCCGCACTGGCGAACCCGCCGGCCCGCCAGTTGCGCTCGCGTCATCGCGAGCGATACATGACTGTGTTAAAAGGGAGAGGCTGCTGTAAAATTTCTGAGATTTTGTTCGGAAGTGTGAGTATCTAAATTTGCTACTTTTGCATTTGAAATTATCTTAAAATGTGCTTTATATATATATATACTAAACTTTAATATAATGTTGCAAGCTTATTGATTGTTTAATGTTTTTGTGTGATAATTCTCATCAAACAAAATAACCGTCATTGGGGTAATAAGAGCCAGTTGACTCCCATCACCCGCATCGACTTTCCTTCATCTAAAAACTTATTCATTTCAGATGCCACGAAACTGGCAAAGAAGAACCACGAAAGCGAGTTGGACAGCTAGTGATCTGCAGGCAGCTGCTGTGCGAATTAGACAAGGTGTATCAATACGAAAAGTCGCCTAAGAGTCTGGTATACCTTTCAGCACACTTCAAAAGAGGATAATGAAGGAGGATTTCAAGCTTCCAAAATTAGGAAAGCATGCTATTTTCAACGAAGAGCAAGAAAATATGCTGACCGAGCGTATTTTGCAGCTAGGTAACATGTTTCATGGTTTAATGATCAATCAACTAAGGAAAATCGCATTTCAGTGTGCTGAAAATTTAAAGTTAACACATAATTTCAACAGAGATGATAGAATGGCTGGCAGGGACTGGATCCAAGGATTTCTTAAGAGAAATTCTCGGCTAAGTGTTCGAAAGCCTGAAGCTATCGGTATACAAAGAATTACTGGTTAATAAGACAGAAGTAAATAAAAAAAAATTCTAACTAAGAAGAAGTAATGAGCAAAACTTTTTTTCGCCTCAATATATATATAATGTCGATGAGACCGGTATTACCACTGTCCAGGAAACTGAAAAAGTCCTGGCCACAAAAGGTCAAAAAAGAGTAGGTTCTTTGACTTCCTGGGAAAGAAGAAAAACGATTACAGTCTTTTGTTGCATGAGTGCCTTGGGAACTTTTATACCTCCCATGTTTATCTACCCTCGCAAAAGACACTCACCACAACTTCAGATGGATGGACTATTGGGCGCTTTTTTTCAAATCGTTACAACATTTCGTGAAAACCGCTAAGCCGAGTGAAGAGAAGCCCGTTTTGTTAGTATTAGATAACCATTATTAGTCATTCTACTTTAGAATCATACAATTTTTGTAGAGAGAATTTTATTACAATGGTATCCATTCCACCCCACACATCACATATACTGCAACCTCTCGACGTGGTTTTCTATGGTCCTCTTAAGAATTAATGTATGCCACAATAGAGAGTGTGATTTATACATAAAATCACATAATTTACAAAAAATCACGCCATATGAAGGTGCTGGGCTTTTTAATAAAGCTTATATGAGAGTTGCTTCAGTAGAAAAACGAGGTAGTGGCTTCACTTCAACAGGAATATCTCTATATAACTCAATCCTCATAAGTTCAAAGATGAAGATTTTTAGTTACCTCAGGTGTTCCTTGTGTTGAAAAATTTGAATGCCTCCATAGCAAACTTGGCAGAAAATGAAGTTTTAGATAACCTTTTGACTAACTACACTTTAGCGGCAACAGCATTATCCAGCAATAGAAGTGTATTGGAACAGCAGCCTTCAACAAGTGGGCAAGTTACAAATTCTATACCGAATGACCAGGTAAATCAAACCTGTGAACCTTTAACTACCGTACTCTCCTATCTAACACCTCTGCCTTACTTTGGGAAAGATAAAACGAACACAACAATCAGAAATTCTTACTGCTACACCTTTGAAAACAGTTTTTGAAGAGAAGGCTAAGAAACGAAAGGAAAAGGAAAAAGATACAAGAAGTAAGGTTATTAAGAAGATAAAAGAAGTAAAAAAGAACTTATTTAAATCAAGTTCTTCTGATTCGTCGGCTGATGAACAAGTTCTTTATGATGAAAGTGGTGATAGTGACATAAAAAATAATGAACACCCACTTAACACTCAGAATAAGCGCAGAGATCAGTCTCTGTGCACAATATGCCTCGAAGAGGGAAAACCAAAAGTCTGATACCGTTGCCGTCTCTGTGGTGGATGGGCCCATGAGGCGTGTACAGGATGTGACGACCCAAGTCGCTATCGCTGGGATTTTTGTGTTTAAATCCTTGTGATTTATTAGGCTTAGTTACGTACTAAAAGTTTTTATAATAATTCTGTATAATTAGTTTTGAAAGGTTCTAAATTTTATTTTTGTTAAAATTTATTTGATTTGATTTTTATTTTATGGACATAATGCCACGTTCTTCTATTCATTTTAATTCTAATTACCCCTTTGACTGATTCTCATTTCCCTTACATGCGGGTAACTGGAGTCAAAACTACTTTTTTGTTTTTAATTATAATTATGTAATTTATTACGACAGCCAAAAATTACTACTACTAATTAGTTCCTACAGATAAGTAAAAATAAACGAATTGTAAGACTGACAAATTGTGATTGCAACAATTACTTTTTCTTAAGTGACTCCCAATGCCCCCAACTACTAATTGAAAATATTAATATACCTATTAATATTAATTAAAAATTAAGCCATAAATATGTATTCTTAGAATTTTCATTTTTTGTATAATATGTTACATATTATTTATATTTTGTAAAACCCATTATTAGTCAGTAAACCTTAATTCAAAAATAAATAAATAATAGTGTTTATGGTTTTAAGTTCTTAATATTATTTCTATATTTTAACGAGTCTAGATATTATAATAATATTATATATATATATATATATATATATTATAATAAATTAATCCAATATACCGAGTGCAATAGAAAGGTATAGTCTTAATTAAGGATTGTACAACAGGTAAGAACTGCGTTCCGCGTCTTCATATAAGAAGCGAACATGACTTGGTCTCACAGTGGACTCCAGTAAGCCGATTCTCGTACCAAAACTGTTCAAAATCGAGTTGTGATTAAGGCCCAGTGTCATAAATATTATAAATACCTACTGTTCTTTTAAATTAGATAAAACGTCAAATGTCAATATAAATTGCATTTAGGTGTACATTTATCGTTTATAAGACGAGTTCGGCTCTTTGATTGAATATAATTTTAACGAAAATTAGTGTATTCCTGTGGACTTTTGTTTGACAAAAGTCAGTTAGAAATGTTAATTTCTGACTATTCTGATGGTATGAGTATCTGTCCAGAAGAAACTAACCGTGAGGCACAACGATACATCTTTAAGTAAATGTAAATAATATTAAAAATTTATGAAATTGTTATGCAAATTAAAATCATATATGAATACATATGCAAATATAGATATACTAATATTATATAAATAAATGAAATAAGTTAAATAAATTAGATTTTTGATTTGTACAATTAATTATTGAGATAGGGTAACAAATCACACTAATCAAGAAATATATATGAGGCCAATGAGTGTAATAACTTACTGTTAGCTAAAATTAATGAACAAGTTTTACTAGGATACAGACATACTAAAATAACTTATTACAATTATTGGCATTGCGCACACATAACACATGTTATCTGTTACCCTAACTCAATTATCGATCGATATTACAACCCTAATGCCTACACTTTTTGAGAGAACGAAATATTCACGGTATTCATGGATTGAATTCCGTTGCGCTTGAATAGGAATTTGTTAATTGCTGATTAGTACGTCTTAGTATCTTTAAACATCTCCTTAATCATATAACGTGTCTCTAGACGATTTGTTTATACTTTCGCTAGAATTCTATTTCTTTCCATCATCAGTCTTATTTTTAGCTGATTCCTCGCTAGGCTTCTCGTTTGATGTATGTTTCTTCTCACCTGATTCTTCTATTGAATCTCTATGTTCTACAGACTTTCCTTTTTCTTCATCTGATCGTGCTAAATGTCCGCTTTTTCCAGCAGATTTCTCAGTCGAATCATTTTTATCTTCCGTTAAATTTTTCTTTTTGCTTGATTTTTCGCCTGAGGGGTTTTTAGCTTCACCAGATTTATTAGTGTTTTCTAAAGTCTGATTACCTCGTTGCTTTAAATTATTGTCTGATCCTGTATTAATATGATCGAATACAGAAGAATTTGTACTATTAGCTAATGCAACAGGTGCTGGTTTTTCTTTAGCAGAACTGGATTCAGTAGTGCTCTCATTAGCCAGATTATTCTTAGGAACTGCTCCATTGACAGCACTAACTTCGGTTACATTATGTGTTTCATTATGTGGTACAAAGTTCAAAATGTCGTCTATTGAATAAGATCTATTAGTTGTAGTATCGCTGATAGTAGATGTAGGATATGAAGGTAATTCTTTAATAGTTGCATTATTAGGCTTTGTTACTGTTTCAGCAACGGTAGCCATAGTAGGTTCATTCGGTCCTTCTTTAGTGACAGTGGAACGTTCAGTTCTTGTAGCTTCAGGGACGGTAGAAGATTTAGTTGTAAAAGTTTCAGCGTCGTTAGAACGTTTAGTTGTTATAGCTTTTGCAACGGTAGAAGGTTTAGGTGTTGTAGCTTTGGTGATGGTAAAAAGTTCAGTTGTTATTGCTTCAGTGACGGTAGAAGGTTCAGTTGTTATTGCTTCAGTGGCGATATAAGCTTCAGTTGTTATTGCTTTAGTGACGGTAGAAGGTTCAGTTGTTATTGCTTTAATGACGGTAGAAGGTTTAGGTGTTGTAGCTTTAGTGATGGTAGAAGTTTCAGTTGTTTTTGCTTCAGTGATGGTAAAAGGTTTAGGTGTTGTAGCTTTAGTGATGGTAGAAGGTTTAGTTGTTATTGCTTCAGTGACGGTAGAAGGTTCAGTTGTTATTGCTTCAGTGACGGTAGAAGGTTTAGGTGTTGTAGCTTTAGTGATGGTAGAAGGTTCAGTTGTTATTGCTTTAGTGACGGTAGAAGGTACAGTTGTTATTGCTTCAGTGGCGGTAGAAGCTTCAGTTGTTCTTGCTTTAGTGACGGTAGAAGCTTCAGTTGTTATTGCTTCAGTAACGGTAGAAGGTTTAGATGTTGTAGCTTTAGTGATGGTAGAAGGTTCAGTTGTTATTGCTTCAGTGACGGTAGAAGGTACAGTTGTTATTGCTTCAGTGGCGGTAGAAGCTTCAGTTGTTATTGCTTCAGTAACGGTAGAAGGTTTAGGTGTTGTAGCTTTAGTGATGGTAGAAGGTTCAGTTGTTATTGCTTCAGTGACGGTAGAAGGTACAGTTGTTATTGCTTCAGTTACGGTAGAAGTTTTAGGTGTTGTAGCTTTCGTGATGGTAGAAGGTTCAGTTGTTATTGCTTCAGTGACGGTAGAAGTTTTAGGCGTTGTAGCTTTAGTGATGGTAGAAGGTTTAGTTGTTATTGCTTCAGTGACGGTAGAAGGTTCAGTTGTTATTGCTTCAGTGACAGCAGAAGGTTTAGGTGTTGTAGCTTTAGTGATGGTAGAAGGTTTAGTTGTTATTGATTCAGTGACGGTAGCTGGTTCAGTTGTTATTGCTTCAGTGACGGTAGAAGGTTTAGGTGTTGTAGCTTTAGTGATGGTAGAAGGTTCAGTTGTTATTGCTTCAGTGACGGCAGAAGGTTCAGTTGTTATTGCTTCAGTGGCGGTAGAAGCTTTAGTTGTTATTGCTTCAGTGACGGTAGAAGCTTCAGTTGTTATTGCTTCAATGACGGTAGAAGGTTTAGGTTTTGTAGCTTTAGTGATGGTAGAAGGTTCAGTTGTTATTGCTTCAGTGACCGTAGAAGTTTTAGGCGTTGTAGCTTTAGTGATGGTAGAAGGTTTAGTTGTTATTGATTCAGTGACGGTAGCTGGTTCAGTTGTTATTGCTTCAGTGACGGTAGAAGGTTTAGGTGTTGTAGCTTTAGTGATGGTAGAAGGTTCAGTTGTTATTGCTTTAGTGGCGGTAGAAGGTACAGTTGTTATTGTTTCAGTGGCGGTAGAAGCTTCAGTTGCTATTGCTTCAGTGAAGGTAGAAGCTACAGTTGTTATTGCTTCAGCGACGGTAGAAGGTTGAGTTGGTATTGCTTCAGTGACGGTAGAAGGTTCAGTTGGTTTTACTTCAGTGATGGTAGAAGATTCAATTGTTATTGCTTCAGTGACGGTAGAAGGTTCAGTTGTTATTGCTTCAGTGACAACGGAAATATTAGGTGCACCTGTTGTATTTTCGTTGCTACCCGGCTTAGCTTTATCCTTGAATTTGTCTATACCGGTTTTGTTGTGCGATATGATATTGAAGATATTAATGCTGTCATTTTTATTTGCGATGACTTTAATATCTTTAATAATGTCACTTATGTTGTTATTTGAGGAGAAAATGTATACGTTTGTTACTTTATCGTTGCCCACTGTGTTACCGAAAAGATTGTTGGCGGTGACTTTAATTGGTTCTTTATCTTTATCTTTCCTGCCTTTGAGTTGTGGATTTTCTGAACTGTTGGTTTCTTTAGGCTCTACATAATCTGGTTCATTTAGTTTGGAATCTACCTTCTTTTGTAGCTTTTTCAGTGCGTCGGAATATGGTTTCATTTGATCTGTGACTTCTGTTCTGATGAATGAGCTGGTTTTCTGTGAGAATATGTTAAAAGATTAATTTCGTGCTAAGAAAGTAATAGCTCTTACTTTTCTTCAGTTTAAAAGCACTAATTATAAAGCCTCTGTAGCCGGAAACTTTTAAAAACAATAAAACGAAGTACACAAAGAAGACTCAAAACAACTATTTCTGTATCACACATTTTTTTCCCGTTGTGAAAAAACAAAATTACATTCGCATCCTTACTAATATTATAAATGCGAATGTCAGTTTGCATGTTTGTTACGCTTACAAACCTCAACTACATAACCGATCATCATGCAATTTCGCATACAAGTTTTTAGGGGTAGAAATAACGACATATCTTTCATTAAGATAAAAGTACTATTAAAAATATACATTACCTACATTTATGTGAGCGAAGCTCTAATATTAGTATGGATTTGTTGATATTACTTAACATAAACAAGTGCCATGCAACGCAGGTACGGCGTTAGTAATAGGGAAGCTTTTATCGTAGCCTGTGATTCTTGTGCAGGGGTCCAAGGGAACCAATGGTGATTTGCCGATCCGAGGGCAAAGCAATTAAATATGGAATAATAAGAACGTTAGTGGAGACGCAGGAATGGCAAAAGTTAGGCAAAATGTACTGCCTGTATTACAAAAAGTAAGGAAAGGGAGTGAGCTCTGGAACTCTTGTTTACCGGGCTAAACGCATTAACAGGGTCACTGTTGTAACTTTGTTTTTCTGGAAGAAGCCAGCTCATTTGTAGCACTCACACAGCGCACACAGCTCTCTTATTCCAAGTAGTAGAGTTCCAGATAATAACTCGTATATAAAAGCATCATTATTCAAATATCTAAACATTATGAATATGCATTTCTTCTTCTTCATTCATTCATTTCACTATATTCATACTGAGAAGACGTTCGTACCTAGAAGGAAAACTTATAACCAGGACTTTTATTAATAAGGTATTTTGACTTACCGTCATCAGAGATGCCATGTATTTGGTAGCTAAATTTCCCATGTATTTCCAGAACTTTTCCTAGAAAATACATAATGATTATTAAAATTATCTTTATATAGGCAGTTTCAAATCCACAGACCGCGGAACATACTAGCTTTCTCCTAGAGAGACTTCGCTTGTATATAATGTGCGCGTGTCAGTGACAACTACATACCTGATACTACTATACTATACGATACTTATATTGTGGAACTGACGGTCAGTCAGCACAAATGTTATAACATTCGACTTTATTAGAAGTATTTCGTGCTCTGTGTCCACACTTCAACTAGATTTCTTGGACTGTTTCCAACATACAAGTATGTGTATGTTAAATATAAATATTGAAATTCCAATGAAAATGTGGATTTTCGTAGAAACATCTTTTACAAAATAAAGGCAAAATGTAGTTCAAAATAATTCGCTTAATTAACAACAAAAATTTAATCGTCACTTATGACTAAATCTTACTGTGATACGGAGTTACAAATTTTGTAAGGCGTATAGAAAAATATACACTTTATTATAATACTGCATGAAGTGTAATTCTTCCTGTCAGTATTCTATTACGAAGTTACAAAAAGAAAAAGGGCAGATTGAAATAAATTACTTACGTTATTCATTAAATCCAACATGTAGTCTATTTCCTTGTCTCCTCCTTTTTTATCACAGCTGTCAGGTTCCTGAAATATTTTATAAAATTATTATCACTAAATATCATAAAATAAAGTCTCCTGCCGCGTCATTCTGTCTCTTCGCGATAAACTCAAAAACTACTAAACGGATTTTAATGCGGTTTTCACTAATATACAGTAATTCATGCGGAAGGTTTAAGTGTATAATTTGTAAAAGTTTTGTACTAAGAGGAAAATATTTCTTTATTTTTAGTAGGAATAATTCCTGTGTCGCGAAGGACTTTACAAACATTGAAACAACGGACACAAAGAACATAGAGACTAGGAAGAACCATTTGTGGATTTCACAAATTTCTGTGGCGTATAGGATTCGAACCCACAACACTCAGCGCAGTGGCAATGCAGGCAACCGTGCAGTCAAAAAGAGATAACATAGTTTAAAACTTAGGAAATGACATAGGCTACTTTGTATTCATGTAGGTACCACGCAGGCGGAGCCGCTCGCATAAGCTAGTAAAGTATATTTTTACCTTGTCTTTTGCAGAATCATCGAATTCGTTTAGAGGTTCAGTTTTATTCTTTGGTTTCTTCTGTTCTGGTGGTGTAACTGTAGGCATGGCTGTAGATGACGTTGTAGTATTTTCTACTTCAGCACCATCAAGTATAGTTTTATCAGGTTTTCTTGTGTCATTTAGATGAACAGTTACAGGAGGTTTAACTGTTTCATCACAATCCGTGGGGTTATCTGTTACTATTGGTAATAAATCATCATCAATTGTGGTTGTTGGTTCTGTAACTTCATCTGTGGTAGTCGGTGTTGTCTCCTGGTCCACTGTGCTTGATTCAGTAGCTGGATTTTCAGTGTTTCTATCTGGTCCTTCTGTGGTATGGTCTGGTTTCTTATTCGTACCTTGATCCTTTGGAGTGTCTTTGTCTTGTGTGGTGTTGATGGGATTGTTTGTGTCTTTACTAACAGTCACGTTAGGAGTAGCAGGTTTGTCTATTGTAGTCAAACTGTCAATTATATTTTGGAGTAGGTCACTAAGAGTGACGTTATCCGGAATTTCTACAGGACCAGGGGTCAACGGGATAGTTGTGTTATTTTCAATAAATATGTTATGTAAGATTGATAAAATATCGTTGAAATTAGGTGTTGAAAGTTCGACAGAGTCTTCATTGCTATCTTCATCACTACCAAACCAGACACCTTCTTCAGAGCCACTGTCTTCATCAGATCCACTGTCTTCACCAGATTCACTGTTTTCTCCAGATACACTGCCTTCTCCAGATTCAAAACTCTGTTCAGAATCACTTCCCTCTCCAGATTCACTGTTTTCTCTAGAATCGCTATCTTCTCTAGATTCACTGCTTTCTCCAGATTGACTGTCTTGATCAGATTCACTGCTTTCTCCAGATTGACTGTCGTCATCAGATTCCCTGCTTTCTCCAGACTGGCTATCATCACCAGATTCACTGCTAGAACTACTATTTTCTCCGGATCTACTGTCTTCTAGAGAATTGCTATCTTCATCAGAACCACTTTGGCTACCAGATGAGCCTTTTTTGCCAGATTTACTGCCTTCTGAAGATCTACTACCACTTTCAATAGAGCCACTCTTTTCCTGACTTTCTCCTGAACCACTGCCAGAATATTCTTGGAATTCATCAGAGTCTGAACCGTCAGATGAATTGGACTCTCCGCTGCTGGAGTCTGATCCGGATTCAGTGTTTACCTTAAAAAGGAGATAAGTTATATTAACTATATACTCCTAAAATAGTTACACTAACTAACTCTAAGGATTATCCCAGTACCATGAGACTGTTTATAAAACATTAAAACAACATACGTATAGAACAGCTGTTTTATACATGTGTGTGTGAAAATAAAATGTAAGTGAAGATTTTAATTTTTTTACAGCAGAAGATTTTCATTACGTTTTCTTTAAAAAAAATCGTCACTCGCACTACAACATTAAAAAAGACAACCGATCCTTTTCAAAATTACAAACAATGGCCAAAATCCAAACTCGCAACAAGTATTTGTGGATCACACAACTTTTTGGTCTTTGCGGTGATCGAACCCACAACACGGCGCATCGGCAGTGACGATGCAATAACTTAAAGCACTTCATCATCCGTTCTCAAGCTGCTATTAGCCAATCAATCAAATTTTAGTCTCAAGTGGAGATTGAACCCTTCATTCAATGGTAGAGGTGAGGTGACCACGTTAACCACCACGCTATCAGAGCAATAGAGTCTTCTGCGTTGGCAGTGATATGCCATTTTTTTTATGTTTGCATACTTGTATTTCAAGACTAACCTTATCACGATGTCCTGATAGATGACTCAAAAGACTTCGAATAAGATTTGCGCTTTTCGGGTCCAAAATTTTCTGTGAAATTGGAAACAATTTAATTAAATCACTTCTTTTTTGTTAACATTATGTAAATATGGATTCTAAATTGATGCGTAATGTGCACAGTAAAAGGAATACAAATATAAATTTATTCCATCTATGATACACTTTTATCTTAGTCTATAGCACTCTATAGACTTTATTATTTAAAATATTTTCATACAAAGGCCGGGCTCCGGGCTGCCAAAATCTTGACAGCAACATACAACAGCTTCTGTTTGAGCCGACCCCAGTATATATTCGGGACTCAGGCAAAACACACATTCACTGCCTCTTTGATAACGAATAATACTTACGTTCAAAGCGATGCTATTGTTTCCCAACGGGTTTATATAAGTCTCATTTTCCGGAACATCTCCAGCTGAGATGTCAATGGAACTGTTGTTAAGGTCACTGCTCAGGTACTGTGGGCTGTTATTGAAAGCAACAAATGGTGAGCTGGCAGACTGGAACAAAAAATATCTTTGTAATTGCCTGGTGCCTTGTATTTGAAAATATATATCAGTTATTGATGTAGAGTTCAACCAGTCATTGAAGAGTCATCTTATCATAATACTTCAATTACTATTCCAGCTACATTTCCATCTGAATTTTGGAAGTTATGTGCGTATTAAATAGTTTTTTAAAAGATTACTAGTAATTCGAGTTTAATATTACTAATATTGTTGTGAATTCCTACAGCTAAGCTAGAATGCTTGTATTAGGAGTGGGTTCACGTAGAGTAATGGGTGGGATTCGGATCCGGGACCTCTCGATCGCAAGCCCAATTACCTTATCCATTGGACTACCGCCACTTATAGTTAATAACGCTCGCTTTAACGATGGAGGCAAACATTCTGGGGAAACCTGCATATATGAGAATTCTCCATAATGTTCTCGAAGATGTGTGAATCTGCCAACCCGTACTGGGCCAGCGTGGTGGATATGGTCTTACCCTTCTCACACTGAGAAGAGGCCCTTGCCCAGCAGTGGGATAGTTTATATACTGGTGGTAATATTATAATATATACTTACTTGGTTATGTTTGGCTGCGACTAAAGCTTTGATAAACTGAGGCAGACCGGTCAGATCTAGTCTTGATAGATTTGGCGCTACCAGTTTCTAGAAAATAAACAATATTACAGTCTAAATGGTTAAGTTATATAACTTTCTGCATACTTTATACAAACATATTATTATGTTTGTGTGTGCTAGTGGCATAACGTACTGCCAAATGTGAGGTTGGGTTTGATGGATTCATTTTAGTTTTTCTTATTATGGTGCTGATGGCTTGAGTATTGACTTGTAACAGATCAATCGCCGTTTTAAAATTACCGAACTGAACAACGAACAGGGCCAAACATCGCTACGAACATTTTCACGATCATTCTAAAGAACGCTCTAGTCAATGCTTCTCAAAAAAAAATTCTTTACGAACTATGACAGAAGAGTTCGGCTCGGTAAAAATCACGAAGCAAATTTACTGTCCTTTCGCTAGAACGCTCCCTAGACTGTTCACTAAAACGCTGCCGTTTATTTTTCTGTAATATATCATTCGCTAGAATGCTTATTACAAGTGAACGCTTAAGTCTATATCAGCGCCTTTAGAAAACCGCGTTAGGAATTATTCCTGTGCCGTGGGCGATTTTACGAACATTCCGAAAATTTAAAATACTCAAAGCTTGCAATAGTAAATTAAGTAGGGTTGTTTCGTATAATAATATTTGTATTTTATACAAAAACAAAGCTACTCAAACTCAAAACATCTATTTGTGGATGACAATTTTCTCCCGGGTTGGGGTCTAACCCACACTGCTCAGTGTCAATAATGATGCGACCACTTGAACCTTGTGGTTCGAATGGCGATATCGCCATCCATGCAGTAGTGTTTGCGCACACTCTAAGGTATAACATAGGTCCTAAACATAATCTATATTAATATTATAAAGCTGAAGAGTTTGTTTGTTTGGTTGAACGCGCTAATCTCAGAAACCACTGGTTCCAATTGAAAAATTCTTTTATTGTTGGATTTTGTCTTGTCTGGAATTTTGTCACGGGGAGGCTCTCCCCGTGACCATGGCTGTTGAAAAGCAACCGAAACGTCGGGGAAAGTGTAAACCTAAATATAAATAGATTTCATATTTAAATAATTTTATTAGCTTATAAATTAGTAAAATTCAATAGTATTAATAGAAGTGTAATAGTTTCAAAATTATGTAATACAGTGATAAATAAACAACGCGATAAAATCCGTATATAGTAGTTTAATTTCAATGAATAACATTCGCGTAAACAGAAGACAATATTATACAATATACGTATAAAAAAAAGGATGTTAGAAAGATTATTAGCATTTTCAATTAACCATTATGTTAATTGTTTTGTACATACCTTACGTAAATAAGAGCTATTGACGATCCTCTCAGGCTTAGGTTTCTGAAAAATAATAATGAAGTAATATAAGAAAATAATGTTAATTTTAATAAATATAATTATAATATAATACATTTGCATGCCGCTGTGTCGGTGAAACATGATGGACGAAAATTATATGTAACATCTTTGTACCATGCTTCTAGCAAATAAATAAAAAAATAAATATATACATTATACAAGAACAAAAAAATAAAATAAAAAGAAAACACATTCTATTTAAATAATAAGATCCTAAAGACATCTGATCTACGCCATGATAAAATATATGTATGAAATAATAAAATAATTGGGATGAGAGGAACCTCCCACGCACCCTTGGATAGCTTAGATTGTAACTTCAAACACAAAATACCCATATTTTGTGTTCATTGCGAAATACTGCAATTTGGAGTACGCTCGGGTCCCTTGACACGGCTGTCCCTATACAAAGGAGTTCGGTATCGTCAACCTTTTTTTATTGTAATCGTTGGATCGGCAATCCGAAGGTGCGTGGCGGGTTCCTCTTTTCCTAGTTATATTATTACAACGGATTGCTGCCAAGCAAAGCCTAATTCGATTCAATATAAATGTATATTAAATAAAGCATTAAGTTATTAAGAACAATGTAGTAGAAGATATATCTCTCAACTAGATTGTTTGTGATACTCATTAGGGTGTTTGCTCTCTATCTCACTTAGTCTGAGCCAGCCGACTATTGGAACAACACGTTTAAGAGCGATATAAGGTTCTTCAGACCGAATTTTGGTCATGACGGCCAATCTTAACGGAGACTGGCCATCTGCGCAGCAGATATTATAGAGCACACGTATGTATGCAAACACAAGTGCACTCTCTGTTCCCTAACTCTCATGATCCGATGGGATGGATAATCCGACACAACCGGAGAGAGATCAGGCGTAGGACCAACGGCTTTACGTGCTTTCCGAGGCACAGGGTGTCTAACATCGCCAACTTCCTAAATCCGGGCTTGTATTGTGATTTCTTAACAGGAAATCCAATATTTTTTTGTTGGCTCGACCCGGGATTCGAACCCGAGACCTCATGCATAGTAGTCGCGTCGCATTCACTACCGCTGCGCCACGGAGGCAGTTATTAAAGAGCGATGTATAAAATAAACAACGCGATTGAATTCGTGTCTAAGTAATTATTATCTTACCTCTAAAGAAAACTCTCTTTTCTGTCTTTTACTGGAAAGCACATGTTAACATAAAGAGTACAATTACAACAACTGTTATAAAAATAGTGAAATCAAAAATCAAAATAAATTTATTCAAATTAGGTTACAAGGTAACACTTATGAATGTCAAAGTTACACGTAAATTTTTACCTGTGAATTTACATTTACTGCCACGTTCAGCAAAGCTAGGGTGTGTAGGGCTCATGAGAAGAACGGGCAAGAAACTCATAGCCACTCTTTTTAATCGCCAAGTGTACAATAATATTTCATTTACAAATTATAACTGTAAGGTGCTGCAACCATTTCTCCATGAACTACTACTCAACATACTCAAGCATTTGATAAAAATTGATGGTAGCCTCTAAAGCAGCAGTATGGTAAATAGGAGCATCCACTTACATGTACATAAATAATCAAGACAAGACGTGATTATAGTCCGTAGTTTAATCTAATTGTTTAAATAAAATGTAGAAGTAAATTATCGAATTCCACTAAACCAGAATACAGAATAAGACTCAAAAGAAAGCTTAACGGAACTGTCCATAATCACGAGTTGTCGTCATTGCACATTCTTCTTGATTAAAATACGACTGAATGTAACAGCAATGCAAATTCCAGCTTAAGCAAGGTGTAATATTACAAAAAAAAAATATATATATATATACATATATTAAAAAAAAACATAAGTGTTAGTATTGGTCATTTAATATCCTGTGATCTAATGCAAATATTAGTGCCATGGATGTTTGTCATTTAAATAATCATCTATATTATAATATGCTTTAGAAATTAAGCAAGTTTTAATTTTAACTTTAAATTTATTCTCTGGTAATTCTAGAATATTACTCGGGATTTTATTATAAAAACGTATACCAAGACCCATGAAGGAACCATGAACTTTATGTAGACGGTAGAATGGAACACATAATTTATATTTATTTCTAGTATTGATGTTATGTATGTCACTATTTTTTATGTATAAATATATATTTTGACGGACATGCATGATATTAAAATATTTAAAGTAAACCATTTTGTTACTTGAATCAATGCACTGTTTACTTCGTCAAAATGGTCCCTATTCCTATTTACTTTAAATATTAAGGAAGTATCGTCAGCAAACAGTACAACGTCACAAATATTGTTCAAATAAAAAGGTTAATCGTTTATATAAATTAAAAATAAAAATGGGCCTAAAATCGAACCTTGCGGCACCCCTAGCTTTACAGGTAAGCTATTTGATTTTGTACCATTGACATCTACACACTGAATCCTGTTATTCAAATACGACGTAATTACATCCAGTGCATTACTCTGAACACCGTAATGCCTTAGTTCCCGTATGAGCGTATCATGACAGACGCAGTCAAATGCTTTTGAGAGGTCGCAAAAAACACCAATAGCATTTTGTGAGTTTTCCCACGCTCTGTATATATGTTTCAGTAAAGCTACTCCTGCATCCGTTGTTGAACGACCCTTAGTAAAGCCATATTGGTTGTCATGAAAGAGGCTATTTAAATTAAAATGTCTAAGTAATTGCTTGAGTATTAAATTTTCAAATATTTTGCTAAAAGCTGGTAGAATTGATATTGGCCTAAAATTACTTGGATCAGTTTTACTACCGGATTTAAATAAAGGTATGATTTTACTATTTTTCATCAAATCTGGAAAAGTTCCCGAATCTACACACCTATTAAATAACCCACTTAAATAAGGAGCAACTATATCTATTATACTTTTTACGACCTTAACGGAGATACCCCAGAGATCCCCCGTATTTTTAGATTCCAGAGATTGAAAAGCGTTGATAATATCAGTTGCGTTAACATAATCAAATCTAAATAATACTCTACACTTTGTTACGCTGGAATGTAATAACCTCTCTGCGTCTATAGATGAAGAATTTAATGCGCTCGTGGTGGTAATCGGTACACTAGCAAAGAAATTATTGAACACGTATGCTACATCGGCATTATTTTTGATCATTTTATTATTATCCATCAGACTAATACTATTGTCTATTTGAGTTATCTTGCCACTAGCTTCGTTAATAGCTCACCAGGTAGCCTTAACTTTATTAGAGGACTGTTTGATTTTGTTACTGACGAATTTGGACTTAGCAAATTTGCATACCTTTTTAAAAATTTTGGAGTAATTCTTAACATATTCTGTAAAAGTAGGATCAAAATTTATATTTCTTCATACTATATAACTCATACATTTTCACTCTGCTCTTATAAATACCTACGGTTGCCCATTCGTTAAATGACCTAGTTCCTTTAATAACTTTTACTTTAAACCTAAACGTATTATCAAATTCTTTCTTAACAATACCAAAAAAGCTGTCATACTCCTTATTAGGAGATTTATCTTCCCTTATATTAGAGTACATATTACATGAAATTTTATTTCTAAAATGTTTGAAGCTATTATTTGTTAAAGGCCTAACAAGTATCTTTTGTTTAATATTATTATTATTAATGTTTGGAAACATTGCTAATTGTCCACAGTGATCTGAGGTTAAGTCAGTGGTAACTAATTTGTATGAAGCGTTACAATCACTGAAAATGTTATCTAAACAAGTGGAAGACGTGGCAGTTATTCTTGTTGGTTCCAAAAACAAATTCGTTAAATTAAATGATTTAAATAAGTTTATAAGTCTATTAGCCAAGGAAGAGCCATCTAGTATATTAATATTAAAATCACCGCATACTAATATGTATTTCCTACTAGTTCTGATTTTAGTAATTACATCTTCCATCACTGATTCAAACAGATTTAAGTTACTCAATGGAGGGCGATATACACAAATAATTATATACCATTCAAGCTCAACACAGGACAGTTCTATGGTACGCTCTATAGACAGACGAGTTATGTCTTTACGTTCCCTGCAAGTTATTGTGTTTGCAACAAGTATTAAAGAACCACCGTGAATTGCTTGTGTTCTTGAAAAGGCGCTATGTACCATATAATTCATACTATTTAAAAAACTTACTTCATAGCTTTTGAGCCAATGTTCTGTTATACACATAACTTGAACATTGTGGGTCTCTAGAAATAAACTTAACTCTAAATCTTTGCCGGATAGTCCTTGTATGTTTTGGTGAGCAACACTCAATTGATAACCTCTATCCTTTGTCCCAACCTTAAGTTTAAATCAACTTTGTCATTATTTATAATAAAAGAATTGATTGAAATAGAGTTATTTACAGAAATTAAATTCATGGATACCCTACAGGTACCTGTGTCATTTTGTATATTACATGCTAATAATTTAGCAAGTTGTCGTTTGTAATATAATGAAAGATACATATTATCTTTTGTCAAAATAAAATTACTAATAAATATATTAGTATCAAAAAATAAAATGTCCTTATATTGACATGTCAGATTATACATACATAAATTCATGTCATGGATATATTTATTTTCATGATAATTAAATCTATTTGAGTAAGGTAATGCACATGTTATAAATTTACATCCTAATTTATTTTGTATTGACAGCATTACCTCTGTCAGATTGATAATATCCTTTTTTGTGACTAATAAGCTATCCCCATATAGAAATATAATTGTGGAGTTAATATCTAAACTAGCTGTATTTAGTTTATGAATAAGTTTGGAGAAAGTCATATTAGGGAAACAGAAGTTAATAATCTGCTGTTTTATGTGACTTTTAATTAAGCTACCAAAACCTATACCTAAATGATCAGAGAAAATATATACCTTTTCAATATTACTATTTACCACTGACAAAGCACTACCTATCTGATCAGAGACGGGACTGCATATTCTAGATTCATGTTTGATTGCTTGAGACTGACAAATATTTGAGTTTGATGTTAAACAATTTGGACAGATACTACCGCTACTTAAAGCTAAGACTTGTTCCAAGTTCTCTTTGCCTACTCGAGCAATCTCATCATACTTCCTTATATAATCACAGACTTATTTGTCATATTTAATGTTGAGACTACTTAATTGTGATTGTAATTCATCTATTTCTTTTTCGAGATCTTGTGTGTGCTGGTCATACTGTAATTTACCTATAGCTAATTGTTCACTGTAATTATCTAGATCTGACAATAACTCCCTACGCTCTATGATCATTTCCTGGTTTGTTTGGGTCAATACTTGAATTTTGTTGTGTTTTTTAAGCTTAGAATCTAGGTTTCTTATTAGTTTATGTACTTTTAAGTATTTCCTAATTTTTTTATGGCTATTAATATTAATTTTACATTGCTTATTATAGTTCTTATTTTGTAAGTTGTGCCTGTTACCTAAAACATCTGAGTAAAGGGTCTGGGTCGCACTACTATTCAATGTCTGTATGTAATTTATGTGATAAGTTATTATCGATAAATAAATCGAATTCAATTCGCGAATAATTTGATCATCCGAATTATTTTTAAATACACAAAGGTTTAGTGGCAATATCGCGCTGACTACAGAAATGACTACATCCATGCAATTATTACTTATTACTATTAAGTTACAGAAATATCTTACGTTTAATTCCAGCTGTTTTTCAGGCAATTGATTCTCTTCGGCGTTTGTGATGGGATACTGCGTTAGGTGTGAAGAAAGCCTCAGCTTCTTGGCATCCTTAAAAAACATCAGGTAAGTTAATATTTAACTGTATCAGTTATCGAATGTGAACTGCCAATATCGAACTCTCAATAAAACTACGTTTTAACTCGAACTTTGGGAGTAGGGCGATTTAAACTCTAATTGTGTGACTATAAATTCTTATATTATATTTGTGTTTAATAATTGTAATAGAGTTCAAATTTGTTCAAAACTCAATAGTCTTTGTTTTATTAAGAGTGCGATAATAATATGTCTTATCTAAATTTTTAAAAGAAAATATGTGGAGGTTCTCAATTCAACTGTAAATATTTTTTGTATATATTCGGATATAATTTTTCTGTTTATAAGCCGATTTGAATTATTCTTTTTTGCGTTGGGCAGTCTAGCTTCTAAGTGCTATACTCGGGCACGCCACGATCGTGGCGGTACCTAAGTCCCGTGTTTGAGGAGTGGCTGGAGAGGCGGCATGGCGCCCTCACCTTCCGGCTGACACAGGTAATGAGTGGCCACGGTTGTTTTGGCCAGTTCCTGTGTCGTATACGCCGGCAAGAGACGCCCGGTTGTCACCACTGCGGTGACTGCCGCGACGTTGTTGAGGACACGGCGTTGCACACTTTGGCGGTTTTCCCCGCCTGGGCATCGCAGCGCCGTGAATTGATCGCGGCAGTCGGATTGGTTGCCCTCTCGCTCCCGGCCGTAGTTCAGTCTATGGTCCGGAGTGAGAGGTCGTGGAACGCCGTCGCCTCCTTCTGTGAGGAAGTGATTCCCATCAAGGAGGCGGCGGAGCGGGAGAGGGAACTCTTAAACCCTCTCCCCAACCGCAGAGCCGGGCGCCGGAGGGCGCGAGACGACCTCCAGCCACCCTGAGGTTTGACATGGGGGTGGTGGGCTTTGTGGGCCTGCCCGCCACCCCATCAGCACCAGGTCCGAGAGGCGGCGTGCGTGTTCCCACGCGCGCCTCTGTTTCGGGTCCGTCTCCCCTCTAGGGGGGAGACAGTAGGGTTTTAATGAGAGGTACCTATATTGGGTAGGTCTTATCGTGTAGTGGCCTGCCGTTTTATACGGCGGCCCGAAACCTCGGCGGGGTCGCGACCGCATGCGAAAGTGATTCGCGCGGCCCCGTCGACAGTGGTTTTGTCGAGGAACACCGTGGTGGGTTTAGTCGGTATTCCGGGAGATACATTATTCTTATTCCATCTTTCTCATTTACCCCGGCGAGTCCGACATAACTCCTCCGCCCGCCCCCGCGGAGGGGTAGAGGCCAATGCATTCCCCAACGTAAAAAAAAAAAGTGCTGTACTGCCCAACAATGTATAAATTATATACGTTAATGAGAACAACTGGTTCACCCATCTGGCTTTTAAACATCACAAAAATTTATTGAATACTTTTTACCCTACGGGGGTCTAAAAAAACCATAGCTTGTGAAACTGTATTATAGCTATACCCAAAGATTTAAATCATTGATACGCAACTACGTCTAAATATGTTCACCTTTCTGGACGTTAAGTTATCATCTGACCCACAATAACAACATGACATCTGAATTATAAATATATGTAGTATTATCATGCTCACTCATATTGAAAATTATACACTATCGTTCTCCATCATTTAAATGTCATGAGTGAGTTCACTCTTCTTAGTGAGGACACTTTTTCGTGCTATCTAAGTAGGTACGGTTAGGTTATGGATTTTTTTAACGGTATACCATGTATTACGATTAATTGCTGTGTTACGAGGGACTTTACAAACATGCGAACAATGGGCACAAAGGGCACCGTAAAGTCGCGTGTAGGAATCGAACCCACAGTCCTTAGCGCAGTGGTAGCGACGAGGTGATCATTTAAATCACTTCATCCGTGCAGTCATCAATGATTTTAATCTTTATCTTTCTTTTTTTGTATATATAGACATAAGACTATGTTTGTAAGCGTTATCGATGAAATCTCTTCACATTTTCATCGGCTTGACATTTTTCGACGATTCAACAATTATCGTCATATTTCAACCAATTTGCACAAAACCTTAACAAATTATATATTTAAACCTTCCTTATGAATCACCCTGTCTATTAGTGAAAACCGCAAACAAACAGACAGACGCGGCGGAGATCTTTGTATTATAATATGCAGTGAAGATACTTACTTCTATTTTGGATAGAGAATGTCCATCGCTGCTATATATCCCTAAGTAAATTAGGGATATACTTATCTGAAAATAAGAAAATAAATTATTATTAATTATATTGCAGAGAGAGCCTGGTGGGAGACCGTTGGACTCCCCACAGAAGTCGAAAATTCAATTCCAAGACACGCACTAACTTATGTCGGCATTAAATTGTTAATTAGTGCTTTAATGGTGAAGGAAAATGACGTGGGGAAACCTGCACGTATAAAAGTTCTGCATAATGTTTACGAAGATACGTGGAATCTAGCAACCCGCACTAAACCAGCGTAGTGGTTTAGTCTGAAACTTTTCACGCTAGGAATAGGCACGTGCCCAGCAGTGGGACAGTTTATGTACAGGGCAGATATTATTATTATATAGTATATTACTTTAAAATTAATTTTAAAAGAAAGAATGGATGAGAAAATGCTGACTAAGAAAGTTTGTAAGGCTAGTGTGAATGGAACAGTCGCAAGAGGCAGACCTAGGCGAACGTTTCTTGATTAGATCGGAGACGTTTTGGACAAAGGCCAGGTTAAGAGCACCTTAAAACGGCGAGCGTTTATGAGTAATGTGATAAAGGTAAAGGAAGCCAGAGAAGTGTGTCAGGATCGTAGCAAATGGAAATCTTTAGTCTCTGCCTACCCGTCTGGGAAACAGGCGTAAATCTACGAATATAATTTTAAAATTTTATGGCTTTGTTTTTTTTTTATAAACACTATTATAACATAACTTTGATACTTTAAACTACTATTATTAAACACTCATACTGCTGTTTACTTCTATTTTAGCTATTTAAATCATATAAATGTATTTAGATTTAATATTACACTTTCTCCGACGTTTCGGTTGCTTTTCAGCAGCCATGTTCACAGGGAGACTAGTTTATACGATCCTTACTAATAAGAAAAATTCTTTTGTGTTTTGATACGTAGTCGAAGTAAGAATTGCATATATTATCGTAACTTTTTAATGTAAGCTCTCATACTAGAAATAAATGCTCATGAAATTGAACTTTACAAACATTCAAACAATGGTTACATAATCACAAAATATTTGCTCCGAGTGGGGATCGAACCCACAATACTCAGTGCGGCATTTAAACAATTACGTCATCCGTGCCTTCAAATTAAAATGACCTCAATTAATTATGATCCCCGTGTTGAGCACGAGCTTCTTCTCATTATAAAAATAGTTAGGTCACGTGCGGGTCGGCTTCACATATCTTCGAGAACATTCTGCAGAACTGAGTTCTCACAAATGCAAGTTTTCTGACGATGATTTATTTTAACGTTTAAGTAATACACTAATTTGTGACTTCAAGAATTCAAAATGTGCGCAGCTGGATCTATCGCATCTTTACGTGGCAAATAAACGATTTCTAATATGAAAATAAAAGTTATATCTAAGATTTTATTTATACAGCATGTAACGCATATCTGGTTATTCACCAAATATAATACCAATAAGTTTATTTAGTTATTATTTCAACATCGAAAAAACCGCATGACTGTACTATCAATATTGCGCTTAGTAATTTTCGGGTTCACGGAAATCACACGAATTAATGAATGTATAATAATAATATTCTATCACATACACACAACACCATCTAGCCCAAACTAAGCAGAACTTGTAAAATGGTACTATATACAATGGATAAACACACATATATACTTTCCTTTTTGTAAATACATACATATTATACATAGAAAAACCCAGACCAAGACAAACATTCATGTTCTTGCACACAAATGTTTGACTTGTGCGGGAATCGAACCCGTGACCTCAGGCGTGGCAGTCGGTTACACTAACCACAACGCCATCGAGGCCAGCAAGTATTTATAAGTCAATAAAAAAGAAAATGCTATATCATGGTAAAATATTATTGTCAGATACGCATTACGACCTTTCAATATGACCACACCTTTCAGTTACACGCTGTATATAAACGATAAATAGTTACCGCGAGTAAAAGCTAGCATCCTTACTAATATTATAAATGCAAATGTAAGTTTGTTTATTATGCTTAAACGCCTTAACTACTCGACTGATCATCATGAAATTTTGCATATACCTTGTCAGGAGATCAGAAAAGGACATAGGATACCTTTCATCCACAAAAAAGGACTGTTACTAATCTAACCTAACATAAACGAGTATGTACGCAAGCAGAGCAGCGATAGCTCAGTGGGCAGACCAATAGAAGGCAATGCAGAGGGTCTCGGGTTCGAACCCACGTCGCGCACCTCAGACTTTCGGAAGTTATGTGACTTTTCGAAAATATGTGCGTATTGATTGACAGTTATCGCCTGCTCCGTGCCTCGGAGAGCACGTTAAGCCGTCGGTCCCGGCTACCGTGAACATCTATGGCAGTTGTTATTGGGGCAAGTCGACACAAAAGATTGCACTGGGTCGAAGTGTCGCCGGTCTGTACTGACTGGCCCCCACACAAGATAAGATAAGATGTACGCAAGTGGAGTCGCGGCCAAAATAGGTAAAAATAAAATTAAATCTTACCAATATCACCTTCATTTTGACACACACTTTACCGAGTGGCACCATTTCTTTTTGATCTCTCATTTATATATAATAATAATCGTTATTTTATCAATCTATTCATCACGTTATCTAAGATATTTACAAGTTTGAGGTTGAGTTACTGTTACTTTAATTATTGGTTGTTGCACTCATTAGCGAAGTATAATTCAGTTCTGAACCGGTTTAATGCGATGGCGCAGTGGTTTTTACGTCAGTGACACTGTAGTAACGAGATGGGTGTAAAAACCCAGGATTCAACCTCTTCGTCTTAAATCAGGGGCGTTGCTACCGCCATATCTGCCGTATCAATGATACGGAGCCCCCAGGCTATAGAGGCCCCAAAAGTGTGTAAGCAAAAATCCTAAAATGATATCCATAATCTTTTATAGATTAATAATATTTTTGAGAATAACTACTGGGCCATAACAAAGATTTCAGAGCCTCTGTGACCTGAGTAATATACCTTCGAAGTATTACAACCAGAGAAACTCTTATCTTTTTAAACGAAATAATAAAAAAGGAGGTCGGTAAACTGTTTGCTAAATACAGTTAAGACATCAGTTGATCTGTATGAACAATTAATTGCTTTGAAAATGTCCCTAAAATCTGAAATTCAGAAAATGTATTCTGTCGTTTTAATTCAATATGAGAATTTTTTGTTTCTTTTATAGAAACTTTACCCTTCCTTTGGGCCTCTCAACACATTTTGATACAGGGCCCGTCTGAGGTAAGCTACGCCACTGTCTACTATGTATTAAAAGTAATGAAAAGAAATGACCCCTATATCTCGGTGATCTTTTGACCCACAGGGCCCATATTTAAACTGGACCGAGGTATAACCCTAAGGTGTCTGCAAACCAAGTTACAAGTCAATATTTTGCCATTTTAAATACATGTGACCTTGTGACCCCTATATCTCAGGGGTCTTTTGACCCACAGGGCCCATATTCTAACTCGATCGAGGTATGATCCCAAGGTGTCTGCACACCAAGTCACAAAGTCTTAAATGTAAAAGCATTTAAAATACATGTGACCTTGTGACCCCTATATCTCGGAGGTCTTTTAACTACAGAGCCCATATTCAAACTCGACCGAGGGATGACCCAAGGTGTGTACACCAAGTTACAAGTCAATCGGTCTAGGGTTCCGGAGCTATGCCTGTCACTTACAAACTGTCACTAACAGACAGACACACAGACCCACATAGTGTTTTCATTAACCTCTTCGAAGAAGACTCAGAGGTTAATAAACATCAATATTTCTTATTAGCTTGTATGCATACATTCGTCGAGCAATCCTAACAAATATTATAAATGTGAATGTGAGTCTGTTTGTTTGTTAAACTTTCAGGCCTTAACTGCTCGACCAATCATCATGAAATTTCGCATACTCGTTGTCCGGTGTACAGAAAAGGATATAGGGTGCCTTTCATCCAGAATAAATACTGTTTACGAGGAATAGCAATTTATTTACAAAATCTAGTAATGTATAAACGAATATATACGTATAAATGATATCTAAGTATCTCAGTTGTCATATGTTACATTCGAACTAATATCATAAATGCAAATGTAAGTTTGGTTGTTTGTTACGTTTTCAACCATTAACTACTCGACCGACCACCATGAAATTTTGCATACCCGTTGTCAAGAAAAGAATGCTCTTCATAATAAATGTTTCCTCCTCTAAAACTAAATTATTTTTTATGATAAACAGCATTAGACGGTTTCTGGTGCCTATATATTTTTAACCAACTTCAAAAACAGGAGGAGGCTTTCAATTCGACTGTATGTTTTTATTTTTTATGTGTGTTACTTCATAACTTTTTCCTAGGTGAACCGATTATGATAATTATTTTTTTATTTAAAAGTTGGTGCTTTCCTTTTGATGCCATTTAATTAATAATTATTTAATTTAATTTTATTAATAATCAAAAAGACACCATTAATAACAATAATTTAATTAATCACAAGAATACGCAGTTAATTTTTAACTATTTAGTGCATTTTTTGTTTAAGGTCGGTTTTTTGTTAAAGTCGGTTTCCTGTTTTGTTAAAACTTTTGTTTATTTGACGACCCAAAAGCGGTCTGTGTGGAAAACCTTGGGGAAGGCCTATGTTCATTAGTGAACGTCTTTCAGCTGAGATGATGATGATGATGATGTATTTAAATTATAAAATTTAATTATAACATTATTTGTTATTGTTTCTGGATTTCTGAAATTATGCAGATTAACCGAACGAATTTTCTAAGTTTTAAATAATTGGAATACTTATAATTATTAAATTATGATAGATATAGAATAATAGCAGAGATATCCTAGTGTGATCCATTGGACTGCCACGCAGAGGTTTCAAATTCAACGTCTCGGCCTCTGACTTTTCGAAATTTGACCATTCTATTAGAAAACATATTTTTTATAATGTCGCAAATTGAGTTCTTATTGCATTTCCATTGAGACGATTTAAAAAAATATACTGCGTATCTTTTTCAAACCCAGTGTCCCGAAAAAATTAACAATCATACAATTAATGAAAACGAAGTACTCACAAACTATATATCACGCAAATAATTATTCTGTGTGGGATTCGAACCCATAATAGGCAATGAAAACAACGGCGGAGTGTTCGCTTCACCATCGTGTACCCGTCGTATGCCCAATATAACAACGAAGTCTTTTGAAGGACACTAGGAATTAAGAATTCCTGTGTCGCGGGAGACTTTACAAACGTTCAAACAACACAAAGAACACTTAGATGCGGGACAAGTATTTGTGTTATTTATTTGTTTAAATGTACAAACACAAATATGCGGAAAGTGAGGAAAATCAAAATTCTTCTGCCTCACAATCGGAGACATGATCTTGCAGCATCAGTTAGCTTGTGACCACGGCCGGTGTAACCTGGTCGAAACGTCAGGCATAAATAATAGTTTAAAAACTAAAAACCACGCTTTATTAAAATATGTAGAAAATAATTTAATAATTTTCATGTAAAAAAGCGTGGGGTGCTTTCTAAGATATTTTGATTTACGCCCCCACGCTTTCTTACATTAAAATTATTTTATTAAACTTGATTTATATTTTATTAAACTATTTTTTTTATTTGTTTAATTGTTTTTCAAAATTATTGTATTGTCATCGGTCCTCGATAAGTGTGCAAAGTTTTAAATCAATCCGTCGGTTTGAAAGGGGTGAAAATCACGTTCCAAGATTCCGTTACATAGATTCATAGATAAAGCTAATAAAAGCGTGTTAAAAAGATTAACATTATGTATGATCGCGTTAATACCTGTTACGTATTATATAATATATAACTATTTGTGTATCGAACAAAATGTTGTCCCATTTGGAGATCGAACCCACCCAGGTGACCAATTTAACTATTACCACATTTGTGCAGTTAGTTATTGTGTAGCTGAGGGGATTGAAATGTTGACTTACTGTGGCGTAGTCCAGTGGTAAAATAGTTGAAAAGGGTTCTTTTGCATTTAAATGGGTATTTTATAAGAGGAGATAGGGTGCATGTGTATAAAAAAGTAATATATTGAATCGAATTAGGCCGTTACAGACCCACCGTACCCCTGGCCATACCCCTGATGGTACGGTGGGTCTTTTATAGTTAAACGGTACCACCGAGTGAGTGACCCTAGTGATGTGGTAACCTACCTATGTTTTGCATGATAACTCATAGTTAGATAAGTACGTAATAGAAAATGGATAGACTAGCGTAGCGAAAATATTCTAAGTCTATGTAATAATGCATATCTAGTAATATATCTATCATTTAACCTCTTCGGCGTTACTTGGCGGACATCTATTGTAATAAAATTATTGGGAAGAGAGGAATCCGCCACGGACCCTCCGATTGCCCACCACAATTATTGCAATAGAAAAAGGTTGACAAATTGCTATTGTTCAACCATTTTCTATTGCTTCTCCTGTAGATAGAGACAGCCGCGTTGTGGAACCCGGGCGTATGAAGTAGGTATAGGTACTAGTAACAACCCTTGTATCGCGAGGTTTTTAAATAAACCGCAAATTGTTTAATACAATCAAAATAAATTTATTCAAATTAGGTTACAAGGTAACACTTATGAATGTTAAAGTCAGCCTCGATGGCGTAGTGGTTAGTGGAACCGACCGCCACGCCTGAGGTCGCGGGTTCGATTCCCGCACAAGCCAAACATTTGTGTGCTTGAACATGGATGTTTGTCTTGGTCTGGGTGTTTCTATGTATAATATGTACGTACTTACAAAAAAAAGTATATATATGTTTATCCATTGTCTAGTACCCATAGTACAAGGTCTGCTTAGTTTGGGCTAGATGGTGTTGTGTGTATGTGGTAGAAAATTATTATTAATTATTATAGTTACGCTAAATTTTTCCTGTGAATTTACATTTACTGCCACGTTCTGCAAAAAAGGGTGTAAGGCTCGTGAGAAGAACGGGCAAGAAACTCATGGCTACTCTTTTTAATCGCCAAGTGTACAATAATATTTCGTTTAGAAATCATAACTGTAAGGTGCTGCAACCATTTCTCCATGAACTACTACTGAACATACTCAAGCATTTGATAAAATTTGATGGTAGCCTCTAAAGCAGCAGATCATCAGATCAGCAGATCAGCAGTAAATAGGAGCATCCACTTACATGTACATAAATAATCAAGACAAGGCATGATTGTAGTCCGTAGTTTAACCTAAATATTTTCTTTAAATTTAAGTGTTACTTTGTATTTCTCAGGTATAGTATTTTTTCTGGATGAAATGTACCCTATGTCGTTTCCTGTACCCCTGACAACGTGTGTGCAAAATTTCATGATGTTCGGCCAAGTTAGATATGTGTAAAAGGTTTAGTTAAGGTGTAAAAACGTATCAAACCAACTCACATTCGCATTTATAATATTAGTTAGGATATCTTATCTTATCTTGCGTGGGGGAGGCCAGTCAGTACAGACCGGCGACACTTCGACCCAGTGGGATCTTTTGCGTCGACTTCCCCAATAACGACTGCCATAGATGTTCATGGCAGCCGGGACCGACGACCGTGCTCTCCGAGGCACGGTACAGGCGACAATTATCAATCAATACGCACATAATTTCGAAAACTCATATAACTTCCGAAAGTCAGAGGTGCGCGACGTGGGTTCGAACCCGAGACCCTCTGCATTGCAGTCTGTTGGTCTCCCCACTGAGCTATCGCTGCTCTAGTTAAGATAAAAGTGCTATATTATGTATTTACCATATGTATTAATGTAGATTATATCAATTATGTATCCCTCGGGAACTGTATTTTTTCCGTTATGAAATGTACCTTAAATATGTTCTTTTCTGTTCCCCTAACAACGTGTATGCAAAATTTCATCTCAATCGGTCTAGTAGTAAAGGTTTGAAAGCGTTTCAAACTAACTCACATTCGCATTTATAATATTAGTTTTTTTTGTTACAATAAGAATGTCAGTTAACTAATGAGTATCGATAATTACTATTCTAATTATTGTTATTAATTAAATACAAGTTGTTACTACGATAATGATTCATTGGAGAAAATACCGTTTGGTCCAAAAAGTAAACAAGAATTTGCTCAGTAATGAGTAAGTTTCAGAGAGATTTTGCCCGCAGTAAATGTAGCTAGTTAAGTAACAGTAATTTTTTCTGGATAAAAGGTATCCCAAGTCCTTTTCTGTTCTCCTGACAACGTGTATGCAGAATTTCACGATGATCGGTCGAGTAGTTAAGGCGTGAAAATGTAACAAACAAACTCACATTCTCATTTATAATATTAGTTAGGATTTTGACGGTTTCGATGTCACAGCGGTAGAGAACGTGACTGCTGTACTTGAGGTTTTGGATTCGATATCCATGTGGAACAAAGTGGAATTGGGATTTTCTGTAAATAAGTTCTTATTACTGCAAAGCTTGAAAAGTATCCAGTTGTATCATATATTTTTGATTAATAATAATAATATGCTATCACACATACACACAACACCATCTAGCCCAAACTAAGCAGAGCTTGTACTATGGGTACTAGAAAATGGATAAATATACATACATATATAATTTTTTTTTGGAAATACATACATATTAAACATTGAAACACCCAGACCAAGACAAACACCCATGACCATGCACACAAATATTTGACTTGTGCGGGAATCGATCCTGCGACCTCAGGCGTGGCAGTCGGTTACACAAACCACTACGCCATCGAGGCATCATTATTAATCTAGTTTGGCATAACTTATTAGACATAATTTTTAATGGAAATTTAATAGTACAACATTTTTTTTGCTTACTGTTTAGATACACAGGCGCGATAGCCTAGTGGGAGACCGCCACAACTGGACTGGCACGAAGAGGTCCCCGGTTCGATACCAACCCTCCTAATAATAATAATAATTGATGCTATTAGAGTATTTAGGGCAGACGCCGTTTTTCATCCATAGTTAGCAATATACCGGTCCACACCCATACCTATAGCCCATTTATTAGAATCCATACGTAGCAATAGTCCTACGTCTGCTGCGGCTAGTGCCGCTGTAGGTCTACCATCCCACCTTTGATTAAAACTCTCGACGGGACTCTTCACGTTGGACCAATGTCTCCATGTAAGCTTCGCAAAGGCTCAGGTATTTTCTAATATAATATGTTAGAAAGTACCTGTGATAAGAGAAACATAATAATCACTTTATTTAGCAGAATGTAGGTTTACAAGTTTGTTCTTAATTTATATATTCCCATTTAAATTCTACCATTGCATATGGTGTGCAAATATTTATTTCTTAGAAACTAAATCTAAATTAATTTCATTCAATTTCATTACACATTATAATAAATTATACAATTGAAAAGTCAAATTAAATCTTATTTCTTATTAAATTCTTACTAACTAAAACTAGAACAATCCATAAAATAACAACTCAATTACTCATTATAATGAATTAAATTAAAATGTCATAATAAATGTTACAGGTTAAAAATTGAAATATATTATATTATTAACATGAACTCATTGAGCTCGTAAAAACATTTTTCGTTTAACCACTGAGTTAATTTATTTTTAAACATTATGCAAGGTAAATCTTTAAATGAATTAGGCAATTTGTTATTCATTTTTATAGCGTTCACATATGAGTTCCTTTTATACAATTCGAGCTTGCATTGTGGTAAGCACAACTTATGTTTGTTTCTAGGAGCTACATCTCATTTAGTTACATCCATAAGATTAATAAAATGTTCAGGATGATATTGTATGAATAGGCATAATTCTCTAATAATTTTTTAAACAAGGGCTTACAGCTGTCAGTAACAATGGCTCCACAGATTTCACGCACAGATTTCTTTTGAACCCTAAATGCTTTTATGATATCAACCGAATTAACCCACAGTAAGAGACCATATGAGAGTACTGATGCACTGAGCAGCTTCCGTCGAAACCGTATCTCGCAGTCTTTTGATTGCATACACGAATCGGTCAAGTTTATCACAAACATAATCTATGTGTGATTTCCAATTGTTATTCTGATCTAGAACTATACCAAGGAATTTATGGGTCTCTGCTTGCTCAATTTTATTGTTAACGTGTTTAATATTTAACATCAATGGTTTTCTTTTGTGTGTATGATATTGCATCAAGTTTGTTTTTTTTTTTCATATTAATTTGTAGATTATTACAGTGCAACCAATCTATTACATTTGTTATTGCTTCATTTATCTATTGTTCATAGGTGTTGACGTTTTTACATTTTACTACGAGAGTTGTAACTTGTTACTCTCTACTTACTAAACCTTGTTAATCTGAGTTGTAAAATACTAAAATTATATTTAATTGGTGATTTAAAAGAGTGGCCGTGAGTTTCTTGCAGGTTTCTTCTCATAGGCTCAACCCTTTGCCTGAACCTAGCAACTAACCTAAATGTAGCTTCAGTAACTTAGTAAACTCACTAACCCATATATTTCGAAGTTCATAAGTATTACTTTGTGACCTAAATGAATAAATGATTTTTGACTTTGACTTAGAGATGTGTCATCAGCAAACAATATTGTTTGGTGGCAAGATATGTTGAGAAGATCATTTGTATATATGAGAAAAAAGGAATGGACCCACCACACTGCCCTGCGGTACGCCGAAATTATTTTCCAGATATTAGCTTCTATATAATGATTTTCTTCCCTTATGAATTTTAGAGATTTCAACATATTGCTCCCTGTCCATTAGGTAATCTCTAAGCCAATCATTGGCTTTACCTCTTATTCCATATTTTTCTAGCTTGTGTAGCAGCAACTTATGTTCCACGAAATCCAAAACCTATAAAAATTATTATATATATATATATTGCTCATATCTATAAAAATTGCTGCTACCGGTAACCCGTCGTTAATTGCTTGTATGATAATTTTGATCAAACTGAAATATGCCAATGGAGTCGTACTATTTTGCCTAAAACCAAATTGTTTAATTTTTAGTTTACGATGATATGTTGTGAATTTCTGAAGTCTTTATAACATAATTTTCAAATATTTTTGATGCAATTGGTGTTAGTATTATTGGTCTATAATTACTTGTATTATTTGTATCAACTTTTTTGAAAAGTGGTTTTACTCTTGATCTTTTTAGGATGCTTGGGAAAGAACCTTCTTCAAAAGATAAGTTTATTATATAACTTAATGGCAGACAAATATAAGGTGCGCATTGTTTAATTACCTTGGCTATTATGTCGTCTATTACTGCGGCATTTGTATTGTTGAGACTTTTAATTACTCTAAATATTTCTGAGGTATCAGTAGGTGAGAGAAACATTGTATGTATATAAGAATTTATGTTTTTATCTACTTGGTTAACATTATATTTAAAGTCATTATTGTTTGTTAATTGTATATATTATTCATTAAATTTGTCACTAATTTCTGAAGTGTCTCCAAAGTTCCTTCATGTGTATTTTTTTTGTCAATTTGTGTTTTCCTTTTCAATTCATCAATGTTTTCATTAATTATCGCTTATGTGACCTTACATTTATTTTTATTATTATTTATATATCTCACATTTTGCAGCTGTCTAGATTTATGTATGCACTTTTTGAGTATGTAGCTATATAACTTATATTTTAATTTACTGTTTTACTATTTATTCTGCCATATATTTGGCTAAGATAAAGATATCTTTTATGTATACATGATCTTCTTATTCCATTTGTTAGCCAGTTAAAGTCCCATTTTTAATGGTGTTCTTTATCGTATATCTTGGAAAACACTAATCATAAAACAATTTTAATATTTCATAAAATTCAGTAAACGCCTCTTGCAAAATTTTCTTTTGGTACACGTTTGAAAAAGTTATAGACGACATACAACCACAGAACTTATCCATGTTTTCCTTACTATAATCTCTAACTTGTTCATACCAACTGCATATTTCAAATAATTTGGCCGTTTTAAGTGAAAGTGATTGACCTGCTTCATGGCCAGACAAGGCAAGGTGATGAACTTCTGCTTTTACATGCTTGATGTTATTTGCTATTTGATCTATGCAGAACATCGGCATTGCAAAAATCAAGTTTAAGAGCACGGTATACTTGCTTATTTACTAGTTTCTCTAATATTTTAGCGAATATTCACAACTTTGAGACTATATTAATCATGGCCTCATCAAGTTTCGAATATTCAATTATGATTCTAATTATATTTATTTATAGCTTTATGATTCATTCTAGTAAAGAAAAGAAAGAAAGAAGTAATAACGGTGTAGGCAGCGAAGTAAACTTCCTCAGCATCACTGTTGACTGTAAAAGTGCCCAGAAGACTAGCAGCATTGCCACGTTGAATAGCGATGCTGATTCTTTAAACCGAGTAAAGTCCAACCTTTTAGTCACGCGAAGCGTCGATTAGCCGCTTGGACAGATCTCTAAATAGTACGAGCGTCCGGGTCCTCTGAACCTAGCGCCTCCACCCCAGGATAAAAACATAATATAATAAATCTAGGATTGAAATTGAATTATAGAGGAACATAGTATTTTTGTGCAGACTACGTGTATACATAGACTAATGATAAGTAAACGAGCACATGTTGACTACAGAATGCACCAAATTGATAAAACAAATAAACCATCTATAGAAACATATCAACATAAATAGTTACAATTCGTTAGATCTCTACTGTTTTATAAAAGTCAATATCATTGAACCTTGTCTCGTAACAACAATGTTTTCCAATTCAGCTGTTTAACTTTCTGCACGAATTAGGCGAAATAATTTTAATGAAACCATATGAAATATTTCTAGTTATTTGAGACATAAATAAAATAAAAAACAAAATATTTAAATATATTATTTTAAGTTCTTTATGCAGTTAATAGTCCAATACTCGGGAAAGTTGTAGATTATATAACATCACGTTATTAGCCACGAGAATGGAACAGTAATCATAAACATAGAGCAAAACAAAGGCAGCAGGTTCCAAAATAAAGGTAAACCAAAGAAAAATAGAAAAGTCCTTTATTTAATGAAAAATATACAAAAAATACTTATGTAACTGTAGAATTCTTAAGCATTTTAGCTTTCTTAAGATTACTCACCGGTATTACTTTATAATCGCTCTCCAGTTCATCTATAAAAAATCGCGTTTGGTTGTTCGGTTCGAGCACTTTTTGCATTGGCTGAACCTTATCTTTTTCAGCCGAAGCCATATCTTTAGTATGCAGCGTATTAGTATGTATATGACCATGATAAACCACGCTAGCAACAGGTGTATTACTTTTATGCGGCATAATAGGTTGTTGATAGGCATAAACGAATGGTATAGATATATGAGAGTCATTCTTTCGAATAATCATATTTTGACTAAAAGGCATACCAGGATGGTTACGCCATTCAATTGGAAAACCATTGCTGGCATCAAATTTATTAGGATCAAATTTGTTTGCTTCAAATTTAGGTGACGGCTTTTCTGTCTTCTCTTCCTCTTTTGGAGGTGGTTTGTGCTCTTGTTTCTGCGAGTCGATTTTATCTGTTAGTTTTTTGAGGAATGTTTGCAGTATTTCTGTATTTTTATCAATTTTCTTTAGTATTTGGTCTGTTAAATTCTCGTTTCTTTCTATTGTATGCATTATGTTCTTTTTCAACTTCTCGTTGAACAGTGGAGGTGGTGTAGCTAATGTTGTGATCACGGTTAATGGTACAGTTCTTTGAGTAGTTGGAGCTGTAGTTGTAGCTACTGTAGTTAATATTTCCTTATTACGTAAAGAATCTGCAGCAAATTTGCTTACGTCATCCTTGCTCAAGTGTAAAACTTTATGCGACGATTTCGTAGGCATTAACATATCGAGATAATCGAAATGTGGTATAATCGTGTTATTTTCATCTACTAATATAGATTCTATGTTAGTTTTCTCTTCATTTAGTCGGTTAAGTTGTTCGTCAATATGTTTCTGATGCTGTCTTAACAACAGTTGCATTTTCTCCTGTTGATCTTTAATTTTCTTTGCAAGATAGGCATCTGCTGCTTTATTGAACTCCGGTTCTTTCGTTTTATTGATCTTGATGACTTTTGATATTTCCGATACGTTGACTAGTGAAGAATACATCAAGCCATTTTTATTAAATCGTTTATTAATACTAGTATGTATTTCTTTAAACCCTGAATTCAAACCTGATGACATATTCTTAGGAACAATTTTAACTGTTACTTTGTAGTTCGTTTTAGGTGATTGTAAAGCATTAACTATATCTTGCACTCGTTGGATTTTTTCAGTTGGTTCTGCATTTTTAGCCTCTTGTGCTGCCGGTGCTATACTAGCAGGCTCAGGCGTAATTTTTTCTTCTACTCTTTCCATTTCCATACCTTGAGCAGCCAGCTTACTGAAAGCAGGTATTTTACCAAATAAGAGTGCATTGTCAGGTGTAAAATCTTCTCTTGACTTTGAAATTTCTTCCATGAAGATATGAGGGTACTTGGACATTAAAGGATTGTGTCTGGACTTGCCATCAAATATCCTGTAAGTCGGGGTATCACTCTCATCTGTTTGGTATGGAATATATTCAGTATCGTCGGGTTTTTCAGGCTCCATTTCGGTTGTTTCTACTTCTTTAACAATAGCTCTATCAGCAAACACATTTTCATCAGAAACCACGAAAACATTTTCATCACTGCTGTGTTTATGTGGTAAGTCTGATGCTATAATTCTTATTTTATTTATTTGACGTTTATTTCTCTTTTTGTTTAAGAAGATTCTTTTTTTAGGCATAGACTTTGTATTTAAATATCTGTTTAGTTTTATTTTGCCTTTTAAATTCGATATCTTTTTTACGTTTAAAGATCTTTTCTTGCGCTGAAATAAATTAGCTAAGCCGAATATTTCTGCCGGTTTCAAGTCTTTGTCGAATATATTCTCGTCTACTATCAAAGGTGATTCCCGATTGTTAGTGGTTCTGAACTCTATATTAGTTTTAGAATTCTCTCTTTCATATATGTCTTTATAATTATCGTATGGTAAAAAATGTCCGTCATAAATAATTTTGTACTCATTAGAATGATAGTCATGTTTCTTATTAACGGACCGACGAACAATTATATGATCGTTAATATTTGGACTGGTTTCTTGTCTGTCTTCAATTTCCCAGTTCACATCAGTAGTTTGGTCTTGAGATTGATCGTAATTTTGATGGTAAGTCTTAATAACATTTTCCAGTCCTGTAAACAATTTTATAGTTTCTGGGTCAGGGGGTTCATCAACGTATTGGTTGAAACCAATAGAGAATCCTGAACCATCAATGTCTTTGATATAAAATTTCATATTACCTAAATCGTTGTATGCATTTGAATTGATAGATTCCTCACTCATATCAGTATTTAAAGGTTTTTGTAGTCTCTGTGGTATACCGTTAATGTCCATGACTTTATTGTAGTCAACATCCAACTCGCTCATTTCTGCTGAATTAATTGACTTTGTTGCAGTCAAGAATGTTGGACCGAGGTATTCCTTCTTCCAAGATTCTCCTGATCTATCTCTTACAATAGGCGAGCTTTCTTGCAATGATATTGTTTTAGGTATTGTAATTGGATCCAGCTGTCTGTGAACTATGCTACTTATAGGAATAGCGTATTTGTTAATCATTGCATGATCTTTATGTTCTAATGGATTCTGCAAACGCTTCCTTACGTGCAGTGATTTATGTTTTTTCTTTTTAATCAGATGTTTGCCAATATTTTCTGGTTTGTTAGACTCGTCTGAATGTATTGCTTTTTGTATTTTCTCTATTAAACTCCTTATGAGCTTCTTTTTCTTTTCACCCTTCATACCCTTGCTATCAAAATGTGTTTCAATTTCTACGTACAATTCGTCGTCTTCCGTGTTCTTTTTAGTATTTGCGTTTTCTATTTGTGGTAGATGGGAAACATTCTCCTCTTTTTCATATTTAATTTTGATGTGTCGTTTCAGGCGTTTTGTTTCTATTTTCTCTTTTATTTCCTCTGAATTTTCTTTACTATTTTTCGGGTAGCGTTTGAAATATTCCGTAACAAATCTGTTGAGGTAATCTTTAGGTATTTTCTTTAAGTCATTGATGTTTATTACGGCTGGTTGTGTAGTGGTTGGCTCTGAGATTTGATTTTTATTCATCTTTGTGAATTTCGGTTGGATAATATTGAGTGGTGGTTTTTTTTGGAAGTTCTGTTTCATTTCTACGTCGGGTCGCGTGAATTTTATTGACTTGCCGTTATATATGAGCTCTATGATTCCATGGACATTGTCTTTTGAGATTCTGAAAATACAAATGTTATTTAATATTTCATTAGAAAAGAACTGAAAGAACTATCAGGGAATATACCTTATGAAACTAGATTTTATAAAATCTCGAATATGTTAAATTACAAATGATATTCTTATCTTTATATCAGTACATCACAGTTTTTTGTTTCGTTTGGGCATTAAGCCTATAGAATGGTAAAGAACGTAAAATGTAAAGCTAACCACTTCAAATTTTTGGTATCAATTAGATATGAGGCTGTCATATTCGTAAATGATCTTTTATATGGTGTCGCCTGCCAGCTTAGTATTTAGGTGTAGTGCTTAGATCCTTATTTTTGATATATAACTTTTTGCTTGACTCAGAATTCTATTACAATATATTATACACAGTAGCATGCACACTGCTGACGAGCAGTTAGTTAAACACATAAGTTACGGGATTGTTACCAGAGTAGCTGATTTAGAACCTATTTCATGATAGACTTATTTACATTCGAACACAATAACACCTAGTCACAAATAAAAATCGAAGGGCTCAAAGATGTAAATTATAGATGCTCTTTACTACGTCTAAATATGGTCATCTTTATGGAAGTTAAGTTAACATCTTATAAACAATACCAACTTGATATAAGGGTGCCGAGTGCGAGTTGTTTTTACTTTAACGCGATCGAAACGTTTACCGCGTTTGACTCTTATTGGTTAAGAGCTTGGGGTGCGCCAATCGGAGCGCTGAACGTCATAAACATCACGCTCACTCATATTGATTACTTTAAACAATCATTCTCTATCAAATAAATGTAATTAACTAGACTAACTTTTTTCAGTGTAGACACATTTTCGTGTGATCTAAGTACTGCGAGGGAGATATATGAATCAAATTTTTGTGTGTATTTATGAATATGAACTTACGTGTCATTCTGGTTATTGCCGATAGATTTGATGTCTATCACGGTTTTGATCAACACGTTGGAACCTGTAAAATATAAAATGTATAATATTTCATAAAAAGAGATGACAAGAATAAGAAAGACAATTCATAGAGTTGGGTCCCATATTTGTTTACTTAATAAGACAAGTACGAAAAATGTATTATATGTAATACTGCAATAAACTTTTTGTATTTTATTTTCGACTTTCAAAATGACTAGACACCGCCTGATGGTAAGCAGTCATGTAATCTACGGATAGAACCCTCCACACCACGTCTTCATTACCACTAAAATGGTGCCGAGACCTCTTTTATGAGAGCCTAATGAGGTGTTTTTCACACCCCGCTTAAAAGACCCAGCATCTTAAAAGGAAACACGTGTTTCGGCAGAGAATTCCCAGTTTTAACGATTTAGCAAATATATGAGGAGCTAAACTTTTTGGTCCGCGTTGTAATTGGCTCTGCAATACGAGAAGAACTAAAAAAAGTCACAAACCTAATTTAGTGTTTATCGCTATATCAGATCCAGGTTTTGGTGGCATCTTCATAGGCATCCTGGCCACAGTCTCCGGGCCAGACCTCAGCAGGATTCTGGGATCGATCAGATTAGCGCTTTGAACGTCCAGAATTGTCTTTCTCCCATCGTTTTTGACTGCACCGTTCATGATATGTTCTTGTAGTTTGTTGCATTTGATCAGTTCTGCTACGAACTTATCTTCAATCGATGATTTTAACAGCGCCTTTGTATCTTCTGACTGTAGTGTGGTCAATTCTTCCTTGTCTTCTGTCTTGCGGTTACCTGGAAGTTTAATAAATAAAGGTGGTATATAATAGTACTCAATTAGGTTTTGCCTTTCGGTCGCGTTAATGTAGAGTCTGTCAATAATTTTGTCATCGGGAACAGTACTTTTTTACTGGTGCATGTTGCTGCTGCATTTGTGTTATTTTCTGTATCCCCACGACGTGTATGCGAAGTTGCATGATGATGTGAAATCTTAACAAATAAAACTCATATACGTATTTATAATATTAGTTAGGATCCAAATAAAATACCTTTCAAATCATCCCTAACATTATTCAAATTTTTCATCAAGGAATTCACCCTTTTATAGACTTCTTTCAAATCCATATGTCCAATGATGCCTTGCAGCAGAATATTATGCATAGTAAGATGCAACATATCTTCATCTTTCTGCCTTTTTATCTTTTCTTCTTGATCTTTACCATCATCTACGATGGTTAAAACATCTTTGGAAATATCTTTGTCGTCTTCTTTCGGCATACTCTTGACTCTTTCTCTTCTTAAATTGTTAGACTCTTCTGCATCTAGCGCTTCAAGAAGAGTTGATAAGCGATTCGTTAATATGTTCTTGATTTTTGGATTCTTTATGTGGAATAAGAAATTTTGAGTTTCTGAAAAATAACATTTGTTTGAGAATAATATGAACTCTGCATAAAAAATTATTCATTTTTGGGCACGGGCCTCTTCTACATGCGAAAATATTAAGACCATAGTCCACCACGCTGGCCTAGTGCAGCGTAGATTTAACATCACTTCGAGAACATAATGGAGAACTCAGACATGCAAGTTTTTTTACGATGTAAAGTAAAGTGACATATTCCTTCACCGTTAAAGTAAGTGATGATTAACTGATTAATTTGTACAAATCTTTGAAAGTCATAGGTGCATGCCGTGGGATGAAACTCTAGACCTTAACCTAACAGTTCATCGGTCTTCCACTAGACTATTGCTACCCCAATTGTTTGTTACATACTGAGCAATACATTACATACATTTGCGGTAGCGAGTTCGAAGGTATGAAATGGTGCCCAATTCGATTCTTGAGTTGATAACCTGATGACTATTATAATAATAGCAATAAAAGGTTTTAGTGGTCTAGTATTGAAAACGTAAAAGAACTAAAATGCCAGCCCGAGTATCAAACCTGGTACACTATAATAATCACAATAGTAATATTACGATAACGGGTTTTATAAGGAAATCTCCAGTAGTAGAACAAATTGTCGTAATCTGTAGAGGGCAATACTCTGTCTATACTTCGGTAATTTACAGTCGTAATGTCACGAGTACGTATATCACTATATATTATAAAACAAAGTACCCCTTCGCTTCTGTCTGTTCGCGATAAACTCAAAAACTACTGAACGGATTTTCATGCGGTTTTCACCATTAGATAGAGTAATTCATGAGGAAGGCTTAAGTGTATAATTTGTTAAGGTTCTGTACTACCCGTGCGATGCCGGGGCGGGGCTACTTGTATATAACGAAATGTAGGTGTAGTATGCCTATAACATGCATGATTATACAGTTAATTTGTTTTTATAGTTTAATTAGTAGATTCGATTATTTCATTTGATTGTTCTTATCGTGATTCACTGATGTCACATTCGAATTGCGATTTTGAGACGCAATCATAAACTTGCGATTTTTAATTAGCACTTAGCGGATGCGCTATTTCAAATCAAATATATTCGAATGTTTGCCAATCGATAATCACTTCTTTATTCGATGATGCTGAAAGTGTTACCTATAGATCTCTTAGTTCTATATGAGTCATCGTTGTCACCATAATTAAAGTCGTCGCTTATGGGCTCAGCTGTATAGTCTTCGTGAGAAACCTCATTGTCGGCTATATTAGGGGGCTTGTGTTTACCTGAAAATAAAAATAATATCACTATATTAAACTTGTACACTGAAGGATTGGGCAAGGGTGTATTAGACCCACATTTTCCTATACTATGCTTAGGTCCATCTTGCTATTGACTAGACACATTAGTAGTCACTGTGCGATTGATATTTCTTTCGTTTTTTTTTTAACACAACTTCCGCACTGTGAATAATTCCTATATCGCGGGGGACTTTACAAATATTCAAACAAAGGACACAAAGAACAACCAGACTTGGAACAACCATCACACAAAGTTTAGTCCCGTCCCGATTCGAACTCACTACACTCAGCCCAATGGCACTGACGAGGCGACTAGATAAAACACTTCGCCATCCGTGTAGTTAAAATATTTCCCTAGCAGATTTATATTTTCATATTTTCTTGATCTGGGAAATGACCTCACATTAATCGTAAACATTCGCTTAGACCTTCAAATATTGGAGCACCTATGTAGTTATTATTGGTATAGTATACGAGTTGACCATGTTTATAAGTTGTGTAGATAAAATTCATTCGTTCGCTAAAATGTAGGTGAACAAATTGATTGGATTTATGAGACGTCTTCAAATTCAGTTAGACCACATTTATAAGGTTTTTTAACAATAAGTTAAGAATCGTGGAGCACCTTATGTGTTTGAAAATTCTTAATAATGTTTTCGCAGATGTGTTAAGTCTGCTAACTGGCAGTTGGCCAGCATGGTTGACTATGGCCCTTCTCATAGTGAGGAGAGGCCCGAGCCCAGCAGTGAGACAATTTAATACTACTACTACTAATTATTATTATGACAGTAGTGGTGATCGTTTTGTGGGTAGATCTTAAGATGCAAGGGTCTTATTAATTACGTAAGGGTCTTGAAGTGGAAATACATTTTACATGCCACTTATTATACCATTATCACGTTATAATTTACAACAAATCAAACTTCAAATAAACTTATTCCTGCCTAGCTGAAAGTATTTTTTTAATTAAAAACCTTTCATATAGTACAATATATTTTATTATATTCATATGCACATTGAAATTAAATTATAATTTATCAGGCATTAAATAAAGTATAATTTTAACTAGCAGCATTAATAATGAGCTTAATAAGTATGTTAGTGGAATTCATGTCAATAATATATATGTATACCTCTCAACCAGCGCTCCCAGAGCAATTTAGACTTAAATTTTGTTATAATAGAGCCTACTTTTGTTTGGACAATATTTGTGACATTTCCTGTTTTTGAGAATATCATTAGTTTTGAGGTTAAAATTAGTCTACTGTGCGTTTTTATTACCTCAGTAGCAAGTGCAATTATGATTCCGAAACGCGAGGTTTTAGGTTTATGTCCTAGGTCAGGTCATTAGGTTCTGCTATCAGGAATTTTCAGTTACAACTGAGAGTTAGCAATTGGATGGACATACACACAACGGTCTTATTTATTGGCTCGAAAAACACGTAAAGTTCCTGCATCCGATCTTTCTTCGGGTTGGATTGCCGTCCCAACCGACTATAAGAGACATGGAATTGTGTTTACACACATTTGTGCACTATAATATCACTTGCGGTAGATGGCCAGTCTCCATTAAGATTAGTCACCAGGACCGGAAATCGTTCTGTAGAACTTTATTATTATTGTTATTCTATTGATAAACCATATAAACTTGGTACCTTGCTTTTTGGACAGCAGTCCATCTATATCTATGAAGACGTTTGTCAGTATGACAGTGAAGGTGAACGCTATAGCCAGCAGTGTGATGCAAAACACCCTGTAGAAGACAGCATCGTAGTCGCATCGTGTCATATGTAGAGTGTTATTTTAAATTCTGAAACAAAATATAAGATTTTTATGTTTATGTAATTATTGTTATTGTTGTTTCGGTTTTCTGTGTCACTTATATGTAGCTGCAAGATTTTTAACACATGATTGTAATATCCTGAAATTATAATTTAATGGCGAGTTAAAAGGCCTTGAGTATTTCGTATCTTCTCATAAGCTCAACCTTTTGCCTGAACCCTAGCATCTAACGTAAATGTAAAATTAGTAGATTTGGTATCCTAATTAAGGAGCAATTCTTGGTGTTTATTTAATTTTATTTATTTATTTTTACAACTGCAGAAAACAGCTTTTAGAATAGATCTTACAGTAAACAATATTTGAATCTGAAATTCGATTATAACTGTACACAGCATTTATAACTTCAAAAAGAAATGTAAATTGCAAGTTGCTTAGATAACGCTAGGTTAATCTGAATATAACTTATATAAAGACTTAACAAAGTGATTTTGATTACCAAAGAATTATATTGGCGACACATACGAAGCAGTGGATTACTATGAGCACATTGTTGTTGCTTTTGGGTATTTCAAACAGTTGTGGAGTACGCACAGATCGTTTACGTGTAACTGGCTGGTGAGATAACTAAGAAAGAAATGTATTAGTGTTTATTGACATAAATAAATAAATGATTTAGGTGAGTTTACAGAAGTTACTAAATTTACTTTTACGTTAGTTATTAGGTTCAGGCAAAAGGTTGAGCCTATGTGGAGATACGTTTTCTTGTGTAGGAAATCATCATATGGTTATTTCGCCTTAAAAATCACCATTCATGTTTTAGTATTTAAAAAGAGTTGCAGTCATTATACATCATAAAATTATAACAGATTTTATAAATCTAAGAAAAATTACACTATATACTTAATCACTGCATTTTATATAACAAAGTCACCCGCCGCGTCTGTTTGTCTGTTCGCAATAAACTCAAAAACTACTGAACGGATTTTTATGCGGTTTTCACTAATAGATAGAGTGATTCCTGAGGAAGGTTTAGGTGTTATTATAATTATAATTTGGTAAGGTTTTGTACTACGCGTGCGGATCGCTAGTAAATTAAATAAATACATATTCTAATAATATTCTTTTCGAGAAAAAATATTAAATCAATTTAATTTTGAGGACGAAACAAAGCAATACGTATTGATTTTATCAATTTTGCATATTTAGCGCTGTATTTATCTCTTTCACACACTGTTATTTCGTTCAGACATAGCGCGAAAGCAATACGTCTTGAAATTAATCTGCTTTATACGGATTTTATTGTGTTGTTTATTAACACTTTTATTACATAATATTGAAAATATTACTCTTCTACTGATTGTTGAATCTATAATACTATTTTCATCTATTTAAAATGATTAGAACTATACAGTGTGTATAATAAACCCTGTCCGATCCATTAAGGGCTTGTTTCTCTCTTAACAAACATGCTAACAAAAATGACAAAAAATATCTATATCATCGTAAAACGTCTTCATTATATTTTTAAGTACAGTATTAATCAGCATTTTTACCCTTAAATTAATGAAATTTCGCTTAGTCTAGTAAAACTCCACTAAACTTGACAACGACGCGGAGCGTGGTATACTTTTGGCGGCACTTTTTTAAGGCGTAGGTAGGTAGGCGCGGCGTAGCGCGGCGCGGCATCGGCGAACCTTTATGAACTTTAGTGATACCTAGGTATTATGATTAATAAGTTGTCGGTGTTGCCATGGGTAATCTATTAATATATTATTTTAAATAAATTAAATTTACTGGGGTAATTTTTATGATCGATTTTTATAAAAGGATGTCACTTACGTACTCATAATAAGCTACTGTATAACACCTTTAAGGATCGGACAGGGTTTAAAATATTTAAACTAGATTTTGCCCGCGTCTGCGCTCGCTTAAATATAGGTTAAGTTAGCTTAGTAACAGTACTTTTATCTGGATATAAGATACCCTATGTCCTATTCAGTTTCAAGACCCCTGATAACGTGTATGCGAAATTTCATGATGATCGGTCGAGTAGTTAAGGCGTGAAAGCGTAACAAACAAACAGACAAATATACTTTCGCATTTATAACATTAGTTAGGATTTACATATTGCCTGAAGTTTCAGTTACTTTTCAGCAGCCATATTCACGGGGAGAATAAGATGGTGATGGCGATACAATCCATATTAAGTTAAGTTTAATTTCAATGTATAACGTTCGCGTAAACATAAGACTTCATTTAAAATCATTTGTTTAAATGTTTTAAAGACCGTATTTTCTTTTAAAAGCTAAAAGTACTTACTGAAGGAACTGCTTTGCTCGCCGATCGACACTCAAATGAGAATGTTTTCGTAAACAATTCGCTTATCGTCGGCTGATTTTATTTTGCACGCGATTTGTGAAAAACTTTAATGGAAATGATTGTATTGAGAATACTCTCATTCAATGATATCAGTCTGATCTTTATGGTTTTGAGAGTTTTCTTATTGCCTTCCCGACATTTTGTACATGCAAGATAAACTTCTTTCTTCTTTATTTTATTTCTTTTTGGTAATATAATAATATACACAACACCATCTAGCCCAAACTAAGCAGAGCTTGTACTATGGGTACTAGATAATGGATAAACATACATATTCATGCACACAAATTTTTGACTTGTGTGGGAATCGAAACCGCGACTTAAGGCGTGGCAGTCGGTTACACTAACCACTACGCCATCGATGCCGCCATACTTGTATCTCTAATGCTTTGTGTCGTAATTAATATAATTGACAGATACAGAGTACTTATTACCTCATAGTAATTACTTGGGATCACAAATAATGATCCTTCGAGACATTTGAACCTACAACACTCGGCGCTGCGTTCCATGCTGTCAAATATTCTTGGATTCCATGACGTATTATTGCGGCCAATCATGCGGTCCCGGGTTCCAATCTGTGTAGATTTTGTTAAGGATGTTCTAATTCTCCCTCTTTAAAGAAACTCTTGATGACGCAGTGGTAGTGAACAAGACTGTTGTGCATAGGGTTTCGATTTCGAATCCCCGGTCGTGCAAAGTGCTATTAAGGTTAGGCAAGAACTGCTCACTGGTCCTCGTCTCCTTAAATGCACGTCATAACGTAAGACCTAAAACCATAGCTGGAACAGTGGGTGCAAAACACCTCTGTCTACGCCTCGGGACATATAAGCGTCTAGGAATAATTCCCGTGTCGCAGGGGACTTTACAAACATTCAAACAACGTTCATAAAAACATCCAGACTAGGAACAGTCATTTGTGAGTCAGACACTTTTTGTCCCGTATGGGTATCGAACCCACAACGCTTGGCATACTGGCAGTAGCGAGGAGACCACTTAAACTCATACGCCATCCGCGAAGTCATGTATTATATGTCTACCAGCTGATCCGCGCATCTTCGTCTGCCTCATATAAGATAAGAGAATTTACCCCGTTTTTACATTTTTCCTTGCTGCTCCGTTCCAATCGGTCGTAGCGTAATGTTATATAGCCTATAGCCTTCCTCGATAAATGGGCTATCCAACAATAAAAGAATTTTCAATTCGGTCCAGTAGTCCCTGAGATTAGCGCGTTCAAACAAACAAACAAATTCTTCAGCTTTATAATATTAGTATAGTTTACAGATTTCGCATAGTTTAGATACCATTGAACAAGCTCTATAGAAAGGATTGATATTATTTGTGTTTCATTAATCTTGAGCACGACTTTTGTTCATAAACAATTAAGTTACTATATTATTATTTAAAAATAATAAGCAGTAGTTTCTTCGAAGCACTAAAGCAATATTTGCCAAAGCCTCTTTAGCCTTAAAGTAGCTCATACCATACATAACTACATCCAGGGGTTATCTGTCTTCGTGAGTTGATCGCGGCAGTCGGATTGGTTGTCCTCTCGCTACCGGCCGTAGTTCAGTCTATGGTCCGAAGTGAGAGGTCGTGGAACGCAGTCGCCTCCTTCTGTAAGGAAGTGATTTTCATCAAGGAGGCGGTGGAGCGGGACAGGGAACGCTTAAACCCTCTCCCCAACCGCAGAACCGGGTGCCGGAGGGCGCGAGACGACCTCCAGACACCCTGAGGTTTGACCTGGGGGTGGTGGGCTTCGTGGGCCTGCCCGCCACCCAATCACCACCAGGTCCGAGAGGCGGCGTACGTGTTCCCAAGCGCGCCTCTGTATTGTGTGTGTGCCGCCCCCCCCCTCCCCCCTCCTGCCCTAAAAGGGACAGTAGGGATAAAATTAGTGGTAGTCTATTTGTGTAGTGGCCTGCCGTTTCATACGGCGGGCCGAAACCTCGGCGGGGTCGCGATTGCATGTAAAAGCGAATGGCGTGGCCCCGCCGATTGCGATTATGTCGAGGAACACCGTGGTAGGTTTAGTTGGTATTAACGAAATGTCACTCACCATCTTTCCCCGGTGAGTCCGACATAATCTCTCCGTCGCCCGGCGGAGAGGGATGCGTCAAAGCAATCAATCAGGTAAAAAAAACATATCTTTCTTATATTTTACTAGTTACATTTAAGTCCTACAGCTTTAGATAATTATATTGTTTTTGACTATTATTTTGTTATATAAACAAACCTAACCAAGCACAGTAAAATTAAAATAATAAAGAGAAATAGTACAAAACAGCTGATTTAGGCAGCGTCGTAAAATTCTTCAGCATCGCTGTCGACGTGGAAATTGCCCGAAAGACTGGCACTATTGCCACGTTGAATGGCAATGCTAATTCTTTGAGTCAAGAAAAGTCCAGCCTTCTGGTCACACAAAGCGTCAATTAGCCGCTTTTTTAAGAGCGCACGAGCGCCCGGACCCTATGAACTTAGCGCCTCCACTCCAAACAGCTCAAAAACATAATTACCGATTAAATTATTAGTAGTACTCCTATAATAGATTCCGTGTTTTATAATCCAATAAACTGTCAACGTCCTGTTTTAATGCCGAGAAATTGGTAAAACATTACTCAAAATCTAAATTTGAATTTAAGATATAATTTCTTAAGTGCAACCGTTACTATGGCGGTAGCGTTGAAATGGCAGGAAAAAAGTATGATGCACATTGTAAACTAATTGCTATTTAATAATATCTACTCAATACTCAATGTTTCGATACTTAATGATTTATTGCATGCTATAATGTTGCACAATGGCGGACTTGTAAATAAATTAGATCATTATGGCCCATGTCGGATACGGCTAAAGTTATTAAGTGCATTAGTGTGAGAGTGAAAGCTCCATATTTCATTACGTCCCTCTTTTACTTTTATCCAAATTATTATTAATTGTATTTTGCTCTCAATATTTAACATTGTACTGTGAGAAAGGATCTCCCTTATTCTTTTAATTATAAAAAGACAACTTTCGCGCTAGGGCTAAATCCTGTTCCGGATCTTTACAAGCATTTAAACAACGGACACAAAGAAGATCCAAACTTGGAACAACTATTTGTGGATTGCAGAAAGCAAAGTGAAAATAAAATTTTGTCCCGTGTGGGTATCGAACCCACAACAATCGTCGCAGTTGCAATGGCGAGACGACTTAAACCTATCTAGTTTAGTTTTATCTCGATCTTGATCAATCAGTAGAATGATATGCTATGAAGTAACCAGAACTTATGCTCATTCCATCTTTGTAAAAAGACCCTTCTTTGTATTGACAAAGAAGGGGTTTTTTGATCAGGCTGCTAGTTCGAGCCTCGCGGTCCAACGGTTGATGTTGGCAACTTAAATATATAGTCATCATCTCAGCTAAAAGACGTCCACTGCTGGACTAAGGTCTCCCCCAACGATTGCCACATAAACCGGCCCAAGGACACCCGCATACAACTGCTTTCTGCGACCTTCATCAGGTCGTTGGTCCAACTCGTGGGGGTCTAACCCTGCTGCGTCTCCGGTGCGTGGCTGTCACTCCATAATCTTTCTACCCTAAGGGCCATCGGTTCTGCGCGCTATGCGCCCTGCCCACTCACTACAGCTTGGCTATCCGAAGAGCTATGTCGGCAACGTTCATTTTCCTTCGGAAGTCCTTATTTCTGAAATCGATTCCGCATGAAAACTCCGGGCATAGATCTCTCCAACGCCCTCTGAGTGACCTTGTCTTCTGATAAGGCCCAAAGTCTTTATATAGTAAATTGTCATTGTATAAAGTAGTGTGCAATTAAATAGAGCGCCATCTCTTGTCATGAAACGTGTTAACAACCGCGATATAACTTATAGGCAAACTTCAATATCGCGATTCAGGTGTGGAGTTGCGTGTAACTGAATAAAGCGCCCTCTCGTATCACTAGGCCACGATAGTGAGACGCGTCACGTGTTTGCTTATAAATGCGTTACTTTTCTCATATGATTGGATGGTCCCTATATATTTGTTTGTATGAGTATTGAAGAATTGATTTAAAATAGAACTACATTTTTATAAGCGTTAGTGTAGGGAATAGTCTGCGAAATTTATTTTCTGTTTTGTTAAGGCCTTTTTGAAAACTGTACCTATTTCGAGAGGGTAGGAGGGACTTTATAATCATTCAAACGACGGACTTAAAGAAGACCCAGACCCGAAACAAATATTTGTGGAGGACACCAATTTTTGTTACGTGTCACCGATTTTCTGACTGCAAGACTGGCGTAGTGATTCAAGTGACTGCTACGTGACTGCCACTGCGCCAAGTGCTGTAGATTTGATCTCCACTTACTTCACTGGCTCAGCGACCCAAAGTGGATCATGGGCTCGGTCATTAAACTGCGCCATTCTTTCCTATTTTGGGCCAAGTCAGACCAATCGAGCACATTCATCTTTTAGGTCTCTAGCTAGTTCATCTTTACAGCAGTACCTTGGGCGACTCACTTAACGACGCTCGGTGGTTCGCTCGAGATATGCTCTTTTGGCAGCTCGATCCTCTCCTATTCTTTCCACATGTCCGAGCCAATGAAATCAGGTAGCTTTTATTTCCCCACGATCAAAATCGATCTCCACACGAAACAAAATTGTGTGGTCCATAAACAATTGTTCTGAGTTTGGGTGTTCTTTATATATGTTGTTTGAATGTTTGTAAAGTCGATACATGAATTATTTCTACTAAGAGAAATATATTTACAAAAGAAAATAAATTTTACAATACTCGTTACAGTACGTAGCGAGGTAACAACATAGGACCGGTTCCTATATTCAAGGATCGAGTCGTAGCTAAGGACAGTTAAATTTTGACATATCATTTATAGAATAAGTGTTTAAAATTAATTGTCAAAATGATTCGTTTTTGTAAGATCAGAGATGAAGAATCAGGAGTGATATAAGGCCCGGCGCCTTATATCACTCCTGATTAAAGGCGCGGTCAAACAGCCGGCGTGAGCGGGGCGGGCGCGTGTCCCGCCGTGTTGTAATGACAGGGATGCAAGTGCGAATTTTTTTACGTTTACGTGATCGTTTATGACGTTTGACGCTCAGATTGGCTCGCTCCAGGCTCTAACCAATCAGAGAGCCAAACGTGGTAAACGTTTCGATCGCATTAACGTAAAAACAAGTCGCACTAGGCACCCAGATTTTTTTTTGCCAAGGTTGCCAGGATCAAAATAAAACGAAATGTTGAGATTAAAATATTATTTTTTAATAATTACCAGGAAAACCTTCTTTTAAGTTTACAATTTGCATAAATGTTCTTATTTCGTAATTAATAAGATTTTACTAGTCCTAAATCTTAATTGTAAACACACAGCAATATGCACTTTAAAATCATAAAAATAAAGTCTAAATTAGTCTACCCAATAAAATCACATTACTTATTATTTTTGTTAACCCAGTCGTTAGCTGCAACAGATAGCCAATAGCTGTCAGCTATCTGTTATAGCGGAGATATTACTTAATTTCTAAATACACATTAACCTATTGAGTCACAGTGGCACACCAGTGACTAGACACAATAGATTTTTAATTATGTCATGTATTCTTAGATTTGACGGATTAACGGTAAGAACAGCAACATAAGTCGATACACACATACGTGATTTTTAAAGTCTTGATTTTTCAAAATTATAACAAATTAGCGATCTACCCCGGCTCGCACGGATAGTACAACAAAACCTTCCTCATCGCTCTGTCAATTGGTGGAAACCGCATGAAAATCCGTTTGGTAGTTTTTGAGTTTATCGTGAACAGACAGACAGACGCGGTGGGGGACTTTGTTCCATAATAATATGTACTGATGTTAGCTTTTATAGCAGAAATATTTAAAACGTTGGTCTTTTCTTGGTCTAAAGAATCAGCATTGCGATTCAACATGGCAATGCTGCCAATCTTCTGGGCAGTTGTCAATTGACAGCAATGATGAATAATAATTAATTATACACCGCCTAAACCAGTTTTGTAAATATTAATTATTATAATTATTAGTGTTTTTATAATTTACTTTGTCTTTGTTAATACGTTTGTTAATTAGATTAATTAGTGTTATAATTAATAATGTATAATATATTGTAAATTTCTCTGGAAATTAATGTTTACTATAGTTAAAAGATAATTGATTTAACCATAGTTCAAAAATACAGAACAGGATTTTTAATTTATGAAATACTTTTAAAATACGTTGTGTTCAGCTTCTTATGTTGCTGTCTTCATTATATTTTGTGGCCTGTGTTGGTCGCCATTATCGGCATCACGCTACGAACCACGATAGCGGAGCAGTATTAATATAAATATGTATATAATTATGAGAAGAATTTGTGCAACAATTTCTTTATTGATATATTGTAATTAATAGACTAAAATTTATTATATATATAAACAGTTCCAAGCTGTTCTTTTAAATATTTTTTAAGAAGATTTCTAGCAACTTGGGTTTTTCAATTACTAGTATTCTTGTATTAGGAATGGGTTCACGGTAGTGCAATGTGTGGGATTGAAACCCGCGACCTCTCGATTGCAAATCTAATGCCTTATCCATTGGGCTACCGCTTGTTATATAGCTGTCGTCAACAGTCATATTTATATCTTCTTCATAATATTTACTTGAGAAAACTTTTAATTGGCTATTTTTGTAACTAATTCTTTCTTAAATAAATTTTCTAGAGGTTTTCCGAAAATGTTTCAAATAAAATAAACGTGAGATGAAACCACAGGGAACAGCTAGCAGTAAATGGAATGTGTGAGAACTATTAATAAGCTCGTGCATGAAATATTAACCGATCGCCTTTTTGATTCTCTCGTTTAATCTGAAAAAAAGAAAGGATTAAAGTAATTATTTACATAATAAACAAAAGCAACAATCATAATGTACAACTTAAGTAATATTAACAAACCTAATTACTTATAAATAAAACAAAATGAAAATGAACAAAATATGGGAAAGTGAAATTTTGTAAAAAAACGGGTAAATTTAGGCAGCTTCATAAAATTCTTTAGCATCACTGTTGACCGGAAAAGTGCCCAGAAGACTGGCAGCATTGCCACGTTGAATGGCAATGCTGATTTTCTGGACCGAGAAAATATCACCCTTTTAAACGCTGATTCTTTGAGCTAATTAAAGTCCAGCCTTCTGGTCAAGCGAAGCGTTGTATTTATATGAGGTTCAATGTTAGCTTAATTAGTGGAGAGACTGTGCCACACAAAGGTCCCAACTTCGATCCAATGCCACGCCTCTCTAAATATTCGATGATTTTGCGTATCAAATTAATTAGTTAGTTAATTATTACTTGTTTTGATCAGGAGAACATCATGAGCAAACCTGCATGTCTGAAAGTTCTTCATAATGTTCTCCAAAATGTGTGAAGTCAGCCAATGCGCATGGGAAACCTGGACCAGCGTGGTGAACTTTGGTTTCACCCTAAAATAGTAGCTGGTTAAATGTAGATGTAATACTTCTGCCTAAGCCTTCGGGATATAGGCGTAGCTGCCGTGATAAAAATTTTGTCTCCAGAACTTTGTAATGTATACATGTTAAGACTCTCCAGGGATACTATATAAGCCCCGGATAACTCAATAAAATTCATCCTCGCTTGGCTATGTGAACTTCATTAGTAAACTTAAAAAAAGAAGGCAAGTTCTCTATTCGACTGTATTTTTAAAGTACTTCAATAAAAGGAGGAGGCTCTCAATTCGACTGTGTTTTTTATGTGTGTTACATAAGAACTTTTTCTAGGTGAACGGATTTTGAAGATTCTTTTTTTGATTGGAAAGCTGGTGCTTCCCATGTGTTCCCATTTGATTAAGATCTGACCAGTAGTTTTGACTTATTTTGTTAATGCGTATTTGGTTGACTTCGACTACATTGATGATGTTCTCATTTTATTACTTGCCAAGTTAAAGTAGGTTTTCTTTTTTGTTAAACTATTTGTCATTTTAACCCTCATTTCTAAAGTTGATTTTTGAGATTATGGTTCATGCTGTATCATGTCTACTTACTTCCGAATGATTGCTCGCCTCTTTGCTTGCAAGTCAAAAGCCAATGGATCCACCTCAACACGCGAGTTACTGTCCAGCCCCGGCATAATATCGTCCACGCCCTGGCTGTCACTCTCGACTGTAAGAAGAAAAATATAAATAAATAATAATAATGTCCACCAAACCAATTTTCGGTCACGGCGGCCAATATTAACAGAGATCTGCCATCTGAGCAAAATATATTATAGTATACAAGTGTGTGCGCAAACACATTTGGTCTCTTTATTCCCTCACTCTAATTGTCCGGTGGTAAGCGGTTAGATTCGGATGGCCCAATACCGGTCTGTGTGGAAAACCTTGGGGAAGGCCTATGTCCAGCAGTGGACGTCCTTCGGCTGAGACGATGAAGACAATCCGACACGACTGGAGAGAGATCTGGTTCCCAACGAGTCGTTGGTACACAAAGTCGAACGAGACTCGTTGGTCCACAACGACTTTATGTGCAACGGAGCTGTGCAACACTATCAACTTTTTAAACTATATACTGATAATGCTGAAACTGTATCTTTTTCAAAACATAAACGCAATAATGCTATACTCATAATAAGTATAGTTTAAGATTGCCATTGCATAGGCTTCATAAATTATTATAATAATATCAACCCTGTATTATTATAAGAAGAGGCCCATGACCAGCAGTGGAACAGTTTACTGTTCCACTGCTGGTCATGGGCCTCTAATTATAATGACCGCTAATTATAATTACATTCCACTGTTATAATTATCTTTTGCTTGTCACTGGTATTAGCTGTTTATAATTGGCTATTTGACAGTATGAAAAATAATGACCTGGTCATTGTTGTCAGCGTATTTCAAAAGCAATGTGCAATGGTAGAGGTAAAAAAAAACTTTTTTTTACAAAACATCCCAAATTAAAAAGTCATTTATTCTTAGAACCACTTCATTTATTATATCACTTCATTTATTCTTAGAACCACGTGATTGAAAACGTATCTGTACGGTCTATAGACTGATGAATAATTTGAGAAAATTGCTGCTTTTATTATTTACCGCTAATTATAATTACATTCTTTAATAACGTTACTTACTTTTGTTGCTTATAACATTAGCTAATTATAGTCGCCATCTTCATAATATATAAACTTAACGGTATCCGAGATACAGGCATTTGAACGGACGAAACGAATCGCTTTATAATTATTGTTATGGTTTTGTCAGGCAGGGTTTACTGTAGCTAGATGTCTTGTGATGCAGATTAAAACTTCCGATATGTTGTAGAGTACAAATATATTTGACAATAAAATTTGTCTTTTTATATACACAGATCATACAAGAAGTTATATACAAAGGGAGCTACTATTTACAATCGACCAATGACAGGATATAACAATATTATTATGATGACGTAACGAGATTGGGCGCGAATATTCGGCGAACGCGGCTCATATATAAACAAGTGGCACGGAAATTCACGTCATTTGACGCTCCGCGCCGCAATGTGCAGACGTGTACAAAACTATGAATTGCAGCTACAGTTTATTTAAATAGGTACAATATTTATGCTGTCAGTATTCTGGGCACGTTACCAGTTGACAGCGATGCTAACGAATTCTACGACACCTAAACCAGTTTAGTAAATATTTAGTTTTATAATTAATACCTCAGAATATACCTAAAGTTAATAACATTAGGTGAAGAAAATAAACTTATTTCTTTTATGGTATTTGAGCTTCCGGTTTCTCCTCTCGCCTATTCTTACCAGCCTATTTGCATCTATCACATACAAAAATAAGAAACTGATGTTGCTTAGCTGAAAAGAAGGTAAATTACTCATGATAAGGAACATATTTGGTTCGCATATTTCTCATAGTATCATAAATAATATAAACTTACCGCACAAGTTGTTCAATGATCGAAGATATTCGGTTCACTGCGACTAAATACTGAATATCCTGACTTTAGAGTATCTCCAGCTATGAATAGCTATGAATAATAATAATTCCTCCAGACCGAATTTCGATCACGGCGCTCTATCTTAATGGAGACTGGTCATCTGCACAAGAGATATTATAGTGCACAAGTATGTGCGCAAACACAAGTGCACTCTCATGATCCGATGGGATGGCAATCCGACACGACCAGAGAGACATCAGGCGCAGGATTAACGGGCTTTACGTGCTTTCCGAGGCACGGGGTGTTTAACACCGTCAACGTCCTGACTCCGGGCTGGTATTAAGATTTCTTAACAGTAAAACTCAATAACTTTTTATTGTCCCGACCCGTGATTCGAATGCGAGACATCATGCACAGCAGTTGCATTTATTACCGCTGCGCTACGGAGGCAGCTATGAATACAAAATATTCTCAATGAAGATCATTTTAACCATCGCAGTCATATAATGATTAACCGTCCACGTTAAGAAAACACAACGTTCAAATCGACGTCACATATTGGTAAAGTCTAAGTAAAAGATGTAGAGTTCTTTCATTTGAAGTGACATTTCAAAATTTCTTCTTTTTGTTGTTTGGGCGATCCGTGTTTTCAAATTTGTTTCAATCATGTATTGTCACGGGCCGTGAGATTTGTTACAATTTTTTTATGCTCTGCTAATACGACATCTCTCACACTAGAAATAAGTTTTTGCAACCTCGCCCGTCCTTTTCTTATCAAAGGTCATTAGTCTCGGTAGCAGCTGTGTGCACATTTTATGGATATTTCATACAAATTTTCTGCACAGTATGAATGTTGTTGCTGGCACCATTGCCAGAATCTATAATTCAAAAAGATAATGCCCTATTAAAAGTCTCTAAATACAGAGAGTGAACAATATTTTTGTAGCGTCTCAAGAGAAATTTGAGTCGATCGCTTTGAACATGCTCATTTGTCACGACCCGTGGCTTATCACACAGATGTAGACCGTCTAAAATGCTTATAACATTATATTATTATTTTAACATGTTAGGGATTTTGTTCGAATAAAATGCTAGCGTAGGTTACAGCTTCCAAACTGAAACAAAACAGGCTTCACAATAGTATTTCTCTTTACTCTTCTCATCTAGTTGAAATATCCAATGATTCAATTGTGTTTACTTCGTCCGTATTCAGAGAGAACTGAATGCCGCGGAAGCATAAACGACCTTTTTTATATGCTTACAAAAAGAGATCTCTGGACGTCTACATTTAGAATACTCCTATTTACTAGGAATATAAACAGTTCATATGTTAGACCAGTTAAATCATCAACAAACTATGACGTCAAGTGAATATCGCCATCATAATGCTTAAAGATTCCTTTTAAGTTGACTATAGCTACCCGTCATAAGAAATATAATTTCAAACGTCCGAATCAGGAATTGTCGATATTCTCGCTTCCCATTTGAAAAAGTTCCAAGGCTTGTAGCGTCTTCACATAGACGATGAAGTTCCGACGATAGCTAACAGATGGCCCAGTACCCAATAGGCGCTACGCCATTCAATCCTGAATCACGCAAGTAAAGTTTACAGAGGGACAGTATATGTATATACAAGTTCTCGACATCAACAATTGGGCCGTGTTCCGCCAAGCACGATCACCCAGCCTGGTCAGAGGAGTCTTACTATGACGTGTTGGAGGGACATCAGACCAGGTTCCTTCATAGCTTTTTTAAAACCTTCTCCACACATTCTACATTTGCGAATCACCGCCACACTCTTAAACGTGCCCTGCCCAAATATTGTTTGTTCCGTAATATGGTGCAGCAGTCCTTGTCTTTTCGGTAGATGACCTTCTTGATGACTGGGTTGATGTTGATATCGAGGGCCTCTTACGCGACATCCTCTCGACACTGTAACCAGTATCTTCTCGCGAGAAGCGTTTTTACTCTTGAGGTATAACTATAATATGCAGATTTTAGTCTTTGCGGTTCAGGGATGCCCTTTACCTGTGTATATCACGTCGGCCAGAATTGGACTAACCTCCTGAGTCCGATTAGGCTTTTCTTTTTGGTTTGGGGCGGACCCATCGCTACAAAGTGGTATCCGACTTTTGGCTTTTCATTATATTACAATTTTTTCACATTACGATAAATATTTTATACGTTTTTTAGATTTCGGTGGTTTGTACATGTACTTAATATAATATTAAATAACGGATCTTACTCGCGATTAAGTATTTAAAGATAATAAATATCTATTGATTGCCCGACATTTCGACCGACTTGCATAGATCGAGGTCACGAGTTGACTTATAGATTGAAGACCCGTTATCTAGTATTACATCCTTTTAAATGCTGTTTTAAATGCTTACTAATATTATAAATGCGAATATGAGTTTGTTCTTTTGTTTGTTTTTTAACGCTTTACGCCTTAACTTCACGATCGAGTATCATGACATTTCGCATGTACGTTGTCAAGGGAACAGAAAAGGACATAGGATATCTTTTATCCAGGAAAAAGAGCCGTTACTGACCTAAACTACATTTACGTGAGTGAAGGTGCGGGCAGAATGTAGTATGTCATACAAGTTAGAGCTTTACAGGTAACAGTATAAGGTACTGGTAATTAAAATATTTTGTAATTATATTAAAACTTTGTTTGTTGAAGCTGTTGGAATCGAGAATAGTCGCGTTTGTCTGGTGAGATTCTTTAATGCCCATTCTTTGTAACAGTTCCAGACAATCAAATTTACATAAAGTACATCATACAAAAATAACATATCTGTTACTTGTCGCCTATCTTCATTTCAGTCATGATATTGAGATACGCGCACGATTCCTCGTATGATTTATTTACTAATTTAACTTTGTAATTTAAATGCTTAATAATGTTTTGTTGAATTTTCAATTATCTGTAGAATGGTCGCCAAATAAAAGTTGCAAATAATAGTTTAAAATAATAGTCGCAAAATAAAGTATTTTTAGACATTGGGAATTTTTGAGTGGTTTGCTGATGCGTATTACAAATCCCAGAGATTTGTACGCTTTGCTAACCATCTGTTCTATATGTGGGTAAAAAGTTTGCTGTCCAGAATCACATCTAAATCTCGCACCATTTTATAAAAAATATAAAGTGTTAATTGATTTGTTATATGGATTTAAAATATTTAATCACTACTAATATTATAAATGCGAATATAAGTTTGTTTGTTACGCTTTCGCCCCCAAACAGCTTGACCGATCATCATGAAATTTTTCATACACGTCAGAGATACAAAAAGGAACATAGGACCTGTCATCCAGAAAAAAGTAATATTTCCGAGGGATATAAATTAACTAACAAAATTTACATTAAGTCGCGGGCAATATCTACAATAATAATTTAGAAAAAGAATAATAAATTAAAAAGAATATTAAAAAGCGTAACAAGAATTATTTAAGAAGTTCATGACGTGCGGCCGCGGCAGAAAGCACCAACTGTTAGCCTTACCAGCTTGTCACACAGTAGCCCGTGCTTATTCGCCTATACATCGGTCTTTCGCCACACTCAACGCTCTCCTTGTGGAGAACATTCAGTGTGACATGTTTGCGGATGAATGGAAGAAGATACTGTCAGTGTTTAAGCAATATTGTGAAAAGGTAGTATGATAGTTGCGTCCTTAATTAGAATAGGTGGCCTGTGGCCGTTCTAATTAAGTAAATAAATAAATGATATTTAACGTTTTCTTATTGTTACGGCTAATGCCCTCTGTCGGCATTGTGGGGAAGAGTCGGCGGTTTCTAATAATAATTTATTACAGCACCATCTATTGACATCTTACGGAACTACGTATTAGTCGGTACGGGTTCAGTGGAGAAAGCGCTGGCACATTCTCGAACCATCGCGCTGTTGCGTGCCGTGTGTGACGTTTTCTGGAAAACTCCAGAAGCACTTTACCCGCGTATAAATAGAGCGCACGCGCACCGCCGAGTCAGTTTACTATCGTAAGCGGTCAAGTGTTCATCGAAGCGAACGGAATCGACAATACTACGGAGTTTGAAGCAATTACAGTGGAAAAGTGTAGTATAGTGTTTGTTGTGTGTTAAAGTTAATTGTGTACTAGAATAAAACGTGTTTTAGTCGGTAATATTGTTTTGTATTCTTATCCGTCGAACCCAGCACGTAACAGTATTGTCTTTGAATATGACTTGAATATGTATTAAGTATATTGACGCCAAGTTCAAATGTATAAAAAAGGCATTACTGAAATAAAAAAAATTCTTAATATTATCTTATGTTTACGCGAATGTTTTACTTTGAAACTAAACTACTTTATCCGGATTTTATATATTTTTACGCGTTGTTCATAACAATTGAAATACATAATTTTGAACGTTTACTACTATTTTTAGTTATTTAAAATTATTGAAAACTATTTAGATTCAAATTTACACTTCCTCCGACGTTTTAGTTGCTTTTCAGCAGCCATGTTTACGGGGAAACTAAGATGGTTGTCTTCTCATTGACCTGGGTGCCGAGTGTGAGTTGTTTTTACGTTAACGCGATCGAAACGGTTACCGCGTTTGGCTCTCTGATTGATTAAGAGCTTTGAGCGGGCCAATCAGAGCGCCGAACGTCATAAACGTGTCGATCGCGTTAACGTAAAACAAATTCGCACTCGGCACTCTGAAGTGTAGTTACAAAGTACCCGAACATAATTTAATCATTAGTGTTTCTATTTACGCAGAATGAACTCAAAGTATCATTAAGTCTAACTGTTTGAATCGAAATAAAAACAGAATGACAGTAAGATATATGATTAATTTATTTCTTTAGAATTATTTATTTGAAAACATATCGAAATATTTTTTGTTAGATTTTCTTTATTTTTAAACGGATGAGCACAGTTTTCAGTCACACACAGTTTACACGTGATCTATTCTCACCTAACATGTCACTCGCGTGGACGCTGCCTTCGAAATACACGTTGCCTTCCGTATCCGGTTTCAGCTCTGAAACAGAAAAATTTATTTAATCAACGTCGCAGTGCTACCATTGTGGTGTACCTTGGTATTAACGCTCTCTTGGACTTCAACCCAGAAGTTTATATTTTTGCGGATGAATAGAAAGTATTATTATTAGAATGTATGAGATACTGTGAGCAGAATGCATGAATGCTAAATTTGAAATGTATTTTATAATATTGTGTCTAAATAGTGTAACTGGCGCAAATCGGTATATTTGATGTAAAATAAATAAATGCTGTCAGTCTTCTGGGCACTTTTCCTGTCGAAATTTACGACGCCGCCTAAACCAACCATTTTATTTAGTTACTACTAACGACCCTTCTACTTTGCACGGGTAGGACAAAACCTTAACAAATTATACACGTAAACCTTTTTCATGAATTACTCTATCTATTGGTAAAAACTGCATGTAAATCTGTTCAGTAGTTTTTGAGTTTATCGTGAACAGACGCGGCGGGGGACTTTGTTTTATAATATGAATAAAATATATATAATATATATATATATATATATATATATATATCTTTATATATATAATTCTTCTGTACGTGTGTTGACAGTGAACTCCTCCTAAACGGCTGGACCGATTTGAATGAATTTTTTTGTGTGGGTTCAAGTGGATTCGAGGATGGTTTAGATTTGGTTTGTTTTTTTTTCTCCTGTACAGGACAACGTCTGTCGGGACAGCTAGTATATATATATATATATATATATATATATATATATATATATATATATATATATATATATATATATATATATATATATATATACGGATAGAAAAATTGCAATAATCCCTCGATTAAACTGCAGTTTTATATAAGAAACATACAGATATAAGATATAAATTCCTCATAATATTGTTAATATTGATTGTTTATGAAAAAGAAACCTTTTCTTTAAATGTTTTAATGCCTATATTTTCTTTTAAAGCAGTTATAGCCAAACCAGACCGTTGGACTGTCACAAAGACGGCTCGAGTTGGATCGACTGTTGGACTTTTCGAAGTTATGTTCGTATTAAATAGTTAATTATCGCTCCCTAACGGTGAAAGAAAACATCATGAGGCAACCTGCATGTCTGAGAGTTCTCTGAAATGTTCTTGAAGATATGTGAAGTTTGCTAACCTGCACTGGGCCAGCGTGGTATACTATGACCTAATCCTTCTCACACTGAGAAGAGGCCCGCGCCCAACAGTGGGACAGTTTATAAACAGGGCTGATATCATAATTATATTTCCTCTACTACTACTAACTACTACTTAAATAAAAGCTTACTTTTATTTAAGTAGTAGAAAATAATAATTATTCCTTTGTCGTGAACCTTAACATTGAAATAACGAAATATTGTTTTCTGTTTACGCGAATGTTATTCATTGAAATTAAACTCATTTATACGGATTTTATCGCGTTGTTTACTTTTTTAAATTGATTCGCTACTACTACTATTGAACTTTACTATTTTCCAAGCTAATAAAATTATTAAAACTATTTATATTTAAGTTTACACTTTCCCCGACGTTTCGGTTGCTTTTCAGCAGCCATGGTCACGGGGAGACACAACAATTTCTAAATCATGTAATACAGTGTTGAATAAACAACGCGATGAAATCCGTATAAATGAGTTTAATTTCATTGAAATAACAAACACAAATTATACCCCAACGCGAAACAACAATTTGTAAAATACATTTTTATCTCGTTTGGTAATCAAACTCCCAACACTTTTCGCGGCATAGTTACAAGTTTATCACTTAAGCCATTGCACCATTTGTGCAGTGTACTTTAGTCAGTTTAAGAAATATATTATGCAACTGCACCAATGGCGAAGTGGCTTAAGTGGTCGCCTCGCCTCTGTTACTATGCCGAGTGTTGTGGGTTCGAATCCCACACGGGACAATCATTTTTTTTCGTTTCTTTTGTCTTTGTTAGATCGACGATTTTATTAAAAAGCCGCAATCATGGGTCGTATGCACGCACTTGGTAAGAGTATTTCCCAGACGGCGCTGCCATACCGCCGCAATGTGCCAACATAGTTAACACTGACCGCTGATGATGTAAAGAAACAGATTTTCAAACTTGGCAAGAAAGGCCTCAAAACTTTGTGTGATTCACAAATAGTTGTTTCGTGTCTGGATGTTCTTTGTGTCCGTTGTTTGAATGTTTGTAAAGTCCCTCGCGACACAAGAATTATTTTAGTGCGGGATACAACTATTAAAAAAAAGACAGAACTTACCATATTGTTTCAGGTTTAATTCTAGTTCATCATTATCTGTAAAAAAGAAAATATATTATTATTACATCCATTTACTTAATATGTTTTAGTTAAATCTTGCTTTTCCAGTTAAATCTAGCTCAAGATTTCGTATGTAATATCGATGTGAATGTGAAATGTGATAAAAAAGAAAATATAGATCAAATCAAATCATCATTTATTTGCGAATATGGGTACAGTGGCCAATATGTTATAAATATATATAACACCCTGGGACATGCAAATATTACAAAATATAATAATAATAAGAATATAATAACAATATAAAAAAAGAAATCACAATAATAAAAAATTAGAAGAACAATTAAAAGTCATATAATGTCAAACTAATAACATGGAAAAATTATTATGTCAATCATTAATGTCAATGCATTTGTTATCTCGATACTATATAATATGATTTTTCAACAAATATATTTTAAATTTAACTTTAGAGGCATTTATGTTATCTAATTTACATATATGTCCTGGGATTTTATTATAAATTCTAGATGACATACAAAATATACTTTTATATAGTGGAGTTGTCTTGTTTGGCACAGTTTTTATTTTGTACTGGAATAAGAAGGATACTTATCTATATCTAAATTTTTCTTTTTTGTGTTTTAAAAGAAGCTGATCTACACACAGAAAACATACCTCACTATGCCTCGTTGTTACGGCTTTAAGACAGTGTATCAAAAATGTATTATTATTATTTCTACTCGGCTTCTAGGTAGTGTATCATAAAAGATGTGATAAAATATGCACTAGATTTTAAGTTAGACCTTTAACAAAATAACTGTGAAACCTGCATTTAATTTTGTTCAGTAGTTTTTGCGTAATGCGAGTACAAATATACAGATAGAAAGATGGACAAAAAGCTCTTAGAAGCCCCTTCATATTCATTTTTCTTAGATGTCTCCTATGTAAAAACATTTAACAGTTATAGTTTGATAATATTCTAACTAAAATTGTAAATGCGAATGTGAGTTAGTTTATTTGTTACGCTTTCACGGGCAATCACGGGTTATCTACTCGACAGACATTTGATCATTTCATCATGAAATTTCGGATACATTCAGGGGAACAGAAAAGTCTAAAAAAAAAGAAATCTAAGTTACCTTTCAAGCAGAAAAAAGTACTATTCCTTACCTAACCTTACCTATACTTAAGCGAGCTACGCCACGGGCAAACTCTAGTGTTTAAATAAAGCAATTAGTACATTTTGGTTTTTAAGCTTAAAGCAGCGTCAATTTTGTATTGGTATTTTTCCGAGATCTAAAACGTTCGTTTCGTTTCCCACGTTCCCTGTCCAATGACTCCAAAGGAGTCACGTTTGTACCAAACTCATATGTCCATGACTCTGGTTGGAGTCATAATCCAAAAGCAAATTTGATGCTTTTTATTTCACTGGACGTATGAATAAGAGCAAAAAGATTTTCATTGACGTATGGTTAAATAACAAGGCTACCGAAAATTTAATAATTTTCAGCCCATATTAGCATTTTTATATTTTATTGTCAAGTTAGGACGAAATTGTAGGTGGACGTACGAATACATTTTCAATTCTTGTTCTGGCACAAAGAACGTATTAAGAGAGGATTGGACACACGACACAGAGGCGCGCGTGGGAACACGCACGCCGCAGTTTATATTTAATTACATTAACTAACACTGTGTATTAGATACATTTACATATAAATTACCAACACGTTTGAAATGTAAAATAGGATAATAAATGGCTGTATTATTATTATTATTATCTCTTAGATGTCATTTAATAAAATATCAGCGTTATATTGTCTTATGTTTACGCGCCTGTCGTACATTAAAATCAATCAAATCATTAAACTACAGATATTTTCATCTCATCATCATGGGTGCTTAAAAGCAACCGAAACTTCGGAGAGAGTATAAATATGAATAGTTTAAGAATTAAAATAGTTTAAAATACTAGTAGTTTAATAGTAGTAGTTTAAACGTTTCAAAATTGTCTAAAAGTGATGTTCTGCAAATAAACAACGCGTTAAATATTATATATTAAATTCAAAGTCTGCGTTATTGCCTAATTTGACACCTACGCAGTGAAAAATGCAGTCATAAAATGATAATTGTCTCATTTACTCACACGCAAAACAATAACAACAAAAAGAGACAAACATACCTGGAAAATTGAGTAGGTCTGGTGGCGATGTTAAATTTATTTGGGGCGGTACATTGGTGTACTTTGCATTCGTGGTCATCACAGTGGTCGGGGATAGATCAGTGTCAATATTTGTTGGTGTACCTGTAAGATAATCAGCTTAATTAGAGCTTTTCTTTAATAAATAATAAAAAATAATAATAAACTATAACTAGAAATGCAACCGCTGTGCATGGGGCTTGAATCACGGATCGAGCCAACAAAAATTAATTGGGTTTTCTGTTAAGAAATCCCAATACTAGCCCGAAGTTAGGAAGTTGGCGGTGTTAGACACCTGCGTGCCTCAGAAAACTCGTAAAGTCGTTGGTCCTGCGTGTGATCCATCTCTAGTCGTGTTGGATTGTCGTCCCATCGGATCATGACAGTTTGAGAAACAGCGAGTGCACTTGTGTTCACGCACAGACTTGTGTGCTATAATATTTCCTGCGCAGATGGCCAGACTGCGTTAAAATTGGAGGCCATGATCGAAATTCGGTCTGGAAGATTAACATACTAGCAGACCCAACAGATATTGTCGTGCACGAGTGGTCGTTTGCATTTAGATCACAGCGCTATCTACCGTGTCCTATTGTAAATTGAAACCATCCAGGGACTCACTCAAACACACACAAAATAATTCATCAAACTCGGTCCAGGCGTCCAGTTACATACAGAAGAATTATATACGTGTATATGTATAAATATTATAAAAAGGAAAGATTTGTTTGTAATCGATAAACTCTGAAATTATTAGACCGATTTTTATGATTATTTCATTAATAGTAAGCTACTTTATCCGGAAGGAACACAGCTATATATCATCACGTTACAATCCATGGGAGCGGAATCGTAGCCATTAGCGTGGGTGAAACAGCTAGTCTTACGAATCGAATTAAATCACATGATTTTATAGATTCCCATGGCAACATTCCTGTGTAGTGGGACAAACATGCAAACATGCAAACATTCAAACAACAGACACAAACAACATCTAGAGTCGGTACAACTATTTGTGGATACCAAGTTTACATACCAAGTTTTGACTCCTGTGTAGATCAATCACTCAATAGAGTATTACACCCATTTTTGAAAAGTGTCTCAATTAGATTCTATAGTGCTAATGAAGCACTAAAAATTCACAAAATTTTTATTCAATCGATATGTGCCATAAAAATGCATTTAATTTTGCATTTTCAAATTTTGCGCGTAATTTGACGCAAACGCTGGACGCAGTGGACTCCTTATTGCTCTGTGGTCATGACGTCAATTGGCTGTGTAAACAAAAGCAGTGATATTTTGTATGTTGTGTTATTTGTTTATATTTTAAAAATAAGTTATGATTCTACTTATCGTTGGTGTGTTGTTCATGAAAGCAAAAATAAAATAATAAATTGCCTATAGAGATTAAAGGTACACTGATTAGTTGAAACTGTTGTCAGTTGACACTTCTTAGTTTACACAGCCGTATGACGTAATAACATGGCGACTACTATATTGATGTTATGAAACAGATTAAAAAAGCTGAACACTTTGAATTTAATTTTAAATTTTATTTTGCTATTTTATGAACCAAACCTAATGTTTTCCGACTGCTTTTTGCCTAAGCTATCTCAATAATATATTTTAGACTTTTTCTCATATAGGGTAAAATACCCTATTCAGCGCAGTGGCAGTGGTAAGGCGGACACTTGAACCACACACGCTTAAGCAGTTTGTAAAATACTCTTACCAGTGACTCCGGCTACAGGAACAGTTGTAATCAACGGTTCTGATTTGTGGTTCAGTTTCTGCGTGTCTGGAAGCTCATTCCTGTTAACAGTGCCTGGGGCTAGAGGTAGTGGTTTCACACTCGTTAATGGTTTCTGATGGTTGCCAATTGCATGCCCCGTTGTGCTGGTTACCACTTTTGGTTTTGGCGACGGTGGCATTAGTTTGCCTTCTGGAAAAAACATCCGTATTATTTTTTGATCGAGGAATAGATATGTGTTCAAATCGAATTGTACGACATCCTATCTTGACAGAGACTTGTGTACAATTATGTGCGTAAATACAAGTTCACTCTACTGTCCAACACTCATAGTTTAATTGTGAGGCAATCCGACACAACCGGATATCGCCTGTATAGAAATAAGGCGCAGTATCAACAGTTGTATATGCTAGCTAAGGCAAGCGGCTGATATACCGCCAACTGCCTTACTCTACTAATGAATACATCAGTACGATCGTGCATTGGCTAAAATATTCTTTAATCACTTCACCGACGTAGCAGTCTAAAGCCAGATAGGAACCGTCCTATATAAAGAATAGATTCGTATAACCAAATTTTTGAAACATGTTCTATGAAAAAATATGTCAACATTTAACTGCCCATGGTTAAAACGACTTGTTTCTTGATAGTACACATAGTTAATACTGATTTGTCCACCAGCATAGTCGCAGGTATCTTATCTTATCTTGTGTGGGGGCCAGTCAGTACAGACCGGCGACACTTCGACCCAGTGGGATCTTTTGTGTCGACTTCCCCAATAACGAGTGCCATAGATGTTCATGGCAGCCGTGACCGACGGCTTAACGTGCTCTCCGAGTCACGGAGCAGGCGATAATTGTTAATCAATACGCACACAATTTCGAAAAGTCATATAACTTCCGAAAGTCGGGAGGTGCGCGACGTGGGTTCGAACGCGAGACCCTCTGCATTGCAGTTTGTTGGTCTTCCAACTGAGCTATCGCTGCTCATAGTCGCAGGTAAAGTCAATAAAAATTCCCGTAGCAGAGAATCTGATATGTTCCGCGGGTCTATATCGGTATGGTGTGTCACAGAATATTGGAGTTGCTTTCTGTTGATAAGCTTGTTCTTGCGACCGATAACTTTTTGACACGAATCGTACCGAAATAGACTTTTACAAGTCAGTGCTTAAGTATAAAAATGTGCTACCAAAGCAACAATTTTATTTTCTTTAGTATGTTTCAGATAACGGCGAAGGAGAACATCGGGAGAAAATCTGCATATCTGAGAGTCCTTCAAAATGTTCTCGAAGACAATGGCCTTATCCTTCTTACACTGACAAGAGGCCCGTGGCCAGCAGTGGGATAATTTAATACAGGTCTGATATTTTATATGTTCCAAAACACTTACCAAGAAACTGCAGTCTCCTCAATGCCTTCTCAATGCACCAACTCAGCATCTGATGGTTTAAGTTTTGTCCAATCTCATTGCAGAAACTCTGCGCCATCGTTAGAAATGGATCATTTTTCAAATGGTTGTTTTTTACGGGACCTCTACTAGGCATTATAACAGGCGCACTAACAACATCTATTGAAAGACCTGTCTTTTTGGGGTATTTTTCATCAGTTACGTTTACAATTTGAGCTAAGATTGCTTTACCCCGATCTTTTCTCTTATTTTTATTTTTAGAATGATGGTTAATCCATCTTCTTTCTCTATTGTGGTACAAGATTTCAGGTTCATTTGTTTCTATTATAGGTAACAATATGGTAGTTTCTAATTCATTTCTTTTGTTCTTGTTGTTTTTAATGTTACTTTGATTTTCTGTATTACCCATGAAACTGTTCAGTATTTTGTTTTTCATGAAGCTATCAATAAATGTGTTATTGAAATAGTACTTGTATACTAAATCGTCAATTGCTTGATCATCTTTCTCTTTTAATATCATCTCATCTGGATCCGGTTGGATTTTATTTGATGTGGGTATTGAAAATAAATTTATTTTAATTGAGTCTGTTGTTAATTCTGGTAGTTGTGTGCTTGTATATTCTACTTTAGGATCGCTTGTCTTGGTGTTATCTTTCATCTTAGAGATACTTGAACTTAATTTTGTTATCGATGGATTTCGACTGTCGATATACAATTGTTTTGCTTTTTTCAGTATTCTAGCAAAGTTGTTTTGTCTGTGTGAAATCTCACTTTGTGTCTTTGCTATTAAGTTTTGCTTGATATTTATCTTTTCATTTTGTGCTAACATGAGCTTTTGTATATTGTAAAACTGTTTTTGTTGTTGTAAAAACTTCTTCTGTTGATTTTCGAACTCTTTGAAATTTTTCGTTATTTCTTTATCCTTATTCTTAAAGTATTCTTCTTTAGTAGCTAATCTAGCCTCAAAATCCTTTAGCCTGTCCTGTAACTTCACTAAGTATAGATACTTAAGATCGAAATCTTGAAATTTCGTGGTTATCAAAGTGGCTGTTTTGGTGAATTCGTCATTCATTTCATTGATTTTGCTATGGATTTCTTTGATTTCTAAATGTTGCTTCATTATCTTTTTAAAAGTTTTAGTCAGCATGGAGATAACTTTGATGAGACCCCTCTCAGTGACTGGCTTACTTTTCAGTACAGGCTCTTTTGGAACAACCTTGTACACATTAATATCAGGTATGGGTACATTTTGATGCCATTCTGAATTATCTTTATCAAATACGTTTCTATCGCTGATTTTATTCTCATTAGTAGTATCTCTGTTCTCATCTGTTTTATTAAGGTCTTCTGTGAATTCGATTTTCTTAATGATTTCTGATTCTAGGTCGTATTTCATGCTTCTTTTCGGCGATGTTACATTCTTTATTACTTCGTTTGACGTGCTTTTAAGTTCTGTATCAATCACCGTGGCTGTCGAGTTGTTATGCTTTTTATGTATAGGAATAGAAACATTGTTTTTACTACCCTCATCCCCTGTAGTCTTGTTTAGAGCTTGATCGGCGTATCTTTTATTATTGTTAAGTAAGATAGCAACTTCGTACGGGTAATCATTAAACACTGAAGTTGGTTTCAAATCGTTAATAATTTTTGATTTAGCTAAATCAGGATTTTCGTATTCATTACTTTTGCTGTTTTTGCTGTTTTTACTGATCACACTCTTTCTAGGTCGCTTGTGTCGTAAATCTGTAACAAATTAAAAGTAGATATTATTATAAAAATACTCTCTATACGTTTTCCATGTATATGTATGTAGCAGAACTACATTTATTGTATTTATATTATAATTTAAGCGTTTGCGACTGGCATCACTAACTTATACAGGGTGACCAACTGAAAACCAGCGCTGGTGCACTCAATTTGGGTGCCCAGCGAATTCCGAGGTGGTGACCATTTTCGGCAAGGGCATACACATTTTGTATTGGTCTGTATAAGTATTTTTTCCTTATTTTGTTTTGCTTAATTGTATGTGCTCTGTTCTAAATAAACGTGATTTCTTTGAAATTAAACTACTATATACGGATTTTATCGCGTTGTTTATTTATCACTGTATTACAAAATTTTGAAAATATTACACTACTACTACTATTGATTTTATTTTACTAATTTATAAGCTATGATTTAATTATGTTCGGGTACTTTGAAATAACTACACTGGAACATTGAGACAACTACCATCTTAGTCTCCCCGTGACCATGGCTGCTGAAAAGCAACCGAAACGTCTTGAAAGTGTAAACCAAAAATAAATAGATTTAATAGTTTAAATAATTTTATTAGCTTATAAATTAGTAAAATAAAATCAATAGTAGTGGTGTAATATTTTAAAAATTTTGTAATACAGTGATAAATAAACAACGCGATAAATTCCGTATATAGTAGTTTAATTTCAATGAATAACATTCGCGTAAACAGAAGACAATATTACGTGATTTCTTTCTTTCTATAATACATTACACGCCTATAACTTTCAAGCAAGCCTTGAGAAGCTGGACCTGAAACTATAGCTGACTAATCTCTTCTGCCTACCCCCTCTGGGATAGTGTTGCCAGGCGTTCGGATAAAGTTAGACACAGTCAGGCTTTTTGGTTGCGGCTTTTATTGGACTTTTTAAGTAAAGCCATTTCTTTTTGTATAAATCATGTGTTGGTTTCCACTCTTCCCGCCTCACCTTGTATCGCTAGCGCAAGTGAGCGGACGAGTACTGGATGGGGAGTCCAGTAAAAGATTTTATGTCTAATACTAAGTATAAAAAAGGGTGGCTGGCCTTTTTACCTAAATGTCCAGCTAAACTGACTGGTCTGTCCAGCTTTTCAGTTTTAGGACCTGGCAAACCTACTCATATATGGATATCTTAGCGTATGTATTCTTAGTCTGGAATGTATAAATATTTTTCATGGTTAAAAGGTACCCTATGTCCTTTCTTAGACCCCTGACAATGAGTATACGAAATTTCATGATGATCGGTAGAGTAGTAAAGATATGAAGGCGAAACAAACAAACAGTAGGCCTAAAAAGGATTTTCGGACGGTCATCCGAATGTTGTTGTCAAAATTTGAGTTTTGTCATTGAGATGCACTTATAATCACACTTTACTAGGTTTGCGTGGCAATACCAGTAATTCAGATATTTATTTTTATACTCAGACATTACAGACATACATTGCCGGACAAATTCAGACGCGATATTACCTGCTTTCAGATTCATTACCAGCTACGGATACTGGTAATTCCAATTAGCTAACTGATGTATAATGAAAAATACTTTACATCAATATTTTTACATATATTAATATCTTAATATTCTTACTTATGACCATCAAAAATACTAATTGCACAGCAAAATATGCCTACTAAAATATATCATAACGAGCACCTATACGCCTCAAATCACTGCATTCCGTCTCGGAAGGGTTAGGTTATGTTAGGTTTCTTTTTAAATCCACCCAAAAATAGGCTCCGTCGACTTAATTTGATCTCTTTAAATATATTTTGATGTGCAGTTAGTATTTTTGGTGGAACAAAGGCAAAAAATTGAGAAACAGGTTAAATACTACCCATATTATAAATGTGAATGTGAAACTTTTTGATTATTTGTTTCGCTTTCACGCTACGCAATCTATCATCATGAAATTTCGCAATACATCAACGCGAGTGCAGCCGCAAAATCTAGTTCATAATATTTTTTTTATGATACATGTTACCATTTAATTTTTGAGTATTTTACGTTACGGTCCAAAACGACTGTGTATAGGCGACCATTTATAAAAAGTTATTTGTTTATTGCCTCACAGATATGATATTATTTTTTAAAAGACTACACTTCTTATTTATATAAATTCTATATCGCGTCATTTACAAACATTCAAATAACGAAGAGAACACCCAAACCCGCGAAACTTCTTGGCCGGTAACTTTACTATGTCCTGATCAGACTTGATACTAATGCCACCACCATTTGACAAAGCATGATTGTGCGATTGCCTAGGGCATAGGAGTAGAAAACCTTTCTCCTACAAAAAATGGCACACAATCAACTTTGTGTTGTATTCTTGCTGTGTATCACTTAACAGGCGGTGTGATGATCAGGCAGTCCTAGACCTATGGTCTGCACGTAGTCAAATATAAACACTTGGTTTATGTTACAAAAATAACTTTATTTATCTAAAAACACAAGTTGAGTACGGTCTTGTTGAGCAGTTGACAAAAGAATGACTTAATGCTAGGGTACATTGGTTTATATGTGGTTAAATCTTATACATGTGTGCTGTCCGTGTGAGATCCCACGGGCTGCTTGTTTACTTGGTTCAAGTGACAGGATCAATTGACTTAGTATTTCGTCACCTTTAAGATTAAAGTTAAGATCAAGTACTGTTGCTAAGTGCGGTGACGTAATGCGTTTTTAGTTTACTCATGGGAACGTGGGAACGCATAACTACGTAGCGTAGTTAATACATTGTTTGCAGTATTGGAAGTGTATAGAATAAAATCTCTGGTGTTGACCCAACAACAGACGATAGAATATAGGCTAATTATACTGATAAAGTGACAAATGTGAACAAGCCACCGTAAACTGCTACTGTAACCTGGTAAACGGGACTGTCAGATAGAAGCCTAGGGAAACGAGACGTGGGACACAGGGTAGAAAAATAAAGAGAAGGCACCGAGGGGTGGTTAGGCGTCCAGCTCTTTTAGTGCCAAACGAAACGCAATATTACGTATAGTGCTGCTTCACGTGGATGTTCTGTGAGAGTGTAGTACTATTAATATCTTCCAGACCGAACTATGGTCACGGCGGCCAATCTTAAAAGAGACTGGCCATCTGTGCAGAAGATATTATAGTGCACAAGTGTGTGCGCAAACACAAGTGCACTCTCTGTTCCTTAATTCCCATGATCCGATGGGACGGCAATTCGACACTGCCGGAGAGAGATCCGGCGCGGGACTAACGGCTTAACGTGCTTTCCAAGGCACGTGGGTGTCTAACACCGCCAACTTCCTAACTCCGGGCTGGTGGCATTGATATTTCTTAACAGAAAAATATCTCAAACATTTTGTCTTGCGTTTACGCTGATGTTATTCATTGAAATTAAACTATTTTATACGGATTTTATCGCGTTGTTTATTTAACATTTATTACGTAATTTTGAAACTGTTACACTACTATTATTGAACTTTAATACTTTGCAAGCTAATTATATTATTGAAACTATTTATATTTAAGTTTACACTTTCCCCGACGTTTTTCAGCAGCCATGTTCACGGGGAGAGTCTCTCCATTTATGTTTCAAAATGTAATATTACCCCGGCCAAGCTATTACCATAAACAACACCCTCCAAAAAGCAGTTAAATTCCAAAAAATACTTACAATGGCTGGATCTTTTTTGTCTTTCGACATACGCAGATACAAACGGCGAACCTTGCATATAATTTGTGCCAAAAGCGTCGAAGTTATTTTGCAGTAGGTTGTCCACATCTAAAGAATTCTCTCTAAATATAAAGTCACCGAGTTTCCCCTTCTCGAACAGATTCTCATTGAACTTGTTTCTTATCCAGATTCCTTTGTTGACTACGTTGTTCCTCTCCAGCTTCGGCTTCTGGTAATTTGCGTCTACTTCTAAATAATTGCTTTGGGCAATTTGCAGCACTTGTATTGTAATTAGAACGACTATGAGGCGGTTGGACATACTGTCATTTCTTGAGTTCGTGCTAATTGTGAATGAAAAGAATTCAGTTTAACATTGCTACGAGATTTCAGTCTCGGTTTGTTTGTAAATTTGCGAGAATGGATTGTTTGTGCAGGGTGTGAGAAGTTATCGATGTTTTCCGTTTTTAGTTAGCGTGTGGCTAAATAAAATTAAAATTAAGTGTGATAGTGAGACAATTAATTCAAAGTTTCTTCACGAACGAATCTTTGTCATATTTTTCATAATTACTTTTTCTTATTTTTGTTACATCAGAGCTGATATGAATTATTCTTACAATACCTATTTAGCAAATAATTACATTAAATATTACATACTTTTATTAAAATTTCACTCCCGTCCTAGTAACTTTTTAAAAGACAACTATTCCACTAAGACATTTTTTTACTCTTGTTTATAAAACATTGAGATGTATTTAGGTTTATATAGAATATTCTTACAATACATTTACATTTTTATTTAAGTATGTACCTATATTGATGAAGCATAAAATTAGGTACATAGATAAAATCGTATTTTTTTAAACGCATTTCCTGCTCTAACTTGATTTTAAAAAACATCTCCGGCATTAGAAAAATACTCCAAAAAGCAATACAATTAGGTATATGGCACCTTTTGAAACCACGGTGTTAGTTTGGAACACAGATTTTCCAATAAGAGTATATTAAAATTGCCATGTATGTAATATACATGCTGCAATCAACCATCGTTGCCATGTGGATATAAACCTAAAATGTTCATCTGTTTGTTTGTAACATACGCGATTTTCATGTGAAAAGGACTGCTACACAATCACGCTGGGCGCAAACTAGTTATCGATAAAATAATATCGACACACGTACATCACTAAATCACAATATTTACGTCTTTCCCGCATATCGCAGTAAACACTCACAATGTTTACAATTGTTTTATTTATTTTTATAAACAATTTATAATGTTTACTGTTAACGTCTTACTGTGTCGTTTCATTGACTTGTGCCTTTTTTCTATATATCTAGGTATATAGGTTTAATATATATATGTATCGCATAGCAGCGATATCCTAGTGGCAAACCGTTAAACTGCCACGCAGAGGTCTTGAGTTTAAGCCCAGGGCATGCATCTCTGACTTTTCAAAGTTATATGCGTATTATATAGTTAATTATCGCTCGCTTTACCGGCGAAGGAACACATCGTTAGGAAGCATGCATGTCTGAGAGGTCTACATAATGTTCTCGAAGATATATGAAGTCTGCCAATCAGCACCAGGCCAGTGTGGTGGATTCTGGTTTAACCTTTTTCACACCGAGGAGAAGCCCGTGCCCATCAGTGGGACAGTTCTTTTTTAAGACAACTCCTGCACTAGGTCTAATTCCTGTGTCACGGGGGACTCTACAAACATTCAAACAACGAACATCCCCTCTCTCTACGACTAGTCCAGTTTATGATATAGCGTTCCCCTACACCAACCATTAAGGATATATTAGATGGAGCCGCTGTACCTTCCAGTGCCGAGAGCACTTTCCGGGAGCAGTAATAGACAGGTTTTGTCTGCAAATCTCGATTTTCTCCAACTTAACCTTACTTTATAGGATCATTTCTATAGTAAGTTCTTCCTGGGGCTTTCAAACGGACACAAAGGACATCCAGACACGGAACAACAATTTGTGGATCACACTTTTTGTCCCGTATGGGATTCGAACCCAGAATACTTCACGTAGTAGCAGTGGCGAGTCGATAGCAGAGTCGAGTGAAACGCATTTAAAAGATATTTTTATCGATATCGATTGATATGTTTATTGTGTGATTTACGCGGGCGGAGCCGCGAGTAGACACTAGTAAAAATAAAACTCTGTTTTTAAATTGCATAATAAATTTATCACAAATTTGTAAGTTTGGATGTTGTAGCTCAATAACTCATGAACTGCTGTACGAAATATGATTCAAATTGTAAATGGAAATAGTTCAACGATGAAAAATTATTCAACATGTAAAAAATTCAAGGAAATGCACGTAAACCAAATATATATAAAGCAGTTTAATATTAAGTATATAAATTGAAAATATTTTCTTCTAGAATCTCCCTTCCTCGTCTTTAGCTATCTGCTTCTTCTTTCTGCAAAAAGAAAAGTGTTGTTAAGAATAATAATAATATTCTATCACATACACACAACACCATTTAGCCCAAACTAAGCAGAGGTTTCTACTATGGGTACTAGACAATGGATAAACATACATATTATATACTTTTCTTTTCATGCACACAAATGTTTGACTTGTGCGGGAATCGAACCCGCGACCTCAGGGTGTCAGTCGGTTACACTAACCACTAAGCCATCGAGGCCGACATGATTAAAATATATTTTATTTGTTCTTTTCTTAAAAAGGCCATGGTTATTTTAAAAATTCATTTAGATATATGTCGAGAATATACTATAATATATATTTATATATATATATATATATATATATATATATATATGTATATATATAATACACGTTATTAATAATATATACATATATTATAATTTCGCATACACATTGACAGAACAGAAACAGAAAAAGACATAGGAAACATTTTATACAGAAAAAGTTTTGTTTTCGATGGATAGAATATTGATGTAACTTACATGGCGAGCGAAGCTGCGGTTAAAAACTAGTAGTTGTATACATAAGATAGATAATACTTCGATATATTTTACCTGTTCCAACATGGGAAATCCCAGAATTTCTGATCCCGGCCGTAGTTTTCCCCATCCTGGATGGTTTGAGGCATGTCTTTCCCCATGGACTCAGGCAGGAATAGAGACAGGCATCCACCGAAGATGCCCAGGGTACCCAGTATAAGTAAAGGTAACTCTCGAGCCACAGTTGCCTGAAAAACGATAATTCATTGGTTATGATTATAAAAAAGAGAGCTTCGCACTAGGAATAATTCCTGTCGCAGGGATTTTACAAACATTTTAACAACGGACACAAAGATCACCGCACACACATACACGCTCGGATTTATGGTATAGGAGGCAAACGGGCAGACTGATCGCCTGATGGTAGGCGATTACCGCCGCTTATGGACACCCGCAACACCAGAGGAGTTACAAGTGCTTTGCCGGCCTTTTAAATCCGGCAGAAGGAGGAGGGGGAGTTGGGCCTCCAATACCGTCACTCACTCGACGAAACACAGCGCGCGCTATGACACACCGGTGTTCTGTCAGGCCGTGGTATCACTCCGGTCGAGCCAGCCCATTAGTGTCGATCGGTCAGTTTTAAATGTGCGGCTCGCCGTACACATACAGGCTGTCCGGTAATTAATGGATAACCTAGAAATGTCTTATAGTGGAACTGATGGCCGTTCAGAAAAAAATATGAAATAAAATCTATCCTAACTACTACCTGAGATATGTGTTTTTTTTTAATTACCATTTATAACTTTTTTGTATACTACGACCATAAATGAATGAAATCCATCGGTTTTTTGTTGTTTTATTATTAAACACTAATTATGCTAATAGATAGACAGTCAAAAGTATGCTATGCTAATATAGCTTGCACTTTTTAATATATATATATATATATAATTTTTTTATTATTTCCTTTTTCATTTTTTAACAACGGCCTTCAGTTCTACTATAAGACATTTCAAGGTTATCCATTAATTACCGGACACCCTGTATACCTAAGTACTTAGAGGTTTTCGTGCACGGCTATATCATAAAATAGTGTAAGTGTATTGGAAATGATTAATAAATAAATAAATTTTGCAAGATAGGTCATTTTATATGAATTGAATATCATGCGCATTTAGGATTTGCATCGATTCTGTTGCCTATTTGACAATGACTACCTTTTTTGAAGTCGGTTAATAAGATAAACACAGAGAACAGCAACGATAGCCTAATGGGCGACCATTGGACTGCTACGCAGAGGTATCGAGTTCGATCCTAAGGCGCGCATTTCTGACTTTTCCAAGTTATGTGCGTATTAACTAATTAATTATCACTTGCTTTAACGGTGAAGAAAAAACATCGTGAGGAAACCTGCATGTCCGAGTGCTCTCGATAATGTTCTCGAAGATAATATATGTGAAGTCTGCCAATCTACACTGGGCCGGCGTGGAGGACTATAGTCTAACCCTTCTCACACAAGAGGCCCTTGCCCAGCAGTGGGATAGTTTAATACAGAACCGATATTATTGTCGACACAAATAAATAAAATTGAAGTATCTGTATGTAATATCATAATAACAGCTTTTTACTAAATGCATATGTAAGTATATATGGAACTTATAAAATCAATTTTTGTCTATCTGTTTGTCTGTGCCGGCTAATCTCTGAAACGACTGGACCGATTTTGACTGGACTTTCACTGGCAGATAGCGGATGTTATAAGGAGTAACTTAGGCTAAAAATGAATTCGAGGACGAAGTTATGGGTAACAGCTAGTTAAAATATAGCTCAAGTACCTAATATACATGTGCCTACCCCTTCGGGGAGAAAAGGGTACTTACCAAATATACGATGTATGGTGTGAGGATGGTAGCGACATATCCACTTATGTGTATCAGCGCCAGACCCTGAGCTCGTACTACAGTCGGTAGTAGTTCCGCCGCATACTGCATTCCTATGTTGAAGGATATATTCACGGCGAACCGACCCACGATCGCGAGGGACGCGGATTGAATCCCTGTTAATGAAAAAATATTAACATAACTCAGGTGGCGGTAGTGAATGAGACTGTGAGAAGTCTCCAACCCTGGGTCGAGCCAACAATAAGTTCTTGGGTTTTTCTAAGAACCCTTAGTAGCAAGAGTAAGGAAGTTGACGGTGTTAGACATCCCCGTGACTTGAAAAGCACGTTGCGCCGTTGGTCTTGCGCCTGATCTCTCTGCAGTCGTGTCGGTGACGTCACATCGGATCATGAGAGTTAGGGAACAGATAGTGCACTTGTTTGCATACACACTTGTGCATTATAATATCTTCTGCACAGATGGCCAGTCTCCATTAATATTGGACGACGTGACCGAAATTCGGTCTAGACAATATTATAAAAATTCATTCCAGTGTTATACTGATATTAGTATTCTTAAATTAATTATTTTAATTATTGTAAGCGATAGCTCAGTGGGGAGACCAACAGACTGCAATGGTCTCGGGTTCGAACTCACGTCGCGCATCACTGACTTTTGGAAGTTATATGACTTTTTGAAATGATGTGCGTATTGATTGATAATAATTATGGCCTGCTCTGTGCCTCGCAGAGCACGTTAAGCCATCGGTCCTGGCTGCCATGAACATCTATGGCAGTCGTTATTGGGGAAGTCAGTGCCCTATAATATCCTGACACTGGTCTAGCCTTAGGGTTTCGTTAGCCTTCGGGTTGCGGAGGTCAGGTGGCAGCCGCTTCGTGTAAAAACTGATATCCAGTCAAATCCGGTTAGACCAGAAAAGCCGACCCCAAGTGACTTGGAAATAATAAAGGCTAGGGAGAGGAAGACAGATAATAGTATTTTAATGTCGTCTGACAGAAAACTAAACAAGACCTGTCTATAACTGGTCCTTAAAGGTGCTTTCGCGTACTGGATGGTACAAGGACTTTCTTAACCAACTTCTTCAACCGAATTTTTTTTAAGGTTTACTAGCAATTTGTGTTTCAAATTACTAGTATTCTTGTTAACCCCGCCAACTAAGCTAGAATGCTTGTATCAGGAGTGGGTTCACGTCAGTAGTGCAATCGGTGAGATTAGAACCCGCGACCTCTCGATAGCAAGACCCATACTTTATCCATTGGGCTACTGCCGCTCAACTACTAGACATCTTTAGTCGTGGGACATATCTTTATATATATTATATAAATCTTCTGTGCGTGTGTTTGTAATTTAACTCCTCCTAAACGGCTGGACCGATTTTGATGAAATTTTTTGAGTGTGTTCAAATGGATTCGAGAATGGTTTAGATTTGTTTTTTTTGTGTGTGTACAGGACAACGTCTGTCGGGTCCGCTAGTTATGTATATATTTTTTTAAATACGACTTCTGTGCTTTATTTGTACCTGTGTTGCTTTACAAACATTGAAACAATGGTCACAAAGAACAACCAGGCTCGGAAGTTGTTCCGTATGGGGATCGAACTCACAACACTCGGCGCAGTAGCAAAGGAGAGGCGGCCATGTTAACAATTACGCCATTTGTGCATTCATATAATTGTCTATATTAAGTTAGTTGATAAGTCTATATTTGGTTTGTTTGTTCTATTGTGTATGTTCTACCAAAAAGATTTAAGGTGTTAAATTTGTAAAATTGTTTTATTGTGTTAGTTATATTATAGTAAAGGTTAAATGTTATTTAATTTAATAAATAAATAAAATGTCTTTTATTTATTCTTTCTTTATTTTCTGTCGCGGATTTAGTGTGTGACGCGCTTTCCCTACTATATAATATAAGGATTCTTTATAAGTTATTCACAGTATAGCTAACTGCCAAAGTAACATCTTTTATTTCGTCACCTAACACACATCTTTGCAGGGGATTCAAATCCCACACGAAGTAAACATGATTGTTCTGGGTGTACCTTGTTTTCGTTAATAGAGTAGTTGACTCACATTTATTTAATATTTAAGTAAAATATTAACATTATACTTACTCTAAAATACAAAAAATACGAAGTCTACTGAAAAATAAATAAGATACGAGCGTTTCAAATCTGGTAATAGGGGTAATAATGAGATGAGCCATAGAAAATATTACGTAGCCGCTACTTAAATGCAGCTGTCCGAGGGAGATAGTGAGACATACTCACTACTCCCACTCTTTCTTAAATTCAAATATTAATAACTCCCTTATTTTGCAACTGATTTTGATAATGTTTTCACAGATAGATTTGTTCTGATGACTATCTGTTCTTGGGTATAAAATAGTGTACAAAATCAAACATATGTAGGTAACTATTATAATGTATGATGTAAAGTCCTGTCCAGTATAACGGTAGACCAATGAATAAGGCATTAAACATAGGCTAGAAGTCCTGGAATCGAATCCGAATCACTTTTTTGTGTGGGATTCGAACCAACACTCGGCGATGGCAGTATTGAGTGTTGTAGGTTTTCTTTTGCTTACCTACGGGTGCTATTGTGGCTAGCAAGCTGAATACTCCACTGATGACCATACTGCCAAACGCGAGCCAGCGACGTCCGATGCTGTAAAATAAAAAATTTAATAAAATTAGCGGACAAGACAGCTATTTACCTGCCCTAAGGACAAGCAACTCTAGAACCAAATCGCAGCGCCATCTTTCGGATCCAATTCTGAATCTAAACCATCCAGGTAACTACTTAAACATACACAAAAAAATTCACCAAAATTGGTCCAACTGTTTAGGAAGAGTTCTGTGATATACACAGGTAGATAACTACTAAAGATTTTTATATAATATCACTATTCAAAAGATAATTTATCCAGAAGTAATATAGGATATATAACATCACGCTTCGAGTCACGAGAGCGTCATAAACGGTGAAATGGGGGACGGCTTGTAAATTGTCAAATAATTAGCTAGAACATCTCTCAACGTATTCCTGTATGAATTTATATTGTGGCGTATGTATATACGCACAGGCAACATATACATACATAACTTTACGAGGAACCTGGAATCGAACGGAGCATCGTACAACTAGCCGCGCCGAAACCAAGCGACGCGCGAAGTCGATCGAACGGAGCATCATACGTCTAGCCGCGACGATATCAACTTTCGAACTGGTGACGCGCGAAGCTTTCTTCTGCTTTTTATACGTGGCACTATTTTTATACTCGCGAACAGATTTCCAAGAAATCATTCGTAAATGTTAGATTTTTGTTTACTTGTCGCTGATTGGTAAAAAATGTTTATTGTACACATTAGTGTTAGCGTTACTTGCATGACTAATAAATGGGATATAAGATAGGTGAAAAATTGTAAATATTTTCTCAGTTGAATCAGTCTGCGTGTTTCATTATAACCCTAACGGTTACCGGCTACGGACCTGGCTTCTGCCCGCCGGCTGGTAACGCGTTAAAATATATTTAATTTTATTAAGAAAACCAACGGCGTAACAATTTGTTTGACAATACAAGTATCACATAATTTTATATAGCCAGACAGACAGACTTCCCTAAATAACTTAATTCAACTTGTGAACAAAATGAAAAATGAAAGGTAGACTATATCCTTTTCTGTACTGACAACGTGTTTGCGAAATTTCATAACGATCGGTCGAATAGTTGAGGCTTGAAAGCGTTACAAATGAACTCACATTCGCATTTATAATATTAAAGTTAGGATGAACACTTACATATCCAATGTCAGGATGAGCAGTATATCAGCTGGGAACTCAGTGAATGTTGCCACGCTGAATGTAACGAACATGTCCAAACCTGAAAATAAAAAAATAATACTGGTAACTCGACGTATTCCCGGCAATAATAGATAGAGGATCTAAAATACAATAAATTTAACCCCCCATATGTATAACCGAAAGTTAACCGTTTTCGAGACACTTTAACCCGAGCAACGTTAAAATTATAAATTACATTTAAAATATTTTTAGTGATGGTTATTGTTTATTACATATTTATTATATAGATATTTTTAACTTATTAATCTTTATTACTAGGTTCTTTATAAATTAAAATTATGTAAAAAGACATCCAATGTACCAATATTTTTTTATTATGTCAGAAGGGCAAGGACAGGGAATTTTTAAAAAAATCGTTTTTTCAGCATATGTCGAAAACGGTTAACTTTCCGCCATACATATGGCGGGTTAAATTAATTGCATTTTAGCTCCTCTATATATTATTATCGTCGAGTTACCAGTAACCATGTATAATAATCCTTATTTAAAAAAATGAACAATAATCTCGTTTCCTCACGAGAATTATCCTTCTCACTAGGAATCATTCCTGTGTCGCTGGGACTTTACAAACATTCAAACAACGGACACAAAGAACAATCACACTTAATTACACGAACAACTATTCGTAGATCGCACAAATTTTCGTCCCATTGAAGATAAACCTCAACGATCGGCGCAATAACTACCGAGGCAACTGCAACCTCCTCTCATTCTATCTTACCTGACTCTCTCTTTATTTCTCGCGCCCATTCTCTCTTTCTCGCACGCTTTCCCTCTCATTCACTGTCTAGCTCGTTTCTACCTCTCTATTGCTCTCCCACTCTCTCTCTCTCTTCCTCTTCATCTCTTCGTCTCTCGCGTTATTCTTACTCACTCTTTCTAGCTCTCACTCTCCCTTTTCCTCACTTTTACTCTGTAAATCTCTTTTCCGTACTCTCTCTCTCTCGCTCAATCTCCCTATTTCTCTTTCTTTCTCTCAATAACACTTCATCTTTTCTTCTCTTTTATTCTGCTATTCTAAACCAGCCTTTTTTGCTAGTCTCTCTCTTAAACTCTTTTTAATATGATCGTAAAGTAACATACCCAAGCTGCCCACGTTCCTGACGTGTCCATCGAACACCATGGCTATGGACATCCAGATAACAACCAGCAGTATACTGTGTTTACGAAGCCGAGGAGTTCGTAGCAGGTCCACTACGCTATAGTTTTTAAACTCTTGCTCCTTTCTTGCTATTTCCGTGGCAGTTTCCTATAATAAAGATAATTATTACTTGAAGTTACTTGTATATATACAGTGTGTATAATAAAGCCTGTCCGATCCATTAAGGTCTTGTTTCTCTCTCAACAAACATGCTTAGAAAAATAATAAAAAGAATCTATATAATCGTAAAACGTCTTCATAATATTATTATGTACAGTATTGATCAGCATTTTTACCCTTAAATTACTAAAATTTCGCACAGTCTAGCAACACTCCACTAAACTTGACAAGGACGCGGAGCGTGGCATACTTTTGGCGGCATTGTCTAAGGCGTAGGTAGGCGCGGCGTAGCGCGGCGCGGCATCGGTGAACCTTTATGAACTTTAGTGATACCTAGGTATTATGATTAATAAGTTGTCAATGTTGCCATGGGTAATCTATTAACATTTTAAATAAATTAAATTTACTGTTGTAATTCATTTTTTTTAAAAGGATTTTATTTACTTAGATACTCTTAATAACCTACTGTATAACACCTTTAAGGATCGGACAGGGTTTATTATACACACTGTATACATAGCTCTTGCCTGCATGGATGGAGTGGCTTAAGTGGTAAATTAATGTGATGATAAATATATGAGATAGCAACTTTGAACCAAGTTTAGAGATTAATTATAGGGAGTGAATCTACAGAGTAACGTTCTAGGCAGTGGCGTAGCGTGGGTATCAGCGGGACGGTTTTTTTTTACCGCCCTCTTACTTAGGTATTCCAATTTAAAAGCCTGTAATATAAAGTCACTCTAAAGAAACTTTTGGCAAGAACAGTAATCATTGTTGTGTATTGTATATCTGGCCATTCCTCTCGTTCGTCATGAAATGGTTTAAATATTCACAAGATACTATTATTACTTGAAATTAAACTCATTTATACGGATTTTATCGCGTTGTTTATTTAACACTGTATTAAATAATTTTGAAACTGTTACACCACTACTACTGTTGAATTTTACTCATTTTTAAGCTAATTAAATTATTAAAACTATTTATATTTAGGTTTACATTTTCTCCGACGGTTCGGTTGCTTTTCAGCAGCCATGGTCACGAGGAGACTAAGATGGTAGTTGTCTCAATGTTCCGGTGTAGTTATTTCAAACTACCCGAACATAATTTAATCATTGGTGTTTCTATTTACGTATAATGAGCTCAAAGTATAAACAACGCGATAAAATCCGTATAAATGAGTTTAATTTCAATGAATAACATTCGCGTAAGCAGAAGGCAATATTATACTATTATTGTTTACTGCGAAATTTTGCCGCCCCCTAAAAGTGCCGCCCAAGGCGGGCCGCGCCTGCCGCCCCCACTACGCTATGCTACTGGTTTTAGGCAAGTAGGGTACGACGATAACCTCTACTTACCCCACTACTTAACCCTTTAGATACATACTGACGTGATTATTATATATTCGTTCGTTCGTTCTTTCGTTTTGGACAACTCTCGTACTTGGTATAATTCCTGTATTGCGGGGTAGGTTAAAAACATTCAAACAACGGGTACAAGGAACGCGTGAAATTTTTGTCACGTGTGGAATTCGAACCTACAGCACTTGGGTAAGTAGCAATGGTGAGGTGACCACTTAAGTCCCTACGCCATCTTTATTTTAAGAGGTAAACATAAATTGTTCTACCCTTTTTAAGCATATTGCGCACACGGAGAAATGTTTATATGGACAAAGAGTGCAGCTGAAATTAATAAAAAAAGCATTGCTTTTCAATTTAAAAACTGAGCGACTGATTGTAACATAATTATGTATTTTACATAAGATTTTCCTTTCTTTGTTAAAGAAAGGCAACGCCCGCACTATGAATAATTCCTGTATTGCGAGAGACTTTACAAACATTCAAACAATGAACACAAAATAAACGAGATGTGTGTAAAAACCCAGGATTCAACCTCTTCGTCTTCATGTGACCTTTTTTTTCATCAGATTTTTGTAATATCTCATTGCTGGCCAAAAGTTCACTCTGTTGATGGATATCCCCTGACCTTATGACCTTGTGACCCCTATATCTCGGGAGTCTTTTGACCCACATGGCCCATATTCAAACTCGACCGTGGGATAACCCCAAGGTATCTGTACACCAAGTTACAAGTCAATCGGTCTAGGGGTTCCGGAGCTATGCGTGTCACTAACAAACTGTCACTAACAGACAGACACACAGACCCACATAATGTTTTCTTTAAACTATTCGCTGAAGACTCAATTAATAACACACACTCGGAACAACCAATCGTGGGGCACACAATTTTTTATCTTATGTGAAATTCGAACTAAACTCCGCGCAGTGTTTATGCCGAGATGACTTTTTAAACCACTAAGCCATACGTGTCCACAAGGAATTAAGTTAAACCAATTTTTGGGAAAACCTTCCAATTGGAACCATAAGTCATTATCAATTTTGCCGGGCACTTTTCCTGCTCACCTTGAATTCCTTGAGAATATGTTCAGGTATTTTCTTCCCGTTCCATCGTTCACAGGTCTTCATTATTTTCATAGCTTCTTGTATTCGGCCTTGAGATATAAGCCATCTGAAATTAAAGATTTAACATCAATTGCAATGCTGGTGATGCATTTGATTCCCGGGTTAGGCAAGGTATTATTTGGCTTTTCTAGTTAATTCTTTTTTTGTAGGAGCTCTGTTTTTGTTTTCATGCCTGGTAGATACCAATAGTGTCACCAACTACTATTCTTAAACTTTAATATTATTTAAGCAATTTATTTATTTAACATAAGGCTTACCAACTAAAATACATACTAAGCATTTAAATGAAAACATTCATACAAATATAAATATATGAATAATAAAAGCAAACAGCTTTTAAATTAAAGGCGAGCACAGCATTGAATATATTTAAAGTGTACATACATGTAAGGCTACAATTTAATTTCAAAGTTATATAAACTACACAAGAAAGTTAAAACTAGTGTGACGTTAATCGCCTAGGCGTCCGTCGAGCGCGGGCGCACGTCACTAGCCACCTCTCGCGACCGGCGGCGCCCGACTATATAAGGAGCGGACGGTGTCAGACGAGAACCTCTTCCGGCCGGCTTCACTACTCAGCTAAGTGTCCTTATTACGGAAGGACCACGGAGCAAGCCCTTTGGACGAACCACGCCCTGATTATTGTACGCGTAGACCAGTGAATATTGTCTAACACATAACTTGTTGCTTAGTAGACTATTAAAAGTTCTAATCGTCAAACCATCTTTGATTAATCTTTGAACAATTATACCTCAAGACACCACGCCCGTAGCGGCGTAGCCTGTCCTAATTCAGATCCCTCATTAATAACCACACTAAAGGTTACACTAGATTAAAAGACTAAATTAAAACTATATTATACTAAACTAAATTATACTGTACTAGACTAAATATGTTTTATTTTAAAGTAATTATTATTCGATTTTTTTTTTTTTTTTTTTTTAATTTGCCGAGATTTAGATTTAAATTTAAATTATTATAAACAGAAATAAATAAGAATAAAACTAAAGCCCTCTAATAGGTGTTATAGAATTCCGCCGCATCACAGTCGACTGGTAGTGTGTCCAGAAGACTGGCAGCATTGCCACGTTGAATGGCAATGCTTATTCTTTCTTTGAAGTAGAGACCAGCCGTCTGGTCACGGGAAGCGTCGATTATAATTATTTATATTTAAATTAACACTTTCACCAACGTTTCGGTTGCTTTTCAGCAGACATGTTCTCAGATCCCGTGTAGAGTAATAAGTTATCAATAGTAGAGTAAACGTTTCAAAATTAAGTAATAAAAGTGTTTCCCAACAAATAATAAATCAAATCCAATACGTATACTCGGCTATACATCATGTTAGACTTCCTATATACGCATAACTACGATACATTTAAAATAGAGAATTGTCGGAAAGGGACAGTGCATAGTGGTGTCGATGTAATGGTAAGGATAGAGCGTAACAATATAACGCACTCTCTCGCACGATTCGCAGCGTTCAACTTCTAATAGTTCAAAGTCCAAACAGTCTAGGTTGATGTGTCGCTGTGTGTACATATTATACATAGAAACACCCAGACCAAGACAAACATCCATGTTTATGCACACAAATGTTAGTGCGGGAATCGAAACCGTGACCTCAGGCGTGGCAGTCGGTTACACTAACCACTACGGCATCGAGGCCGCCAAAAATATATAACATTCGCGTAAACGTGGGACAATATTACGAATAAAGAATTTTTTATTTTAATTTTCTTACCTGGCACTCTCAGGCACGATCCAGGGTGTCAGGACAGCCAATACCAGGGGGACGCTGATGACCAGGGTATACATTCTCCAGTCGTTCAGTCCTAACGCTATCCAGGGTAGTAAGCACGCCGCGAAGGTGAAGTATGCTGCTATTGACATGTTGGCGACGAAAGTACGCCATTTTGGTCCCACGTACTCCAAGACTGCAAAAAAAAATATCAGCTCGATTTATGAACTGTCCCACTGCTGGGCACGGGCTCCTTCTCAGTGTGAGAAAGGTTAGGCCACAGTCCACTACGATGGCCTAGTGCCAGTTGTCAGACTTCTTCGAAAACTGTGTGTAGAACTCTCTGACATGTAGGTTTCCTTATGATATTATTACGGCTAGTGCCTTCTGACGGCACTGTGGGGAAGACTTGGCAGTCCCTTCTAATAATTTATTACAGCACCATCTATTGACATCTTGCGGAACTACGTAGTGTCGGTGCGAGCACAGTAGAGAGAGCGCTAGCACATTCTCGAATCATCGTGCTGTTGCGTGCCGGGTATGACTTTTCTGAAGGACTCCAGAAGCGTATAAATAGAGCGCACGCGCACCGCCGAGTCAGTTTACAATTGTAAGCGGTCAAGTGTTCATCGAAGCGAACGGAAGCGAAAATACTATGAAGTTTGAAGCAGTTACAGTGGAAAAGTGTAGTATAGTGTTTGTTGTATTTTAAAGTTAATTGTGCGACAGAATAAAACGTGTTTTAGTCGGTAATATTGTTTTATATTCTTATCCGTCGAACCCAGCACGTAACAATATATTCCTTCACCGCTAAACCGAGCAATAATTTAGTAATTTATTATAATTGTAAATATTAAATGTAATAAAATGTTTTAACATAAGCATCGCGATAAAATCTGTATAAAATAGTTTAATGTAGAACATGCAAGCAAACTTAAGACAATAAAAACTATTTAATACGCACATATCTTTAAGTCAGAAGCCTTGGAATAAAATTCTCTGTGTGTCCAATGGTGTCACACTAAAGTCTAAACTACTGATTTAGAAATAAGATTCTTTTTTTTTTATTTGCAAACCGCTTCTTAGCACGGTACGAAGCCATGTTTTGCTACTTTATGAACGTCTTCTTCTTCTCCCTAGCCTTTATTATTCCCAAGTCACTTGGGATCGGCTTTTCTGGTATAACCGGATTTGACTAGAAATCAGTTTTTACACGGAGCGGCTGCCACCTGACTTCCACAACCCGAAGGCTAACGATACCCTAAGGCTAGACCAGTGTCAGGATATTATAGGGCACTGACTTCTCAATAACGACTGCCATAGATGTTCATGGCAGCCGGGACCGACGGCTTAACGTGCTGTCCGAAGCTCGGAGCAGGCGATAATTGTCAATCAATACGCACATCATTTCGAAAAGTCATATAACTTTCGAACGTCAGAGGTGCACGACGTGGGTTCGAACCCGAGACCCTCTGCATTGCAGTTTGTTGGTCTCCCCATTGAGCTATCGCTGCTTTTTATGTTGCTACTTAATGAACATACTAGCATTTGCCCGCGGTTCACTCGGTCGGGCAGGGTACTTTTTCTGGATATAATATATATTTGTACCCAACGCATCTATTGTACCAGTCTTGTGATGTCTTGTCAGTACGCCAGCTGTCTGTACTGCTCTGTATGATGGCCACATACCAGAATCGATTTAAAAATAACACCCAAGTAACTAGGGGACGAGCAGCGATAGCTCAGTGGGGAGACCAACAGACTGCAATGCAGAGGGTCTCGGGTTCGAACCCACGTCGCGCACCTCTGACTTTCGGAAGTTATATGACTTTTCGAAATTATGTGCGTATTGATTGACAATTATCGCCTGCTCCGTGCCTCGGAGAGCAAGTTAAGTCGTCGGTCCCGGCTGCCACGAACATCTATGGCAGTCGTTATTGGGGAAGTCGACACAAAAGATCCCACTGGGTCGAAGTGTCGCCGGTCTGTACTGACTGGCCCCCACACAAGATAAGATAAGATAACTAGGGGACGACAGAATGCAATAACGTATACTGATCTACCGACTTTTAAACATTCATTCGTGAATAGATATTTTTGCCATCTGGATCCATTTCTTTATAACAAAATTAATAAAATCGTTAATGTTGTACAATTAAATAACAAACAATGTAAGGATAAAATTAATGACTATATACAGAAATTAACTTATGAAGAAATTGAAAAGTTATTTACAATAGTATATAGCTCTCTCACTCACCCTCTCACACTCACTCATACATACTACATTCTACACACAGAGAGGTTACAACTCTACACAAATTTTAATATTACCATAATTATTTTCTTTTTAATATTTATCTGTTAATTAATTAATTATTTTTATGTACACAGCAATGTTTGTAATCCCAAAGATTCATAAAGAGTCATATTGTTTGGGATGAGCGCTGTCGTCCGAAATACAGATAATTAATTTTAGTTAGTCTAGTTCGGACACAGATGACTTTTCACCAGAAAATAGACTAATTATAATTAACAATGTATTACTATTGATAACATGTTTGTATAATTAATGAATAAAATAAATATTATTATGTTTCTCTTATCACAGGTACTTTCTAAGATATTATATTAGAAAATACCTGGCCCTTTGGGAGGCTTACACGGAGGTATGGGTCCAACGTGAAGAGGACCTTCGAGAGTTTTAATCAAACGTGGGATGGAACACCTATTGTGGCACTAGCCGCAGCAGGCGTAGAACTATTGCTACGTATGGATTCTAATATATGGGCTATAGGTATGGTATATTGGTAACTATGGGTGAAAAATGGCGCCTGCCCTGCATATTCTAATAGCATCAATGCAATGAGCAGAAGGTGACTCGCCATCTCACTAGATGGGCCCCCTCAATAGCCACTATAGGCATACAAGCCAGCAGCAGAGGGCAACACCCGGTGTGAGTGGCTAGGGATGTCGAGCGGTGCGGCGCCATCACCATCACATGTTTTATTATTATTATTATTAAAAGGTAAGCGGAGACCCTTTCTGTACGTGTATGTGAAATTGCATGATGATCAGTCGAGTAGTTAGGGCGTGAAAGTGTAATAAATAAACAAACTCACGTTCGGATTTATAATATTAGTTAGAATTTAATCATCAGAACACTTACCTACGATGTACATAATGACGAAGCAGTTGTCGTAAGCGAGCCCGACAATGAACCGGCAGACACAGAACGACCAGAACTGATCGCTGAACACTGTGCCGACGCCGCCCAGGAACCCTGCTACATTCGCTCCTGAAACAATCATATGGTCGCTATGGTCTTCAATGGTCATTATCATAATCATTAAAGGGACTGAGAGGGTTGGAGAGAAATAGAGAGAGACAAAGAGATAAAGACTAGTAAGATAAAGATAGTCAGAGAGATTTCGACAGACATAAAGAATCACTGAGAGACAGATATGTACAGAAATAAATATATATAGACAGATAGCTGTAGAAACAGACCGAGGCAAAGAAAGATAGACACAGAAAGGTAACGATAAAATGATACACAGAAAGATAAAGATAAAAAAAGATAAAAATAAATAATAATATCAAGCCTGTATTAAACTGTTTCACTGCTGGGATCGGCCTCTGTTCAGTGTGAGAAGGGTTAGGCCATAGTCCACCACACCGGGTCGCGACCGCATGCGAAAGCGATTCGCGCGGCCCCGTCGATAGTGGTTTTGTCGAGGAACACCGTCAATGCATTCCCCAACGTAAGAAAAAAAAAAAAAAAAAAAATAGTCCACCACACCGGCCCAGTGTGGGTTGGGTGACTTTACGTTTCTTCGAGAACATTATGGATAACTATCAGACATGCAGGTTTCCATATGATGTTTTCCTTCACCGTTAAAGCTAGCGATAATTAAATACGCATATAGCTTGAAAAGTCAGAGATGCGCGCCATGGAATCTAACTTGGCTATTGCTGCTCTTGTGTAGATGTACTTTAATAAATGAACATAAACGTAGGTAAGCGTATGCCACGGGAATATGAGACAGCAGTTTACCGCCGCTAGTCAAAAGAATATTTACCAACTAAAGCAGGTATCCTTCCATATTTGTCGGCAATCCATCCGAAGACTAGACCTCCTAATATCGCACCACAGAAGAATACGCACTGAGCTGTAGCTGGATAGCTGTCCCTGTCGCACACCCAGCCTTGCTGTAAAGTTATGGTTTTATTTATGACACATTCATTTTACAGGATCCATGCTGGTATACGCAGCAAACATCGTAAATGATCCCGGGAACTAAATCCCGAACAAGTTGGTACGGACGATTAACGTCAATCACTCTAAAATAAACCTTAACGTGACGGGGTAAGAGTGTGATTCACCTGTTCTTGAACTTGTGTGTTATCTCGGATTGTGTTAGAGTAACATCTTGTCATATAAGAAATTTCTTGTTACTACGATGAAAAAAAAACGCGCTCTCGTTCCTGCAGCATTCAGTTTTCTCTGATTACAACAGTCGACGATCAGCGGTGCTTTCATCGCAAATGTATAGAAAACTACATATCATCTCGAACGTGGCAAGTAGTAAATGTAAGTTTACATTATCCTGCCCTTTGACAGCGGCTCGCATACGAGCCGCTACATTTGTACCCAGTATTTGTTACCGGCTCAGATACGAGCCACCGAGTGCACGTCACTTTAAACCTTATTTTACTAACCTTAACGATTAAAACTGATTGTTTATCGGCATCGAATAGATTTTTTTGGGTATAGGATATATCATAAGGGGCAGGACAAACAGAAAAGACGTAAGACGAGGACGCGTCGCAGACGCAGCGCCCTTTCAATAAAGAACAATGCCAATTACTGGCCCAGTTTTGGAACTCATGGACAGTGCAATAGGGTTTAAATTAGTTGTGGAATAATTATTGTATAATATAATATCATTTATAGATATTACTAAAGGTGTGCCAAGAAACTTATTCATAATTTCTATTTAAAAAGATGTTTCAACGTTAATTTCTGGACGATGTTCTGTGCCTTTTTAATAATGAATATATAGAGGACATCTAAAAGCTGTGTCTTATTGCACTTATCCATCATCCGCTTACTGTAAATCCATTCCTTTTTATTCATAACATCTAAATAACGCTGTAGTCTAACTTTGATACTTTATTAAAAGCATGTGCATACCCACGTAACATTGTTTTTTTTTTGAGGTTATCAAAGCACTTTTTCAATTAAATTATGAACGTGGCAGACCTCTAATCAATCTCAGATTATTAATTAAGCACTCATTTATCTAATGCAATAACAACTAGTACAATTTTTGACTGTCCACTTCTAGCCCGGTGCCATTATGAAGGGTGCGCATTGTTCTTTTCATACAAAATGTATAGAAGCGTCGCAACACAAAGTGAACAGATAACACAGGGCGCAGACAGGACCCGGATGAGACGCGGACACGACGCTTCTATACATTTTGTATGAAAATTGATTGAAAGGGCGCCGCGTCTGCGACGCAAAATATAAACATACATACTATAGGTTAACTACTGTGTTACTTTGTGACCTATATTAATAAACATATTTATACATATATCTAAGTGTTGTGGGTTCGATCCCCACACGGGACAAAAATAATTGTTCCGAGTCTGAATGTTATTTATGTCCGTTATTTAAATTTTTGTAAAGTTCCCCGCGACACAGGCATCATAGTACTACTAGTGCGGGAGTTGCCATTTTAAAAATTATATAAATATTGTTGGTTGCGGAATGCGACGTAAACATGTCGTTACGAATCGACCGATCGAGCGGGTTATAAAAGCGTGCTCGGCGCGCAATGATTCACTTTGACGTCGAGCGCCGGACGAAACGGTTGGCTGTGTGATCGCTGTTGGGTGATATCAATTATCTCTTACTTTATTTGTTAATGTATTTCTTGAATAATTCAATGATTATTTAAAGGTGAAAGTGCGTCTGTTAATTTTTTTTAAGCTGTTTCACTTCTGATGCCCAATAATATTGTATTTAATTAGTACTCTAACACCAGTTTCTTATAAGAGTGGTATGCTCAGGGGGTCGTTCTCGGGCACGCCACGATCGTGGCGGTAAGTCCCGTTTTTGAGGAGTGGCTGGAGAGGCGGCATGGCGCCCTCACCTTCCGGCTGACACAGGTTCTAACTGGCCACGGTTGTTTTGGCCAGTTCCTGTGTCGTATACGCCGGCAAGAGACGCCCGGTTGTCACCACTGCGACGACTGCCGTGACGTTGTTGAGGACACGGCGCTGCACACTTTGGCGGTTTGCCCCGCCTGGGCATCGCAGCGCCGTGATTTGATCGCGGCAGTCGGATCGGTTGCCCTCTCGCTCCCGGCCGTAGTTCAGTCTATGGTCCGGAGTGAGAGGTCATGGAACGCCGTCGCCTCCTTCTGTGAGGAAGTAATTTCCATCAAGGAGGCGGCGGAGCGGGAGAGGGAGCGTTTAAACCCTCTCCCCAACCGCAGAGCCGGGCGCCGGAGGGCGCGCGATGACCTCCAGCCACCCAGAGGTTTGACCTGGGGGTGGCGGGCTTTGTGGGCCTGCCCGCCATCCGTTCAGCACCAGGTCCGAGAGGCGGCGTGCGTGTTCCCACGCGCGCCTCTGTTTCGTGTCCGTCTCCCCCTTTAGGGGGAGACAGTAGAATTTTATTTTGAGTAAGTACCTATCTTGGGTAGGTCTTATTGCGTAGGGGCCTGCCGTTTCATACGGCGGGCCGGAACCTCGGTGGGGTCGCGACCGTATGCGAAAGTGATTCGCGCGGCCCCGTCGATAGTGGTTTTGTCGAGGAACACCGTGGTAGGTTTAGTCGGTATTCCGGGAGGTACATTATCTTTTTAACATCTTAGTTTACCCCGGCGAGTCCGACATAATCCCTCCGCCCGCCCCCGCGGAGGGATATGCGTCATTGCATTCCCCACGTAAAAAAAAAAAAAAAAAAAAAAAAGGGGGTCGTTCTAAGCACACCACTCTCTCGGCTCGGTCGTACATTTACCAACTAACCAGGGTATTATTACCTGCGTAGCTATAGTCTCATACGGCACATCGCTGTAATTGAACTCCCATCTGCCACATTTCTTGACTGTCCATGACGGGTTAGGATCCAAGATACCATTATTCAGCACTGCCGTCCAATCAACATCGTACACTGAACACTTGTCGAATCTACCATCCTTCAAGGGTATTGAGAGATGACGCCTGAAAAGAAGAGATTGTTACGTATTATATACTAGATATATATGTCACATTTACGATTGATTCACAAATTGTACAATTTCATAAGACAATAAAGATTCTTTAAACGTACATTCATAGTAGGTAAAGGACGTTGAAAATCTGTAGGTCTACCAAGAAAATCTCATTCCGAAATTTCGGGCTGAATAATCAAGATTCTTTGGATTTTTTTATTTCAAAATAACGTTACTACGCTGTCAGACTACTTTGTGAAAGTGTTTAGGACATTCAAGAAGTTACGAACTGAAATTCAGGACCATTTAGGACGCAGTTAGGAATAATTAATGTGTTTCACGGTACTACAACAGTTAGCCTGAAACTTCGGCATTTACGTTTCACGCTAGGCCTAATAATCTATATTATCCTTGTAAATATAGCAAAAGATATAGCTATCATTCGAACAATTGCATTTTTACTGGTTTGCAAAGAATGTTTTTAATTAAACCAATTTTGTTTTGAGGACAAAAGAAAAATGTCAGAAATGTCATATTTTTGAGTCTAAATTTTCATGCGTTAGTTATATATGTAGCATATTTGCTTCTTTTCTGTTTTAATATCATTGCTTGAAAATATGAAAGAGATCAACCAGACCATGATGTACTACCAATAAGCAAAAACGCTTAATGATTTGATAAAATACAAAATTTTGTCCACTCGCGTTATATAAATTTTGTTAATTAATGTCTATCCCTGGGGGTGAGTAATTTGCCAAGATACCCTTTTTAGACTTAAACCCTTTTTAACTTTAAACTCACATTAGCATTTATAATATCAGTTAGGATTACAATACCTTAGTTCTATAGTCAAATTTGCCAACTCCGGTGTATAGCACCAATATTCTTCAGGCACTACCGTCATGAAGATCTGTCCAAAATACACGAACGCGAAGAAGAAGGAGTACGGTATCATGAGCACGAACAGATAGCGCTGGTACCAGCCGAAATCTCCGATGTAGGGGAAGAAGTCGTCCAGGTCTTTGAGTTGTTCCTTCTTGTGGACGCCGTTCACTGGAATAAAATATTACTAACATTAAGAGCCTGTTCCACCACTTCCAAATAGCATTTATCTATAAGATAAAAGTCTCGCTATCTCTCTTTCTTAACCTAACAAGAGTGAGGTAGCATGCGATTTATCTTTCGGATAACTTTTACTTGATAGTTGTGAAACTTGCCATAATTGAATTAACTTATCAGAACGCTCGATATCACTCAGAGGGCGATAGAGAGCGCTATGCTCAGAGTTTCCCTGCGGGATCGATTCAGAAATGAAATCTAGAGAAAAATAAAGTTGCCGTCATAGCTCTCAGGATAGCCAAGCTGAAGTGACAGTGGGCAGGGCACGTAGCGTGCAAAACCGAAGGTCGTTGGGGCAGAAAAGAGTAGCGGCAACACCCCGAAAGACACAGTAGGGGTAGGTGGACCGACGACCTGGAATGGGTTGCAGGAAGCGGTTAGATGGAGGTGGCTTAAGACCGGTCTGTGTGGAAGTCCTTAGGGAAGGCCTATGTCCAGCAGTGGACGTCCTTCGAAATATCAACTTCAGGGTTTAAATCGAAGAGAGCGTCAAGCTGCTTTAGAGACTCAGGTGTGGGTGAGTTAAAGCGTGCGTACCACGCTGGAACTGCCAGCAATCGGTGCTTCGTACCACAGCAATAGTTGTTAGGCACAGACAATCTGCGGCATTTGTCATGTATACTCAGGGCCTCGATCTTCCCTTTTGAAACTGACCCTTTTTAATGAGTTAAAACCGAATCAGCCTAAAAAATGTTGTAGGATACTGATAGGGGTAGAAATAATAATATAATAATATTCTACCACATACACACAACACCATCTAGCCCAAACTAAGCAGAGCTTGTACTATGGGTACTAGACAATGGATAAACATACATATATACTTTTTTTTTTGTAAATACATACATATTATACATAGAAACACCCAGACCAAGACAAACATCCATGTTCATGCACACAAATGTTTGACTTGTGCGGGAATCGAACCCGTGACCTTAGGCGTGGCAGTCAGTTCCACTAACCACTACGCCACCGCATAAACTCAATCAGACAACTGTCCTATTGCACTCACCTTGGTCTACCACCGTTTTTAATTCCATGATATCAGTTCTATGAGGGTCAAGGTCGGACCCAAAGCTGACGTTCTTCTCATGTGATTCCATTTTCGAAAAGCGTTTTTGCCTTAAAAGACACTTTTCCCGACGTAGTTCTGGTTACTAAGACTTGAAGTTGAGAACGCAGGGCTGTAAATAAAGATAAAATCATAGTCAAAAATAATTTATTCATTGAGGTCACAAAGTAATACTTAAGCCTCGTATCCACGAGGCAACATTTGACGCACGACATGTTGCACGACATTGTTGCTCACGGCAACGCGGATCTTTGTTTAGCAACGTTGTCTGTCCACGTATAACCAGTCGTCGACAACAAATCGCCAGAGTTGATTTAGCCACAGTTATTGATTGATTTCACCACACTACGGACATTATTGCGCGTCACGTCTCCACTTGACAATATTTGATGCTCAACTGCATGTTGCATGGAAACAAGCTAAGCGTCACGTTGCGCGCCAGCTGGCAACGTCGCCCGATGTTGTGCAACGTTGCCGATCTTGTTGTGCGTCATGTGTTGTGCGTCAATTGTTGCCTACTGGATAAGAGGCTTTCTGATTATATGGATCGCGTATTAGTTTAAGTGGTCGCATCGTCACTGTTCCGCGCGACACAAGAATTACTCCCAAGGAGGGCGTTATCTTTATAAAAAAAGGACCTTCAAATATATAAGTTAGTGATTTTACTAAGTTACTAAAGCTACATATAGGCTAGTATCTAAGTTGAGGCAAAGGGTTTTGAGACAAACAGAAGAAACTTTATTTGCTATTCAGGTAAAATTTTGTTTTTAAAAAAAAATATTGAGTTTTGCATAAAGTATGATGTAATGATAATGTCCTCCAGATCGAATTTCGGTCACGGCATCCAGTCTTAACGGAGACTGACCATCTGAACAGGAGATATTATAGTGCACAAGTAGGTGTGCAAACACTAGTGCACTCTCCGTTCCCTAACCCTCATGATCAGATGGGATTGAATATCCGACACGACCAGAGAGAGATCAGGCGCAGGACCAACGGCTTATCGTGCTTTCTGACGCACGAAGATGTTTAACACCGCCAACTTCCTAACTCCGGTCTCGTATTGAGATTTCTTAACATAAAACTCAATAATTTCTTGTGGGTCCAACCCGGGATTCGAACCCTAGACCTCATGCACAGCAGTCGCATTCACTAGCGCTGCGCCACCGGGGCAGTTAAGTATGATGTAAAGAAGATAGGGATAAAATATTACTAGTATTTTCCATTAGACCCTGTATATCCTTCTCACTTGCACATTGCCAATTAAAATCACGTCTTCATCTAGAAGTACAGTCGGCCAAGAAAGTGGTGTCCCAGTTCCCAAGCTTCTGTGAGATCTAACTATCGCTAACGTTGACTTTTCTAACTTGACACATGGCATGACGTAAATATAATACATGATACAGAGAGCAATGGTCGCTGTCATAATATTATCGCAAGGGAAAATCGACCTTATTGTATCATGATATTCAAGTGAACTTCAACCGTAGGTTCTTACACCGGTTCCCTATTTATTCGCATAAAAATTAAATGTCATAATTTAATATGGCATACTTTTACTTATCCGAATAATATTTACGCATAATATTAATTTGGCTTAACTGTTTAGGCACAATTTTTTTAAGCATCTTTATTATAAGCATAATAATTGTTAAGCATACTATTCTAAAGTGACCATGGCTGCTGAAAAGCAACCGAAACGTCGGGGAAGTTCAAACCAAAAATAAATAGATTTAATAGTTTAAATAATCTTATTAGCTTATAAATTAGTAAAATAAAATCAATAGTAGTAGTAGTGTAATATTTTCAAAATTTTGTAATACAGTGATAAATAAACAACGCGATAAAATCCGTATATAGTAGTTTAATTTCAATTGTTTATGCATAATGATATTTAAGCATAATATTTAATAAATACTTTTCGTACATAAAATAAACATGTTGGCGGCTTAAGGGTGGCCCAAGGTCCACCCCCGGCACACCCTAACCCATTGTTACACTATGGTATCCAAGTCATATCGGATATAATATCTACGTTTTTATTTTTCAAATTCAAATAGCTATCAATTAAATAAAAGATGACGAATAAACAATATGCCTTATAACTTTATGCCAATCGAAATTACTGAAGTAGTATGCCAAAAAACAATAATGTCAAAGTATTATTATCAAAAAAAAAATGTCTAACTCGTTATGTCAAATTAAATAAGGACATAAAAAATTTGTCGAAACAAAGGGTACCCTCGTACATCAGTTACATACACGTGACGCCATCTATTGGATAAATTGGTAACTATAACGATATGTCAGTCATTTGTCAACTCAGCCACGGTCAAGTTTAATTCTAAGAAAAGAGCGATGTCGTTGTTTCGTGCAATGCTTATTAGTCTTTATTGAGTCGAAATAACCATAACATAAGCAGCTACTGATAGTTTTCATGATATTTAACCGATATAAATATCGATAGTAAGTATAATTTACCTTATAGTAAATGCTATAAGGTTGAAATTTAACTGTATATAGGTATATTGATTATGTTTTGGCTATATAGCAGATTGTGAAAGCGCATTTAATTATCTTAACTAATATTAAAAATGCGATTATGAGTTTGTTTGTTTGTTTTATACGCTGTCATGCTTTAACTACTCGACCGATCATCATAAAATTTCGAATACCGTTGTCAGAGAAAGAGAAAAGTAGATATGGTAACTTTAATCCGGGAAAAAGTAATTTTACTATACGAACCTTTTTTTATACGGTGTGCCAACTTAAATAATGGGTGGATCGCTGGAATTGAATCTACATCAGCGACTAACCCAGCTGTGCCCAAAGCAGGCAAGAAATGCCTGCAGACGACGACGTTACTAATCTTTCCTAATCTAACCTACATTTATGTGAGTGAAACCACGGGTAAAACTTAGTTCTTCTTCCTAGCCTTTATTATTCCCAAGTCACTTGGGGTCGGCTTTTCTAGTCTAACCGGATTTGACTGGATATCAGTTTTTACACGGAGCGGCTGCCACCTGACCTCCGCAACCTAAAGGCTAACGATACCCTAAGGCTAGACCAGTGTCAGGATATTATAGGGCACTGACTTCCGATTACGACTGCCATAGATGTTCATGGCAGCCGGGACCGACGGCTTAACGTGCTCTCCGAGGCACGGAGCAGGCGATAATTGTCAATCAATACGCACATAATGCCGAAAAGTCATATAACTTCCGAATGTCAGAGGTTCGCGACGTGGGTTCGAACCCGAGACTGCAATGGAGAGGTCCATTGCAGTCTGTTAGTCTCCCCACTGAGCTATCGAGTAAAACTTAGTTACTAATTAAAATAAATCAAAATCTGAATATAGTGGTTTAATTTCAATGTATAACATTCGCGTAAACATAAGACAATGTTATATACACAGATGTAATTTTAAGTAAATTCATATTTTGTAAAATATTCGCTACTCAAAGTTAGGTTATAATTAAAAGATAACGCGGGAACACATTATCTTTTTTGCCCGGGCTTCGCCACATAATTGTTATAGTTTACTTTTACCTGTTTAAGTTAAACTAGCGGTCGCCTAGTGGTCAAAATTCGACCATAATTCATTTAAATGTTAAGTTTGATTGTTATTATGGTTTTATTGTCTGTAATTTTACCCTTATAGGTAATCACATTTCATTTAGATTTCGCCAAAGCTATACAGGTTAATTTACCTATATATATCCTTTTTCAACAAATTATTATTTACTCTTTCATTGACGATATTCCTAAGCTTGCTAATTTATTTTCTTTTTCTTTATTACATATAATAAGGTATATTATGTAACCATAGTTACAAAGAATTGTACAACGTCAGACGAACAATGCCGAAATACAACGAACGCGATTCGACTGCGTGTGTCAAATGCATGGTTGTGTGCGTGTAGTGTTTTTTCATTAATTTAATGTATTTTAATGCGTATTTTATAAATTAGGATTCGCCAACCTTCTCCATATAAACTTTAACTGTGCCAAATTTTATACTTCTCCGTCCGCACAATTTACGTAAAAAGGGGTACAAAGTTTTTGCTTCACGTATTAATATATAAATTAACTTACATTCAGCATATAGGTGACACTGCAAGTGCGTCATTTATTTTGCAACAAATATGTATTGTTGAAGTATTAAAGATGCTTACAATCATAACTTAATATTATAAATGCGAATGTGTGTTTGTTTATATGTTACGCTTTCACGCCTAAACTGATCGACCGATCATCATGAAATTTCGCATAAAAGGTGGGTTCAGTTCAGGGCAGTAAAAAGTATATTATCCAGAAAAAGTACTGTTTCTACTAATTATCACGAAATTTCGCATACACGTTGCAAAATTTTATGATAATTATTCGAGTAGTTAGCGTAACCCACTGTTCGCACTAAAAAACATGCAACATGTGATGTTTCGAGACATATCGTATGTAACAAATCTCATAACATGTTTTGTTGTTAGTTGCGTTCACATTAATGACAAACAACAAAACTTTTGAATGTATCTCAAGATTTATTGTTATCTGTGTTAGCACTTACCGATGTTTAAGATTTGATATTGCTTTGTCGATGTATCTGTCTAGTTTGACGTTCGCACTGTTAACATGATTGATATTTCAAACATGTTTCACAACAGAATGTTGTTATACAGTGCGAACTCAGTGCAATACATTGTCAAAAAACACATGTTTTTATGTGAATGTTTAGTCAGTGCGAACTCACGGTAACAAATAAACAAACTTACATTCGCATTTATAATATTATAGTTAGGATGTAATAATGATAAGGATACAAGTTTCATAATTACTGTCTTATTAGGCATCACAATAAACTGTTTATCAGAAAGTAAATACTAAAAATATTAGTCTACATAATTCCAGTTATCAGTGGCAGAGATACAATGAAGGAAGGCTTATCAGCACTGCTTATGAACCGTCCCAGTGCTGGGCAGGAACCTCTTTTCAATATATAAACTGCTCAGCTAGTTGGATCGGTTCTTTATATCCAACAACTACCATCGCAGCTAAAAGCACAAGCTGTTTACTGTGCCTAGGAAACGAACCCATACTAAATGTCTCATATTTTAAATAATTTCACTCCCGCTCCTTCCTTGTTGACCACTCGTAGTATATGCCAAGACCCCTCTAGTTTTCACGTATAATAATATTATCCCTGTATGAAACTGTCCCACTTCTGGGCACGAGCCTCTTCTCACTGTTAGAAGGGTTAGGCCATAGTCTACCACGCTGGCCCAGTGCAGGTTGGCCAGACTTCACATATCTTTGAAAACATTATTGAGAACTCTTAGACTTTCCTCTCGATGTTTTCCTTCACCGTTAAAGCGAGCGATAATTAGCTATTTATTACGCACATAACTTCGAAGTCAGAGATGCGCGACTTGGGATCGAACTCGAGAAACTGCGTGGCCGTTCAATGTCTTCCCGCTAGGCTATCGCTACTGGTCACGTTTTCACGTAGTCATTCATAAATATGGTTGTTGTAAGATTTATGACAGATTATTCTTATGCAACTTACATGTATATAAATAAAAATCAATTGCCACATTTATGACGGAGCATGACTTTTGAGATAGAAACTGTGGAATGCCTCTCACACATACCTACCTAAAAAACATTAATAATGTATTATATATATATATATATATGTTTCGGTGACCGTTACTTATAATGAATTCATTGAATGTGTTATGTTATATTCCTATTCCTTCCTGTATCCTAGAACAACTCGACCAATATGGCTGTTCTTTCTGTTGTATTTGTAATTATTAGGACAAGCTTTGTATGAACGAAAATTTACTAGAAATCCACGGGAATAGTCGAAAATTAAAGTGGTATATTTATATATAAAAAAATTATTGACGTTTTGATATTGAATTTAATTACGTAAAATGTATTTTTGTATAGATATAAGACTACAACTATCGGGTCAGCTAAATAAATTAATTAAAAAATTTAAATGATAGCCCATCACGCTGCCCTAGTGCGCATTGGCAGACTACACACACCTTCAAAAACATTACGGAGAATGAATGCGTTAAATTACCTATTTAATCTTTAGGGTAATGGTCGCATCCCGGTACTCAGGTCCTATCATTGTGTCTGGTTCGCCTAAGTGATGAATTAATACACATACATATAACTTTACCTCGAAGGCACAGTGACTGAGTGCATGCATGCATCTTAGGTTCGATTTTTGGGTCGAGAAAGAAAGAAAGAGTCGAGAAAGATCTTATTGAGTTTTCCGTCCAGAAATTCTCAGTAACACCACGAAGTCTAGATCTGGTCCTAGTGGTATATAAGTGTATTGGTGAAAAGTAGGTATAATAATTTCTGATTAACCTTTGTTAGATAGAAATCAGTTAGTTTATGTATGTCATTATTGCAGTTAGGTAAATAGGTGCACGACTGCCTCAATGGCGCAGTGGTGAATGCGACTGCATGAGACTACAAGATAGAAAGAAAGAAAGAAAGAAAATATTTATTTTGGCACACAAGGGCACACGCAAAACACGAAGAAATCAAAAAAATAAAGAAAAGAAACCAAAAGTATACAAATTAAAAATAAAAACAGAACAATAATAAAAGTAGAAAAATAAAAAATAAAAACAAATACCAACATCATAAATTAAATTCCTGCTCACTGGCAACACCTTCCGCTTAACTAAACGGAAACTGTCTCCATTCAGGTCAAGGCCATGTCAATTTGTCAGTGTGCAGCGATACAAACAATAATAAAATATTAAAATTATATAAGTTTAACATTTAGAGAAATAATGTAAAAGTGTGTATCCCGTCAGTGCCAAAATTTGGACATCGCTCAGCGTATGTTGCGATTGTAAAATCGCGACACTGGTATTCTGTGAAGATCCATTCCCGGGATCGACAAAATATATTTGGACTTTTCTGTCAAAAAATTATTAATAGCAGCATGGAACTGTACCCGAAAAGCTGCAGTAGGCTCTAACTCTATTACATACAACTCGAACTAATTAACGAAACGTCAGCGAAAACGTTTTTATAGTTAAGAAAATCAACTCCCATGGCACAAACCTGTGTCGGTGTGTTGGCGACTTAAAAAACATTCAAACAATACACACAAAGATCACCCAGACTTGGAACAACTATGTTTTTGTGGAACACATAAATTGTCCCTTGTAAGATTTGAATCCAAGACTCAGCGCATTGGCTTTGTCGACCACTTAAACCCTTCCATCATCTGTGCAGACACGTCCGTAATAAAGACTATTAATGGTGACAAAACAGTTGCTATGTAGACTTGGTAATGTATGACCAATTTTAAACGGTAACTATTTACCATAACGGATAAATTATTTACCACTGTAGATGTGTAAAACATATAAATCCTATTTATCACATACAATAAGTTAAATAAATAAAGACGTTTGTTCAACAATTTATTTCTGCGTCATATATGACACTATCTAATTACATTGGTAAACAATTACGCAAGCATGTTGACGTTACGGATTTTCGCAAAATGGCCGCGTTTTTGCGATTGTTTATGTTACGCGGTTCTAATAAAACTATTTTTACTCGACTACTGCGAAGCCAAAAGGAAGGGTAATAATTTTGGCAGTATAGGTATACATACCCATCTTATCTTGTGTGGGGGCCAGTCAGTACAGACTGGTGACACTTCGACCTAGTGGGATCTTTTGTGTCGACTTCCCCAATAACGACTGCCATAGATGTTCATGGCAGCCGGGACCGACGGCTTAACGTGCTCTCCGAGGCACGGAACAGGCGATAATTGTCAACCAATACGCACATAATTTCGAAAATTCATATAACTTCCGAAAGTTGGAGGTGCGCGACGTGGGTTCGAACCCGAGACCCTCTACATTGCAGTCTGTTGGTCTCCCCACTGAGCTATCGCTGCTCTGATGAGATAAGATACCCATACTGCCAAAATCATGTTCAAAACTCTCAAAATCAAAATCATGTGTGTTTGTATGTTCCACCGTAGCACCTAAACTACTGAACCGATTTTAATGAATGAGGTGTTAATAGTTTCATAAGGTCCGGGTGACATAGGCTATATAAATTTTCAATTCGTCCTTTTCAGACCTCTTTTTTACATAGTCGGGTTTTAGTTTTTTAACTTTTTATACGAAGTTTTACTATAGCAATAGCTTAGGGATACAGGAATGCCAAGCGCGGCAGTATTATTTTAACATTTTTTTATAGATAATCTGTTACAGCAGCGATAGCCTAGGAGACATTTAGACTGCTACGCAGAATTAACCAGTTTATCCAGTTATGCCGGGATGAATCGGATGCATTCAACCAGGATTGGAGACAATTGGCACTGGACAGGAAGGAGTGGAAAGTTCCAAAGGAGCCCTGCAGTGGGACGGTACAGGCTCAAATAAATAAAATATATAAGGTAACTGAATGGTAGATCAACATACAAACTAATTATTTTATTATCAGTGGCAAACTTACTTACTATAATGCTATAGTATTCACATTCATGACATAAATACGGCCATGTAAATAACTTACGTAAAATTTGTGTCAAAAATTAAATCTCCGTAGGTAAAAAGACTCGATTTTACGAATGAAACTGAACTATTCGAAATTAAACAACTTTATACGGATTTAAAATAAACAACGCAATTGTTGTTTATTTTTATACAAAATTAATATTACATAATTTTAAATCTCTAAACTACTATTGTTAAATATTTTTACTAGTTACTGTTTACTTCTATTCAAGCTATTTAAATTATAAAAACTATTTAGATCTATTTTTCACTTTCCCGAACGTTCACGCGGCGTCTCCCCGTGAACATGGCTGCTGAAAAATGCTCAACATTATGTAATAATATATAGAAAAAGAGAGACTGAAACTCGAACTCATTCTCAGAAAGATTTCTCTCTAAGCATGTTACAAACAAATTAATTTATTGGATGTCCTCGCTTTGCTGAACATAAAAGGTAAATTTATCAGTTAGACACTGACGTTCATATTGTTACTTGAAATAAATAAAGATGTATTATGATTGTTAGTTTTGCGTCTATTTTCTAAGACACAAGACAATGCAAACATGACATCTGAATTATTGCACTCATTCATGAAGAAAAGTAACTACCTACTCTCATAACTATCATGTGTAGGTAATGTGTTAGTTCACTCTTGTTAATGCGGACACTTTCGTGTGATCAAATCTTTGGTTGCTACTAAGAATTATACAGGATGTTCGGTAATTAAAGGATAACCTTGAAATGTCTTATAGTAGAACAGAAAGCCGTTCAGAAAAAAATATGAAAAAAAATATCTATCCTATCTACTACCTGAGATATGATTTTTTTAACTACCCTATTTAACTTTCTTGTCCATAAATGAATGAATTACATCGGTTTTTTGTTGTTTTTTTATTAAACACTAATTATGCTAATAGATAGACAATCAAAAGTGTATGAATAGCTATTGCACGTTTAATTTTTTTTTTCATATTTTCTTCTGAAGGGACTTCAGTTCTAGTATAAGACATTTCAAGGTTATCCATTAATTACCGGACACCCTGTATGTATATGAACGCACGGATGACGTAATGGTTTAAGTGGTCATCTCACCACTGCCACGTGCTGTGGGTTCGAATCCTACACGGGACAAAAATATATGTGATCCACAAATGATTGTTCCGAGACTAGATGTCAAAGTCAAAGTCAAAAATAATTTATTCACTTAGGTCACAAAGTAACACTTATGAACGTCAAAGAGGTTAGTGAGTGTATTACATTTACTGAATTTACATTTATGTTAGTTGCAAGGTTCAGGCAAAAGGTTGAGCCTATGAGACCTGCAAGAAATTCAAGGCCACTCTTTTGTTCTCTGTTTTTTGATGTTTTTTGTGTCCGTTGTTTGAATGTTTATAAAGTCTACCGCGACACAGGTATTATTCCTAGAGAGGGAGTAGCATTAAAAAAGTTATTTTACAGAAAATGAGTTACTACTAGGCCCGACCCGGTTATCGAACCCACAAGAGTCGCATTCACTGCCACTGGTAATTTAGATGTTGATTGCTATATCTATTTAAAGAAGACCTTGTAATACGAATCAATGTATCGTGACCCGATATAAATGAAGTGCTCGCCTCTCATGATATTGTCAGTACTATCTAATATTATAAATACGACTGTGAGTTTGTTTGTTTATAACGCTTCCACGCCTTAACTACTCGACCGATCATCATGAAATTTCGCATACACTTTGTCAGGCGTTGTCAGGAGTAGACGCACTCATAGCCAGTTGCACTTACTGATCGGTAAACGATTAGCGAGGTTAAGCAACGTTGGGTGCGGTCAGTCTTTAGATGGGTTACCGCTTAGTGTTATTTCATCTGAGCGTCTCCGTGCTTCACAGGACACGTAAAAAGTCGGTCCCGGTTGTTGCCAAATGGACAGCAGTCGTTAAGCCATGTCAGAGGCCTACGGCTTTAACAACTCTTGACGACAGGTTGGCCACTAACCACACGAAAAGAAAAAAGAAGAAGAAGGTGTACAGAAAAAGACATGGGGTATCTTTTATTCAGAAAAAAAGTACTTTTACTAACCTAATCCTACACGAACGAAGCTGCGGGCAAGAACTAGTACATTATATCAAGGGTGAAGACATTGAGTGCACGTGTTGCATTATTGATATACATTATAATAATCATAGTAATCGTTTATAGATGGCCAATGATATCACTACATATTATAAAACAAAGACTGCCACCGCGTCTGTTTGTCTGTTCGCGATAAACTCAAAAACTACTGAACAGATTTTCATGCGGTTTTCACGAATAGACAGAGTGCTTCATGAGGAAAGTTTATGTGCATAATTTGTTAAGTTTTTGTGTAAATTGGTTGTAATCAATACTAATATTATAAAGCTGGATTTTGTTTGTTTGGTTGAACGTGTTAAACTCAGAAACTAACGGTTTGAATATCAAAACTTTATTGGTGAGTACATATGTATTTGAGCCGTTTGGTGTTGAAACGCTGGGGCCATGGTAGTCCAAGTGTTAGGTTAGTATGTTTATAGAGTCCTAGCTAAGCGGCTGATCGACGCTTCACATGACCAGAGGGCTGGTATTTTCTTTCCACAAAGAATAAGTCTTGCCATTCAACGTGGCAATGCTGCCAGTCTTCTGAGCACGTTGCCAATTGACAACGATTCTGAGGAATGTTAAGACGCTTTTTAATTTTGTTGTTTTATTTTTCTCTTTAGTTTATATTTCTTGTAAATAATTTGTGTAGGTATATATTATGATAATTATTTGTTTATTTGATGTGCAATAAATCATTTTAATGTTGGATGGGCCATTTATCGAGGAAGGTTATAAGCTATATAACATCACGCTACGACCAATAGCGGAGCATCAATGAAAAATGTTGCAAAAACGGGGCAAATTCTCTTATGAGACGCAGACGGAGATGCGCGGGTCAGCTAGTATGACGATAATTATATATACTACCCATGCGAAGCCGGGGCGGGTCACTAGTTATACATATAGAAGAAAATGTGCAAGCATTTCTTGGACACGTCAAGTTACTATATAAGATATATCAATAAAACAAATAGAATAACGAGATGGGTGTAAAAACACAGGATTCAACCTCTTCGTCTTAAATGTAAAAGTAATGAAAAGAAATGACACACAGGGCCCATATTCAAACTCGACCGAGGTATGACCCAAGGTGTCTGCACACCAAGTTACAAGTCAATCGGTCAAGTGGTTCCGGAGTTATGCCGGTCACTAACAGACAGATACACAGACCCACATAGTGTTTTCATTAACCTCTTCGAAGAAGACTCAGAGGTTAAGAAAAAGGAAATAAAAATTTTGCATTAAAAGAAGCCTGTTCGAGGAGTAGAGCTTTCATGAGAAGGAAGCAGGTAAGAAACTCATGGCCCTTCATTTCAATTGCCGAATGTTTATTAACAATACAATTTTCTTTTCTTAAATGAGCTGCTGTGTGTAATTGTAACAAAAGTTTTTAAGCAAAGAAGAAGCAAATATGTTACTTGCTAATTTTGCCTAATTGCCGGCCTCGATGGCGCAGTGGTTAGTGTAACCGACTGACACGCCCGAACTCACGGGTTCGATTCCCGCACAAGTCAAACATTTGTGTGCATGAACATGGATGTTTGTCTTGGTCTGGGTGTTTCTATGTATAATATGTATGTATTTACAAAAAAAAGAAGTTATAAATAAACTAAATAAATTATAAATAAAAATTGATTATTATCATTTTCTTATATGTTATTTTATAATCAGTAGTTGGGGTACTCCTTTTAAGTAAACATTACCTGTGTTAGGAGACCCGGCAATACCTTTTTTTTCTTTTGATACCCTGGCATAATGCTTGATGCACTACCCGCCGGCTAGGGGACGGCACCGGCGGGGCGTGTGGGACTCACCAGCCGAGTGCTGGTATACCCACTAAAAAACCTGGGGTGTTCACTCTCTCACCCAATGGGGGGGCCAGTTGGTAGTCTATTCATCCAAAGCAGGCCCCCCCGTGTGGGTGCCGGCCGGGTCAATGGGACCCGACCTCCTCTCGTCCCCGGGGGAGAGCATTTCACTGCTCTCCCCTTTCGACGTAAGAAGGCGCGCGGGAACACCGCGCGCACCCTCTATGGGTTCTTACTCACGGGAGACCCCGCAATACCTAGCTGGGGGCGAAGAACCGGATCTTCCCGCTGTCGAGGCGGCAAGGTCCGAGCTCCGCCAGGTCCTAGTGGCGAATTGGAAGGAACGACTTGTGCACCCCAGTGCCGGGCACGCCACGATCGTGGAGGTAAGTCCCGTGTTTGAGGAGTGGCTGGAGAGGCGGCATGGCGCCCTCACCTTCCGGCTGACACAGGTACTGACTGGCCACGGTTGTTTTGGCCAGTTCCTGTGTCGTATACGCCGGCAAGAGACGCCCGGTTGTCACCACTGCGGCGACTGCCGCGACTGACGCGACGTTGAGGACACGGCGCTGCACACTTTGGCGGTTTGCCCCGCCTGGGCATCGCAGCGCCGTGATTTGATCGCGGCAGTCGGATCGGTTGCCCTCTCGCTCCCGGCCGTAGTTCAGTCTATGACCCGGAGTGAGAGGTCGTGGAACGCCGTCGCCTCCTTTTGCGAAGAAGTGATTTCCATCAAGGAGGAGGTGGAGCGGGAGAGGGATCGTTTAAACCCTCTCCCCAACCGCAGAGCCGGGCGCCGGAAGGCGCGAGATGACCTCCAGCCACCCTGAGGTTTGACCTGGGGGTGGCGGGCTTTGTGGGCCTGCCCGCTATCCATTCAGCACCAGGTCCGAGAGGCGGCGTGCGTGTTCCCACACGCGCCTCTGTATCGAGTCCGTCTCCCCTCTAGGGGGGGGGACAGTAGGGTTTAAAGTGAGTGAGTGCCTTTGGGTAGGTCTCTTCGTGTAGTGGCGTGCCGTTTCATACGGCGGGCCGTAACCTCGACGGGGTCGCGACCGCATGCGAAAGCGATTCGCGCAGTCCCGTGGATAATGGTTTTGTCGAGGAACACCGTGGTAGGTTTAGTCGGTATTCCGGGAGGTACATTATCTTTTCAACATCTTTATTTTACCCCGGCGAGTCCGAAATAATCCCTCCACCCGCCCCCGCGGAGGGATATGCGTCATTGCATTCCACCACGTAAAAAATAAAAAAATAAAAAAGAGACCCCGCATTATATGTACTTATATGTATTTATCCATTGTCTAGTGCCAATAGTACATGCATTGTTTAGTTTGGGCTAGATGGTGTTGTATATATGTGATAAAATATATATATATTATTTATATACATATTTAACTCATTGATGATCATTGAATGCGTAAACAAAAGACAATATCATGGATGATCATTTCTCGTTGGCAATAATTTCGGCAAGACGCAATAAATCTTGCAAAAAAATAATGGCATTTAACTTATACTAGTGGGAAACCGTTAGACTGCCACGCAAAGGTCTCGAGTTCGATCCCAAGGCGCGCATCTCTGACTTTCCGAAGTTATGTGCGTATGATATAGTTATATATTCCTATTACGAGTAGTATCAGCGTACACGAATTGTAGATGGATAAATATATATTTACTGGCTAGGAGTCTAGGTATTACAATAAGATGTTACAATCGCTTAAACAGAAACCACGTACATTCTGCCTGTGAGTAATGCAATTTTTTTTTTTAATTTACGTCGTTCTTTATATAAAAAAAAATAAAAATAATTATGGTATAAAACTATTATGATAAACAATCGAAGAAGCATTAAAAATATTTTAATGGGTTGGAATCTTAAATGTGTATTTATTTATTGTAATTTATAATTTAAGAACTCATTTATAGAGTAACAGCATTTAAAAGCAAAATAATTGAAAATATCTTTAAAAATTAGGTTTAAAGACGTATACTTTTTTTTAAATATTTTTTTTATATTCTGCGTAACATTAAAACATTATTATTAATTATCGCTCGCCTTAATGGTGAAGGAAAACATTGTGAAAATACCTAAATGTCTGAGAGTTCTCCATAAAGTTCTCGAATAGGTGAAATTTACCAACCCGCACTGGTCCAGCGCGGTGGACTCTGGTCTAAACCTTCTCACGTTGAGAAGAGGCCCGTGCCCAGCAGTGGAACAGTTTATATATAGGGCTGATATTATATTTAATATATTGTTCATATTATCATTGGGGCTGGGTGCCAATGTAGGCACAATAATATAATAAGATTCTACCACATACACACAACACCATCTAGCCCAAACTAAGTAAGAGCTTGTACCATGGGTACTAGACAATGGATAAACATACATATATACTTTTTTTTTTGTAAATACATACGTATTTTACATAGAAACACCCAGACCAAGACAAACATCCATGTTCATGCCCACAAATGTTTGACTTGTGCGGGAATCGAACCCGCGAACTAAGGCATGGTAGTCAGTTACACTAACCACTACGCCATCAAGGCCGACAATATAAACTAGGTGATGTTTCTGAAAATGTCCTAACAGTTAAATACAATAGGTACCAGTTTTTTCGATACGGGAGCCTAACTCATGACGCCATGACCCACGATCACATGCAAACTTGTGTCGTAAGAGTGAGAGGTATCGGTAATAATATTTGTGTATAATCCAAAATACAAAAAGAAATGTGGAATTTTACGAACATTCTAACAACGGACTAAGAACACCTAGATTCGGTACAACTATTAATGTATCACACAAATTTTGTCTAGTCCGGGGAACCTACGAACTATCGAACCTACAACACTAAGATAGGCAACCAGTTAAAACCACTACGCCATATTTGCAGTCAATGTATGTTATGTAATTAATCTTTATTAATACATGGAAATATATACTTTTTTGAAGCATATTGCGCGCACGGAGGAGATTTTATATGAAGATTGGGTATGGTTCAATTTTAAATCGTGAAGAAAAATCAAAAATATAAATAAAAGAAATACTAAAAAGGTCAAAGTCATCGGACTATGCCTCGCTCTTGCTTAGTTTCATTTAATGTCTTTGGATATATAAATTAATAGTAAATGAAATAAGTAACATCTTAGGGTTAAAATTATATAAAAGCACTATTATACAATAAATGCAATGTTGTGTTAAAAATCAATTAAATTCATCGATTTTTTCTCGAATTTTGCGACCATAGACTCATTTTTTATATATTAAGGATACTAGGAATCCGTACCCACGTCGCACGGATATTACAGAACTTTAACAAATTATACACCTAAACCTTCCTCATAAATCACTCTGTCTATTGGCGAAAACCGCATGATAATTCAGTAGTTTTTGAGCTTATCGCAAACAAACAAACGAGACGCGGCAGGGATCTTTGTTTTATAATATGTAGTGATAACAACGTACCTATGTATGTGTTATGGCTAACAAGAAAAATATATGTTAAAAATACTTATTTAGTTCTTTGTAGTTAAGTAATTAAAATGTTAAATAAGAAACTTACAACAATTTTCCGTTTTTCCCGCCAAAGACGCTATGCCACAGATAAAGAATAAAACGAGAAAGCTATACACGTTTTAAAACGTGTATCGTTGACGGCGGCCACAGGCTGAATGTAAGAATTGTCTGTGCCATGCACACTTTTAAAACTTTAATTGTTGTTGATTTAAGACAATGTTTGCGATTGTTTTATATTTAATCGCTTGTTACTAGAAGAAGCGACATTGCACGATTATATTTTTATACTAGGTCTGCCTGCGACTTCGTCCGCGTGTAATTCCTTATTTATTATTAAGTTATTTTATGACACGAATTGTATAATTGTGAAACCGCGGATACTAAACATTAAATAACATCAGCGTAAAGCTTCCGGATATGTTGAAAGTTGACCCTTACGGTATGTGGACATAAAGATTTTTGGAGCTGCTTACTCGGGAAAGAGCGACGTACAAATGACTATGCGAAAAACAACTGACACTGATATCTACTCCAGCAACGCGAAATGTCTGACCGAGCTTTATTAATGGTCATTGCATAACACACCGATAATGGGAATTGCGTTCTTTTAAACTGAAATGGAAAATTGTTTGGTATTATAGGAATTCTAGGAATAAAACAATTTCGCCTGCACCGCATATTTTTAGATTTTTCCATATAGATTAAAATACCCTATTCTGTACCCCTGACAACAAGTATGCGAAATTTCATGATGATCGGTCCAGCTGTTAAAACGTTAAAGAGTAAAAAAAACAAACAAACTCACAATTTTGCCCGCGACATCGCTCGCGTAAATGTAAGTTAGATTAGGTTAGTAACAGCATTTCTTCTGAATGAAAGGTACCCTATGTCCTTTTCTGTACCTCTGACAACGTGTATGCAAAATTTCATGACGATCGGTCGAGTAATTAGGCGTGATAGCGTAAAAAACAAACAAACTCATATTCGCATTTATAATATTAGTTAGGGTTAGTAAGAATAAAATTTTATGTGATACCGCCATGCCGTTGTACTCATGATGCAGAGCATGGAGTCTAAAGAGCAGCGATAGCTCAGTGGGGAGACCAACAGACTGCAATGCAGAGGGTCTCGGGTTCGAACCACGTCGCGCACCTCTGACTTTCGGAAGGTATATGACTTTTCAAAATCACGTGCGTATTGATTGACAATTATCGCCTGCTCCGTGCCTCGGAGAACACGTTAAGCCGTCGGTCCCGGCTGCCATGAACATCTATGGCAGTCGTTATTGGGGAAGTTGACACAAAATATTCCACTGGGTCGAAGTGTCGCCGGTCTGTATTGACTGGCCCCCACACAAGATAAGATGGAGTCTGAACATATAGCAAACTAGCTGGCCCGCGCAACTTCGTCTGCTTCATATAAGAGAATGTTCTCCGTTTTGCAACATTTTTCATTGCTGCTCCGCTCCTATTTGTTGCAGCGTAATGTTATATAGTCTATAGCCTTCATCAATAAAAGGGCAATCGAAGACTAAAAAAAAATCTATTCGAACCAGTTGTTCCTGAGATTAGCGCGTTCAACCAAACATACAAACAAAGAAACAAACTCTTCAGCTTTAAAATATTAGTATAGATATGATTTAAAATAAGAAAAGCGAGACTTCAAATGCGCTAATCAAAACATGTTTCAAATATTCGATTGTGATTCGAATAATAAATCAGTAAGAACGAATTGATCAACATGCGTATGCGCGGATGTCTTTCGCTTATTACTACATGACGACATGTTATAAAACAGAGTCCTACGCCGCGTCTATCTGTTTGCGATAAACTCTCAGTAATAAGCTCAGTAATAAGCGAAATAGAAGCCCTTTTAATTAAAAATTATGTTAATTATATTATACTATATTGAATATAGTAATAGAATAGAATATAGAATAAATAGAATTATGCATTAGGTACTTGGCGGTTATCCATTTTTATACAAAAAGTCATTCGTTGCCAAACGGTCTTGAAGATGCCTCGCGCTGGGGTGAAACACGTGTCGAGGCATATTTCGTGTTCGAAGCGGAATACTGCAAGTTAGTACAATCTGGTCCCACGACGTGGCTATTCCTGTCCTGTGGAGTTCGGTATTGTCAACCTTTTTCTATTGCAATAGTTGGGGTGGGTAATCCAAGGGTGTGTGGCGGGTTCCTCTCTTCTCAATGAATTTATCTATTATATTACATTAAAGAAAGAAAGAAAATAAGTATAGAATAAGGAATAATGTGATTAGAGAGACATGAAAGTGGATATAGTGACGAGAATAGAAAAGGGTATGTTAAGCTGGTTTGGGCATGTAGAAAGAATGGACAGAGAGTGAGTGCCTTTGCGTAAGTCTCTTCGCGTAGTGGCCTGCCGTTTCATACGGCGGGCCGAAATCTCGGCGGAGTCGCGACCGCATGCGAAAGTGATTCGCGCGGCCCCGTCGTTAGTGGTTTTGTCGAGGCACACCGTGGTAGGTATTCCGGGAGGTACATTATTCTTATTCCATCTTTCTTTTACCCCGACGAGTCCGACATAATCCCTCCGCCCGCCCTCGCGGAGGGGTACGCGTAAATGCATTCCCCCAAGATAAAAAAAAGATGTAGATGAAATGGACGAGAAAAGACTGACTAAGAAAGTTTATAAGGCTAGTGTGAACGGAACAGTCGCAGGGAAAGACCTAGACGAACGTTTCTCGAACAGATCGGAAACGTTCTGGAATAAGACCAGGTTAAGAGCCCCTTAAACCGGCGAGCGTGTATGAGGAATGTGATGAAAGTAAAAGAAACCAGAGAAGTGTCAGGATCGTAGCTAATGTAAATCCGTAGTCTCTGCCTACCCCTCTGGGAAACAGGCGTGAATTTGTATATGTATGTATATTACACAATTTATATTATAGTCTTTAGTTTAATAAAACTTAAAAGTATATTTGTTTTTGTTCTATAAACAAACTAATCTCTACCAGACGAATATGAACATTATTTATATATTAGATATATTACTTTAAGACACTACAAACTACGGGAGCGGCGCAGTAACGATAAACGCGGGTGAAACCGTAAACCAAATCTAGTATAAAATAAATGTTACCGCGGGAACAGCTCTCATTTTACACAATTGTTAATCTAAGTTGAGTCATTGCTATTAATGTCCTCCAGACCGAATTCCGTCACAGCGGCCAATCTTAATGAAGACTGGCCATCTGCGCAGGAGATATTATAGTGCACAATTGTGTACGCAAACACAAGTGCACTCTCTGTTCTCTAACTCTCATGATCCGATGGACGCCACCGACACGATCGGAGAGAAATCAGGCGCAGGACCAACGGTTTTACTTGCTTTTCACACGGGGGTGTCTAACACCGCCAACTTCCTAACTCCAGGCTGATATGGAGGTAACACTTAATTTCTATTTGTTTTTTAGAAAAGACTACTCCCGTACTATAAATAATTTTCGTATCCCGAGGGATTTTACAAACATTCAAACAACAAACACAAAGAACACCCAAAAACAGAACAACCATTTGTGGATCACAAATATTATTGTCCCATGTGGGAATCGAACCCACAGCACCGGCGCGGCGGCAGTGATGAGGCACCCACTTAAACCACTACTGTCCGTTCAATTTCAGTTTGTTTTTAGACTTTCGCGATTTGTACACATACCTATTAAATATCATACGATCTTATCTTGTGTGGGAGCCAGTCAGTACAGACCGGCGACACTGCGACCCAGTGGGATCTTTAGTCGAACCCGAGACCCTCTGCATTGCAGTCTGTTGGTGTCCCCACTGAGCTATCGCTGCTTTAAAAAAATATAATTCTAAGTAAACTAGAAGTTTAACATAATCGCGAGTAAGACCCGTTATCTAACGTTATATTAAGCGACACACAAAGAAATAAAAAAAAAACATATCTAAACCATTCTCGAATCCAGTTAAGCACACAAAAAATTTCATCAATATCGGTCCAGCCGTTTAGGGGGAGTTTAATTACAAACGCACAGAACATTTATATACATATATAAAGATAACTTTTTGTTAGCCTTTAGTGTTCTGTTTCTCTATTATTTTCTATGTGTTTGTGTGTTGTATGTATTTATATAGTGTCACTGATGTCCAATCAAAATGGGCGTTATTGTAAGAGATAAAAGAAACTCCGGAATAACTTTCACTGATTACTATATTCTTATAAACCGACTAGGATTATATTAAAAAAATATAATAAAAATGGATTATTATTGATTACGCATTTAAACAATTAAATTAATTATAAAAATAACACAGTAACTCGCTATTATAACAACTCGATGTTATCGCTTTGACGAACGGAAAGAGAAGAGCGCGAGCTGCGCTGGCGCCTCATATTTATAGGCGTGCGAATCAGATGATACGCTGACGTTACTGCAATGGCGCGATGACGCGACGGAGTGGGTAACGCCCACTTAACATTTGTTTTGCGGTAACACGGCCTCTCCTGACTGCGGATCGTCCCCGACCGCTCCACGTTCTGCTCCATGTTCGACTGTGGTGGAAGCATGCTGGGTCTCTTGACTCGTTCCTTCACCGGCATCTCGATCGGCTGCGTGTGTTAACGTGTCTTAAGATGTCGGATCGTCATCTGCCCAAACAATGAAACACAAATGAAAACGTACTTTTTAAGCATAGTCATACAGTTTGCTCACATACTCTTTGAACACGCGCGCTCACATACCCTTCAAACACACTTCTACTAACTTCATACATCAGTAACATTCGTCATTAAATTTAAACAATCTTTCGTATTCATTCAGATCACACATACAAGGGCCCTCGTATTACAAACACACATAAGTATCTCTCATCTCCCACTCACGGGATCTAGCCTCAACAAAGCATCACTCATTTAGGCTGCGACGGCATCTACCTCATGGGATCTAGCCAGCATCACCCATTTGAGCTGCAATGGCATCACCCACACACGGGATCTAGCCTCAACAAAGCATCACTCATTTAGGCTGCGACGGCATCACCCTCATGGGATATAGCCAGCATCACCCATTTGAGCTGCAATGGCATCACCCACACACGGGATCTAGCCTCAACAAAGCATCACTCATTTAGGCTGCGACGGCATCACCCTCATGGGATCTAGCCAGCATCACCCATTTGAGCTGCAATGGCATCACCCACACACGAGATCTAGCCTCAACAAAGCATCACTCATTTAGGCTGCGACGGCATCACCCTCATGGGATCTAGCCAGCATCACATATTTGAGCTGCAATGGCATCACCCACACACGGGATCTAGCCTCAACAAATATCGTACTTACTTTCAAAGAAGGCAGCGCACGTTTCGGGAGTCCACTCCCCTTGCCAAGACACCTTGTATTGCGCTGCGGCTTCAGTATACTTACCATACGAGCCAGCCAACAACTCAAGCCGATATCGATTGTGTGGTAACACGCTCGTAACTCGATATGGGCCGCGCATACAGGAATCCAGCTTACCAGTTGCCTGTTAAGACTTAATAACAAACACTAGGTCATTAATTTTGAAGACTTGGGGTTCTTTACGTTTGTTGTTTACATAGGAGTCCTGTTTTTGTTGGTTAGCTGCCAATAATTCTGATGCACGATGACGTCTTAATGTCAAAAGACTTGACGCGACTGAACCTTACGTGGACTCGGCCTAACCAGACCGTTACTTATAGTCCTGCCGAGGTATTCAATCTCTTCGCTAATAAAAGTACATTTCTTAAGATAGATGGAAAAGCCAGAAGACATTAATGTTTCAAGAACAGCATGAAGTAATTCGAGACCCATAGCGATTGACATGCTTAGGAGTAAAATGTCTGTATTTAGTTAGTATTTGTAATTATACGTTGGTATACAACCGGCGCATTAGCAAGACCATAATGCATCTTAATATATTCGTATTGACCCTTGTTAGTAACAAAAGCTGTCATGTTTATTGAGCCTGGTACTAATGGCACCTGATAAAAGCCTGATGCCATATCTAAACTGGTGAAGTACTTACTAGCACCCAGTCTATCAATGTGGTCTTCGATGAGTGGCAGTGGAAAACGCTCTTTCACTGTAATCGCGTTCAACGCTCTGTAGTCAACGCACATGCGATCGAAGCCGTCCTTCTTCACTAGAATGACTGGGCTCGCAAAAGCCGATATAGACTCCCGTATAATACCCTTACTTAATAGATCCTAAATTATTTTACGTACACGTAATTTTTCATCATACGACAGTCTGTAATGTACTGGCTTGCTATACTTGTTAAGGGTAATTTCCAAAGAACCCGTAGTCACAGTAGTCGTTACCCGAAATAAAAAACTGAAAAGTCACCCATGATTGAGAAGAGTTGCTGTCTTTCTTGGCCCTGTAGAGGTGAATTTATAACGTCAAGTTTCTCCCGGATATGACAACATGAATAAACTTTATGATCTCTTATCAAAACTTGTTCACCACATCGGCGAACATAGGTGACTCACACACTTCATAGTTTAGTAGGTACATCCGTACCAATAATAATAATGGATATATTCAAACATTCTGCGGATACAACATATAGGTCGATCTCGAGTGAAATCTAAGGAAATTCTATTACTAAGGTACATAACATGTACATTCTATAATCTGACTACCTATGCCTCGTAATACACTTTAAGCAGTATTTCCATGAACCCCGAAATATTTTAACAATGCTGCAGAAATGAGAGAAACAGATGATCCGATATCTATAAGCACGTCAACAGGTATTCCTTAAATAACTGCAGCCATAATACCACAATTATTCATAGAAACACCGTCTAACTTCCTACAGAAATTAACATTACGTGTATTCTCTTTACTTGTTTCTGAACGTTGTCGGGCAAAACAATTATCTACTTTATGACCGGTTTTCTTACAAAACGTACAATTTAAGCCGATGTATTATTTGAGGATTCATGAGAATCTAACGTAGGAGTTGTGTTATCATAGCACCGCCTTTTCGAATACGCTGCTTGTTTATGACCGATTTTACCGCAAAGGAAACATTTAAACTCAGCTTTATATTGGTTTTGTTTTGATGTATCAGTACTGTTGCTTTTAATTGAACGGAAGGAACTGCGGGTAGATTGAATAATGGTTCTAGGCTTTGTATAAGTTGACAAAAATTGTACTATACTTCGAGGTAACAGCTCGGCGTTGGTGGCTGCAGCTCTAATTTGGGGGTCAGTGATACCTCTAATTATAATTGCTACAATTAGCTCATCAGATAATCCTCGAACAAGGCCTAACCTCAACAGAGATCGTCGCGCGTATTCTGCATATGTAGCGAAACTTTTAGAGTCTGTAGACATCACGTCGTATAGTATATTCGCAATATCGACGTTTTGTGGATACAATGTTACAAACTCGCGTTTAAAATTTGACCAAGATCGATCGTTCGTAACCCACTCGATTAGCCACAGACGGGCATCGCCTTTAAGACAGTTGCCTATACGAGACAACGTTTCATTGTCACTCCAGTTATGCAAATCATGCGCTCGATCAACCTCTTCGCACCAAGTGTCGAATTTATCAATATTGGGATCAAACGGAGAAATATAATAATGGATGGATCTTAATTTAGTGAGGGAGCTAGCCAGCGCCTCGAAAATCCTCGATGTAGCGTCCTCGCTGTACGCGATACTCTCATTACCCGATGCACTACGTGGTTGGTCTGGCAGCACGTCAACCCTATGCGAGGACCCCTCGCCCGGGTCCGGGTCGGCATGCACCACGGTAGAAGGCGTGCTCACATCAATCGCCAGTGCACTGCGCGATGTTGATGGCTCCGGATTTTCAGGCGATACACTAACACGATTTTCTAACGCACTTATCCTATTGGGGATAGCCGTCAGTATTTCTTTGTTTGAGTCTACTTTACGCTTCCGTGGATTAGGCATAATTTTAAATCTGTTTTTAAACTAATAGCAATATAACCAAAATACAGAATTAAGAACGTTGGTCAGGATAACAAGAAACGGGTAAGGCTTATGGAAGCAATCCCACTTCTGATCTTATAAACCGACTAGGATTATATTAAAAAAATATAACAAACGATTATTATTTATTACGCATTTAAACAATTAAATTAATTATAAAAATAACACAGTAACTCGCTATTATAACAATTCGATGTTATGGCTTTGACGAACGGAAAGAGAAGAGCGCAAGCAGCGCTGGCGCCTCGTATTTATAGGCGTGCGAATCAGATGATACGCTGACGTTACTGCAATGGCGCGATGACGCGACGGAGTGGGTAACGCCCACTTAACATATGTTTTGCGGTAACAATATTGTATAATACATACATACATACATACATAAATTCACGCCTTATTTTTTTGTATAATATTGAAATATATACGATTTATAGGACTTTACGACAGAAGGAAGACGACTGTAGCGTTGGGCAAATATATAATGGCGACCGACACACGAGTTTCGAAACAAAGTAACTACATTACATTGACTCAGTGCCGCTACAGCCCGACCAGGGATTCGAACCCGAGACCTAATGCCCAGCGCTGCGCCATGAAGGCACTCATGGTAATACCATGGGATCAGCAAATGAAGCATTGATTATGAGTCATGTATTTTATTTTATTTTATCTATAATTAATACGTGAAGCAAAATCTTTGTATCCCTTTTTACGAAAATTGCGCGGACGGAGGAGTATGAAATTAGGTTATATTATTATTAAAGTTTATATGGAAAGGAGTGGCGAATCCTAATATGTAATATAAAATATGCATAAGAAATACATCAAATTAATGGTAAAACTCTACACGCCCACAACCATGCATTTGACACACGCAGTCGAATCGCGCTCGTAGTACTTCGGCTTTGTTCGGCTGATGTAATACTATTCTTCGTAACTATGGGTACATATATCAATATTATAATTATATACGTCAGCAATATATTACAGGCTACGGCTTTGGGTGGATTGGAATGATGGACTATTAATATTATAATATACTAGCTGACCCGACAGACGTCGTCATGTACAGGCGAAAAAACAAAGAAAAATACCAAGTCTTAACCATCCTCGAATCCACTTGAACACACACAAAAAAATTCATTCAAATCGGTCCAGCCGTTTAGGAGGAGTTCACTGTCAACATACGTACAGAAAAATTATATAAGTACATACATATATATAAAGATTTACGTATTTATACGTAACAAGAAAAACAAAGTAGCAATCTTAAGAATTGCGTAAATGAAAGAGTATTATCATTTGTTTGAAAAAGAAAATGCAAATTGACCTAGTGAGCCTTGACAAAATCTAAATAAAATGTGATAATAAGGGTATAGTCATAGACAATAAAACCTTATTTACTATCAAACTTAAAATTTAAATCAATTATGGTCGAATTTTGACCACTAGGCGATCGCTAGTTTTATTAAATAAGTAACAGAGTACAGACTAAAACATACACACATAACGTTAAACAGTATACAAAACTCAAATCTGGAGTCCAATTATAACTATACACATCATTTAGTTACAGTGAGAGAGCTTATGCGAGTGAAGATTCGATATAAACAATCGGCAATGAACAAGCACTGATATTATTTAAATCTATACTAAGACATAAAAATAGATAAAACCTACCAAGCTCCCGTCTTAAAATGCACTCATCTAGTCCACATGTCATGTCGATAAAAATATATAATAAGCTACCCCCACAAATAAAAAATGAAATTAAAGACAGTATATTTATAAAAAAATTGAAATACTTTCTATTAACTAAATGTTACTACCATATAAATGAATACCTAAATGATAAATGTATATGAAACATAATAAATGGAAATTTAAATAATTACTTATAATAATATACCTAATAATAACATAAATACAAATAAATACATAATATATAAACAAACATGACATACATTTATAATAATAATATCTGGGACATTTAATTCCTTTTCTTTTTTACAAACTTTGATAATAATGATAATCTACAATAATATATAATTAATAAACATATTAAAACATATAAATAAAATAATATAATATTAATTATATAATAGAATACCATATAATAAAAATAATTATAGTAATATATCTATCTAACTATAGTAAGCGCACCTTAATAAAATTACCTATATATTATAATAGTCAATAAATATCAATCATAAGTAAAATAGTTAAATAATAAAATATGTAAAACTTCCTCCTCTCTCCTACATCTTGCCGTGCCGACAAGGCCCACACATGTTTCTTATATTATACCATTGTAACATCTATTTAACTTGTGGAGTGCAATAAATGTATTGAGTATTGAGTATATTAAAAAGCTGAAGAGTTTGTTTGGTTGAACGCGCTAATCTCAGGAAATACTGGTTCGAATTGAAAAAATATTTTAGTGTAGGATAGCCTATTTATCGGGGAAGGCAGGCTATGTAACATCACGCTACGACCCACGGGGGCGCCGCAGTAACTATAAACGCGGATGAAACCGCGGGGACATCTAGTATAAAATAAATGTTACAAAAGTTTTAGGTAATAGATGATTATTTTATTTTCTTTAAGATTTATACTATTTTACTATAGCTTACACTTTTCAAGTAAAAGTCTTGTAAATATATTAAGTTTGTTATGAAATATTTATCAAACAACCTCTAGAACAAATTACATCGCATGTATATATGTACTAGATTTCGTTCATGTAAATGTTGGTACCCTATGTCCTTGTCTGTTCCCCTGACAACTTGTATGCGAAATTTCATGATGATCGGTCAAGAAGTTAAGGCGTTAAATCGTAATAAATAAACTTACATTTGCATTTACAATATTAGTTACTATTATAACTGCAGAATATTTTTTTTTTATTTTGCTCGTCAAAATGACCACACTCCGCCTGATGGTAAGCAGTCGTGTGGTCTAATAGCAGTGGCCTCCACATCGTCTTCATAGCAGCCGAGACGATGTTGAGGTCTCTACTTTGATGGCCTGAGAAGGTGCTTTTTTACGCCCCGCTTAAAGGACCCAGGATTGAAGGAAGAAGGAAACACGTGCCTTGGCAGAGAATTCCATGCCTTGATCGTTCGGCAGAGGTATGAGGACCCAAACTGCGTCTAGAGTCTGCTGACTAGAGTGCCTACCAACAGGTAGGCACTCTAGTCGACTCCAACGTGTAAGGATGGCACCTGAAATTGTTTTGATTAGCTTTTTTACGAATAAGACCGTGTGTTCACTCTCTAGTTTCTAGATCAGTAAATCCTAGTTATACCAGTCAAAACTCAGTCGAAGCCGGGATGATAAACAGTATACTCGTGAAACAGCCAGCCATTTGAGTCATAACATCGTAGTTATGTTTAGAAGCACGGACGTATCAAAGTTAATGAGAAATGATTGAACGTTATAACAAACTTTTAACAACACAAAGAATATTTTGAAGATGCGACAGTCCTTTGCCCATTGATGTTTTAGGTAGAAAACGCGGTAATTCAAACATTTGTGTGCATGAACATGGATGTTTGTCTTGGTCTGGGTGTTTTATATGTATAATATGTATGTATTTACAAAAAGAAAGTAAGTATATTATATGTATGTTTATCCATTGTCTAGTACCCATAGTACAAGCTCTGCTTAGTTTGGACTAGATGGTGTTGTGTGTATGTGGTAGAATATTATTATATTATTATTTTATTATAATAATACAAGATTTTACTTGCGACCTCGCTCGCGTGAATGGTTAGGTTACCAATACTTTTTTCTGGATAGAAGGTACCCAATGTCTTTTTCTGTTCCCCTGATAACGTGTATGCGAAATTTTATGTTGATCGGTCGAGTAGTTAAGGCGTGAAAGCGTAACAAACAAGCAAAATCACATTCGCATTTATAATATTAGTTAGGTACATATTATTATGTCGGCCTCGATGGCGTAGTGGTTAGTGTAACCGACTGCCACGTCTGAGGTCGCGGGTTCGATTCCCGCACAAGTTAAACATTTGTGTGCATGAACATGGATATTTGTCTTGGTCTGGGTGTTTCTATATATAATATGTATGTATTTACAAAAAAGTATATATGTATGTTTATCCATTGTCTAGTATCCATAGTACAAGCTCTGCTAAGTTTGGGCTAGTTGGTGCTGTGTGTATGTGATAGAATATTATTATATTATTATTATTATTATTATATCAAAACCGCTAGCTGCTAGCTTATTATTGTCTATACATCAGAATAACATATATGCTACTGAAAAACTATTTTAACGCTAGCTGCGCCCCGCGGTTTCACCCGCGTAAGTCCCGTTGTCGTGGGAATATCGGGATGAAAAGTACCTATCTTATATGTTAATCCAAGTCTCCAGCTATCTATATACCAAGTTTCATCGAAATCGGTACAGTAGTTTTTGCGTGAAAGAGTAACAAACATCCATACATCCAACCTCCCAAACTTTTACATTTATAATATTAGTACGATAAATCTACATAAACGCGAGCGAAGACGCGGGCAAAATCTAGTAATATTATGAATATGTATGTGAGTATGTTTGTTACGCTTTTATGCCTTAACTACTCGACCGATTATCATAAAATTTCGCATACACGTTGTCAGGTACAAAAAAAGAGATAGGATACCTTTTATCTGAAGTTCTGTTTCCTAGGGATAAAAAATTGATATAATCTATAAATATACTACACTAGCTGTCCCGCGCAACTTCGTCTGCGTCACTAAGAGAATTTTCCCTATTTTGGAACATTTTTCATTGATACTCCGCTCCTATTGGTCGTAGCGTGATGTTATATAGCCTATAGCCTTTCTCAATAAATGGGCTATCCAACACTAAAAATCTCAAGAACTTGCTGGTACGAATTTGTCGAACCAGTAGTTTTTGAGATAAGCGCGTTCAACCAAACAAATGAACTCTTCAGCTTTATGATATTAGTACTTATAGATTTACGTCGAAGCCGCGGGCATTATCTTTTTATGTATAGTATGATAACATTCTGATAATAACTAGAATTTGAAGCTTCTTATACACAGAAGGCTCAAATAAATACACATTGATAGAACGATAATTAAACTTGATGATGTTGAACGCAGATGGATCTTACTCGTATATTATTTACTAGATGTTCCCGCGGTTTCACCCACGTTTATCGTTACTACGCCGCCCCCGTGGGTTGTAGCGTGATGTTATATAGCCTATAGCCTTCCTCGATAAATAGGCTATCCAACACTAAAATATTTTTTCAATTCGAACCAGTAGTTCCTGAGATTAGCGCGTTCAAGCAAAAAAACAAACAAACTCTTCAACTTTATAATATTAGTATAGATTTAAAGATCTTTCTGTAAGCCATTATGACGCTAAAGAAAAATATTTTTGAAATAAATACTTAAGTACATATTTATAGAACATAATGACATATTCTTGTAGCGTACCTAATGGTTTAAGTCATCTCGCTATTGCCACTGCGCCGAAAGTTATGGGTTTAATAATAATATTAGCCTTATATTAATCTGTCCCGCTGCTGGGCAAAAGCCTCTTCTCACCCTTCTCACAAGAAGGGTTAGGGCATAGTCCACCACGCCGGCCCAGTGCAGGTTGGCAAACTTCATACATCTTCGAGAACATTATGGAGAACACTAAGATATGCAGGTTTCCTCACGATGTTTTCCTTCACCGTAAAGCGAGCGATAATTAACTATTTAATACGCACATAACTTCGAAAAATCAAAGACGAGTGCCTTGGTATCGAACTCGTGACCCCTGCATTGCAGTCCAACGGTATCCTACTAGGCTAACACTGCTTCTAAGATTTCTCGGCAGTAAAAAACCCAATAACTGTTTGTTGGCCTCACTTGGGTTTTGTGCTTCGACGTACACACATACATATATATATGTCGAAACATCAAGAAAATAATCATCTCAATTCAATTTATTTCTATGATTGGAATGAAATAAAGCGCTATCTATTGGTTTGTTTCGGAATATTATGCGTGAAATTGAGTGAGGTCACCACAGAGCCGATGTGTCAGTTGGAGTGATGGTTATGGCTGTCAGTGTCATATTGACGTTATATAAGCGTCGGCGTGACTAACTCGCTGCGTTACTGTTACCGGTTAATTCAGTGTCAAATTAAAGAATCAAAATTTATATCTTTAGTTTTAATAATACAGTATAAAAAGTTACACAAGATACAGTTACCACCACTAAATATCTGGTTATTATTATACATACATATATTATATACACTTTATATTCAAACTGAAATACTATTTCAAACGCGATATATACAATATATATTGTTACGGCTAATGCCCTCTGTCGGCACTGTGGGGAAGAGTCGGCGGTTTCTAATAATAATTTATTACAGCACCATCTATTGACATCTTACGGAACTACGTATTTGTCAGTACGAGTTCAATGGAGAAAGCGCTGGCACATTCTCAAATCATCGCTGTTGCGTGCCGTGTGTGACGTTTTCTGGAAGACTCCAGAAGCACTTTACCCGCGTATAAATAGAGCGCACGCGCACCGCCGAGTCAGTTTACTATCGTAAGCGGTCAAGTGTTCATCGAAGCGAACGGAAGCGACAATACTACGGAGTTTGAAGCAGTCAAAGTGGAAAAGTGTAGTATAGTGTTTGTAGTGTTTTAAATTTAATTGTGTGATAGAATAAAACGTTTTAGTCGGTAATATTATTTTATATTCTTATCCGTCGAACCGAGCACGTAACAATATACTATCTGTCCCGACAGAAAAACAAAAGAAGACAAATCTAAACCATCCTCGAATCCACATTAACACGCACTAAAAAATTCATTCATATCTCGTTTAAAATAGTATATCAGTTTGAAATAGGCAGCATATCAAACAAGTGGCCTATCTGTTGTAGTACGCAAGCTTCGCTACTCTATCTTAGATGCGAATCAATGAAAGAACATTTATCAATTAAAACACTTATATGAATGTGCTCCCTTAGCAACCCGCGAGATGCATCGCTCTCCGGTTAACTTCGTACATAGTCTCACGCTTTTATGGCCGAAGGGGTAGGCAGACGTGAAGGTATTAAGTCTACATATGCAAACTATGCTTTTGGGTCATGGTTAGGGTTGTCACTTTTATTTTAATGAAATAGAATATTTTATTTTATTATACTCTATCACATACACACAACACCATCTAGCTCAAAGCAGAGCTTGTACTATGGGTACTAGACAATGGATAAACATACATACAAATACATTTTTTTTGTAAATACTTACACATTATATATAACACCCAGACCAAGACAAACATCCATGTCCATGCGCACAAATGTTGGACTTGTGGGGGAATCGAACCCACGACCTCAGGCGTGGCAGTCGGTTACACTAACCACTATGCCAACGACCTCGTCAAAGTATATTTACTTAGTGAGATAAAAAAATAAAGAACATCATCTGGAAATAAAGAATTATTTATTCCGATATATTGTTATTAAGTATGTTTGTTTAGCAACATCTAGCGAATAGGTATTTATTTTCATAGAATGTCTTGACCAAATCTTTAGAATCTATGGCAATATTAAGATGTCTTAATATTGCCATAGATTCTGTAATATTTTATGTAATATTTTATTTTACGTTTAATGTTGCCATGTGGCAACATTAAACGTAAAATAAAATATTTTGACGTACTTTATTGCCTTCATAAAGTATAAAGTACGTTTGCCCGAAATAACGTATAATACTTTATTATAAAGTACGGTTGGCAACCCTGGTCATGGTTCATAAGCGATACTATATGACCTACATTTTGTTCATAAATTAAGACAACTCCCGCACTAGGAATAATTCTTGTATCGCGGGTGACTTTACAAACATTCAAACAACGGACACAAAGAACTACCCTCTCACTTAATATCGACGTGAAATAGCAGTATTCCTACTGTTGTGTTTCGTTCGGTGAATGAGAGAGCCGGTCGCCCAATCGCCCTCTTTCCCCCTTCCCGCTCATTCCCACTTACTTTCCAAAAGGGTCGGCAACGCGCAAGTGATGCCTCTGGTGTTGCAGACGTCCATAGGCTACGGTGACCACTTACCATCAGGAGGGCCGTATGCTTGTTTGTCACTTTAGATGTATAAAAAAAAGGTTTTTATGATAAAAACACAAATACGTACTTTGATTTTGCGTATTATGTGTATATAAAAAATATTAATAAAAACAATTTTAATAAAATTACAGCAATTTCAAAACAGTGTTTAACGCAAGGGACATAGTACCTATATTAGATAAACACTTTAAAATTAAACAGATTTGTTAAGAGTTACGTTAAATTTGGTTATGTCATCCTATTTAATTCAAAAAATCTTTTCAAAATTAATTTGTTGCTTTATTTTTTGTAATTATAAATAAGAATATTTCTCCCCCTTGGGTATAATTTTATACATTTCATTGCTGTTTTACAAATAAATTTTCAAAATAATCCTTATTTCCAGAATCTTAAGACATTTAACCTTAATTTAAAATATATTTTATATCATTATTTTTATTTTCAATATTTTAGTCCTCAACTGATGGATTATTTTGAGAAATGCTCATAGACACTATAACTATAGAGTTAGACTATACAGTATAATTTATGGTTTCATTAACTAATGTTGCCATCTTCTGAATTCAGTTTTCCCGATTAGTCCGCATAGAAAAAAATGCAAACAACGTTCTCATTTTTCACTCGTATCTTTAGATATGTATTTGGTTATATTCGCAAAACTTATATATATATCTTGTATAGTGAAACTCACTCGTCTAAAATATTATGGGACTATATTACCAAATTCACAGCAATTACACGGACTGTTGAGACCGTCTAACTAAGTCGAATGCTCCTTCCTAACTTCTGAGCGATCCTTCGCCGAGAGACGAGTTACTTTTTCCCTTCCACAATAACCCCACTACCTATTTAAAAATGACGATTGGCTGTGTTGCCAGTTGGGTAAATAAAAACTCCCGAACAGAATTATTAACAAAAATGAGAAATCATGACATTCGGCCATCCGATACCGTGCTACTCCCGGAGCACAACCCTCAACTAAAATCACTGAGTTTCCATGATCACACAATCAAAAAGACATAGTGCTAGCAACAATGAAAAGTATATAACCACTTTTTGGGGGGGGTTTGTATTTATGCTTTAATAGTTGCACTGCCTAGCTTGCTTTTTCTGCTTTCTAGCTTCACTGGATTGGCTGCTTGTTTAGTATAGATGCAAACCTACTTTACTCGACTCTTCAAGACGAGTAAGGTGCTAATGGTCTTAGGGGAGAGCGCAACAGTCGTGTAGATCCCTAAGACAAGTCTGGTGGGGAATCCTTCACGTGGTTGCCCCCTGTTATTGGTCTAGTTCCCTCTGAAATAGACGTAACTAAAATCACCAGACGACCACTGCCTGGGATGGAGAGGTCATGTTCCGGCGGGTCCATCGTCGAACGACAGACGATGGATAGTAATGACCTCCCGCGTGTTTGTGCCGTGCGCGGGGACCCGTACGGAGGGATGAAGGAGTCCTGGGGGTTGAGTGGTGATGTGGCGATGGTGGGGCTGCTGATCTGCAACACGCCCCTTTGGTCTGGATTTCCTTTCACACGGGAGGTTGCAGTCTAGCCAGCTGCAATCAATCGGCTGCGGTGTCCGCTCATGCGGCCGCCAGGCGAGTGTCCTTGGGTGAAGAGGTCTCCAGCCGGCAGTGCTCGTTTCCCACCTCAGTGGTTTGGGGTGGAGCGACTTGTGCTGTACGTCTCGGGGACAGCTCACTCGGGGGCGCTATACCTTGCTGGTAGCCCTGGTGCCTGAACAAGGCTCCCCAACGTTGTGGACTCCGTGGCGGGTGGGGAGCCAGCAGGTGAACTTAATGATAGACCAGATGGACTCTGTCACAACCAAAATCAAAGGCTTGACCGATAAGGGCGAGCAATTAAGGACCTCTGGACCTTTAGGGGGAGAGGGTAAGGCGGGTGTAGGAGCTGCACGTGGGAGCGCCTACACACCTAAGCGACAAGGTCGTGATGGCCCTAGTGGCCGTCCGAACCTGAGCCGAGGGAGTGGTGCTCACCCGAGCAGTTCAAAGGCGTGGGGTAACCCTGGAAAGGGTACCCAAAGCAGAGGGCGTGGCAGCACCGGAGGGGGTCAGTTGCATAAAGAATACCCGAAGGGGGATCTTAGCGCAGCACCCTCTGGGAGTGGCTGTCAGCCATCAAGTCTCGGGGAGGCTAGCAAGGAGCAGTCGGGCAAGGCACACCCTACGGGGGAGCCGAACTTGGCTGCACACTCTGCAAGCCATACCCAGAGTAGGAAGAGGCGTAGTGGGTGTGCCAACCGTAAGCGGCGTGAGCTGCAGCGGCAGATGGCACTGGCACCCAATGCAGCCCCTTCAAAAAGGGTAAGGGAAGTGAGCGACGAAACCGTTACTCAGGTCGGTGACAACAAGCGGGCCAAAACCCAAGGTGACTCCTATAGGGAGGCGCTGACGGGAGTCAAAATGGCCGTTGTTGCTGACAATTTCCCTGACGCTCTATTAGCTGCAGAGCAGGTGGAGCCTATACGGGTGGCCATTTGGGACCTGTTAGAGGCCACGCCGGATCCTCTGCCGGCTATCAGTGTCGGTGCATTGCTCGGAGGAGCTCTGCACATTACATGTGAGGGAGAGAGAGCTGCAGAGTGGCTTCGCGGTCTCGACGGGAAAACCGTTGGGAACGTGAAGCTCAAAGTGGTCAGCGCCAAGGAGCTTCCAAGGCCAATCAAAATGGCCTGGAAGACCAGGAATACCTGGTGCCTAGATGCCTCCAGGGTGCTGACCATGCTGCAGCGCCTCAATCCCTCCTTAAGGACCTGCGAGTGGAAGGTGCTGGGCACGCAGGTCGAAGAGACGCACACCAGGCGCATCATCCTGGTGGACAGCGTCTCAGCCGCGGTCATCAAGGCGGGCGGCTTCTGTCTCCATGCTGGCATGGACAAGAGCACATTCAAGATCCTCGAGGATCTGAATGTGCAGAAGGGGCCAGTTGGTGCAGGCGTGGGGAGGGAGGCCCCTGCTTTGACAGAATCACGGGCAAAGGACGGGGAAGAGCCCGTAATTCCGGTAGAGTCGGGTACGGCTCTCTTCACCTCTTCGCCTTGCGCGTCACCGAAGACCGACGACATAATCGGACATATTGATGGTCTGGTTTTGTCGTCGTCGCCGGGTACTGCGGAGGTGATGTTGGAAGAGGAGAGCGGGGGGGGGTGGCAAGTAATGGCTACCACCGAAGGCGCTACCATATAGGCAGACCGTATGGCGGGACTAAGGTGCGTACAAATAAATCTTCATCACTGCATCGGGGCGATGGCCGTTCTGGCCCGCCACCTGCGGATGAATGAATATGATATTGCCCTGATTCAGGAACCTTATGTTAAAGAGGGAAAGATCAGAGGCTTGGGTGGGACGGGAGGTGTAATTTTTCATAACTGTTCCACTAATGATATGAGGACATGTGTATATGTCAGAAATGGCATAAACGCAATGCCCTTATACAATTTCTGTTCTAGGGATCTTACGACAGTTAAGATCGATATGCGAGGGAGCGGAGGGCGGGATACTGTAATCCTGACCTCTGCATACTTCGACTACATGGACAAGGAAATAGTATCTGGACAGATAAAGGACCTTGTTGAATATGGCATCCGGGAGAACCTGGACATGATCCTGGGGTGCGATGCCAACGCACACCACACAGTCTGGGGGAGCACGGATGTGAATGTAAGAGGGGAAAAACTACTGGAGTATGTGGTAAGTACCTCTTTACAAATTCTAAATAAGGGTAACAGGCCAACGTTCGCTGACTGTAGGCGAGCAGAGGTAATTGACATCACGTTAGCCTCCAACAGGGCTAGCACTAAGATTGTCGAATGGCATGTGTCTGATGAGATTACCTTGTCAGATCATAATTACATATGCTTCAAGTACAGGACGCTGGTTCCAGCTCCTACAGCACGTAGAAGGAATCCCAGAAATACGGACTGGAACTCCTTTAGGAGTGACCTCAGAATAGATTTGGAGGATTCTAAGGGTAAGCTCAATTCTATATTAGACATCGAGTTTACAGCAGACAAATTGGTCCAGACTGTGAATACGGCCTGGACAAACAACTGCCCTGAGAGGGAACTTAGACCCAAAAGGGTACCGTGGTGGACGCCAGAGTTGGTCAAACTGCGGCTAGAAGCCAGACGAGCGTTTAACAATGCTAGGACCAGCAGGGACTACAGCGGTTACGCTCGCTGTTTGACCAACTATAACAAAGCTGTGCGGAAAGCCAAACGGAAGGCTTGGAGAACACACTGTGAAAACATCAGTACAATTCCTGAGGGAATGAGGCTCTCCAAGGCTATCTCGACTGTCAGAGCACACCCATTGACATCCATTAAGGATGGCAATGGGCAGCGAACAGGGTCTGGTAAGGAGACACTAGCAATGATGCTAAACACACACTTTCCAGACTGTAAGATAATAGAAAAAGAGCAGGAGGACCCGATCAGCCTGGTTGAACTAGGCTACCGCACAACCAAAGCAGATTGGGACACTGCTAGGAAGGTGGTGGATGAAGGGAAGGTCGGCTGGGCTCTAAATGGTTTTCAACCATTCAAGTCACCTGGTCCAGACATGGTTTATCCCATCATCCTGCAACAGGGAGCTGCACTCTTGGTTCCGCATTTGTGCAGATTATACAGAGCCTGCATAGCTTTTGGATACATTCCAAAGATATGGAGGCGTGTTAAAGTCATCTACATACCGAAACCGGGCAAAGCGGACTACGAAGAAGCCAAGGCATACAGACCTATCAGTCTTGAGTCGTTCTTCTTGAAAGCCCTGGAGAAGTTAGTAGATAGACATGTCAGGGAGGGAGCATTATGGAAATTCCCCCTCCACAGGCTACAGTGTGCCTACCAGTCGGGCAAATCCACTGAGACGGCACTACATTTTGTGGTAAATAAGGCAGAACATGCATTAGAGAACCGGGAAGTTTGCATTGCTGCATTCCTGGATATTGAGGGAGCTTTCGATCGGACCACCTTTGATGCCATCAGTGTGGCATCGGCAAATCACGGCATAGAGCCAACCATTTGCAAGTGGATCAATTGTATGCTCAGGGGTAGAATCATTAGGTCTGAGTTGTTAGGAGATGAAATGTATGCAACGACAACCAAGGGCTGCCCTCAGGGTGGAGTACTCTCACCACTCTTATGGTGCTTGGTAGTCAATTCACTCCTAGAACAACTCAACAAAGGTCCGTACTTAACGGTTGGATATGCGGATGACTTGGTGATACTCGTCAATGGAAAGTTCCCGAGTACGGTATCTAGTCTCATGCAGAAGGCCCTGATTACGGTGGAAAAATGGTGCAGTAGCAATCATTTATCGATCAACCCAGGGAAAACGACTGTCGTGCCGTTTACTAGGATGAGGGATCTGACAGGGTTGGGAACTCTCTCCATGTATGGTACGCAGTTACAATGGTCCATGGAGGTGAAGTATCTAGGCATGACCTTAGATAGCAAACTAACGTGGAAACCTCATGTAGACAAAGTCATAGAGAAGGCCCAGCGGGTCTTCGGCATGATTCGTTCTACTTATGGGAAGACCTGGGGGCTAAAGCCCAAGGTCATCAAGTGGCTATACACGATGATGATAAGACCTATACTCACGTATGGAAGCATTGTCTGGTGGCCAAGAACTAAACTAGCTACATGCAGGATCGCGCTGTCAAAGGTGCAGCGATTGGCCTGCATGGCTATAACAGGGGCGTTCCCGACTACGCCAACGGCAGCGTTAGAGGTCCTGCTGGATCTAACGCCGCTACACATTGTTGTGGAGTCAGAGGCGATAAAGGCGCTACACAGACTATCTGTGCATGGGCTGTGGAGCGTCAACATGCCGGTAACACGACATACAAAATTGGAGATTTCAAAGGATCTCAAAAGGATTATGAGCATGGGATGCGACAAAATGCAACCACTGCACATATTCAAAAAGAATTTTAAAATAAAGGTTCCCACGAGGGACGAATGGAGACAAGGTCTACAATCCCCTGACAAGGGTTGTCTCATCTGGTACACTGATGGTTCCAAAATGGAAACAGGATCGGGCGCTGGTATCTATACCAACGACTGCAAGGTGAGCCAAAGCATGGGCAAATATGCAACGGTCTTCCAAGCGGAAACCTACGCTATAATTGCCTGTGCTCAGGAGAATATCAACAGTAATGTCACTGACAGGACTGTGTATATTCTCAGTGACAGTCAAGCTGCTCTCAAGGCTCTGGACTCGTGTAGGGTGGACTCCAGACTGGTCCTGAACTGCGTTAAGGCCTTAAACAAACTTGGCAGGAAGAACACAGTCAGACTGGTGTGGGTTCCGGGGCATGCAGGGGTGCAGGGCAATGAGGAGGCTGATGAATTAGCCAGAAAGGGCTCGGAACAACTGTTTGTGGGCCCCGAGCCATTCGTGGGGCTCTCTGAGAGCACCGTCAAGGCAGCTTTGAATGCACATGGCAATGACAAACACAGGCTAGAGTGGAAGGCCCTGAGGGGTCTGGAACACTCCAAGAAATTCATTGCAAACAGAGCCACAGGCTTCACCCGGAAGTTCTGCAGGTATAACAAGAGTCAAATACGCCTGCTCACAGGAGCGTTCACTGGCCATTTTGGCACCAACGACTTCCTGTGCAGATTGAGATTGGCTCACAATTCGATTTGCAGAGCCTGTGGTGAACAGGACGAGTCCATATCGCACCTACTATGTGAATGCGACGCGTTGGCTGGATTGAGGATGGGTCTGATGGGATTGGCATATCCAAACCCTGAGGACTTCAGGCTTCTCCCTCTGAAGTGTACGCTACGACTGATGCAGTACATTCATAGGGAGATAGCTAAGGGATAAATCTTGGGGCTGACACAAAAGATCCCAATGGGTCGAAGTGTCGCCGGTCTGTGCTGACTGGCCCCCATACATAAGATAAGATAAGATAAGATATAACCACTTCTCTATGTTTAACAGAATTCCCGATTATCCAATTTAAAACAAAATTAAGGAAAAGCTATTGGAGAATTGCTTTTATACATTATATGAATATTGTAATTTCATACATGCTTTGAAACGAAATGTCTATTAACAATATAATAATAAATAAGTACTGTATAAAATTTTAAAATGTAGTTATATTTTATTTATCTTGACACTTATTATGTAATTATTAGACTGGAAATTGACATTGACATATATTATTCTTTATACAGTTACAATATTATTTATCCCCTTTGCATGTATAATTATTGTTCCTATTGATAATGAATATTATGTTTATTATAATTAATAAACATAATATTCATTATCAATAGGAAAAAGTAAAATAATAATTTATTTTTCTTTTTCTTGTGCTATGTAATAACATTCGTACGCCTACTAAAGGCGAGGTATGATGTACCTTAATTTAAGACTACTTTGACCTCCAACAATTTTCACAGAGAAATTTCGTTAGCACCATGATCAAATTGATAGAATAGAACTATTTTATTATCACTGGTGTGTACCTACAAAATCTCACAATGAAACCTCATATATAATCAAAATACATATACATGTACATTATTTAAACAAATTCAAATAATAATATGGTCTTTACGAATCCAACATCGCCTTTGGGTGATCAAGCCAAATAGCTGTCAAAAATATAACCAATTATTTCCATCTATATTTCACATTTCCTAACATTCGTATCAATCATAATAAAATACTCATATCCATACCTCACTCTTATTAACACATTTCTCTATATCTGTCCAATATCCTTCATCTTATTTAATGAACGATACCTAAATGCATTCAAAAGATATCAAAAAGATTTTTCATATCGTTCGAAAACCTATACCAAAACCAAACCAATATACAATCACAACACACGTACTTTAAATCATTCTCTATTAATATCATTCAAAAATTATATCATTATTCTAAAAACTACTTCATAACAAATTCAATCACATGATTTGGTGTAAAATGTCATTACCTTTAATGTTTACATAAGTTATGTAATGCTTCATTCTGATAGTATTACCGTGATTCCGATTTACGTCCTCATGCATTCATTTCTAATAACGGTGTCAAATTTTGAAATGATATCTTCGTAAGAAAAGTAGACTTGACTATGCAGCTATAGCTAATAAATGCTCTTATACAAAAAGTAGCTTCATAATGATTAGCAAATTATAATAGAATTATCAAAATCAATCCAAATAACAATGAATATAAAAAAATATTAATAAAATTAAAAATTTAAAAACCCCCGACACATATTGAGGGAGTTGTGAAAAAAAATGTAATTCGCCATTTTATGGTGGCGGCCATCTTGGATTAATTTATCATAGTGTATAGTATTCTACTAGTCAAGCCCTTTCATTTGATACCCATATTGAGGGAATTGTGAAAAAATATGTAACTCGCCATTTTGTGGCGGCGGCCATCTTGGACCGATTTTCATCAAACATAACTAAAAACACTCCCGACTAATTCATCTATCAAATAAAAAAAACAAAATTAAAATCGGTTCATCCGTTCGGGAGCTACGATGCCACAGACAGACACACACACACACACACACACACACACACACACACACACACACACACACACACACACACACACACACATACATACAGACACGTCAAACTTATATCACCCCGTCGTTTTTGCGTCGGGGGTTAAAAATACCGTCGAAGAGTAGCCTCGTCCAAGTATTTCACGCAAGGGCACAATGCCGTCGTAGGACTGATGATACTATCAGGGAGTGCCTGATGAAGTAAACAATCATTCTAACATTATAATAAAATTATCTACCTTTAGATAAGAGAAAAAAGGACAACTGACATTTAAGCGCACCATTACCTCGGCAAAAATACTGACGAGGAGTAGCCTCGCCCAAGTATTAGAGCAAAAGTACAATGCACTCATAAAACTAAAAAAACACTATCGGGAAGTACCCTGACCAAGTATTCTTCAGATCCAATATTAATGCTAATCGTTCAAAAAATCATAGGTTATGTTTTTTATCATCTAAGCGCTGCTAGTTTACAATGCATATCTCAATTCTTTACTAAAGAATTATAATAATATAATAATAATATAATATTCTACCACATACACACAACACTATCTAGCCCAAACTAAGCAGAGCTTGTACTATGGATACTAGACAATGGATAAATATGTAATGTAAGTACATATGCAATGAAATGAATTATTTACATTCGTGCATGTAAAGTTTTCAGCCAATAGGCAGGCGGACCCCTCGTTTATCGGCATGGTTGCCTCCAGAAAGTAAACCTTACTTATCAGCTGAATATCTAGGATACACTGAGGATATTCCGCAACGGCACTCCAGTTAAAGAGTTACTAAGTGTATTTCAAGGTAACCGTTCAGTTTTAACACTTGAAAATACACTAAGTTGTGATAATTCCTATGGCAATCGTGTTTAATATCATTGTGTGCAATTATGTGGGTAGTTTATTACAATTTATGTAGTGTCTTGTAAAGTATACTGTACAAGTCGACACATCGTGATGCCGAATGACAATAGGTTATAATAAAGTATTATACTTATCAGTTCGTTCACAGTTAAACAATAGAAATAAGTATCTACTAATTAAACTTGTAAGAACAAAATAAAAATGCCTTTACAAAAAGAGGATTATCGAAAATGTTTGCATGTAGGTACCTACTTATCCCACTTCTGAAATATATATTCTACCACATACACACAACACCATCTAGCCCAAACTAAGCAGAGCTTGTACTATGGGTACTAGACAATGGATAAACATACATATATACTTTTTTTTTTGTAAATACATACATATTATACATAGAAACACCCAGACCAAGACAAACATCCATGTTCATGCACACAAATATTTGTCTTGTGCGGGAATCGAACCCGCGACCTCAGGCGTGGCAGTCGGTTACAATAACCACTACGCCATCGAGGCCGACAATATAATGAAACTCACTCGTCTAAAATATTATGGGACTATATTACCAAATTCACACTGAAACATGACAATTTGAAACGTGTTCGATATAACCTAAGACTGCGCCGAGGGTAAGACGCGGTTGGACTGAATGACAGAGCTTGATATTCAAATCGGCGCGCGACCGCCATAGTAAAATTGTATGGAGGATTTGAAGTGCTTTTTTGATAAATATACCTATATCTTTATTGTCAACCAATAACATAAATATTTGGGACGGACAAATTGTAATATAACTATTTATGTGTCGTTTAAGCTGTAAAATAGGATAGATTTCTACTGTTATAATCTAAAATTCACGTAACACGAGCTTACGTTTTTGCATTTTCCGTGTAAAGGACATGGACAATAATTGTATTCCATTTACACGTACTTAATAAATATACGTTAAAAATAGAAATAGAAAAATGAATAATCACGTAGTTTGTAGCCTCTCTGAACTTGTCAGTTTTTATTTCAAAATAATAAGTAATGCAAGATGAATTCAAAGTAACGTTTGTCAACTTCTGCCATGATGAACCACAGATAAACCATAAATACGTTACCAACCATGCATAATATACTTGTAGACATGTGATGTGAATGATGAATGCTTTTAATACGCACATTATATTCATACGAAACCATCTTTATTGATACTTCTTGCATTTAATAAAATATTATGTTGATGCTTAATATATCTTTTTATATAATTGCACACAAAAAATATAGAATAAAAAATAATACATAACTGTTTACCGGTTTGCGTTTGTGTTATGATCTATGTCAAATGTCAATGTAATGTCACAGACGCTTCGTTGCGTACCTACCTATTGTGTTTTTGCGATTATTTTCTGATATTTTTCACCCTTGCTTATCTCTATGGACTGATACCTTCTACCACTCGATTACCTGGCTATTAACACTGGACTGATTTGCATTGCTTTTCGGATTTGTTTTGTGGATCACTATGAGGTGCATCAACTGCGGAATAGCTTTGGAAAGGTTGCAGAGGTGCCTACCCCATCAAGCCGAATACCAAAATTTACTAAACAAGTATCTACACAATAAGCAAGAAAAACGACAAAACACCTATACAATGGACACATGAAGCTGAAACAGCCTTCGAACAATGCCAACAAAGCATTCTCGAGGCTACTATATTATCGCACCCGATACCTAACGCTCCGTTATGCTTACTCACCGACGCGTCTGACACTAGCCTCGGCGCAGTCCTACAACAGAATATAGACAACGTGTGGAAACCAATCGCCTTTTACTCAAAAACAATGAGCAAGACGCAAAGAAGATACAGTGTACACGACCGCGAACTTCTAGCAATGTACACAGCTGTTAAAAACCTACGCCGACTGATAGAGGGCAACGAACTCACCATATGTACGGATCACAAACCATTGACGTACACACTAACAAGAACGCCGAGTAGCAGCGACACACCGCGTCGAGAACGACAATTGCATTTCATAAGCCAATACTGCACTAACATCAAATACATTCACGGTGATAAGAACGAAGCCGCTGACGCGTTATCACGTACCGCAGAAATCGAACTACTCAACGCAACGATGGACTACGATAAGTTATCCCAAGAACAAGAAACGGACGCCGAGCTACGCGATTGCATGAATAACCCCAGACTGAAGTTTTCCTGTGTAAACCTACCGGGAGTCAAACGGCCTATTTGGTGCGAAACATCGACAGCGAACATTCGACCATACCTACCATTGCCTTAACGTGTCGCAGCCTTCAAACCACGACACGAACTAAGTCGCCCCGGCGTTCGTACAACAAGAAGAATAATGACGACAAAGTTTTTCTGGCCATCTATAAACAAAGACGTACGTATATGGGCCAAGGCGTGCATCAGCTGTCAACGAGCGAAAGTTCATCGACACGTCATTAGCCCGCTCGGTGAGTTTCAACAATCATCTCGTTTTGAACACCTGCACGTGGACATAGTTGGGCCACCATCAGATGACTATAGATACTTAGTTACTATGATTGACCGCTGCACTAACTGGCCAGAGGTAATACCTACCTACTCGTGACGTTACCGCCGAAACGGTCGCGAAGGCCGTGTACGAGGGATGGATATCGCGGTTGTCCTCTTCGACTTACTACAGACCAAGGGAGACAGTTCGAATCGTCTTTATTTCCAGCTTTAATGAAGAAAATAGGCGTCACTCTAATACGTACTACTGCATTTCACCCGCAAGCTAATGGAAAAATCGAACGATGGCATCGATCTCTAAAAGCGCACTGATGGCAAGAGCAACCGATAACAGATGGATCAATGAATTACTTACATTATTACTAGGACTTCGCACTGCCCTACGTGAAGACTCAACCGTAAGCCCGGCCCTGATGACATGCGGATCTACGTTACGCGTCCCATCTGATTTCTTCGCGCCTACCAAGCCGAAAATTGAAGATGGGGCATTTGTCCGTCAGCTGACTGAAACAATGTCGTCATTATTACCAACATCAACAAGGCAAGCGTCAAGGTCAAACACATTCATACACAAAGACCTCGGGACATGTACGCATGTGTTTGTGCGCAACGACATCGTGCGCAGACCTCTCGTACCACCATACAACGGACCATATCAAGTACTTCAACGTAGTACCGACGGCAAGCACTTCAAAGTGCAACTTCCGCTTCGCACCGCAGTAATTTCAATCGACAGATTGAAGCCAGCCCATCTACTCAACGAGGAAGACTCGCCAGAAAACACAACATTAACAAACACGCCAGCCCCGGACACATCACCTACACCAATGCGGACAGCCTCATCACAGTCACCTTCACCGCGAAATTCGTACGTCACCAGATCCGGCCGCGCGGTGAAACAAAACGTACGCTTCGCTTAGGCGGGAGTGATGTGGCGTATGTAAGTATATATACGCACAGGCAACATATAACTTTACGAGAAACCTGGAATCGAACGGAGCATCGTACGTCTAGCCGCGCCGAAACCAAGCGAGGCGCGAAGGCGATCGAACGGAGCATCATACGTCTAGCCGCGACGATATCAACTTTCTAACTGGTGACGCGCGAAACTTCCCTCTGCTTTTTATACGTGGCACTATTTTTATACTCGCGAACAGATTTCCAAGAAAACATTCGTAAATGTTAGATTTTTGTTTACTTGTCGCTGATTGGTGTAAATGATTATTGTACACATTAGTGTTAGCGTTACTTGCATGACTAATAAATGGGATATAAGATAGGTGAAAATTGTAAATATATTCTCAGTTGAATCAGTCTACGTATTTCAATATAACCCTAACGGTTACCAGCTACGGACCTGGCTTCTGCCCGCCGGCTGGTAACGCGTTAAAGATAAATTATTTTATGGTGTCCATGGTCAAAACTAACCATAAAGAGGTAAAATAATTACTTAAATATATTAAATATATATGTTTGTCGTGAAGAAAACCTGTGTAGGCCTTTGTAAGTATATTTCGCACACGAATGATACAAATTTGGCATAAATACAACCCCCTCATTATGTAATTCTGGTATCATAATATATTGAAATTAAACTACTATATACGGATTTTATCGCGTTGTTTATTTATCACTGTATTACAAAATTTTGAAAATATTACTCTACTACTACTATTGATTTTATTTGACTAATTTATAAGCTAATAAAATTATTGAAACTATTAAATCTATTTATTTTTGGTTTACACTTTCCCCGACGTTTCGGGTGCTTTTCAGCAGCCATGGTCACGGGGAGACTGAGACTTCAAAATTTTGTAATACAGTGATAAATAAACAACGCGATAAAATCCGTATATAGTAGTTTAATTTCAATGAATAATATTCGCGTAAACAGAAGACAATCATAATATATTTTTTTTTTATTATTTATTTATTTACTCTAATCTAAATAATCAATCAATCAAAAAATAAATAATTGAATATTATATAAGCCCTGTATTACACATCCATTCCACATCTCATATCAGACACCGTGCGGAGCGCATGTCGCGCGTGCTCGCTCCATAATGTCGTCGGTTATAGTGAAATGTAATAGTTGCAATATTGTCATTAATGAAGTGCTGGCATTTATCCAAAACCAAGTTGATATAATGAATGAAGAGAGCATTGTTCGGCTGTGTACAACAGCCTTTTCACCTGATGAAATAGGCAATGCAAAGGATTTACTTTACATGTCAGTACAAACGACAGAGAAGAAGGTGAAAAGAAAGGGGAAAGTAGAAGGAAAAATACAGAGAGATCTTGAAGACATAATCTCCATTATAAAGTGTACTTCAGCAGAATGTGTACCTATATTCGTTGCTCGGGAGCTAAGAAAATTGCCACCGGTCACTTTTGACCACATCGATGTCACACGATTACTAAAGGACATCATTATATTAAAAGATCAAGTAGCAGTGATAAGGGAAGAGTATGCGACGGTAGAACAGGTGAATAAATTACAAATGGAGCTGTTTAATTTGAAAAACGCATCACTGGTGGAGGGTTTTCAACAAGAAAATTATGTTAATAAGAAGAGAGGTACGCGAAACTTATTGCAATATGAGAATCATGAAATAAATAGTGGTCCAATTGGTATTATGAATGTGTCATTAGACAATATAAACACGCTTGAGCAGGTAGATAATAAAACATCTGAGTGCAAAAGGTCGTTGACCCAGAAACATGTGCAATCCAACAGCAAAGAAACCGGTTCCTTGTCACTCGCGCAGCAACGGCAGCTATCTATCTCAGTCGCGCGAAGCACGACGGCGCGTCGTGTTAATGAAGTAAGCGAGTGTAAGCGCGTGGAGGCCCCTACCGCGGTTTCAACACAGGTGATAATTAACGAAACCGACGCGGATGAGTCACAGGCCTCAACGGCACGTGTACCGGAGAATACTGAGGCGGTGAATCATAGCGTACGACGGTCATTCTCGCAAGTAGCACAAAGCGGTGGCGATTATAAGACTTATACAGATGAACAGTGGAATATAGTACAAAGGAAGCGATTCAAAAATAAATTTGTAGGAACACAGGGGCAAGCAAGAGATATCTCGGGAAAATTTAAGGCAGCGGATATAAAAATTCCCTTGTTTGTGAACAATGTGGATAAAGAGGCATCAACAAAGGATATCTCCGATTATATATTAGACAAGACTAGTGTTTTAGTGCAATTAACAGAGATTAAAATGAAACGTCCAAGAGAATATAAAGCCTTTAAAGTGTTTGTTCCTAGGAACAAAATAGATGTATTTTTGGATGAGAAGCTGTGGCCAGAAGGTATTTCTTTTCGCCGTTTTATTAGTTTTAAAAATAGGGAATTAAAGACTTCCCCTAAAAAAGGGGAGTATAGATATATGATTGAGGCAAATAGTAAAAATGATCAATTATGATTAATACACTAATTAACAGTATTAAAATGGTCAGTTTTAATTGTAAGTCTGTAACGAGGTCTGTGGAGGGGGTAAGAGAGATATGTAAGACAGCTCATGTTATTGCTCTTCAAGAGACATGGCTCTTACCTCACGATACGGCGTACATTGGGAGTATTGATATGGACTTTGAATATACTAGCAAGTCAGCGGTAGATACAGCGGGAGGCATACTGCGTGGTCGTCCTCACGGAGGAGTGGCGATAATGTGGAGAAAGCATCTGTTTTCGTCAGTTACGGTAGTGCCATGTAATAGTGTGAGAATGGCGGCTGTTAAATTGTGTGTGGGTGAGCAGACTACTTTAGTGTTCTCGGTTTACATGCCGACAGATTGTGTGGATAATTTATTAGAATTTACAGAAATATTGAGTGAAATAAATGCAGTAATTGATAGTTGTGACATAGAATCAGCAATAATTCTAGGGGATTTTAATGCCCATCCACAAGAACTATTTTTTAAGGAATTAATAAATTTCTGTGATGAGCGAAGCTGGCTCTGTGCTGACATATTAAAATTGAACATGTTGACTGATACGCACACTTTCATAAGTGAAAGCCATGACAACTGTAAACGATGGCTTGATCACTGTGTGACAACAGAGGCAGCTTGGCAATGTGTGTTAGAGGTTAAGGTGCGGTATGATGTGTATTGGTCGGACCATTTTCCACTGGAAATATATTGTAATTTAGGGAGACTGACGAGTAAAATACAATATACAGATAATGTCTACAATAACATAAGATGGGGAGAAAGGAATGCTGAGCAAATAAATATTTTTAGTGAGATCTGTTGTAATAAGTTAAGACAAATTGACTTTCCAGGGGAACTTAGTCAGTGTGCAGATTATGTGTGCAGTAATATTAATCATAATGTAATAATTGATAAATTATATAAGAGAATTGTTGACAGTTTAACGGAAGCTGCACAAAGTAGTTATGAAATAAGGAAATTTAAAAAGCTAAAACATGTGATTGGATGGAACCGACATGTTCAAGCAGTTCATCAGGAGGCAAGGGCCAGTTTTCAGACTTGGATACTGTATGGTAAACCTATGTATGGGTATGTTTTTGATACAATGCGTGAAGCCAGAAAGCGCTTTAAGTCTAAGCTTAAATGGTGTCAAGACAATGCAGAACAAATTAAAATGGACATCTTAGCTACACACCACAAAGCTAAGGACTTCAAGCGTTTTTGGAAGCACACGAAGAAGCTGGAGACTGGTACATGCATACCTGTAAGCGTTGATGGCAAAAATGAACCACAACAGATTGCTGAAGTATTCAGAGAACATTTTAAAGTGGTCTCCCCACAGAATTGTGTGTGGCAGGTGTCCGAGGCTGAGGTTGTCCAGGGTAAGCGGTTCATTTGTACAGCGAAGGATGTAGCGCGTATTATTAAGGGCATGTCCAGGGGTAAGTCTCCAGGACACGATAGCCTGAGTATCGAGCACTTGCAGCATGCTGGAGTACACTTGCCAAGAGTACTTGCTTTGCTGTTCAATTTGTGTATAGGACATGCATATTTACCCCGGGAGCTTATGAAAACCACCGTTGTTCCTATTGTGAAAAATAAGACAGGGGATGCCTCCGACAAGAACAACTACAGACCGATCTCGTTGGCTACGGTAGTTGCAAAAGTGCTGGACGGTTTGCTTGATTATCAGCTCAGTAAACACATAGACCTTCATGAGGCCCAATTTGGTTTTAGAACCGGACAATCGACGGAAACTGCAATATTGAGGCTCAAGCATACGGTCCAGTACTATATAACTAGAAAGACGCCTATTTATGCCTGTTTCTTGGACTTGTCGAAGGCATTTGACCTGGTATCATATAGTACTCTATGGAATAAGCTTAGAGGGGAAACTAGCACACAGCCAGAAATTGTAAATCTGCTTAAGTATTGGTACGCCAATCAAACTAATAAAGTTAAGTGGGCGGGATCTTACTCAGCAGAGTATGGGTTGGAATGTGGAGTGAGGCAGGGAGGCCTGACTTCACCTCGGCTTTTCAACCTATACATAAATGGGCTGATAGAGGAGCTCAGTAGCACCGGAGTTGGTTGCTCAATAGACGGTGTATGTGTCAACAACATTAGTTACGCGGACGATATGGTGCTGCTGAGCCCATCTGTCAAGGCCCTTAACAGGCTCATTGAAATTTGTGAGGGTTATGCGGGGGCACATGGTCTCAGGTATAATTGTAATAAAAGTGAACTACTTATCTTTAAGGCTGGGAATAAGTCACCTAAAGAAATTCCACCGATCAAACTGGGAGAAATTTCATTACAGAGAGTCACCAAATTTAAGTACCTGGGACACTGGGTCACCGAGGACCTTTCAGATGACCTGGATATTGAGAGGGAACGTAGGGCATTGGCAGTGAGGTGCAATATGCTGGCTCGCAGGTTTGCAAGGTGTACAAGGGATGTCAAAATAGATCTATTTAAGGCCTATTGTCAGACATTTTACACCTGTAGCCTGTGGGTTAGGTATACGCAAAAATCTATCAGTGCCCTGCGGGTCCTATACAATAATGGTTTTAGGATGCTGCTGGGGCTGCCTCGATTTTGCAGCGCATCAGGTATGTTTGCAGAGGCCAATACAGATTGTTTTAGAACGATAGTTAGGAAAAGGGTGGCTTCCCTGATGCGTCGCGTGCGGGACAGTACCAGCGGCCTCCTAAGCACTATCTTGCATAGAGTGGATTGTCCGGTGGTTAAACACTGGAATTTCATTCATGCATCTCGCCCCGTAATTTTTAATATAAAATAATAATTTGATTAATAACTTTACTAACATAGTTATAAGTACTACTAACAAATTATGGATTATTATCTGAAATAAAATGATTATTATTATTATTATTATTATTATTATTAAACTGTCCCAAAGCTGACACCGGCCTCTCCTCAGTCTGAGAAAAGCCTTCTCACGCCACTATAGTCCACCATGCTAGCCAAGTGCGGGTTGGCAGACTTCACATAATATCTTCGAGAACAAGGACTCTCAGGTATGCGGGTTTCCTCATGATGTTTTCCTTTACCATCAAGTTATACGTAGCCAAATTTCTTATAGGTAAGGAACCAAAGAAAAATAAGCAGGTATTAAGTAGCGTGAGAAAAGTGAAGACACAAAAACGACCCTATTGGCTCGTTTTGCCATTATTCTAACACAAAATCAGCTCAACCAATTCCTGTGCAAAACAGTCAATGCACAATAAAATTATTCGAATGATAGCTATTTCCTTCAGGTAGGCTTTTGTTATCTATGTCGTTACCTACTTATATTTATCAAATTTTCAACACAAGTTATAGATAACAAAATTGTATGGATCAGATTAGTGTATAATATCATTGTAAGGAATTCTACCACTATAATATACTTTATCCTTGTACTATGATGAGTGGGCTCGAATTGCACACGGGATATAAAATATTCCGTCATTCGTAATACAAGAATTGTTCCTAGTGTGGCTAGTCCTATGAGAACTTAAAAAAGATTACATTGTTTAAATATTCCTTATTTATCCTCCAACTGTTGAACAAATTTCAAGTCTATGTGTTATAAGAACTAGATTAAAATATAGAATTTTCATTTCATTACGGAAATCATACCGAACGTTTTACTTTTGACAAGTTTATTAGAAAATAATATGTTTCGATTCTCACTAGATGACATGATTGTTATATTTTATAACATTCGATGGTTTTCATTTTTGTGTTAAAATCTTCGGTCGAAATCATAGATTACAATACTGTTATAGATAGGCAACTCGAGCTTCACTAGAGGTCTGTATAAGTGCTGCCGCCAAGTAGCAGTATCATGAATTAAACTGAAGTCGTCAAAGCAACCTATACATACATACGTGTATATACGTATATAAACAGCTGCATTATTCCTTTAGAATTTTTATAATTTTATTGTAATTTATATGCTGCATATATTTGTATGCATACAAATATAGACAGCATATTAATCAAGTTACAAGATGGGATTATATGGGAAACGTCAGTTTACCGTCTCCAAGCTTCACCAAACATCCTGGTACACAACATGATCTTAGAGTCATGATGACAAAATTGATCAAATTCACCACAAAATAGAAGTCTTCAGCGTTTTTAGGTACTCTCGATGCCTGGCCGGAGGAAAAAGTTTTTCTCAACGTACTAGGTTGTAGAAAAGCCACAAAAAAACACAGGAAAACAAGAAATTAACTTAGAGCAAACGCATATATCTAAAATTTTCTTGTTAGCAGTGATAATATACAACTTTATCAATCAAGTGATAGTGAATCAGTTGAAGCGGAAGTATTAATAAGTGAGCAACAAGTTGATGAAAATACTATGAGGAAAGATAGGAATAAGTTCGTGGAGATGGAACAGAGTACCAGTGTGCCGGAGAAGAGAATTAGAGAGGATAGTGAGGAACTGATAGAAGATGATGACGGGTTTGTAACAGTAAGGAAAGATCACAAGAGAATCGCGAATAATAATAGATCTCGTAATGTTAGTAATATTTGCCAGATAGAAGATGGAGTCACAGCGGAAGATGACACTAATTTTATTGTGTGTATAACAGGAAAAGAAAGGTTGCCTAAGCAGTTTGGTAAGGCAAAATTGCTTCAGACGTCAAATATACAGAATGTTTTAAAAATAAAATATAAAAGGCTGCATAAAGAATACATTTATTTTAAGAATATAAAAAGATGCGACAAATTAATAAATTTCGAAAAGATATGCAGTTTATATTATAAATGTCATTTGATAAGTAAATCCAGCATATCATACGGCATCGTAAGACAAATAGATTTAAACGTAGATGATTAAGAAATCTTACAGAACTTGAAATGTGATTATGATATACTGTCAGTAAGGAGATTAAAAAGGCAAGACCATGGAGGCGACTGGGTGAATAGCGAAACTGTACGCATAGGATTCAGTGGTTCAATTTTACCACCATATATTTACGGATATGGTTGTAGGTTCAAAGTTGAACGAACCTTATGTATTTCCTGTTAGTCAATGTTCTAATTGCTGGAAGTATGGTCATTTGAGTCGTTCATGTCCATCGAAAAATGTAATTTGCTCAAAATGTGCTGAGAATCATCCTAACTGTGACACATAAAAGTTTAAATGTGTAAATTGCAAAGGTAATTACATGGCTCTAGATAAGAGTAAATACCCTATATTTTTGAAGGAGAAAAGGATCAGAAATATAATGAGTAAAGCGAATTGCACATATAAATTAGCTCTTGAAACTTATCTGTCTAACCAGACCAGTATGTGTACAGAAGTATTGATAGATCCAGTCCAGCAAAGCCAAATTAAGTACAATATCGTGGGTAAACAGTCATATAAAGAGGTGTTAATGACGAAAGCAATTGTGCACAAGCAAAACACAGAAAGTGAAAATGAAGAAGAAGAGATAAACACAGATAATTATCATGGAAAGGAAGTGCAAGGAAAAGCAAAAGAAATTTCTAAAAAGAAAAACGAATAAGTCACAAAAGCAGATTGCAGGGGACAGAAAATATGACAATCCCGAGTGAGAAGTTAGAAGAGCCACAAGAAGATAGAGAAGGAAAAGACCCGGAAGCGAAGCGAACCTTGTTAAGTATAATTATAAAGAAGCTTAAAGAAATTTGCTTTTCTAAAAACAACACTGACGTAAAAATTAAATTATTTGTTAGTTTTCTAATAGAAGAGGTGATAACTTTTGTTGTAAATCTTTTGCATGATAAGAATATTTGGAATAGTATACTTTTAATGTTCAATAATGGATAACGATCAATACTTTCATATGCTAAACACACTACAGTGGAATGCACAGAGCTTGAAACCAAAAATAAATGAATTTGAAGTGTTGTTATTACAAGACAAAATATATATAGCATTAGATTGTGAAACATGGCTATCACGTGACTCTAGTCTTAAAATAAATAATTATAATATCTTTCGAATAGATAGGGAAGATAGATATGGCAGAGTAGCCGCTATTATTCATAAAACAGTTAAAGCTATTCAATGTCCTATAACCTCTACAAATTTGGGTATAGAAATTTTATGTCTAAATATCATCAACTGTTCTAGTTCATAGAATGTAGTTCTGATTTATTGTCTTTCGTCTATACGTGTAACGGAACAAGATTGGGAGTTCGTCTTTAATATTTTCCCAAAAAAATGTTTAGTTGTCGGGGACTTCAATTCACATCACACAAACTGGTCCTATAGAATTGATGCAAGGGGTAGGAAGTTATATAATGCCGCCATTAAATCTGGATTTATATTTCTTAATAATAATGATTTTACTCGAATTTAATTAATGAATAATATGGTTCACAGAACATCCCCTGATATTTCCTTTGCTTCGAGTGACATTGCCATCCAATTTGACTGGCAGGTAATAAATGAATGTTTGGGCAGTGATAATTTTTTTATTAAAATGAAACTAAATTATAGCGACAATAATGTAGTTAATAATAAACTAAATTTTAAGTTAGTAGATTGGGATAAATATAAAAAATATCTTGAAACACATTTGTCACCGTACATTACCTTACTGGACGCTAATTGTATTTAATATGTATGCGACTGCTTTATTGCACAAATAAGGAACGCAGATAAAGAAAGTATACCCAGCATAAAATTTTGCAATAATCCTAATAGTAAATTTAGACCAAAAAATTATTGGATGCTCGAATTATCTAAACTAGTAGCTGAACGGAGGTTGGCATTACGAAATTTTAGGAAAAATCCTACACCCGTTAATTTATCTGTGTTACAAACTAAAGGTTCAGTAGCTAAACTAGCCATTAGAAAAGCAAAAATAAAAAGCTGGCAAATATTTTGTAACGAAATTAATTAATTAATTTATTTATTTATTTCTCTCTTCACAAAGGTGTTTCTTACACATCTATATACATTAGATATAGGAACTTTATGATCCTTTGTGAGAGGCTGGTGTCCATGCTAGGGAAACCCTGTGTGACGGATCACCAGGCCCTCACCTCGGAATATACAATTAAAATTATACACTAAAATACACTAAATATATAATTCAAATTATACATTAAAAACATGCATAAAGTATATAACATTTTGAAAGACTGTCATTAAGTATGAATGCAAAAGTAAGAGTACATAACAAAATGAGGTATGTGTTCTTTGTTCTTTCTTTTAACTTGAAAACATAGGTATTGTATTTTTCTTCTTTCTTTTAACTTGAAAACATAGGTATACGTGGTAATTCTCTTTTGCTCTTCAAAAGCTATCTTATGGAACGTCAGCAGCATGTCAAAATTGGACAGTACGTTAGTGCACCTGAAAATGTCCTTTACGGCGTTCCGCAGGGTAGTGTTCTCGGACCTACCCTCTTTTTAATTTATATAAACAACCTATGTAACCTAGGTATCACGTCCGGGAATATTTTTTCATACGCTGATGACACAGCCATTGTTTTCACTGGAAGCTCGTGGAAAGAAGTCCAAGAACTTGCTGAAGCTGGACTAGCGAAGGTGGCTAAATGGCTAAATAGTAATTTTCTAACCCTAAATACAAGCAAAACTAACTATATATGTTTCTCTATCTATAACTCGTCTCAACCACCAGTAGACTTCGGAATCCGGATTCATAAATGCACCAATCTTCAAACAGTAAATTGTAGTTGCCCTCTTATCACTAGATTAAGTTATACCAAGTACCTTGGTGTTATGATTGACCAGAGACTATCTTGGCACTCACATTTAGAACTACTCAAAAACAGGGTTAGAAAATTTATATGGGTATTTAAAACATTGCGTAATGTCACATCAACGGAATTACTGAATAAAATGTATACTGCACTAGTTCAATCTGTACTCACATATTGTATACCTGTGTGGGGTGGATCAACTAAAAGTAAATTTATTGAGTTGGAGAGAGCCCAGAGGTCAGTCTTAAAAGTAATGTACTTTAAGCCGTATCGATTCTCTACCGATGAACTGTACAAACATTATAGTATTCTTTCAGTAAGGCAATTGTTTATTATACTTACTATCTTAAAAGTACACTCAAAGCTTCATTTTGATCCCAAGCTTCTAACGAAAAGAAATATCTGTAATATCGTGCCCACCAGAACAGTCAGTACATCTTTTGCAAGAAGACAATTCGACCGACAGTCATCATATTTATATAAAAAAATAAATAAAATCATTAAAATGTACCCTATGAGTAATCATGATTGCAAAAAAGCGTTACTTTTTTTGTTGAGATCCTTAAATTATAGTAGTACAGAAGATCTGATGAATGTAGTATCGTAATAATATAATTGGTACTTACAAGTAAATATTCACAAAACACTTAGTTGTATACTGTTCAATACATTTCATACAAGGGACACACACACACAGACACACACACACACACACACACACACACACACACACACACACACACACACACACACACACACACAAACACAGACATGCATGGTGTTTATTTCTTTCTTTCCTTTTTTTTTTGTTACCTGTCTAGTTTTATTTTTTTTGTAACGTGAAGAGCGGGGACTCCTAACACAAGTATTTTGTTACTTAAAAGGAGTACCTCAATTAATTTATTGTGAACTAGCTTGTAAGTAAATGAAAATAAACTATTTTAATTTTTTAATTTTAATTTGTGAGAAGTGTGTGCGTGTGTGTACGTGTGTGTGTGTGTGGGTGTGTGGGTTAGGTTAGGTTAGTAGTTTGCGTCGTTTAGTAGCATGTAGTGAGGGATTGTATGGAAGTAGCGAATGTTGCCTGAGAACCGTATGTTGGATGTAGAGTTGTCGAACAGTTAGCATTTCGGTGAGTTCATATACTAATTTTGTAGGATGCATAAATGGTAGAAAATTGCTGACTTTTAAAACCGCTCTTTGGGCCCTTTCTAATTTTAATAAGGTTGTCTTTGAGGTACCGCCCCACACTATGATGCAATATGTGATAACTGGTTGACAGAGACTTAGGTATACCATATTTATAACTTTTTTGTCCGCAACATGTCGAAGGTTCTTAAACAGATAAATAAACTTTCTTGTTCTCGCTACAAGAAGATCAACATGTGCGTTATAATTGAGCGCTCTGTCTTAAATAACACCTAGATATTTTATTGTAGTAACATTTTGTAGAGCTGGACATAGGCAGGAACTAGTACTGGAGGGACACGAGCTATTATGTGCTATGATTTTTAGATCTACTATAGGATGAGCGGGATTTTTTACAGAAAAACAAATGTATTTAGTCTTGTCAACGTTAAGGGCGAGTCTATTTTTATACAACCACGACATAACCATATTAAATCCCGTTTGTGCGTGATTGTATGCTTGTTGCCAAGTGTCTGCTTCAAATAAAAGCGCGGTGTCATCCGCAAAACTAATTATTCTTACGTTAGGCAATTTTAAGTCGCAAAGCTCATTAATATATGCTAGAAATAGAGTAGGACCGAGGATGCTTCCCTACGGTACACATTGGAAGGTCATTGCTAACATATTCTGCTAACCTGACTCGTTGATGGCGATAAGTAAGGTAATCAGAAAACAACCCTAGTTGGCTTTCTCTGACTCCTTCCAGTTTTTTAATCAGAAGTGGGACGGAGACCGTGTCAAATGCCTTAGCTAAGTCCATAAAGACAACAATTACTTTTTTGTTTACATCTAAATTATTTGTGACAAACTCAGTCAGTTCATGAATAGCATCACGAGTAGACAATCTCGATTGAAACCCAAATTGGGAAGAAGAAAGAAGCTTATTGTCTTCAAGGTATCCTACCAAAGACCTGTTTATAATCTTCTCAAGGATCTTCGAGAACGCTGGCAGTATAGAAATTGGTCTATAATTGTAAACACGGGCTCCGTCACCACTTTTATAAATTGGATGTACTTCCGCTAACTTCCATGCACTAGGGAATCTACCGGTTGTTATAGCTAAATTACAGATAAAGGTGATCGCTGGAATTAGAGTTTGCTTGTATCTTTTTATAAATACAGTTGGTATTTTATCGCAGCCGACGGCGCAATCGGTTTTCAGACCAGTAATCAAACTTCCGATATCATCTTTATCTGCAGGAAGAAGAACCAGTGAGTGGGGGTACGATTTTGTTGGAAGTGTCGGAGGGCTATTTGTGTGACTACCTAGACTGTTTGCAATAGCTCTACCTATATTCACAAAATATGAATTTACTTGATTAGCGGTAGTAGATGGGTCTAATGTATTAATTAATTGTAAGGCTTCATTTTTTTTTTTTGTATCTGTTATGTCTTTCACAGCCATTACCATAAGGTTTTATTACCAGTTTTTGTAGCAGCTGCAAGTTTATTTTTGTCGTGTTGAGTCTTAATGTTTTTTATTAGTCCATTGCAGTAATTTCTGTACCGTTTATATGTAAGAATAATATCATTATTATTGGGGTATTTCTTAGCCTTTTGATGTAGTTTGTCGCGATTCCTCATGCACCTCAGAATCCCTGTGGTCATCCACGGCTTAAAGATTCTTTTGCGGTTTGGTAGTCTAATAGTTTTGGTATTTGCTAATATTTTGTCATTAAGTGTACTTATAAAAAGTGATACCGCCAAGTCTACGTCTGTACTTTCGAAAATTGGAGAAAGATCTATGCTAGTCATATCGTTGTCCAGTTTCTCATAGTCGAGTGTTTTGATAATTTTACGTGATGTGTTTAGTGAGTAATTAAGTTCTAAGGTAAGTATTACGGCATCATGGTCTGTAACAGATGTTTCAGCTACATAGCATGCAGCTGGGAGTCTTGTTTTTAAAAATATGTGGTCCAAGCAGGTTTTGCCATGGGTTGGTATAGTATGGGCAGGTAGCATAGCATGTGAGGCTAATAGATTTAGGTATGAAAGTGAATATGAGTCAGTAGTATGCTCCGCAATATCGATATTGAGATCACCTACTAGAATAATATTGGAAAAGTTAGATAGTTTTTTTATGTAAGCATCCAGTGACGATAGAGTTGTTTAAATTTTTGTACCCTGCCGGTCTGTAGACCGCTAAAATAATCGTTTTGCTGTTAATTTTCATGGCAAGGATATTACAGTCTATAACAGCGGGTTCTTCTACCGAGGCATTGTTTGTGTTTTTGTAAAAGACGACAACACCTTCATTTTGGATTATATTATTGCTAGTTTAACAGGAATTATAGCCTTCAAGTAAGGGGATGTGATGAGAGCGTGTTAACCAGAATTCAGTTAGAACAATAAGGTCCCAATCTATCTGTGACCTTGCTAAAAGTGTAAGTAGACTAGGCGTATTACGTGATATGCATCGTATATTTTGGTGAATTATATTAAGCGAATTTTTTGAGTTTTTGACAAAATTTTTACAATCATCAATATCACAAACAGATGAATGGGCTATTGTAAATTGGTCTAGTTGATTGATAATATTATCATGCTTATTAGCCATTGGGATATAAAAATGTTATATGTCGCCAAGTTATTGGGTTGGGGTATGTGTATTTGTGTGAGTGTGTTAGTATAAAGGTAGGTAGTGGTGTGTTATGTACATTAGGTATAAGAAATGTGTGTATTATTTTGTAATTGTAGATATAAGTTTTATATTCATGACTTAACGATAAAAGTAATAAGTGCATAAAACATGCGTTTCGAAAATTGAATAGTTGTTTGGTGGGAAAGTGGGTTTTTTTCTACTAAAAATTGTCACTGAGTTGAAGTTGATTACAAATATTATTTCAAGGGACACAGAAACGAATCTATAACAACCTATATAAGATAGTCACTGTTTTGTTATGAGTTTCAGACATGCTTCATTGCCAATTCGGATTTGAGGCTCACCTTCAGCTTTGCGTAGATAGATTAGGCCTCGAGAAGTCCAGCAATTAATCCAAGTCCACCAATAATGAATCGACATCGACCAGTGACATGTGGCAACGAATGCGTTGGGTAAAAGGTTACCGCAATAAAAACAATTCTAGTATTAGTAAAGAAATAAGAAGTCAATTATTAATAAGTCTTACTCCATGCTATGTTGTAAATATGTTTCCTCAAATATAATACACTTGAGAGCAATAAAATCGCACACCCCTTGTAATTTGGTTTATTACTGATTGTTTTCTAAAATCGAAAGATATTGAGTAAAAATCATTAGACAAAATTAAAGCATACAAGCTTAGCTTTACAAAAACATAAAATTAAAATCATTGACCTTCACGTAACTTACAAAAACCGACCGTACACCGAATTCCCCAAATTCACGCGTTTGCGTTGTCACTACTTGCACCCTTAGCCGCAGGTATAAAAAGGTCAGTTTATTGGAATTTTTATTCAGTTGCATACCGAAGGTCAACGTGATAACATCTCTACTGGAAGCATACGGATTTACTGGAAAAATATGGATACCACGCCCGCAGAAGCCGCTCAAGTTATTGCCTTGCTTGAAGCAGGCCATAACCAAAGTGAAGTTGCTCGACGGCTAAATTTGAGCCGCTACTCTGTTCGTCGTGTATACCAGAGGTTCCAAGAGACCGGTGGCTACATTCGGCGACCAGGATCTGGCCGGCGACGCACAACATCAGAGCGTGATGACCGCTTTCTTGTGACAAGGTCTTTGAGAAATCGGCAACTGAACGCGGTTCAACTGGGACAACAGCTTCGAGAAGTTCGCAATGTCAGTATAAGTCGGTGGACAGTTCGAAGAAGACTAGGTGAAGCAGGAATGACTTCACATCGCCCAGCAAATGGTCCCAAATTGACCACAGCTCACCGACAAGCCCGGCTACAATTTGCTAGGGAACATTTAAATTGGACGTATGACCAATGGCGGGCTGTTATGTTCTCTGATGAGTGCAGAATGACTTTACATGGTCATGATGGACGCTCTAGGGTCTACAGAAGGTCATCAGAGCGATTTTCACAATGCTGCATAAGCGAACGTGTGGCTTTTGGAGGTGGATCGTGTATGTTTTGGGGTGGCATAATGTTGGACACTAAAACTGACATTGTATTCATCACTACGGCGAATACCGGCCCGAGATCGAGAAGTTTGACGGCTGCACGATACGTCGAAGAAGTGCTCGAAGAACATGTGAGGCCGCTTGCGTGGCTTATGGGAGAAGATTTTCTCTTAATGCACGACAACGCCAGACCGCATGTCGCTAGAACAGTTTGCGACTACATGGAAGATGTTGGAATCACCGCGATGGAGTGGCCAGCTCGTAGTCCTGATCTCAATCCGATTGAGCATGTCTGGGATGAGCTAAAAAGAAGAGTTCGAGCAAGAAGCCCTGCTCCTACGCGCCTCCAAGAGCTTCAACTTGCCATTGAAGAGGAGTGGAACGCCATACCACAAGATTTCATGGTGAAATTAATACGGTCCATGAAAAACCGATTAAGAGCTGTAATCAAGGCTAGGGGAGGGAATACACCTTATTAAAAAACAATTTGATCAAGCATTTTGAGTTTTATTTTTATTCTTTGTTAAGCTAAATTGGGTAATTTTATCCGTATGTTGGGTTTTGTGCCCTAAAACTCCCTATGGGTACTTTTTTTACACTGTATTTGATATCATTAGAAAGGTACTGAAGTAAACATTCAAATAGTGTAAGTTTTATTTTAATATGTATTCACATTTATGAAAAAAACTGCTTTAACAACAAAAAGTCAACGTGTGCGATTTTATTGCTCTCAAGTGTATTAGAATCCGACTTTAGGTTACAGGAATTAGAAAGATGTTTGAGGAAAGAAGACAACGCACCAGGAGATGATGGCATCAATTATTCGATGATTATGAACTTGCCACACATTGGAAACTAATAACTACTTTTATTAAAATTATATAATTGCATATTTACTAGTGGGACAGTTCCAAATCAATGGCGAGATATAAGGATAATTCCTATTCCTAAGCAAGGTACCACTCAAAATAGTAAAGGTAGGCCTATTTCTTTAATGTCTTGCGTATGTAAAACATTTCATTTAATGATAACAAGACGGTTGGAATGGTATATTGAAAAAAAATAGCATATTATCACCATACACTACTGGATTTAGGCGAGGACAGTCTTGTCAAGAAAGTTTAGTTCATTTAGTATCGCATATCCAAATAGGTTTCCCAAATAACATTTTAACATTGGCTTGTTTTATAGATGTGGAAAATGCCTACAATAATATATTAATTGAAAGTATGTACTTGACCGTTTGGGAGTAGGTAAAAGATTTTATGTATATTTATGGAACTTTCTCATCGAGCGGTGTCTTAAATTTGGTGACGAGTTTGAGAACAATATACATATGACAAGACATGCTCGAAAGGGTTTGGCGACTTCAAAGATCGGTCACCAACTTAATGAAATAAAATTTTGCCAATATGCGGACGATTTTGTACTATTTACATCAGGTAAGACACAAGATATTGTGATAAGCATTCAAAATGCCTTAAATATTATAAATTTAACGTTACAGGAGATAGGCTTACAAATATCACAAAATAAATCAAAACTTTGTCTTTTTACAAGAGGTCGTAAACGCGAAAAATTTTTGGTAGTGTTAGACGGCCAAAAATAGAACTAGTAGATAGTTAAATACTTGGGATTATGGTTGGACAAATCATTGCGATGGTCTAAACATATTAATGAATTAGTCGAACATACTTGTAAAATTATAAACGTACTTAAAGTGTTAGCTGGGTCCTCGTGGGGCCTTCACTCCACTCATTTGCGTAGATTATATATATCCCTATTAAGAAGCAGAATAGATTACTCCAGTTTTTTGTATGACAACAGTTCCAAATCGAATTTAATTAAACTAGATAGAGTTCAAAATCAGGCTCTTAGAATTATAGGTGGTATCACTAAGAGCACTTCTATTGATACTATGGAGAGTGAGCTCTGTGTGATTCCATTGTATGTAAGAAGGCAATACTTAGCGTACAGATACTGTCTCAAAGCGAGATCCTATCAGCATAATTTTATTATTCAAATGCTGGTGCAACTTTTTGATCTTCGTAACAGTACGTACTGGCTAAATAAAAGGATGCCCTTACTAGCTACAGCAATGGATGAAATTAAAAGGAAAGATATCGCCTATTCACCTCAACTCCCTATGTTTAATCTGTCGACTTGGGTAATAAATATTTGTACTGAGCATATCATTGAATCACAACTGACTAGTATCAATTGTTCAAAAAGAAACTGTGAAATTAATAATTTAAAAAATTGTGTATTGAAAGAACTATGTGATAAATATTCAGATCGTAATGTTATATATACCGATGGTTCCAAGAATATTCGAGGACATGGAGCTGCTTTTTATGATCCAAGAAACACTTCTTATTGTAATAACAATTTTAAGATATGCGGTGAGATCTCAATTATGTCGGTGGAACTATTTGCAATATTGCAAGCACTTTTGTACATTAGAATCGTGAAGTACAAAAAAGTAGTTATATGTACCGATAGCAAAAGTACAGTGCAACACATAGCTCGGTACGCCTCTGGACACAGAGGTGCTCTGATAGCTTATGATGGGCTAGCAGAAATTGCGGAACTACGTCGTATTGGGCTAGTTTTGACATTGCAAAGGGTTCCATCACATATTGGGTTGCGAGGTAATGAGGAGACTGATACATTAGCAAAGCAAGGTGCATTTCAAGAAATAGAAATAAATATCAAACCTAACTACTCGGAGTTGTTACCAAAATACAGGCGAAGTTGTTATAATTTATGGAACGAGCATTTTAATAAAATTTCTTTAGAAAAGGGAATTTGGTACATGTCGCTGCAGTGTGAGCCTCCTCATATACCTTGGTATCTTGGGATACAATTACGTAGACAACATCTTGTGACAGCTTTCAAACCTAGATCAGGACATATTCCGTTGAACAAATTTAAATATTTGATGAAAATTGTTGATTCCCCAAACTGTGAAATATGTGGGAAAATAGAGGATGTACATCACATTTTAGTGGAGTGTGTTCGATATGAGTCTGAAAGACAGATACTTTTAACTGAGCTGAATTTAAATCAAAAGGATATTGGTATGTATCATCATATATTAAGTTATCCAACATCAGCGGCAGCAGGTAAACTCTTTGTGTTTGCCAGTCAATGTATTGGTTGAGGCTCTTTCTGTTTTATTAAAAAGCAAAAAGTGATTCATCTTAGAAAATAATAATCCTTATTTTGCGAATGTGTAATATATAAAGAACACAATGGGACTTATATGTACAATATTGGATAAAAGACACAAATTAAAATTTTTTTTTAAAGAAATCGTCACACGTGACGCGTCAACAACAGAGTGTTGCTAGATGATTTCAATATTTACACTAAATCTTATTCAGTTAAATAGTTTAATCTGCATTGACATTACCTGTTTAGCTCTATTGTACTTTTATATGGCATTGTGGCGTATGTATATACGCACAGGCAACATATAGCTTTACGAGAAACCTGGAATCGAACGGAGCATCGTACAACTAGCCGCGCCGAAACCAAGCGATGCGCGAAGGCGATCGAACGGAGCATCATACGTCTAGCCGCGACGATATCAACATTCGCACTGGTGACGCGCGAAGCTTTCCTCTGCTTTTTATACGTGGCACTACTTTTATACTCGCGAACAGATTTCCAAGAAATCATTCGTAAATGTTAGATTTTTGTTTACTTGTCGCTGATTGGTGAAAATGTTTATTGTACACATTAGTGTTAGCGTTATTTGCATGACTAATAAATGGGATATAAGATAGGTGAAAAATTGTAAATATATTCTCAGTTGAATCAGTCTACGTGTTTCATTATAACCCTAACGGTTACCAGCTACGGACCTGGCTTCTGCCCGCCGGCTGGTAACGCGTTAAATTGGTGACCCCTGACCTCTCATCGTTCTAGTACTGTTGTAATATCGGTTCACTGAACCGACACCCAACATCTGTTGATTTTCGGCCAAATCTAGACGTACGAACACGCTACCTTATCGTCATGGCACAAGAAAAAGCTGAAGAATTCACCGACAAGCAAGTAACGACCCCTCTCCACGGTGATGTCGCTATAATCTCACTGCCTGCACGTCTACCACCATTCTGGCGTCAAAACCCACGACTGTGGTTCGCACAGTTTGAAGCCGCCGTCGCTGCCAGCAAGATGGGAGAAGAACAGAAATTCAACCTCATCGTCCCGTTGCTAGGCTGTAGCGACCTCGAACAAATTGGCGACATCATATTAAACCCGCCATCGACCAACAAGTACATTACGCTAAAGAACAGACTGATATCGACGTACCAAGAATCAGACCATCGTCAGCTACAGAAATTACTCAGCGGCCTAGAACTGGGCGACATGAAACCTAGCCAGTTATTACGTAAGATGCGCGTATTGAGCAGTAAATTACTAACCGACGAAGCTCTTAAAGTTATGTGGCTCAACCAATTACCCGCACAAGTCCGCGCCGTACTCTCCGTGAACACGGAATCGTCACTAGAATGTTTAGCTGTGATGGCCGACAAAATGGTTGAACATTTCGAACCCGCAACTGTCAACTGCCGCAGTCCACACTACAACCTCTACGCCGGCGCACACATCAAGCCCGTCGTGTTTACATTACCCAACTCACCCAACTACAGAAAATCTACAGTTCGATCTATTGTATAAACAAATAGAAAAACTAACGCTGGAGATCGCCGAGATTCGAACCAATCAACAACGTGCGTCGTATCGCTATGGCGCCACTCGTGCGCATAGCAACAACCGATCGCGATCGAACTCGAGATACCGTGCCCGCTCGAACCTTAAACCCGGCGATCCTGACTGGCTGTGTTATTACCACCTGCGCTATGGAGATGAAGCCCGTAGATGCGAATCACCGTGCGCAAAAAAGAAGCAGGAAAACTAGAAAATACATCGACTATGGCGGGCGTCGATGTTAGCAAACCAAGCTACCGCCTCTGCGTTATCGATCTTAACAACAGAGAGAAGTTTCTAGTCGACACGGGTGCCGTCATATCCGTATTAGCCGCAAGAAATAAGAAACACGTGAAGCCGATTGAAAGTACCTACAAACTGTTTGCTGCGAACGGTACAGAGATACGTCCCTACGGTGAGCGCACACTCGAACTCAACCTAGGTCTACGCAGAAGCTTTAAATGGACATTTACCGTGGCCGACGTGAAAACATCAATACTAGGCGCAGATTTCTTAGCGAAGCACAAATTACTTGTCGATCTACATCAAAGAAAACTCATCGACCGCATTACCGACCTTAGCGTTCACACCATCAAAATACATAGCACCGAGGAAGCCGTATACGTTATCAGCCACCATCACCCCTATCACGACATGTTGAAACAATATCCCGACGTACTGCGACCCATGTCACTCAGAACTCCGACTAAGCACAACGTAACTCATCGCATAGAAACAACAGGCCAACCAATCTATTCAAGGCCGCGCCTCCTGCCGCCCGATAAATACAAAGCTGCGAAGCTAGAATTTGAGAAAATGATGGAGATGGGAATCTGTAAACCGTCAAACAGTCCATGGGCAGCCCGCTTCACGTCGTTAAGAAAAAGGATGGTTCGCTACGCGTGTGTGGCGACTATAGAAGATTGAACGCCGTTACAGTACCCGATCGCTACCCTATTCCGAGAATTCAAGATTTTACGTACCAGCTACATGGAAAAAAATCTTTTCTAAACTAGATCTCAAAATGGCGTACTTCTGGATACCTATTGAAAAAGAAGATGCTGCGAAGACTGCCATAATAACTCCCTTCGGCCTCTTCGAGTTCAACTGTATGACGTTCAGCTTACGCAACTCCGGCAAAACATTTCAACGTTTCATGCACGAAGTACTACGAGGGCTCAACGACAACGTATTCTGTTTCGTCGATGATTTACTAGTGCACTCAGAAAACCCAGAGGATCACAAGCGTCACTTACAATAAGTTCTCGAACGACTCGACAACTGCGGCGTCACTCTAAACATCGATAAATGTGAGTTCGGCAAAGACAACATACAGTTCCACGGTCATGAAGTTTCACCGGACGGAATCAAACCCACAGAATAGAAAGAAGAACGCATTCAAGCCATACTTACGTTTCCCAAACCAACTACAGTAAGACATAAGACATAAGACATTTATTTCTAAACAAATTTACATTTGTGTCGAAAATTATACAAATTAAGACTTACAACTAAAGATATTTAAAAAGAAATAATCAGAATACAGTTACACAATACATTTTTTTTTAAATCAACAAGAATAAAGAAAATAAGCAAATTACAAAAAATATGAAAATAATATGGAGAGCAATTTTATTTTTTATAATCCATAAACTCTTTGATACTATAAAAGGCTTTTTTTACCAAGAATGCTTTGAGTTTGTAGTTAAAAATGTACGGATCTACTAGAATTTTAAACTCTATAGGCAATCTGTTAAATAAGGTGACAGCCGACACTCCAGCGCTATGTTTAACCACATTTAGTTTCGGCTGAATTGCCTTTGTGAGGTCTTTCCTGCGACTATTAATTCTTATTTGCCTATCTGTTTCTGACTCATATTTTGAATTTTTTTTCATAAGATTTGTTAACACAACTAAAATGTAAAGACAGGGTAAAGTTAATATTTCTAATCTGATAAAATGCTCCATACAAGATTCGGTCTGTTTGATGCGCACTATCGTTCTTATGGCTCTTTTCTGTATAATAAAAGCTGCAATTATATTGTACTAGCTATTACCCCAAAATTGAATACTGTACCGTAACTTTGATTCAACTAGCGAGAAATAAACCATCTTAAGTTGATTAACAGAAAGGTCATCTCTCAGACTCCTTATTGCATAACAAGCAGAACTGACTGTGTTAACAATGGAAGACAGTTCTTGTTTCCAATTTAACAGGGCATCTATTTCCACTCCTAGGAATTTGATGTTGTCTATAATTTCGATTTTATTTCCGTGAGTCATTAGCTGCATTATATTAGTATTTTTAACCGTGGACTTAAACAGTAGACATTTTGTCTTATTTGAATTTAAAATCAGATTATTTACACCAAACCATTTTTCGAACGTCTCATATACTATTTTTATTTTGTCTTCCAATTGTTGTATTCTTTTTTCTACAATAATGGCATTTGTGTCATCTGCAAAAATCACAAGTTTAGCATCGGGAGCGTGATTTGACATGAAGGCTGTCAAATCATTTAAAAAGATGACAAAAAATATTGGTCCCAGAACAGAGCCCTGTGGCACACCGCGGTTTATATCTTTGATATCTGATTTGGAGATTTTTTGCTCGTCGTCTATTATTGATTTTATCTCTACAAACTGTTTTCTATTTTAAAGATATGAATTAAACAATTGCAAATTTGTATTTCGAATACCATAGTGTTCCAATTTTGTCAATAATATATTATGATCTACAGTGTCGAATGCAGAGCTTAGGTCTAGGAATAGCCCAGCTACCATTTGTCTATTGTTTAGATTAGTGAGAACCTCCTCTAAAAGAGAGTCGATTGCATCCGCCGTACTTATATGTTTTTGATAACCAAACTGAGCAGTATTTAATATTTTGTAAGTACTTAGATGTTTAACAAGTCTATCCTTCATTATCCTTTCTAATAACTTTGACAAGACCGGTAATAAAGAAATTGGCCTATAGTTATGAGGATCAGTCATTTTACCTTTTTTAAGAACGGGTAATATTTATTAATATTATTAATGCAAAGAATATTGTAACGTTAGCTATTATTTACACCAAAGATTCAGTTAATGGCGATTGTAGAACATGTATGAAAGAAACTGGTTATGACTTAGGATCTGTATTGAAAACTGCAAATTACATTTCGCATTTAGCATAATTTTGTAATAAAAATGAATTAGATAAAGTAATAAAGTAAATGTAAAAGTGAGCAATGAGTACACAGACCAAAGAGTATAAATATACTACGGAAACACAGAATACAGACACAACAAATACAGACTATACAGTATAAAGCTATAGACACTATAGACTATACAGAATAGTTTATAGTTCCATTAACTAATGTTGCCATGACATCTTCTGTATTTAATTTTCCGTACTAGTTAAGTCCACATAGAAAGAAAAGCAAACCAAGTTCTCATTTTTCACTCGTAACTATAGATATGGTATAAATTATAGTAAATTTATTGATTATATTTGCACGTAATTTATTGACATGACAAAATATGGCAGATTTAGATTGTAGATTATGTTGCCACATTTTTTCTTTACTCTAAAACTGATAATGCAAATATATTTAAATACAGTCGATAGCCAGATGATGTAGGATTTAGCAAATTTAAAGAATTATCATCAAGTGAGAGAATACTGAATATGTAATAGTCATTAAATTAAAGGCTTTTGAAATTTCAAAGGTTCTTTGAAGGCCTCGTAGAATAATAACAATATCTATATACAGTAAAAAAGCATTGTGTCCGACTCTAAAAACAGATAGAGTCGATAAGAAAATTACAGATTTACTAAGAATAAAGAAATGAAACATTATTGGATTATTAGGTACTTGCCGACAGAATTAGTAGCGAAACAGAACTTCCAAAATTATATTTCATACATTATGAAGATGATGCAATAAACAAAAAAAACAAAATAATCCGTTTGTGCGACAGTAATGAAGTAGTAATATAGATTTCTATTCACAATTCGCATTTTTTAAAATATGCCGTTTCTGACAAATAACAAATTATTTGATGCACATTAAAGTGTCAAGTCTTAAGTCGAGTCTCTACCGAACAAAAATTGTCAACTTTTGTGTTGTTAACGCGTCTTGGTGACAATAGTTTCTATAATTGCCTACTGTTGGCAACAAAAATTGTAAACAAATGTCGGCAACTGTGTTTCCGTTTTTGGCGGTAACATCAAATGAATACGCTTGTTCCAGATATTTATTCCCTCTGTGGATACGCTTACAGTTGACAACATTAGTTGGAAACAGAAATTATAGATTAAACACATAAATACAGAAACATGTCTGTCACGTGGACGAATTAATTAATCGACCGGTTAATTGATTTGTAGCAGATACAAAGTGTTACTATGGGACACAAGTGATGAAAAATATAAAAATAAGAATATGAAATGTACATTTCTTCCTTTGAGGCTTGGTCGTACCTAATACTTATGCACCCGTTTCTTTTTGCATAAACTAATAAATACTGCGGCTGCTTGCATAATATCATCATAGTTCGAAGACATTTTGCCTAGTGGATGCTAGTGGTGACAGCTTGTTGTCAACTGAAATGTTACCCAAATTGTTGTCAACTCGATGTGGACACAAATGAAACAAAAGTTGGTGATTTTTTGGATAGTTGCTAACAGTTGGAAACACTGAAATTGCCAATAATTTTGGTGGAAACGCGCCTTTAGAAAACATGACGAGTTGTGTCACTGCGACTTAGTAGGTTGATTATGACCATAGATAATACACTATAGATTATGACACTAGGCAAGCGTCCGTAATCGGTACCTGTAGTCTGCTAATTTTTTTCCTCCCTGTGGGGCAATATTGTTAATAGCCAATATTACAAAAGTCTATAGCTGTTTCAAGCGTGGCCATATTTTGGCTTTTATTCGAACGTTTTATCTTAACTTGTTACTAAAAATGTAACAGTTAAAACTAATTATATGAAATGACTGAATCGTATTACTGGTTTCCATAGACAACCATGTTTTAGTAGTTTCTATAATGGGAGGCGGGAGCAGCGTTTTAGTCGTAGATGGAATCCAATCGGCTACTAGCGAGTAAGGTCTTGTCAATTCTGTCACATCTGCCGCCATAAGTCGTAATTGGCGCCAAGATAGTGTATTTTACATGCGAGTTTTTTTTTTTAATAATATGTATGATTAATTTGGCACTCATTATTGTCAGTTTTTATGGTTAGGTTATGTTTTAAGGCAGAAACATACTTACGTGTCGTGGCGTGTCGTGTTGCTTACTGTCGTGTCGGTGAGTGTGCACACTAATGTGTCGTGTCGTGGCGTGCTCTGGCGTTATTTCTGAATAGTACTTATCGAACCTTCGCAGCGTATAAACGTACATAATGTTTTCTTCTGTTTCGGATAGCGATTTTGATGAAGAACTTGAATTTTTGTTAGCAATTAATTTTTAAGAGGGCATAAAAAAGAAAAGAAGGTACTGGGTTGACCCTATAAACAGAGGGAGATAGAATAAAAATAAAGGTGAATTTCATCGTCTTGTTAAAGAATTAGAGAGTGATGAATAGAAATTTCATCAGTACTTTAGAATGAACAAAGCACAATATGAGGAAGTCCATTCGCTGATTGAAGGAGACACTTTGTGTCACATAAAACTTTTCGATGACGTACAAGTTCGATAAGCTCATCAGTCATTTTTCAGAAATATGCTGCAAATATAATAAGATAAAAAGTGTCCGCTAGATGTTAGCGCCACGAGTCACGCGCGGTATAGAAACACATTTGCCTGTAGTGTCGTGTCGCGTCATAACCCCCACCACCGCTCTGGCGCAATCGGTGGCGAGCAGTCGACGCCACGATAGAACGCGTCGCGACACAACACGACATGCAAATATGCCCCTAACCATATTAAATGTATGAAACCGATATGCTTCTGGCGCGTCACGACACGCCACGACACGTAAGTATGTTTCCGCCTTTAGACTCCCAACTGGCCCCCCCCAATGGGTGAGAGAGGGAACACCCCAGGTTTTTTTAGTGGGTATACCAGCACTAGGCTGGTGAGTCCCACACGCCCCGCCGGTGCCGTCCCCTAGCTGGCGGGTAGTGCATCAAGCAATGACGTGTCGATGAACTTTCGCTCGTTGACAGCTGATGCACGCCTTGGCCCATATACCTACGTCTTTGTTTATAGATGGCCAGAAAAACTTTGTCGTCATTATTCTTCTTGTTGTACGAACGCCGGGGTGACTTAGTTCGTGTTGTGCTTTGAAGGCTGCGACACGATAAGGCAATGGTAGGTATGGTCGAATGTTCGCTGTCGATGTTTCGCACCAAATAGGCCGTTTGACTCCCGGTAGGTTTACGCGGGAAAACTTCAGTCTGGGGTTATTCATGCAAACACGTAGCTCGGTGTCCGTTTCTTGTTCTTCAGATAACTTATCGTAGTCCATCGTTGCGTTGAGTAGTTCGATTTCTGTGATACGTGATAACGCGTCAGCGGCTTCGTTCTTATCAACGTGAATGTATTTGATGTTAGTGCAGTATTGGCTTATGAAATGCAATTGTCGTTCTCGACGCGGTGTGTCATTGTTACTCGGCGTTCTTGTTAGAGCGTATGTCAATGGTTTGTGATCCGTACATATGGTGAGTTCGTTTCCCTCTATCAGTCGGCGTAGGTTTTTAACAGCTGTATACATTGCTAGAAGTTCGCGATCGTATACACTGTATCTTCTCTGCGTCTCGCTCATTGTTTTTGAGTAAAAGGCGAGTGGTTACCACACGTTGTCTATTTTTTGTTGTAGGACTGCGCCGAGGCTAGTGTCAGACGCGTCGGTGAGTAAGCATAACGGAGCGTTAGGTATCGGGTGCGATAATATAGTAGCCTCGAGAATGCTTTGTCGGCATTGTTCTTCTTGTTGTGCACTGTCTGTCTGAGTGCAAGAGTTAAGAAGATTTTTAGGCATGATCAACTTCTATCGTAGCTGCCTACCCCATCAAGCCGAATACCAAAATTTACTTAACAAGTATCTACACAATAGTAAGAAAAATGACAAAACACCTATCCAATTGACACATGAAGCTGAAACAGCCTTCGAACAATGCCGACAAAGCATTCTCGAGGCTACTATATTATCGCACCCGATACCTAACGCTCCGTTATGCTTACTCACCGACGCGTCTGACACTAGCCTCGGCGCAGTCCTACAACAAAAAATAGACAACGTGTGGAAACCACTCGCCTTTTACTCAAAAACAATGAGCGAGACGCAGAGAAGATACAGTGTATACGATCGCGAACTTCTAGCAATGTATACAGCTGTTAAAAACCTACGCCGACTGATAGAGGGAAACGAACTCACCATATGTACGGATCACAAACCATTGACATACGCTCTAACAAGAACGCCGAGTAACAATGACACACCGCGTCGAGAACGACAATTGCATTTCATAAGCCAATACTGCACTAACATCAAATACATTCACGTTGATAAGAACGAAGCCGCTGACGCGTTATCACGTATCACAGAAATCGAACTACTCAACGCAACGATGGACTACGATAAGTTATCTGAAGAACAAGAAACGGACACCGAGCTACGTGTTTGCATGAATAACCCCAGACTGAAGTTTTCCCGCGTAAACCTACCGGGAGTCAAACGGCCTATTTGGTGCGAAACATCGACAGCGAACATTCGACCATACCTACCATTGCCTTATCGTGTCGCAGCCTTCAAAGCACAACACGAACTAAGTCACCCCGGCGTTCGTACAACAAGAAGAATAATGACGACAAAGTTTTTCTGGCCATCTATAAACAAAGACGTAGGTATATGGGCCAAGGCGTGCATCAGCTGTCAACGAGCGAAAGTTCATCGACACGTCATTGCTTGATGCACTACCCGCCAGCTAGGGGACGGCACCGGCGGGGCGTGTGGGACTCACCAGCCTAGTGCTGGTATACCCACTAAAAAAACCTGGGGTGTTCCCTCTCTCACCCATTGGGGGGGGCCAGTTGGGAGTCTAAAGGCGGAAACATACTTACGTGTCGTGGCGTGTCGTGACGCGCCAGAAGCATATCGGTTTCATACATTTAATATGGTTAGGGGCATATTTGCATGTCGTGTTGTGTCGCGACGCGTTCTATCGTGGCGTCGACTGCTCGCCACCGATTGCGCCAGAGCGGTGGTGGGGGTTATGACGCGACACGACACTACAGGCAAATGTGTTTCTATACCGCGCGTGACTCGTGGCGCTAACATCTAGCGGACACTTTTTATCTTATTATATTTGCAGCATATTTCTGAAAAATGACTGATGAGCTTATCGAACTTGTACGTCATCGAAAAGTTTTATGTGACACAAAGTGTCTCCTTCAATCAGCGAATGGACTTCCTCATATTGTGCTTTGTTCATTCTAAAGTACTGATGAAATTTCTATTCATCACTCTCTAATTCTTTAACAAGACGATGAAATTCACCTTTATTTTTATTCTATCTCCCTCTGTTTATAGGGTCAACCCAGTACCTTCTTTTCTTTTTTATGCCCTCTTAAAAATTAATTGCTAACAAAAATTCAAGTTCTTCATCAAAATCGCTATCCGAAACAGAAGAAAACATTATGTACGTTTATACGCTGCGAAGGTTCGATAAGTACTATTCAGAAATAACGCCAGAGCACGCCACGACACGACACATTAGTGTGCACACTCACCGACACGACAGTAAGCAACACGACACGCCACGACACGTAAGTATGTTTCTGCCTTAAAACATAACCTAACCATAAAAACTGACAATAATGAGTGCCAAATTAATCATACATATTATTTAAAAAAAAACTCGCATGTAAAATACACTATCTTGGCGCCAATTACGACTTATGGCGGCAGATGTGACAGAATTGACAAGACCTTACTCGCTAGTAGCCGATTGGATTCCATCTACGACTAAAACGCTGCTCCCGCCTCCCATTATAGAAACTACTAAAACATGGTTGTCTATGGAAACCAGTAATACGATTCAGTCATTTCATATAATTAGTTTTAACTGTTACATTTTTAGTAACAAGTTAAGATAAAACGTTCGAATAAAAGCCAAAATATGGCCACGCTTGAAACAGCTATAGACTTTTGTAATATTGGCTATTAACAATATTGCCCCACAGGGAGGAAAAAAATTAGCAGACTACAGGTACCGATTACGGACGCTTGCCTAGTGTCATAATGTATAGTGTATTATCTATGGTCATAATCAACCTACTAAGTCGCAGTGACACAACTCGTCATGTTTTCTAAAGGCGCGTTTCCACCAAAATTATTGGCAATTTCAGTGTTTCCAACTGTTAGCAACTATCCAAAAAATCACCAACTTTTGTTTCATTTGTGTCCACATCGAGTTGACAACAATTTGGGTAACATTTCAGTTGACAACAAGCTGTCACCACTAGCATCCACTAGGCAAAATGTCTTCGAACTATGATGATATTATGCAAGCAGCCGCAGTATTTATTAGTTTATGCAAAAAGAAACGGGAGCATAAGTATTAGGTACGACCAAGCCTCAAAGGAAGAAATGTACATTTCATATTCTTATTTTTATATTTTTCATCACTTGTGTCCCATAGTAACACTTTGTATCTGCTACAAATCAATTAACCGGTCGATTAATTAATTCGTCCACGTGACAGACATGTTTCTGTATTTATGTGTTTAATCTATAATTTCTGTTTCCAACTAATGTTGTCAACTGTAAGCGTATCCACAGAGGGAATAAATATCTGGAACAAGCGTATTCATTTGATGTTACCGCCAAAAACGGAAACACAGTTGCCGACATTTGTTTACAATTTTTGTTGCCAACAGTAGGCAATTATAGAAACTATTGTCACCAAGACGCGTTAACAACACAAAAGTTGACAATTTTTGTTCGGTAGAGACTCGACTTAAGACTTGACACTTTAATGTGCATCAAATAATTTGTTATTTGTCAGAAACGGCATATTTTAAAAAATGCGAATTGTGAATAGAAATCTATATTACTACTTCATTACTGTCGCACAAACGGATTATTTTGTTTTTTTTGTTTATTGCATCATCTTCATAATGTATGAAATATAATTTTGGAAGTTCTGTTTCGCTACTAATTCTGTCGGCAAGTACCTAATAATCCAATAATGTTTCATTTCTTTATTCTTAGTAAATCTGTAATTTTCTTATCGACTCTATCTGTTTTTAGAGTCGGACACAATGCTTTTTTACTGTATATAGATATTGTTATTATTCTACGAGGCCTTCAAAGAACCTTTGAAATTTCAAAAGCCTTTAATTTAATGACTATTACATATTCAGTATTCTCTCACTTGATGATAATTCTTTAAATTTGCTAAATCCTACATCATCTGGCTATCGACTGTATTTAAATATATTTGCATTATCAGTTTTAGAGTAAAGAAAAAATGTGGCAACATAATCTACAATCTAAATCTGCCATATTTTGTCATGTCAATAAATTACGTGCAAATATAATCAATAAATTTACTATAATTTATACCATATCTATAGTTACGAGTGAAAAATGAGAACTTGGTTTGCTTTTCTTTCTATGTGGACTTAACTAGTACGGAAAATTAAATACAGAAGATGTCATGGCAACATTAGTTAATGGAACTATAAACTATTCTGTATAGTCTATAGTGTCTATAGCTTTATACTGTATAGTCTGTATTTGTTGTGTCTGTATTCTGTGTTTCCGTAGTATATTTATACTCTTTGGTCTGTGTACTCATTGCTCACTTTTACATTTACTTTATTACTTATCTAATTCATTTTTATTACAAAATTATGCTAAATGCGAAATGTAATTTGCAGTTTTCAATACAGATCCTAAGTCATAACCAGTTTCTTTCATACATGTTCTACAATCGCCATTAACTGAATCTTTGGTGTAAATAATAGCTAACGTTACAATATTCTTTGCATTAACGCGTCCAACAAAGCTCAAAATAAAATGGGTATTATGTTTGCTGTTAATCACAAATAGGATTATTAATTATTATAACATGAAGATCAAGTGAAACGCAAGTAAGTAGTGTGTGGTGTGGCATCAGTAACAAATTATAACATGGCTTGGTTAGAATAGGTCTAACTACGACGGGACGCTTATTTTCCGTTTTTAGATTCCATCGTACATTGAATTCCGATATTTTAAAAGCTTCAGGTTTGTCGTTAACATTGTGGTATAGGTAACCGGCGTTGTTGATTAAGTCGTAAGTTCTTGATAACTGTATGACATTTCCATATTTCTAATTATACCTCATTCAATTGCATTATCTGTAAATGTTAAATAGTCTTTATATGTCACGAATTTCGAGGGTTTGATAAGTCCGAGAAATTTTGCATTTGCTGAGGGCCATTACAAATATGTCTTTATTGTTATACCTAAAATCTCAAAACTTTTGTTTCAATCCAGTATTGTGACGAGTTTCACAAGTATTATTCGTTCAATATGGTACTGTCCTAAGAAATTTCCATTTACCTTTTCTGCAAGATCGTATTTAAAACGTAAGACCTATCAACAAAGAAACACATTATAATTATATCACCTATTCATTCAATATAACACTTTAAAATTATTTATTTTCTTTTATAATTTTAACTATGTCAAATCTTACAATTCATTAACACAGTACTAGCTATTAGGTATTACAGCTTTCAATTCACATATCGCTGCTTTGCATGAATAACCGCACAATCCAAAAAACACAAATTTTACAGGGTAGCTATTTAAAAATTAAACATAATATTTACTGTCATAACTTTTCATGTACTTGATCAATATAAGAATAGAATATATAAATCGAAAGAGCATTAATCTAGGTGTAATTAAAATCTAAAAATTTAGGTTTTGAGCTGCGCATACCTTAATTAATAATTAAAAACTGTGCGTTATTCGACTTGTTACAAAATGAGTTTTGGTATATTATCATGAATAGGAACATAAATCAAAATAATACATTTGAGTAGTTCTCAATTTTAGTTTAAGAACGGTATAACTGGTAATATGATCAACAAGATATTAAAAAATATCTATAATAGTAACATAATTACGATTAAGATAATATTATTGAAAAGTGTGTTCAAACCCAAATCAATTTATTAGTTTTATGTTGAAGCCATTGGAATGATTTTTCCTGTAGAATAACACATTTCTGTTTATTATATTAGTGCATTATGTTAATTAACATGAAGTTCAGAGATTACCCCAACCTGTGGAATAGTAATTTTAGAAGAAAATGCTGCCATACAAAATAAACATAAAAAATAATAGGAAATTCAAAATAGTCCACATTTTATAACAATTTGTAGTATGGCCATCACTTAGATAACCTACCAGTATGTACGCAGATTAAAACGACCACATTAATATTAAAATATTAGAAAGGAACAAAAATATTAAAAATGTTTGTGGTTCACATTAAAGAAATCTGACCAATACCTATCTATTATGCTTCTTTAAAGTAATTAGGAAAAATAACATTATGAATCATAAACATAAAAAAATATAAACAAGGTTTTGTTTTTTAAAAATATTTAGGAACATTATGAACCATACTTAAACATAAAAAAATCTAACAAACAGTTCCTTTTTTTAATAATTAGGTTCATCAGAAACAATAAACATAAAAAAATCTAACAAACTTATCATCTATTAAGTTTCTTAAAACTTTTTGGCAACTACCGCATAATCATCTTCAGGTACATAATAAAAATTAGAGATTCTCAAAAAACGTTTTATAAAATCTTGGTACAATATTTTTCCTAATAAGGTCTAGCAAACCTTTCTTCTTCTTCTCACATATTGGGATTTTTCTCTGTATGCCTTTTTAATAGTGATATTATTGGCAGTGTTTCTTTAGTATCATGCCTGTAATAACTGAAGGTGTAGGCAGAGGTGATTAATTCACCCACGTTTTTCTGCTGTTCATCGGATACAATTTCTAAATCCGAGTTCATATTTTATAAATTATTAGAAACGACGATTACCACGTTCGCTGCTCGAACCAGGATTCGAACCCGGGACATCGCGGTTTAATAAAGCCCTATGCAATGAGCCACGAGGCATAAAAAATACCAAAACACGTTATAGTTGTATTATATCGTTAAAAGTAACATAACTTGCTTTCGGTTCTAAATTGTTGAGCTTTATTTCTAAGCAATAATATCATATTTCGTAAATATGTTAAAAGATTTTGTTGTTTCTATCTTGAATAAACAAATAAAACTTAATGAGTAATATTGTCTTACTTACTTTTTCGTGAAGAATGTTGTAGCAGAAAATGCAGCACTATTTAACAAAAAAAATAACGAAAATTGTCACAATTTTATCTTAAATAATCAAATAACTCAAAATGATTCAATATTGCAGAAAATATAACTGAACTTTACACTTTAAACACACGATTATTTAGAAATGTGATATTATTCGCGCAAGTTTTAATGTGGACATGCGAAAACAATAATAGCAACTGGCAATCGTCGACTGTTACACAAATATGGCGTGATAAATCAACCAATCACATAACGACATTTTTGCCCGCCACTACGCCGGTTTTGCCGTTATGAATGTGAGTCTTACCGGCCATATAATACGGACCATTTTGCAAGTGACTGTGTTATAAACCAGTATTTTGAAAATGTTGGTTTGTGCGGGTATTCATGCAAAGCAGCATATCAGTTGCATCTTCTACTTTGAAAAGGTAAACACTTTCCCAGGTATGTAATTGGATATGTATGTATTAGGGATGATGTAATATTTTAGATTCTGTTTTTTAGTCTTGTGGCATGAGACTGCATGGGTTTAATGGAGTCTTAGAGGGCCATGTGTTATTGGTTTTCCTGTAATGTAATTCTAGCAGCATAATAATATTTTGTTAAGTAGTAACATAGGTTGTGTTTGAAATATTATATATGTTAGGCTACTATTAAAAATTAACTAGTAAAAAAGTATTGTGTCGGCTCAGAGTTGGCTAACAGATTAACCTCTTGGTCAATGAATGCTCCCTCCTCGAGGCTCTGACACAATACTTGTTTAATTGCTTTAGGTATGCGACTAATTGATAAGTTAAAACAGTGGTTATGAGTTTAGTTTCATATGTTCTAGACCTTTGCATTACTAAACATGAAAACAGGTAAATGTAAATTTACATAAACCTATTGCATTGCAGTGGCACGCCTGTGGCCAGACACAAAATGTTTTCAATTATAGCATTCCAATTCCAATTGACAGATTGATAATTGTCAGTTTGATGTTTATAAGTAACCTTTGTGACTTATGTATAAACATGTATTTTGATTCTGATGTCAGAATAAGACATAGTGTACTGTCTTCTCAAAAAGTTTGCATGGTTGTTCATTAGTGAGAACCAATAGCCTTGTGCAATGTCTTCTGGACTGGTCCCAGTGAGGATTGAACTTGATTAAAAGTATGCAGCATTTATTCTATTATAATTAGAGATTGGATAATAGCCAACATCTAAATTTTAGGTAAATATGTTTTCAAATAGCCAATCTCCAGTTACATCTCACAGAGTATCTAACTTATGATTTAATTCCGGTGTCCTGGAATATTGCCGATAAAAAAGTGCTTTCCATAATTTCCAGCACCTGGACTTTAGGTAAATATTTATCTGATTATCCGATCTCTAATTATAATGCAAGCATAAGTTATTCTATTATGCTGAGATATATTTGGTTGGTTGTGTACTCTGCATAGTGAGATAAAGTAATATGGTAGTATATGTAAGATATCAAGTCTTAGAATGGTGGACTTAAAGTATTGAGTATTAACTAAAAATATATTGCCCCTGCAGTGTGCCCCATTGTATTAAGAGGTTAAATTATAAATCTACCTGTAAGCAAAATGTAAGATCAATAATTACTGATAAAAGCAATTAAAATCATAATATTAAATTCTTATTATTATAATATTTGTGAAGATATTTAGTTGTTCCTACTTAACTATGTGCTAAACCGTTAAATTGTTATTTCAATATGCATGCCTGTGTAATCAATATGCGGGCATTAATAATTAAATCTAATAAACAATAAAATCTTTAAACAAAATGTTACTATTTGAGATAACTATAGATAATTTAATGGCAACTGAAAAGAGTGTAATAATCATTGTTATTATTTTTATATTTATATAATCAGTAATATTTGGGGTTATCAGTTATTTATATGATGTAAGAGTTATTTGTATTTTTGTTTGTAATGGTAATGGTAAATGGATACCTTTTCCCTGGGGGAGAGGGGAGGGAAGTTATGTAAGACTCTCCACCCCTGAAGGGGATCGGTATACACACTAAAAACCTGGGATGACTAGTCCCTTCGCCGACGGGGTGGGGCGAGATAGGGTCGCGTTAGCAATCACCATCCCGCCCCGGCGGTTGGCCCGGCTGATGGTAACCGGACCTCAGCACCTGTGGAAAGATGGCCTTGCCCACCAAGGCCACCCCCCAGACGTGTGGGGCCGTGCAAGCCGGTAGAGATTCCCCTGACTCTGTACCAGTGACCCCACTATACAGGAGCGAGAAGGCGGGCAAATCGCGTCCTCCTCGCTACCGTCCGTCTGCGCCGGAGAGGGTCAGCGAGGGGAAACTACTAGTTAAACCTACTTTATCTAAAACTAACATTGGATGTATAACATCAAGTAACAATCCACTGGTAGCAGTAATCATAAACATGAATGAAACTGCAGGACATGCTAGTTGTGTATAAAAGTCAACACTCATGTTCGGAGTAATGCCTGTAATACAGATTAGGTATAAGTAAGGGTATTCAAGGTTCAGTAGACAAGTCAAATTATTAACATCACTGTGGTGACCAGTGTCTACAAACAATAGATTTTTATATTGTGTTTGCTGCATAGTATAGTGTTTTTTATAGTCACTTCAGTCTAAATGAATTAAATTTAAGATGAGCATAGGTTTCAATTGTGGAGTAGATTTAGTAACTTGCTATTTCCACTGACTTATTATTCAGTATGTGTCCTGTTATAGGTAAGTACAATCTCTATGGCACAGTGAACTTCACAAATATTGAGAAAAAGGACACAATAAACTTTTGACCTAAGACAACTATTTGTTAATATATTACACAACTGTTCATCCAGGATTAAACCCATAACGATTGGTGCACTGGCAGCTGCAAGCCATCCGCATTGCCATGGTAGACTATTCTCACACTGAGAAGAGGCCCAACATTGGGACAGTTTAATACAGGGCTAATATTATTATTATATAAATACATAGATTTGCTAACTAGTTACTAGTTTTCCAAAGTATCTGACCTTTAACTTCGCCTTTGACGGTCCCAAGCCCGTATGAGAAAGAAGGAGGGTTGGCTGGGTAGACCTAACCAGCCTTAAAAGGTTAACCCCGAGTATTAGGCGGTGGTAAAAACCTGATCCAGTCGACCTCTATGTTCGGCTGGAAGCGTGAATGTAGGAAATGACCTCACCACATTACTTTAAATAACATGTTTTGAAACAAATTGAACGAAAATCGAATCTACCAACACAACAGTATGAAGTATGATGGAAGTTATCACATATAAAAAAAATATATATCATATTATTCACAAACTCAAAACAACTACATCAATATTTAAGATACTGAAAATATACATTGAAATGAAGACCCTTCCTTATCTTAACGAGACATATCAGTCTTTAAGAAGACTTGAACGGTAAAACGATCGCTTTTTAACTAATATTAAATAAGCTGAAGTAGACTGAACTCGTTCTTCCTATCATCGAATAGAAAACGTACTTATAATGAAGGAGAAAGAAAGGTAGTCAACATCAGTGATTTCTAGTACAAGTTTAAAGCTGTCTATTGCCTAATGTTACTTTGAAAGCCAGTCTTACAAAGATTCTGACTTAAAAGTCTTTATCATCATATTATGCCTTTAAGTCGTTTTGCCCGTTTCTCACTTGCACATATTCTCTCGTTTGTACACTTCAATTTTGGCATTTCGCCTTTTCATCCCCTCATACGAGGGTGCGTTTTTAAGTTCGCGGAATGGAATAGAAGGGGATGAAATAATATTACAAAATTATTTTTCCTTTTCAATATATTCACCTGAAACCCTAATACATTTCTCAGATCTATGAATTAACTTATGAATACCTTCATAAAAAAATGTTTTGTCTTTCTCTGAAAAATACGCCGAAACTGCATCCTTCACTTCTTCATCGGTTGAAAATTTCTTTCCTCGAAGCTCTTTTTTCAGATTTGGAAAGAGATAATAGTCGCTGGGAGCCAAGTCTGAGCTATAAGGTGGGTGATCAATGATATCGAAGCCCACCTTGTGCAAAGCAGCCAACGCAACTCGACTCTTGTGAACAGGAGCATTGTCGTGCAAGAGCAGGACACCTTTGGTCAATTTTCCTCTTCTTTTTTCTCTGATTGCCTCTTTTAACTGCTCTAAAATTGAAGCGTAGTGTTCTCCGGTTATGGAAACACCTTTTTCTTTGTAATCAACCAACAAAATTCCTTCTGTGTCCCAAAAAACTGTCGCCATGAGCTTTCCCGCCGATTGCGACACCTTGAATTTCTTAGGCGGTGGTGTACCCTTTTTATGCCACTGCATGGAATCTTGTTTAGACTCAGGTTCATAGTGATGAACCCAAGTTTCATCCCCAGTAACAATTCGCTCCAAAAAACCATCCTTGTCTTCATTACACTGGCTCAAAAACGCACGCGAACACTCGACGCGCTTCTGTTTTTGAGGCGGTGTGAGCATTCTAGGCACCCATCTTGCACTGACTTTTGTCATGCCGAGATGATCATGGAGAACCTTGAAAATGGTCGTTTCAGATACTCCAACCATCTCTGCGATTTGTTTTTTCTTCAAACGTGCATCCTCCAATATTAATTTTTCGATTTTTTCGATAAGATCTGGAGTGGTGACCTCAACAGACCGCCCAGGCCGGGAATCGTCTTAAATTGATTCCCTGCCTTGCTTAAAGAGATTGTGCCACTTGTATACCATGGTTTTTCCTGGACAAGAGTCCCCGTATACAGATGACATCTCTTCCAAAATGGTTTGAACATTTTTTCCTTGCTTGGTAAGGAACTTTATAACGGCGCGGAACTCGATTTTCTCCATACTTCACAATTTCTTCCAGATTGAGTTGCTTGAGGGACGATAGTTCAAAGACTAATGACCTCATTATGATAATACTCGGTATATATACTAATTATTAGTTGCTAAACACGGTAGTGACTAAACAAGCACCCCCACCACCTTCCATACCCTCCATTCCGCGAACTTAAAAACGCACCCTCGTATATAAATTACACAGGTGTCACAAGTGAAAAATTATTAAGTACCGAACTATTGTGTGTTATCTATATTGGTATCACAACTTCCGACACTATACTTAACAAAATAAAATAATCAGAACCACGGCATGTGGTATTTAACTAATACCTAAGCTACTTGGAGATATGGCTGCTACAGCCAATAGTCTCACCACAAATAGAATGGAACCTTTAAATCATAGACGGCAACATTGTAAACATAGCAAATTATTCTAAAACGCATTTCTTCTTTTGTCGTGCTGCAAAACCGGCATTTTGAAAATGTTTTTTGGTCTTGAGGGTAGTGCGGTAGGTATATAGGAGAGCTTTATTTGGTCCGTGATTCCGAAGATTCCTCCTCGTTTTGTATTGAATGCAATATTGAATGTAGTCTTCTTGTTCGTGAGCCTGTTTATAGGGCTACGAGCTAAAGGACGCCCAAAATCTCGATGAAAACGAACGATTTCTTGAGTACTTGCAAATACGGAACATTTCAGTTCATGCTACGGCATCAAACAAAATTTGTATCCTGTTGCGTCTAGACTTTCGTCAAATGATGGTGCTCGAGATTCAAATAAAAATAATTATCTTTCTTTCTTCTTTCTCAAAAGTGATCAATATTATTCGCTATACCCATAGTTGTAGACTAGACAATAGCAGGTGGAATTACGTTAATGTCAGATTTATCTACATTTCTGCTTGCCAAATTGCAAAAATATAAGTTTTGCCAAATTGCGTATAAGTTCTATCGCATTTGTTCTATATTTTTGAGTATTCATCATGCCTTCAATCGGCACAAGACGTGTGGTACCTTTATAAGAAAAGCTGAACGAAACATCTTCAATGGGTGCTTAACTGCTTGGTAAATATGAGCTGCCATAAGTTTGTCGTTGTCACTTTTTCTAACATAACAAAATCACTGTTCTATCACTGTATAAAAAATGGCTTTCTGAAGAAGGTTTTCAGTGGTTTAAAATACCACATTTCGTTAAAAATATTTTCATGCTCAATTTTATAGTTTCTCATCATTTCACGAAGTCAATAATTGTTTATTTTTGTATGATTATTTTTCTGCCATTCTTTAAAGTGTTTTGCGTACAGTAGAGTCGTGAATAAAAACTACAGCTAGTCTAGCTAAAGTCTTGCTGAAGTGCCTAGCTTGGAGTTCTGTGCATACAATTACTTTTCCCTTTCAAAATACCTTCATCTCTTGCTCTTTCTTTCTTCCACGTCTCCTTTTTCTATTCACTTCAATCATCTCAATATCTCTCTTTTACCTCTAAATCTTACTTTCGGCACCTAAACTTACATACATTACAGTATTTAGCACTGTCTCTTTGAGTCGTTGTGTGTGCGTTTTTTTGGAGTTATATCTAATGTCTTATTTATCTTCAAAATACAAAATCAATAATCTCTGAATAGAGCCCGAGTCAAATACTATTAAAATAAATAGCCAATTTAAAAAAAATAAGGGCCTGTACGAAACGTCTGTTTCTTGTAATATGTTTTTAGTTACTGACTCTAAGAACAGAAAAACTAATTGGCCACTTCTTTGGACATAAAACCGTTACAAACCGCGATAAATATACGACTCAAAATTATGGTTTGTTTACATACATTAGTATAGTAGGTACTGTACGATGTATTATCCAGAACGATCTCTCTTGGCTTATACATATAAATTGCCCATAAGTTTTTCTCGTAGCCGTTTATGGAAGTTCGCAGCATTCATGTTATGGTGGTAGTTGGCCATTTCTGATTTAGATCTAAATAAAACAGGGTCTTTCTCTGATCCAGCATGTTTAATGATACAACGTTGTCTTGTCTAAATACTTTCAATTGTTAATGAGCCTTGCCAACGCTTTTGACTTCTAGGATTTACGAGGGGCGGCTGATAAGTTCGCGGCCTAAAGTACTTAATGAAAAAAGGAAACTTTTATGTTTTTTATTTTCCAATATTATCCTCAAGTGAAATACACATGTCACATCGTGAGTATAATGCCTTTATACCATTGATATATATTTTGAAGATTTCTCTTGAAAATGGTATTCCACGGCCACCTTCATCTCTTTGTCGTCCGAAAATCTTCGCCCCCGCAACTCCGTTTTCAAGTTTGAAAAAGAAAAAGGTCACTGGGTGCCAAGTCCGGACTGTAGGGTGGATGGTCAATTTCTGTGAACCCCGTGGCGTGCGAATGTGTGCATCTCTCGGTGTCCGTTATGCTAGCGTACACCAGAACTGCAACGAGTTAGTTTCTATGCCAAAAAACTCTGTGTAAATACTGCCTAATTACTGTAAAAATAAAAAAAAATCTTCCTCTTTAGTTTAGGAAATAAACACCATTTTCACTATGTACGCTAGCGTCACGATCAAGCTAGCGTACACATGGCCGTACTCGAAAACGGCTAATTGTAAAGCAACAGATTTGGACACAAAAATACTGTTCTAATACTTCTCCCGCTATGCAAAATTTCATAACGATTGCTCTTGTAGGAACAGAGATATTGAACAAGACTTTTCAATGACATTCGGAGCTGGCGTCATGGCAGCGTACACATAGTAGTTCTTATAGAAAGGGAACTTTTCTTGTAATGAATGCTATATATATAAATAGTGCGTGAAATTCTGCCTCTATTAGTGTAAATACTTTATGCGAATTCGCAGGGGAATAAGTAAAAAACCCTGTTAATTTCTGTTCATAGTACAGGTACAGATATGCTCAAAGGTGCTTTGTCAAGTTTTTTTTAATAGAGAACTAAAACTGAAACGTGATGAAGTACTGAACTAGGAGTATGTACACTTCATTGTAGATATAGTTCTGAGTGAAAATTAAATAATTGGAAAAATTCAAATAACATTTATTATGCCAAAAACAATTATTTTTTAACACAGTATAATCATATTATTACTGATTTGGTACAATAATGACAATTTACTTCTTTTTAGTACTAGTTTTTGTTTGTGTTTATAATGTAATACAACATAACAGGTTACGATTTAACCATATTTATCAGTCTTAGAGAATATTTACAAATAATAAAAATTGTACAATCATTAATAAGTATCTATATTAAAAATCACAGTATAATCACATTAGGAACCGTTACAATAATCAGTCTTAGAGAATATTTACTAATAATAACTGCTGCATGAAATCATTCATTTGTACAAATAATTACTATATTAAATCACAGTATAATCACATTGTTACTGACAAATCACAGTTTAAGTTAGACTTACAAAACTAATTTTTATTTACAATAGTGTTTTAAAACTTGTATACAAAATAGTTATAATTTAAAAATTTACATTACAGAAATTTGTATATAATAATAGAGATTCATCTCTACTTAAATAAACAATCATCACAGCTTGATATAAATAGCACAGTGGGGAACAACAAGGGGGGGAGACTTACTTTTACGTTGTGTTGGTAACATATCGTCGTAACACTGCCAAGTTTTTGTACGTCTACGGAAACACCGTGTTCTATAATGTCCTATGCTATTACTGCCATTATTAATGTAGTCAACAATGGCAACAATTTGAAAGCATTTCCCATTTAATTCAATCGTTTTCGGGAAGTCGTTTATGTTAACCGCAGTTTCATCGTTAAATTCGAAAAAAATTAAATTAGATAAATCATATTCGTATTTATTGTAACCAACACAAGCCGAAATTTTGCATTTTCTATACGAATCTGTAATCAAAGCTGCTTTACTTAAGGCCTTCAAACCTTCTGATTCAATGGTATTTGTGTTCAAAGGTATCCAACTACATTTTCGAACGTTATCCTTATTAACATCACAATCTATGTTTGTGCATTTTAAGCTACGTCCTGCACTGTATAAGTCATATTTTGCTATATTGTCTATTATTCGTGTCACGTTACAAACACAATTTATAATATTATCTGCTGACGCTGCTGTTTCGTTTTCAAATATATCCATTAAAATATTAGCCCTTGAATCGTATATGCCTTTAGTGGTATATTCTTGCTTAGATTTTGGTTTTGATATAATTAGATTTTGAATCAATTTTGTAAGAATATTTTCTTTGTCAGAAATATATTTCTTAAAACGTGGATAGTCTAAGTAAGCTATACCTAAACTTTGTACTACTGAGTCAAATGCACATGTGTTGGTGAAAATGTTAGAGTTTCCAGACGTGCTAATATTACCATTTCGTAGAACGTGTAATGTTACACGAGTAGTACGCACTTTTTTATATTGCTTACTGACAAGGCCTCGCCAATCTTCAATATATTTGGGGTTATCTTTAAAAATAGAGTTGTCGTAAAACATGTCGTCTTCATTACGCGAATTTACATCCATTTCCTCTTCAGCTTTTAAGTTATTTAAATCGCTTGAACCCAGTCTTAACGCTCCTGTTATTAGAGTATAATGTTTTATGATAAATTCGTCAATACGCAGTTTACCAAAATTAAAATTGAAAAATAGCTTTTTGATATCTCTAAAATAACTTTCTATGTTAGAGCTTGAATTATTACAAACATCTGACTGAAAAAAAGGACACATGATATTACCCCACATAGGTAATTTGCGTAACAGTCTGATTAAAGTACCTTTCAGAAGTGGAAAATAGAATATGTTTTCAAATTCGGTTACGTCATCGCCGCTTAATGTGATAAATAAATCTTCCTTAGCATCAACGTCTTCAATAAACTTTATTAATGTCGTATCTAAATCTATGTCAGTGTCCTCGAAAATATTATTACTTTCAAAATTTGGATAATCTGCATTTTTCTCGTATTCTAGGTAACTCGTTTCTTTATCTGCTGTAATTATATTTCGTAATTTTTGTAGTGAACTTTCGCATCGTGTTTGTTGTCCATTTATACTTCCGCGATATTTATGTTTGGACACAATAATAATATCCTGAATAATTTGTTTAATCTGAATGTAAGATATAGAATTTTTTATTTGTTTAAAGCATTGTACATAAAAATGGATAATTCTCGTGTCTACATGTTTGAAAACAGTGAGATTATAGAGCGTCTTAAAAAAATGAGATGTATCCAGTCTAACGTGGCAAATGGGGACTTTATCTGATTTATTTTCTAATAATTTAAAACAACTGTCCAAATATTCATTTGTGGAGTTGTAACCACAAAATGCTTTAACAACAGCTCCAATTAGGGCGGCTGAGTCATCAGTAACAACTTCGTTAGGAGGTTTCCTGCCTGAAAGCCAAGTATTTAGCCATTGCGAAATACTAGCCATTGTATGTCTTTCAGAAATAAACTGCCCTAATGGCACACTGCTTTTCACCGTAGTATCGGTCATAATAGTGTACAAAAATATAGGGCCTTGACATTTTTCTGCAATTTCCGTGTGTTCGTTAACAATTGGTCTTATTTTTTTACAAAATAGGGATCCAGTAGCATCTATAGAGACTCTTATAAAGTTACAAGTTTTTTGACAATTTTGATAATAGTTTATTTGGTCATCTGTCCAATAATAAACATAAAAAGGGAGTGCTGATACAGCTCTCACACATTTATCATACGGTGGAGTAAAAGCCATACACGTAAGCGATAAAATAAGGTTTTCGTGAAAATGTAACGATTTCCTACTTTGGTGTTTTATTTGACGTAATGTCTCTAATTTTGGTAGGACTGGAGGTTCTTCATCATTTTTTTGCATCAGTTTAAAAGCTAGTTCATTTCTGACCGATATAGGTGATCTATTTTGCAAATTTTGAGAAAGAATATGCCGTGTACGTGCCCTAATATGATTTTTTATAGTAACGGAATGTTTGTAATCATTGTGCCAATTGGTTATTAAACATTTTAATTCAATTAAATTTTCAGTTTTAAGTTGTGATGTGACTGTGATATTTGCATGACATTGTTTACAATACCCCTTACAAGTAACTTCAAAATCACTCTTGGCATAATTTCCTTTAAAACACCATGTACAGCTTAATTTTAGTGCATTCCACAGTTGTCCTTGTATGACATTGGTCCACCTATTTATTTGGAGCTTAAGTCTCTTTTGTTGTTTACAATCCGTTTTACTATTACGACGATAGTGATAATATTTTGGTTTGATTTCTTCCCAAGTTATTTTATCTACGCATAAAATGTGTATTATACTATTAGGACTGTTATCAGTCAAAGAATTCCAAGAACGGTCCTGTTCTGGATTGTCCGTGTCATAATTTGTGCCAGAAGAAGAACAGCTCATAGGTTCAGTGACAAAAGGGAGTGTTTTTTTGCTCATGACATGTCCAAAGAAAAAAACATAATTAGTTTTTATACTCATTTGAATACCCTTTTTTGTCATTTTGTTTTTTAAAGCAGATTGAACACTATTATAGACAGTATGCGAAATAGGTGGTATTATGCCATTACAAAAGTCATCTTTGAATTGTAAATAAACATCTTTTTGTATCTCTAATGGCACCTTCGGTTTTGGACCCCTTTTTGAGTTAGTATCCATAATTCAGTTCAATCCAGTATCAATTTATCGGAGGCACGTGTCGTGATGACTCAAGGTACTGTCCAGTTTACGATAACGTCATGGTCGTGGGTTATCGCTGCAGTTGTTGGCTTCGACCTGAAATAAGTAAAATAAAATTGTATTTAGATTTACTATTTTTAAATAGAATTAGTAGATTTTATGCAACTTCAGGGTCTGGGACGAGGATTGGGGACGGTGAACTATGTGGTTTACGACCGGGGGGAGGGGGATGAACATGAATGTATAAATAGTGCCCGCGCGTACCGGCTACATACGTGGCTACTAATTATTTAAACCTGCTACAAAAAGAGAAGATAATTATATGAAATTATTTCATTTTAATTTGAACAAACTCAAGATAAAAAGTTAAAATGACCAAAGTTAGGATATCAAAATGACAACATCTTAGTAATATTATAAATGTGAAAGTTTGTGAAGATGTTTAGTAGTTTGTTACACAATCACGCTCTAACGGCTGGCTGGAATTTGGTACAGGGGTAGAATAGAACCTGGAATAACACATAGGCTACTTTTTATCCCGGGAAACGTGTCCCAAGGGACGCGGGAACAGGATCAAAATTTCACGCGGGCGAAGCCGTGGCATCAGCTAGTAATTCATAAAATAATAATTTGTAAACTTACCTAATAAATTGACTGCCACAATTCTAAACACATCAGGGTCCGACTAAATCCGTGAACGGCAATGATATTGTTCTCATCTTTTTAAAGACCATGAGAGCTGCCATAAGTTGTGCACGCGCGAACAACGTATTGTCTATTTCACATTAGAATTAGAAAATTTTCCATTTCACACAAACCAATTTTTTACAGTCAAGCACATAAATAGGTAATGTAATGACTGTGATGATTGTCTTCGTACTGATATAATATTATTAATTACACAACTATTTGGTACACATACACAACACGGTTTTAGTATTATCATTCTACGGGGATGATAATATTATTATCACGGACGTGCTCACGCGCGGCACGTATTGCCCTTGTCGTAGCGGGCGGCCGAGTGCTCTTGGAGGGGTAGTTGCGCGGGTGAATTCCGGCGCGCGCGCCTGCCCCTGTCGTTTCCTTGAGGGGCCACTGTTTTCGAACACCGTGCAATGTCGTACTTGCAATGCGGTGTTACAGTATGTAATCATTTTAATTTTATTTATGTCAAAACACATCATGCTAACGTGTATTAGAAAATAATGCTATATTTCTGTTTTTAATTTCACAAATAATTCATTTTGTTCGCGACAGTACGTCAGTATATTTGTTCCTAGAACTTAACATAGGTTTTTTTGCTTATTCCCCTGCGAATTCGCATAAAGTATTTACACTAATAGAGGCAGAATTTCACGCACTATTTATATATATAGCATTCATTACAAGAAAAGTTCCCTTTCTATAAGAACTACTATGTGTACGCTGCCATGACGCCAGCTCCGAATGTCATTGAAAAGTCTTGTTCAATATCTCTGTTCCTACAAGAGCAATCGTTATGAAATTTTGCATAGCGGGAGAAGTATTAGAACAGTATTTTTGTGTCCAAATCTGTTGCTTTACAATTAGCCGTTTTCGAGTACGGCCATGTGTACGCTAGCTTGATCGTGACGCTAGCGTACATAGTGAAAATGGTGTTTATTTCCTAAACTAAAGAGGAAGATTTTTTTTTATTTTTACAGTAATTAGGCAGTATTTACACAGAGTTTTTTGGCATAGAAACTAACTCGTTGCAGTTCTGGTGTACGCTAGCATAACGGACACCATCTCTCGCAATACGAGCGGTGTCAACGAGCGCGTTGTCTTGCAGAAACAGCACTCCACGCGTCAACTTGCCGCGTCTTTTCTGTACGACTGCCTTACGTGCCTGACCCAGTAAATTTGCATAGTATTGGCAATTCATTGTAGTCCCTTTAGGCAAGTAATCCATTAGTAAAACTCCATCGCTATTCCAAAAAATGGTTGCCATAATCTTAGTGTCTGACTTTTCCACCTTAAACTTCTTTTGCGGCCTTTTCCCCTTTTTTATCCACTACATCGATTCTTGTTTGGACTCGGGAGCATACTGTCGTATCCAGGATTCGTCTACGGTCACTATGCTGTTACAAATTTCGTCTTAAACACTGACACAACTCCAAAAAAAATTTATAACTCGCCAACTGTCGCTGCTTCTCGAGCGGTGTGAGCATTCGCGATTTTCATATGCAAATGTTCATGCATAATTTCTCCAATTCGTTCTTTACTAATTTGTAGCTCTTCTGCTATCTGCCAAAATTTAATTCTATGATCGGCCAGTACTAATTTTCAAGTTCTTGAACATTTTCTTCGGTCACTAGCCGGCCCTGTTACGACAAAACGCTGTATACTTGGAATGCCAAGTTCCAGAAAACGCTGATGTTTAACTCGTTACCAAATTTCATCCAGTGTAGATAAATGCTTGATTTCTTTTTTAATTACTGTTCATAGTTTTTGCTAATTTTTAATGATATGAGAGGTAATTTACTAGGTGAATTATACACAGATTATAGGTTTTCCTAAAAAATATATTCAATTCTTACAACTCACACAAAAAAACGTAAGAATAAACACTATATTATAATCACCCATATGTAACCAGTTTTTTAGAAGAAAGAATGTATGTGTAGGTATAGTATGCTCTCGTTAAAAGATAGACAAGAGGAACAATCCCACCATACATTGTTTTGTTATATCTCAAAGGGATTAGGCAGCGTTCTCAATTAAATGTCCCAGTCTGGTAGTTTATTTCAACATCTTTAATCACATTTTAACAATTTACATAAAACCTTTACGAATTAGCTATGCCCTCTAATTTGCTATGGCTGCAAAAGTGCGCTAAGTTTGGGTTATTCCCAGTTGCCCCTACTATCAACGCCACCACTGGTGACAAATGGGATTTCTTTCCATAAAATGTCCCATTTGCCACCAGTGGTGGCGTCTCCAGTGGTGGCAATTGGGAATGGCCACTCATTTTTTTCCCAGTTGCCTCCAGTGGTGACAAATGGAAAAAATAAATTGATACGCCTCCATACTAGTACGGTACACAAAACGAGAGAAATAAAACATTGCACAGACTAATCAACGCTTTATTCACAATAATTTACCTACATAGTCTCTACTAAGGATGTTACAGATTTACACTTATGTATACAAAATTACACTATCATTTACTTCGAATTTTCTAATTCACATCAAATAAATCAGACAAGTACAATTTTAATACGTACTCCTGTAATTCCTACGGTTTTATCACAAAGTTACAAGCTTCAGTGATTAACTTTCTTATTATTATTTATCACAGATCAGTATATTATTCACAATAATTGACGTTTCATAATATTCTAACTTACCAGCTATTATTTTACTCAATTGTTGTCTATCACAGATTAATCAATGCAGTATTTACAATAAATTATATTTCTTTTTTTCATATCACAGATATGAAAAAAAGAAATAAGGTCACCCGGGGCTATTGTAGCTACCAAAAATTGAGTTCAAACTTTTTAATTTTTTTCTAATGCTTGCAGTTACTTTATAGCTATTTTTGTGTTTTTTGTTGCAAAGACATGTTTTAGTCATCATGTCAACGAATTCATATTGATGAAATATTAATAAATTAATATTCAAATCAACAAATTCCATCTTCAAGCCATCAATAGTCACATTTGCCCCCCAACTGGGGTAAATGTAGCTATCCATCTATATAACTTTTATTGTTGAACCTACATTTCTCAAACTAATGGTGAACGTCCCATCCGACAGATTTTAACTAATTCTGTACTTTAATACTCTGTAATGGGGTTCAATTTCCTTTAAAATCACTTGAGGTATTGTCATGGGGTAAATGTAGCTACATTCCATATATGATAGTGTTGGGACACGTGTGTCGATAACTTTGGTTTCCTACAATTTATTTATCTCCGAATTACTCGAAGTTGGTTTATTAAAAAAAAACAAAAAAAGGAATTGAAAATTTATTAAAATTACAAAAATTTTGTTAACAAAAAGTTACATACTTAAAGAAATTTACTTTTCTTTTACATTTTGATATTTGGAAAACGTGTACACCATCACTTTTGCATCAAATGTAGGTGCTGGTAAACACTCGATAACATCGTTTTGATCTATAATAGATAAATCATTTACAATTAAACGAAATTTACTTTTATTGTTCTTGATAGATTTAAATCCTTGAACCACCATTTTGTCGCAAGTAATTTCTTCTATCCTGCATACGTATTTATATTCTTGTTTGCCTTTATATGACGCAAATTTTGCTAACACAAATGTACCTTCTTCTAGAATGTTATGTTTCTTTAATGTATCTAATTTGCTTGTCCCTGGCTTTGGACTTTCATTTTCTTCATTATATTTATACTCATTCTCCTGAAACTCTTCTTCATTTAAAGTGTCTTCACTTTCAGAAGCCCGTTTTTTGGTTGTTTTTTCTTTAGTCTGTTTTTGTTTAATTTTCAAAGGTTTCGTTTTGGTTACCTTTCCTTCATTCTTTTTCTTCTCTTCCTGTTCCTGGTATTTCTTTTCTTTGTTGTTTTTTCTTGGTTCTTTCTCTTGTTTCGGTTTTGTCTTGTTTTCATTGAATTCATACTCATCCTCGTATAGCTCTTCATCTTGTAAAATATTTGCCAAAAATGTGTCCATGTCTTCAGTTTCTGAACTATCCATTGACTTATAAGACCCAGTGTCCTCACTGTCAGAAGTCCATTTTTTGTTTTTCTTTTGTTTAGTTTTTGCTTCCTTTTATTTTTTTTAGTTTTCGTTACATTTTCTTTATTTATTTCCGTTTTCTTCATTTGGAGTTTCTTTTTCAAAATTTCTTGCTTCTTTTCTTTCGTTATTTTTATTGTCTCCTGCTCCTCTCTTTCATTTTTCATGCGAGCAACTACTTCGGGATATGTTAAAATTTCAGCGCCTACACGTTTTTTAGGTTTTTTTGGCAAATCGTTTCGTGAAATGTGGCTAAGTACTAATTGTTCAAATGTTGTGTTAACCTCATCATAGTTTTGTTCTTTATTGAGATGTGCTGGTTTTATTACTTCGTTACTTAATATTTTGATGCCACTGTTACTATTATTATTTTGAGTTTTCATAGGAAGTACAAATGTTGTAGGATTCAATATTTTTTTCCATTCAGCTTGTCTGTCATTCTTATCATTAGTATCTTTCTGCTTTTTTTCAAGTGTTTTTATCGTCATATTAGGATTTTCGGCTATAACGTCGCAATAGTTTTCCTTCTTTGTAATTTTTGTTTTTTTTTCTTCCTCGTATATAACTAGCTCTTTATTAGCAAAGGTTTTTTGATTGTCTAGTAGATGTTTCTCCTGTTGCTCATTTTCTTTTTCAATGATTTTTAAGTTACTTTTTATACCACTACAATTTTCTGCATTCACACAGTCATTCTGAAACTGAGCGATACTTTGGTTGAAAACTTTGAGTGCTAAATCTCCAAGACTCGGAATCTTTTGAAATATGTTAATTCCTGAATTTTCCAGGTCTGCATCTTTTGTCATTGATGCGAAGTCATAATACTCCATAATATTATCATCATTGACTGTAATATTTTCAGCGCATATAGTTTTATGCTGCGATTGTATATAGTTCTCCCACTTTTGCCATGATAAGGAATCAAATTTTTCTTTTCCAATCATATTTCTATTAACTGGATAAATGCCAGTCTTTGTTAATCCATTTGAGATAATTACTGGATTCAAATTCTCCCAAATACCAGTAAGTATTCTAGCAAATTCACTTTTGGGCAATTTGAAGCCAACATGCATTCTTTGCCATTTTATGAGTTCCTGGTCCCACTTGTCCTTCATAGGCTTCATTACGCTGCAGTCTAAAGGTTGCAACACGTCAGAAGAATGGCGTGGCAGTTTTAGGATTGTGATTCCTTCAGATATTGCATACTCAATTACGCTCAAATCTGTATGAGTCGAATGTCCATCGTATATTAGAAGAACTGGCCTCTTGCTCCCGATTGCAGGTACGAAAACATCTTTTAGATATTTCTCAAAGATGCTAGTCTCCATCCAACCTTTTTTGTTTACAGCATACGCAGTTTTTACATTCTCATTTTGGTATAACCACTCGTTCCACAAATATTTCCCTTGGAAAATAATGAGAGGCGGAATTTTATCACCATTTGCATTTGCTGCAAGAAGAACGGAGGTATTGGTTCTACCTGGTGAGCTAGTTGTTCTTGTACAACGGTGACCAACTTTTCCGACAACTTTACTTTTTGATGGATCCTGACAGAAACTAGTTTCGTCAAGATTGTAAATACGATCGGGTGCAGACGATAAATCGAAATCACGAATAGCGTTTTCGAGTATATCAAAATATTCGTATACCGTGAAGGGATTGCACGCCTTTCTTCTGGCGATTTCCACCGATTGCGGCTTTTTTAATGAAAGATTGTGTCTTCTCCTAAAATTTCTGAACCAGTCTTGACCTGGAATGTCATTTTTAAACGCAGTCACAATCCCGTTTCGTTGAATAAATTCGCTAACCAAGGATATGACTTCCTTGGCAGTTAACGGAAACCCACACTTTTCCATTACGTGAATACAGTTAACCATTCTCAGTTCCAAATCTTTATGAAACACTGTGGACCTGCCTGGTTTATTAAATCCACGCGTTCCAGTTACATGCGCATAAATCGTGGCTCTGGGAACACCAAAATGTTCTGCAGCTTGATAACTGCTCATTCTCTTAGATTTCACAGCTTCTACTGCTTCCAAAAGATTCTCCCTTGAATACGGACTTTCAGTTTTACGCTTGTAGTGCCGAACCATCTAAAATAAAATAAAATAAGTTTGTTAAAATATCCATACAACAACAGTAACCATCCTTAAGTATCTATGTCATTATTACCCTATTATGATTATTGTGTAGTAGAAATTACCTGCAGTTTTACCCGCCCTGTCCTAAAAATACACCTTTTGTTACTCGGGAATAGGGTAGCTTAATATCAGAGAAATAATTTTTGAAAATGGGTTTAGTAGTCCCTTACATTCAAACTTACAAACTAAAAAAAGTTATATTATTTAGTTTATACTGGTAATTAATTACCCACTAATAATCATATTTCCCATAGGAGTTTGGAAAAAAATGACCTCCCATACAAAAAAGCACTGCGAAATATGTATGATAGGTAAGAAAAAAAAACATTTCGGATTATGATGTTTTTTTAAGAAATTCTTATATTATATATCACTTGTACAATCACGTGTTTTAAAGGACTGGTAACTTATCAAATTTATTACCAGTCGCTCTTTCAATCGATTTCTTGACATCACTAGTGTTTTAGATTTTCATATAAAAGCACGGGGGCAATTGTAGCTGTCAAAGTAGCTACAATTACCCCACCTACAATTTTTGGTGGGGTGAACGTAGCTGGTACAGAAATCATAATTTTAGCTAACCGTAGGATGAAAATAATGAATGAAAAATGACTTACCTTTCCTAGTTTCACGATTCGCTACAAAACACCTCTTAATTTTGCACAAAAACAATTTTTTCGAGAATATTTTCCCACCGACCATTTATCACTGACATTACTTCAAAATGGCAGATTAAAAAGATGCTCCGTAGATAAAACAGTTTAAGTGTTAGTTGCGCCATCTGTTGCTACCTTTTTAAATAAGACTCTCGGTGACCGGTGGGGCCCAGGGGCGCAACTTGCCCCTGACCGCCTTGTACGGGCGGCCCCACGGATCTGCCTCGAGAGTCCCCAGGAAAGGAAGACAAACCTAACCTTTTTTTTTTTTTTTTTTTTTTGTTTCCCAGGAAAAAATGCTTGATGCACTACCCGCCGGCTAGGGGACGGCACCGGCGGGGCGTTTGGGACTCACCAGCCTAGTGCTGGGATACCCACTAAAAAAACCTGGGGTGTTCCCTCTCTCACCCAGTGGGGGGGGCCTGTTGGGAGTCTAAAAAGATTCATCCATAGCAGGCCCCCCCGTGTGGGTGCCGGCCGGGTCAATGGGACCCGACCTCCTCTCGTCCCCGGGGGAGAGCATTTCACCGCTCTCCCCTTTCGACGTTAGAAGGCGCGCGGGAACACCGCGCGCGCCCTCTATGGGTTCTTACTCACGGGTGGCAGGGTCCCCTGAGGCCTTGCCACCCAGAACCCTTAGGTGGGGGGCAGGAGAGCGACATAAGCGCGTCTCCTGCGCCCCCTCCTCCGGCGGCGGATGTCCGGGGCGTAAGGATCTTCCTCACGCCCCCGCTCCGCCGCCTCCTTCTGCGAGATGACAGCCTCGCAGAAGGACCTCATTGCGCCCCAGCACCTGTCGTCACCGACCATCATGGATACGACGGTCGGCAACGAGAGGTCGGGGCCAATCACGGCGACCAGGGCACAGCGCTCCTCGGCCCAGGCCGGACACTCCTCCAGCGTGTGCTGCGCCGTGTCCCGGTCGCACTCCTCGCAGTGGTGACACCTGGTTGTCGGCTCCCTACCAGCTATCTTGCACAGGTACTCTCCGAAACAGCCGTGTCCGGAGAGCACCTGAGTAAGCCGGTAGGTGAGCGGTCCGCGCCGTCTGTCCGTCCACTCCCTTAACACTGGACGGACAGCCTCGACTGTCCTCACCCCATAGCGGGGCTGGGCCAGTCGCTCCTGCCACTTGGCCTCGAGGACCAGTCGAGCCTGGGACCTTCGCGTCTCCACCGCCCCGTGAGTAGGTTCCTCACCATGGAGCCGGAGGTCCACGCGCCAGTGATACACCGACGCTTGGACCTCCGCCTCCAAATCCCAGGGCGGCGATGCCGCCAGGACGCACGCCGCCTCAAAGGAGACGGTGCGGTACGCCCGCGACACCCTGATCGCCATCGCCCTCTGAGGTTTCCTCAGGAGGGCGATGTTTCGGCGATCGAGGGCGCCGGCCCAAATGGGCGACCCGTAGAGGGCCATCGACCGCACCACCCCCAAATAGAGGCGGCGGCAGACGACACTCTGCCCCCCGATATTCGGCAGCAGAGAGCTAAGCGCTCCCGCCGCCGACATCAACCGGGGGGCCAGGCGGCTAAAATGGACGCGAAAGTTCCAGCGGCCGTCGAGGTGGAGCCCCAAGTATTTCATACTCGGCTCCACCCCGATGCGGACCCCTCCAACTATGATGTGGGCATCTGGCAACCTAACCTAACTCAACTGAAGTTTCTCTTTACAGCCACAGATGTCACTTATTTTAATAACGAAACGGTAACTAGTTATTTCAATTGGGACAAAGGATAGAGGTTATCAATTGAGTGTTGCTCACCAAAACATACAAGGACTATCCGGCAAAGATTTAGAGTTAAGTTTATTTCTAGAGACCCACAATGTTCAAGTTATGTGTATAACAGAACATTGGCTCAAAAGCTATGAAGTAAGTTTTTTAAATAGTATGAATTATATGGTACATAGCGCCTTTTCAAGAACACAAGCCATTCACGGTGGTTCTTTAATACTTGTTGCAAACACAATAACTTGCAGGGAACGTAAAGACATAACTTGTCTGTCTATAGAGCGTACCATAGAACTGTCCTGTGTTGAGCTTGAATGGTATATAATTATTTGTGTATATCGCCCCCCATTGAGTAACTTTAATCTGTTTGAATCAGTGATGGAAGATGTAATTACTAAAATCAGAACTAGTAGGAAATACATATTAGTATGCGGTGATTTTAATATTAATATACTAGATGGCTCTTCCTTGGCTAATAGACTTATAAACTTATTTAAATCATTTAATTTAACGAATTTGTTTTTGGAACCAACAAGAATAACTGCCACGTCTTCCACTTGTTTAGATAACATTTTCAGTGATTGTAACGCTTCATACAAATTAGTTACCACTGACTTAACCTCAGATCACTGTGGACAATTAGCAATGTTTCCAAACATTAATAATAATAATATTAAACAAAAGATACTTGTTAGGCCTTTAACAAATAATCGCTTCAAACATTTTAGAAATAAAATTTCATGTAATATGTACTCTAATATAAGGGAAGATAAATCTCCTAATAAGGAGTATGACAGCTTTTTTGGTATTGTTAAGAAAGAATTTGATAATACGTTTAGGTTTAAAGTAAAAGTTATTAAAGGAACTAGGACATTTAACGAATGGGCAACCGTAGGTATTTATAAGAGCAGAGTGAAAATGTTATATAGTATGAAGAAATATAATTTTGATCCTACTTTTACAGAATATGTTAAGAATTACTCCAAAATTTTTAAAAAGGTATGCAAATTAGCTAAGTCCAAGTTCGTCAGTAACAAAATCAAACAGTCCTCTAATAAAGTTAAGGCTACCTGGCGAGCTATTAACGAAGCTAGTGGCAAGATAACTCAAATAGACAATAGTATTAGTCTGATGGATAATAATAAAATGATCAAAAATAATGCCGATGTAGCATACGTGTTCAATAATTTCTTTGCTAGTGTACCGATTACCACCACGAGCGCATTAAATTCTTCATCTATAGACGCAGAGAGGTTATTACATTCCAGCGTAACAAAGTGTAGAGTATTATTTAGATTTGATTATTGAAATTAAACACTTTATACGGATTTTATCGCGTTGTTTATTTTACTTTAAACACTGTTATTACATAATTTTGAAAACTCTAACACTACTATTATTGAATTTTACTACTATTTAAGCTATATATTTTTTCTAATTAAATCTATTTGTATTTAAGTTTACACTTTGCCCCGACGTTTCGGTTGCTTTACAGCAGCCATGTTCACGGGGAGACTAAGATGGTAGTTGTCCCAACGTTCTGAAGTGTAGCTAGTTATTTTAAAGTACCCGAACATAATTTAATCTTTGGTGTTCCTATTTACGCAGAATGAGCTCAAAGTATCATGAAGTCTAGCTGTGTTTTGCTTCTTCTTGGGTTTGACTATTTGAATGACTGGATCCCAAGCTGGTGGTACATTCCAACCATCCTCTCTATTGAAATTAGGATGTTTTTTAATTTCAATAGCCTCGCGAAGCATCCTTGGTAGGAATCGGTGTTCTTTTGCGAGTATATGTGGTTTGTCAAATCGTAGGTAGTGGTTGGTTCCCTGTTGCACATGTTCACACACAGCAGACTTCAACGAGCGTTGGTGTTTAACATCAGCTATATGTTCTTTTAAGCGGGTGCCTATGCTTCTCTTGGTTTGCCCAATATATGAGAGTCCGCAGTCACAATCTATTTTATAGACCCCTGCATCTTGTAAAGGTAATTGGCACTTGACGGATGGTAAAAATTGACTTATCTTCGTTGGCGGCTTGAAGTATGTGTTGATTGAAGCTCGCTTCAAGATGTAGCCAATCTTGTCAGTGACACCCCTTACATATGGTAGTATGGCAGGCTGGCGCTCGACTGTGGCTGGCTTTTCTCGGGATCTGTGACGGCGGCGCGGCTGTTGGAGCTTGTTGTCTTGCAGTACTTGCTTGACATGTTGAAGCTCGGCGTCCAGGTGTTTCTTGTCACAGATCCCGTGGGCTCTCTGAAACAAAGACATTCCCACGGTAGCTAACTGTTTAGGATGGTGGTGAGATTCACCGTTTAAGTACCTGTTTGTATGGGTCTTTTTCCTATACACAGTGTGGCTCAAAGTATGATCAGGATTCCTGATGACAAGTACATCTAAGAAAGCTAATGAATTATTTGCCTCTAATTCCATAGTAAATTGGATGTTATTATTAATGGAATTAAGATGTTTTAGGAATACTTTTACACTATCTGTTGGTAATATTGTGAAAGTATCATCTACATACCTCTTATAAATCCTGGGTGTGATGGTGGTAGTCTGCAAAGCTCGAGCCTCGAAGTCCTCCATATATATGTCGGCCACAACAGGCGATAAAATCCGTATAAAGTGTTTAATTTCAATGTATAACATTCGCGTAAACATAAGACAATATTAGATTTGATTATGTTAACGCAACTGATATTATCAACGCTTTTCAATCTCTGGAATCTAAAAATACGGGGGATCTCTGGGGTATCTCCGTTAAGGTCGTAAAAAGTATAATAGATATAGTTGCTCCTTATTTAAGTGGGTTATTTAATAGGTGTGTAGTAGATTCGGGAACTTTTCCAGATTTGATGAAAAATAGTAAAATCATACCTTTATTTAAATCCGGTAGTAAAACTGATCCTAGTAATTTTAGGCCAATATCAATTCTACCAGCTTTTAGCAAAATATTTGAAAAATTAATACTCAAGCAATTACTTAGACATTTTAATTTAAATAGCCTCTTTCATGACAACCAATATGGCTTTACTAAGGGTCGTTCAACAACGGATGCAGGAGTAGCTTTACTGAAACATATATACAGAGCGTGGGAAAACTCACAAAATGCTATTGGTGTTTTTTGCGACCTCTCAAAAGCATTTGACTGCGTCTGTCATGATACGCTCATACGGAAACTAAGGCATTACGGTGTTCAGAGTAATGCACTGGATGTAATTACGTCGTATTTGAATAACAGGATTCAGTGTGTAGATGTCAATGGTACAAAATCAAACAGCTTACCTGTAAAGCTAGGGGTGCCGCAAGGTTCGATTTTAGGCCCATTTTTATTTTTAATTTATATAAACGATTTACCTTTTTATTTGAACAATATTTGTGACGTTGTACTGTTTGCTGACGATACTTCCTTAATATTTAAAGTAAATAGGAATAGGGACCATTTTGACGAAGTAAACAGTGCATTGATTCAAGTAACAAAATGGTTTACTTTAAATAATTTAGTACTGAACCCCAAAAAAACAAAATGTGTTAAATTCATACTGCCTAATGTAAAACATCTTGGTCCTAGCATAACATTGAACGGTGAGGTACTGGAAGCAATAGAATCCACAGTATTCCTGGGCATTACACTTGATTCAAAGTTACAGTGGGGTGCGCAAATATCTTGTCTCTCAGCGAAACTTAGTTCGGCCGCTTACGCCATTAGAAAAGTCCGTGGATTAACTGACGTTGATACAGCTAGATTAGTTTACTTTAGTTACTTTCACAGCGTTATGTCATATGGAATATTATTATGGGGAAAAGCAGCTGATATACAAAGTATTTTTATATTGCAAAAAAGAGCTGTGCGTGCAATTTATCAATTAGGAACTAGAATCTCGCTCCGAGAAAAATTTAAGAATATAGGTATTTTAACTGTAGCATCACAATATATTTATTTTAATATCATGCATGTCCGTCAAAATATATATTTATACATAAAAAATAGTGACATACATAACATCAATACTAGAAATAAATATAAATTATGTGTTCCATTCTACCGTCTACATAAAGTTCATGGTTCCTTCATGGGTCTTGGTATACGTTTTTATAATAAAATCCCGAGTAATATTCTAGAATTACCAGAGAATAAATTTAAAGTTAAAATTAAAACATGCTTAATTTCTAAAGCATATTATAATATAGATGATTATTTAAATGACAAACATCCATGGCACTAATATTTGCATTAGATCACAGGATATTAAATGACCAATACTAACACATATGTTTTTTTTTTTTATATATGTATATATATATATATATTTTTTTTTGTAATATTACACCTTGCTTAAGCTGGAATTTGCATTACTGTTACATTCAGTCGTATTTTAAGCAAGAAGAATGTGCAATGAAGACAACTCGTGATTATGGACAGTTCCGTTAAGCTTTCTTTTGAGTCTTATCCTGTATTCTGGTTTAGTGGAATTCGATAATTTACTTCTACATTTTATTTAAACAATTAGATTAAACTACGGACTATAATCACGTCTTGTCTTGATTATTTATGTACATGTAAGTGGATGCTCCTATTTACCATACTGCTGCTTTAGAGGCTACCATCAATTTTTATCAAATGCTTGAGTATGTTGAGTAGTAGTTCATGGAGAAATGGTTGCAGCACCTTACAGTTATGATTTGTAAATGAAATATTATTGTACACTTGGCGATTAAAAAGAGTGGCTATGAGTTTCTTGCCCGTTCTTCTCATGAGCCCTACACACCCTAGCTTTGCTGAACGTGGCAGTAAATGTAAATTCACAGGAAAAAATTTACGTGTAACTTTGACATTCATAAGTGTTACCTTGTAACCTAATTTGAATAAATTTATTTTGATTTTGATTTTGATTTTGATTTCAATCAGCTACATTTGCCCCTTGGCTACAATAGCCCCGGGTGACCTTATACAATAATTAATTTTACATATTTTTTCCATTTAGGTACTATTTTTATCAAAAATTAGCGCCTTAAAGTTTCTAAACAATGGCCCACTGTCATATTTCCATGCAAGAACTCCATTTGAATATCTTGGATGAACTCATCATTGAGTACATAATTTTTCTTCCTTGTTTTAATTTTATTTGAAATCATATTCTTACAGACACTGTAATATGCCGAATCCTTGACCAAGGTGTTTAGAAAATGTATGTATAATGTTAGGATTTTTTTTGCCTACTGCTTGGTTTAATTTATGATGCCACGATTCTAAAAAGTTCGTTGTTCGATGCTGTTCACCGTATACACACCACACATGAATGTACTTGTCTATCATCCATTGTGCTTCCATGTAATCTCTAAACTTTTTAATGTCGGCTTCTTGTGTATTCTTCCGAGTTATATAGTTCCATCCATTTTGAATTTCATTCGGCGGCAACAGTGGCAAAACTGCGCTTAATGCCACTTACACTCTTATTTTATTTTTATCATTAGATTTAGTTATTCCAAGCTTACGACCCTTCTCCCAAATAGATTTATTAAAATGATAATAACATCCACTTATATTTACAGATGGAAACACAGTCGTTATAGCACTCATTGCTGCTCTTTCATAATCTGTTTTATATTTCTTTGGATTCCACTCAGGTATTTGGGATTTGATTAAAGAAAATAAAATAATGTATGAATTCATCTTCTTGTCACTCGTAAGTGCGTACACAAGCGGCACTATATTCGTGTTGTTCACAGTACTTCCCAAGTCTCCATGAATACTGTATAGTTGCACAAACGGTGAGGGGCAACTTTTAAAAGCTCCATCGCTATAGAAATCATTAACTTCTGTCATCATCTTTTTTGCCTTTTTAGTGCAAAATGCTATTATACGGTTGTCACCATCACTAAAATCGGCTAATACAAAATCATCAAATTTCGAGGGGATTTGAACTTTCACTCCTTCGCTTGATTTTAGGAGTGTTACTCCAGCTGCTGTGTTTCTAAATCTATAAAGAGATGATTTTACACTCTGAAAGTTCGGTATTTTACATATCAAATCCAATCCGGAAGACTGAAATGAGCCGACCATATCATTGTAAGATTGCGGTACAGCTGGGTAGTTTTCTTTAGTAATTTGTTGTTTGCAGTTATATAGTCGCTCATCAACTTCATTTTTTAAAAAGTCTGGGGTACAGGAGTGCCTGGTTTCATGAAGAACATTGTTATCCTAAAATACAGAAAAAAATTAAGTGTATCAAAATATTTAAAGCGGAGGTCGTGGGTTCGATTCCCACCCAGGACAAATCTTAGTGTGATGAGCATGATTATTTGTTCTGTTTCTGGGTGTTATTTATCTAATTTATGTATGTATTTAAAAATATATAAGTATGTTTATCAGTTATCTGGTTACCATAATACAAGCTCTGCTTAGCAAACTAATCTCCGGACAACTCACACACGGGCATCTGATTCCAAAGAATCAGATGCCCGTGTGTGAGTTGTCCGGAGATATTATTATTGTTATTATTTATTTTAGTTGCAAAATAAATAAAAACAATTCATTTGACTTATCAATATTAACATTAACAAAAGTACAAATGTGCACAAAATGGCCGTTTGTTTTCTTTTTTGTATTGGAATGAGTTTATTCATTAAAGTACTCTTTAATATTCATTTATCTATATTACTAATTGTTTATATTTATTTATTTATATAAACAAGCAAACCACAAACTCACTTTAAATTTTTTAATAATAGTGAGGATTTTAGAGATTTCGTATATCTAGTTAGTATAGCAAAAGGAACATTCATATTTAACGTTTACTGTTCAGTTTAGTCACGAATTTATTAGATACCATGTGTTGAGCAAGATTATTTTTCAATATGTTCAATGAGTTTTTTTTTTAGTTGAGGGTACTTTGTTATAAATCTGAGCGCCTCCTTTTTTTTTTTTTTTATATTTATTTGTCAGAATAATGTTACAATGGATCTTAAATTTATTACAATGTTCAAATTATTCTACCGTTTTCGGCGTACAAATACTTATAGACTACGGATTATATAAATGTCAGTTTCATAAAATAAAAAAATAAAAAAAATGTCCAATTATAATAACATAAATTGAAATTGAATTTGTAAAATTGTAATATAAACAGAATGTAACGTCAATCTTTATAATTGAGAAAATCGTTCACTGAATAAAAACATTTGTCCAAGAGCCATGAAAACATTCCACTTTTAAATTTATTATATGTTAATATTCTCAATTCTGTCGGTAGTTTATTATAAATTTTGATTGCCATGCAATATACATTTCTGCTATATAAATGTAATCTCTGACAAGGTACCTGTAACTTTCCAGGATTTCTCTTATGTAGCCGTGCTGATATGTGCTCGTTCAATGGGAACAAGTAAGAGTATTTTTTCACAAATAAGCAAATTTCAAAAATATATAAACATGGAAGTGGCAGAATTTTTAATTCTTTGAATAAAGGAGTACAAGGATCCCAATATTCTGCTCCACTTATGGCTCTAACACATTTTTTTTGCGTAATAAATGCTCTATTTATGTCAACAGAATTCCCCCAAATTGTCAATCCATAGCGTAATACAGATGAAACATATCCATGATAAGCACTTTTGGCAGTTTTTTTATCAGATACTAATCTTAGCTTTCTGAGAGCAAATACAAATTTATCAAGCTTAGTACAAACTCTGTCAACATGTTCTTTCCAATTCAATTTGTTGTCAATAACTATGCCTAGAAATAAAGTTGATTGTACAGGTGGTAGAATAGAATTGTTGTGTCGTATTATTGTCGGAATGAATGTCGAGTCATGAGTTTGAAAGTGAACTAATTTAGTTTTATCAATATTAACTTGTAGATTATTGTCCTCTAACCATTTTATTGTTCTTGTTAATTCACTGTTTATGTTACTTTCTAAGTCCATTTTGTTTAAACATTTTATTGTCAAAGTTGTGTCGTCAGCAAATTGTATACATTCATGATTTAATACATTCCTAAGGTCATTTATATATAAGATAAATAATAATGGCCCTAGTACGCTTCCTTGTGGGACGCCTCTATTGTTATCTTTTTTGTCCGAACTATATGTCACCCTAACATTATTTTCAATTTTTGTTATTACAGTCCTCTGTTTGCGATTAGATAAATAACTTTCGAGCCAATCATGTGCTTTACCCCTTATGCCATATTTGTCTAGTTTGTATAATAGCCGTTTATGTGATACAAAATCAAAGGCTTTACTCATGTCTAAAAATATTGACGTTACGGCCATATTATTATTTAGCGCCTCAGTAACTGATTTTACTAAAGAAAAGCAAGCTAAGGAAGTTGAGCATTTTTTTCTAAATCCAAATTGGCTATCTACGATGACATTATATTTATTTATAAAGCTAGATATTTTATCATGCATTACTTTTTCGAAAATTTTTGCAGATATTGGTATTAACGTAATAGGTCTGTAGTTATTCATTAAAGCATGATTACCTTTTTTAAATAATGGTTTTACTATAGATTCTTTTAATCTAGAAGGGAAAGTACCTTCTACAAATGAAAGATTAATTATGTGGCTGAGTACAGGAGATATATTTTCTGCACTTAATTTAATTATTTTTGTCGTTACCTCGTCATATCCTGTAGAATTTGTATCATTTAATGATTTAATTGTTTTTATAAGGTCAGTATTATTTATTGGAGTCAAAAATAAGCTATCTAAATTATTGTCAATGTCAATATTATTTAAGTCAATATTTTTATTTGTACGTGTTAGGTCGATGAAATAATTATTAAAATGGTTGCAAATGTCATATGGATCTTCAACTATTTTGTTTGATATAGATAATTCTTTGATTTCTTTACTCGTAGTTTGATTGTTTAAATTATTTTTAATAATAGACCATGTGGCTTTACATTTATTTTTAGAGTTATAAAAATAAGTATTGTTGTTTATTCGTTGGGAGTTAGCAATGTACTTTTTTAAGATTTTCGTGTACTTTAAATATATTTTCTTATTGTAATTTTTACTTATGGCATCATGTTGATACGAATAATATAAAGCTCTCTTTTTAATGCATGATATTCTTAAACCTTTGCTAATCCATTTATTTTTTATTAATTTATTGCTCTTTTTTATTCGTATTTCAGGAAAACATAGATTGTAGAAAAGAGTAAATAATTCATGAAATTCATCAAAAGCTTTGTTACAGTCTGTTTCTTGATAGACTTCGTTAAAACTTAAAGCGGATAGACATTGTTGAAATTTCCCGATATTCATCTCATTATAGTCTCTTTTTGTTTCATACCAAAACTTTATTGTGTTTGATTTGATATTACTTCTATGACTGTAGAACGTTAACGTCTGGGCGGTCTCGTGGTCTGAAAGGGCTAAATTATGTATATTACTTTTAAAATCAGTTTTTTGTATATTACTAGCTATTTGGTCTAAGCAAGTATTTTTCCTGGTGGGTATTTTAATATGTGGTTGTATGTTAAAATTATTTAAAATGGATATTAATTGCTTTGAATTTTTGTTATCCTTTATCATATCTATATTCCAATCGCCGCAAATGACTATATATTTTTTATCGTTATATGTAAGTTTTTGTAATAATAATTCTAGATTTTTTAAAAATATTGATATGTCAGAATCTGGAATTCTATAAACACAAATTATAATTAAATTATAGTATAATATTTCGATGCCACATGCTTCGAAACAGAAGTCAATTATAAATTCAGTAACAATCGATAGTGGTTTGAAGTGTAGTCCTTCTTTTACCAATATACACGTACCACCCCGTTTTTTGTTGCCTCTGGAGTAACTAGCAGCAAGCCTATAATTAGTGAGTATCAGATTACTTTCATGGCCAGATTTTATGAAAGTCTCACTTAAGCAAATAAAATCTATAGCGCCTATATTTTTCGCCAAGTCTAAAATAGTTATCTCAAATATGTCTAATTTATTCAATATTCCAGCTATATTCTGATGTAGTAATATAAATTGTTGTTTGCATCCTGATATGTTATTTCCTTTTCTTTTGAGTGATAATGGCACGAAAAAATGACTGTTGTGTATTTACTGGCGATTTTATCGGACTGCCACGGTCATTTTCCATTGGGTAATTTTTTATATCAACAAGGAGACGTTGGAAAATATTCTTGTATATACTTTGTAATCCGAGTTTATTAATTTTACCACCATTATATGAGAATGTTTCAGAATGTAAGTCGCGGTTAGTATCAACAAAATATGCATAATTATAGTTTTCGATGTCTAAATACAGCAAGTTATTAAATAATTCTACTTTATAATTGTGTATTAAAGCACCTTGAATATATGTGGGACAGCATATGATAAAATTTGTATTAGTTAGAGTTTTAAGTGTTTCTCGTAGAGTTCTGACCATTTCCATTGCTTCTATATTATCTTTAAAATCTTGTTCCCCAATCATAATAATACAGTAATCATATAAACTAAAATGCTGTACTTTAACATGAATGTTTGAAAGCAATTGCTTAAGACTATAATTTTTTAACAGGTAGTGATAGTATTCAAAGTGTTTTCCATAGCCTATGTCATCTAATACATCTACAGTTTGATTTTTGTTGTTACTATTGCTTGATACCGTTTTTGTTGTGTTGTTCTATCTGTTGTTCTATGGCATTTCCAGTCTCGTTAAATATCTCTAAGCTTTCTGTTTGCGTCTGTTTGTTATATCTCTGTTTATTTTTCTGAGGAGTAGTGACAATTGGAGTATAGTTAATCTCTGCGGATGTTTGTTTCAATGACGTTGAAGGTGTTACTTTTTGTTTCATTGGGCTAGCAATTTTTTTATAAAGATCCTTTCTCTTATTTACATCTTCGATGTTTGTTTTTAATTTACTATTTTCCAAAGTCAATAGTTCAATTTCTTTATGTGCGCTAAGTAGTTGTGATTTCAGATGTTCAATCTCGGTTTTTAATATATTTATTTGTTTATTCTCTTCATCCTCGGACAAATCTGGCATGCTTGCTGTTGTACCATCAAGACTTTGTTGTAATAAATTGTTGTCAATTGGTTCTGAATGAGTGCGCGTTCTACGGAACGTTATATTTTCCAAGAAATTCATGTCAATTAAATTTAATTCAACTTTATAAAATTTCTTTATTGCCCGTGGTTATTTTAGCCCGTGGTGGTTAGTTTGGCCCAAGAAGCTAAAAGTCAAAAGTATTGATTGTTTTCCAATAATTTATACATCGTTTGAAAACATAAATATACTCTTAAAAACTAAGTAACAAATATATAATTTTCAAACAAAAGCTGAAAACTTACTTTGATCTTAATTATTCCTTTAGTTGTTTTTTCGTTTGGTGCATTCCCTTACTGTTAACCCACTTTTGTGTTTCCTTTTGGTATGATATTGGAATCCTGCGCGAAGCAGTATAGTTCCGTGACGTCGTTTTATGTAAACTAACGAAATTGCACCAGAACTGCACGACGCACTTGACCCTGACATTGTTGGCAATATACTGATAATGTTACGTCACTGGTCTATGAACTGAGAACAGCACGTGGAGGGGGTTGTTCGACAGGATAGGAGCGCGAAAGTTACGCTATTTTTTTAAAGTATTTATACCAAAATCAAACAAATATATGAAATCAATTATTGCGAAATAAATTTAAAATCATCTGTGATATTATAAAAAGGAAGTAGGTAGGTACCTATATTTTTTGTAACTTATCGTAATCCTACATCTTGGAAAACAATTGAAAATAATAGCTAGTAAGTTAAAATATTACAAAACGTCAATTATTGTGAATATATACATAAGTGTAAATCTGTAACATCTTTAGTAGAGACTATGTAGGTAAATTATTGTGAATAAAGCGTTGATTAGTCTGTGCAATGTTTTATTTCTCTCGTTTTGTGTACTGTACTAGTATGGAGGCGTATCAATTTATTTTTTCCATTTGTCACCACTGGAGGCAACTGGGAAATAAATGAGTGGCCATTCCCAATTGCCACCACTGGAGACGCCACCACCGGTGGCAAATGGGACATTTTATGGAAAGAAATCCCATTTGTCACCAGTGGTGGCGTTGATAGTGGGGGCAACTGGGAATAACCCGATTTTGATTGTACGACTGATTGTTTGTTTCTTTTTCTTTTTTTCTGGTTCACCATTTAAAATCATTTCAATGTCCATCATTACTTTAAGAGACTCTTTCATTATTTCTTTACTGAAAAAGTAAAAACCAGGATGGGATTTCCCCATTAATCTATTAATTCGATTGTGCTAAGCTTCAGCAAAGTTTTGTGTTCGTGGAAGACCAGCATAATGGATTTGATAAATACTCCAGAAAGAAGGATGGAAACGCGGAGGTTTATTATTAGTACCAGTAATGTAATTTTCATCAAACCATCTTACAATTTGCACACTTTCTGGCAATATAGTTTCCACCCACTCTTTTAAATATTCAGGAATTTCTCTTGGGCTTAAAAATGACAATGCTAGCAAGGACTTCATTTCCAAAGAAAAACGATATTTTTATTTTTATACATTACTGTTTGCCCATTGGTTTGAATTTGCCTGTAAATAATTTGAGCTAAATGAAAGTGACAGCCGTTCAGGTTTATTGCAAGAAAATTCAGTTTCATAGTGTATGAAACTAAATTAAGTATTGCCGCTAGCTCAAAATCCATGACACAATTCTGAACATTTAACATCATATTATTCTCATTACTGTATTTTATGATGAACTGAAATAGTTTATTATAAGTGTTTTTATCTTTTTTTTGTACATAGTGCAAACAGAAGCGTTACTGTGGTTTTCCTATTGGTCATAATGTTGGCATTGAATAGTATACAACTGCAGAAATTGTGTAGGTACGATTTTAAATGTACCATCTAGAATCCAAAATGTAGATCGACACAAGAACTCCATCATTTTCCGTGAAGAATAAATTATGATGCGCTTGTTTTCCTGAAATAATTCATCATTCATAATAATATTTTCGCCATGTAATTTTAGTTTGTCATGGTTGATTGTGATATATATATCAGTTGGCTCATAAAATACATCTATATGCTTCTTTTTTCTCGGTATATTGTCTGTTTCATGGCACTTGTTGATGGCATTTGTAATGGCTGATTGTGAAATTCAGCTATAGCAGTTGAAACAATTTGGCATGGTTTTAGACTTATATCTTTTGCCGCAATGCTTTTTAATTTATTCGACAAACCTGCAACATTTAGTCTGTTGGCATCGGGTTCATGATTATGATTATCGTCATTCTTCACAATTGTGTGATTTTCTGTATTTTCGGAAAATGACGTTACTGTTCGCGCATTGCAATTTAATTTCCTGCGTAATTCACAGACCCAGTAACACTTCCACTTCACTTTTTTGTTCTGCTCGTACGTATAACCGTTTACATTGAGTTTCACACCAGCTTTTGTTGTTTTAAATAACTGGCAAACATTATTTAAATCCATTTTAAAACACAAATACAACAGCGAACTACTTTACACGCAGTTACGGTATTGTCAATAAAATATCGCTTTCAAATGTTTCGTCTACCCGCCAATGTATTTATAACAGGTTTGTAAACAATTTTATATATATATATATATGTTATTGATATAATATAATATCATGAGCAAATGCCTAGCTTGGATAAAGATTCGAAAACAATTTATTATGGCGCTTAAATATCATGTGTAATGATTATTATAGCGTTTAAATATTTGTCTAATAATTATTATGGCATTTAAATATTATGTCTAATAATCATGGCGTTTAAATATTATGTCTAATAATTATTATGGCAATTAAAAATATGAAAAACAATACGTATGGCACTCGTATCTTATGGTATCTAAGTTTCGGGCAATTAAAAGTATGTCATATGTCTTTTAGGGCAAACAAAACTTTCGGGCAAATGAAATTCGGGTAAATGAAATTCGGGAATAATAATATATAAAATATGATGGTTATGGTATATAATTTTCGGGTAAACAAAAGACAACCCACACGTTAACTGCCATGTCAGGCACCGGTGCCTGACAGACATGGCACCGGTGCCTGACAGACATGGCACCTGTTCAGGCCACGTCAGTCCCGGGTGACTGATGCCACAAAATGTAATTTAGATGATCTCTGGGAGCTGTCCGGCACGTTTTCTTCGTTATTATCTATTACAATTGACTGACAAGGCCCTGGGAAAACTATATTCAACTTGGCCTTAAGTTTTTATATTTAGAAGTGGATTTATTTAGGTTTTATTGGGAACAATAAAATATGACACAGTGAAACTATAAAAACTTTTTATTGTCCGAAATAATCATATTTTGAGTTTATAAAGCTTAGAAAATTATAAAAAATGCAATTTAGAGCAATGTGTCAATCAGAGAGGCCAAAGAAAAGTAAAATTTTTTTATGTTCCTCGTTGAAACAAGATAGGCAAAAATGTGGTTCATTAGGGCATTGTGGGCAATAAGTATTCACTTGCTTAGTCTTCTTTCTAGCATAATTTCTGTCTATTGTTTGTACATTTACTTTATAACACCGTGAACAGTACTTTCTACATTTTTTTACAGGTCCTTCTTTCTTTATCAGCTCATGCTTTTGCCTCCTATTTCTTGTCAATGGCATCTTAGGATTACAATTTTCTTTGCCCGATTCTGTTAGATATTTGCACAACTTTTTCCTATATTCTACTATCCCTATTATAGACTTCGTGGTTTCTTTATAAATTATGTAAGAATTGACTAATGCAGTGTTCAACAGCAGTTAAACAGCAAGTTTTCTGTACCATTTTACAGATTTTCTCAAAGGTGTTGAGTATACAATCATCTGATCGGATAGGTCTACGGAAGATTTTGCGTTGTTATAATCGACTACAATATTTGGTTTTATTATTTCTTTGTCTCTTTTGTAAGTCCTTGTAAATCCAATAGAATGTTTCGAAGACAGTAAATAAGCATCCCTTTATCCTTCCATTTCATACATATCATACCATCTTCATTTTCTTTAGCTCTAAACTCTCCTTTTTTTATCTCTCCGTTTCTAACTTCTTTAGGTAAATATTTTCTATTTTTGCGCAAAGTACCCACAAGATGCGTTTCTTTGTCCACTAGTTTGCGTCCCAGATCAATACTGGTATACCAGTTATCGGTATATAATGTATGACCTTTTTCAAGATATCCTTCCATAAGTGACATTACAATATTGGTTGGGGTTGTAGTTTCGGTCGCGCCTCTCTTTCCCGCATATATTTGAATTCTGTTAGTGTAGCCAGGATTAGTACATAATTTAAAAAAAATTATTCCATATTTGTGCCTCTTCAATTTGATATATTGTCGGAATATAATACGACCCCGAAATGGTACTAGAGACTCATCAATACAGAGATTTTCTTGAGGATAGTAATATGTTCCAAAGTTGAGATTCAAAGTATCAACCACAATACATGTATTTTGAACAGACGGTCGCCGTATCTTTGGTTATCGTTGTTAGAAAAATGTACCATACATAACAAAATTTCAAATCTGTTACGAGACATGACTGTACGCGGGAAATATTGGCATATCAGGGGGTCTCTTGATCAATAATCAGCTAGCTTAGGCAATCTAACTATACCCATAAATAATATCAAACCAAAAAACCTTTTGATTTCGTCTTAGTTTGTATCGGACCAACTAAGCAGGCGCGATCCTCGTTTTATTAGATTTTTTGAACTAAGTTTAGTGATTGTCTGAGCAGCAAATCGGTTGGTTTCCATAGCTATGTCATGAAATACACTGTCCGGAACTAACAAAGAATAGAAATCCTCAGGTTTCGATTTTGCCATCGTATTTCTCAAACTATAAGGTTTCAAGCCAGGGCACTCTGTGAAAGGTATAATTCTTCTTTGCTTACCCGCTGGTTCATACCATAAATTGGTCTCAAGCCTTGTGCTAACCTGCTGTTCTGGGTTTTCATCTTCGTCACCACTTTCTATCACATACCGCCTCTTTCTGTTTCCTCGCCTATGTAAAATTACTTCTGTATCGTCACATATTTCACTACAACATAGAATTTCTAACAGCAGGGAATCTCTTTGAGTCAGTTGTTTTTCTAGTTCGTCAATTGCTTGCAGATCTAACAACGATAGTTCAAAATCACACGTATTATCAATAATTGACATGATTACAATAACTATCGTCACACAAAAAGTCCAAAAACACAAAAAAACTAGATCAATGGGTGCGCGCACTTATTTCCGCAGCTAATTCGAAGCGACTAAATAAACACAGTGGGTACATACGCATGGCACGCGCCGGACAGGTTGCAACCTGCAAAGAATGAACACGCGTAGGTACTTTTGTTCAAACGGCCGAGCGCGGCACCGAGTGATTTCCCGCGCAAATAAATTGGCGGCCGGCTGATGGTGCCTGACAAAATGCCTGACATGGCCCAATAGCTATGTTTTATTTCGTTTGGGCCTCGTCAGGCACATATGCCAGACATTTTATTTTTTTGCTTTATTTTACATTATAATCACCGGCAACAAAATAAAATAGCCACATAATGTGATTTACTTGAATATACAACGAAAAAACAAAAATAAAAGAATACAGTCATCAAAATTTTACTATGGCAGTTAACATGTTAAATACCATAGATTGTAGCACGGGTAATACTTCACTCCACAGTTGAAAATGGGGAGATTTCTTTTTCAGTGCCGATTTATATACATATTTTGGGGCCATCTTGGTAACTGTGGCCATTAAATGAATCAAATAATTAGTCGATTAGTAGAAGAAGATCTGCAGTTGCAAGTTTTAGTTAGTACATTACAGATATCCTTTTATGTATGTACACAGCTGGCTGTTGTTGCGAGATAAGCATAATAGTATAGTAATTTATCTGAATATTTTTGAGCAAGATATAAACCTTTTTAAATTAATTTAACTTTCTATGTATATATCCAATTGAAATAAACATAATAATAGGATGAGCAGCAGAGCAACATCCTCCCGTGAGTAAATAATAACATACATATACAACGTCATTGTTCGTATACCAGAAACCTGAAAACAATTAAAACTAAAACTTAATGCTTAACTAAGATGAAGTGTTCTTCACAGGCCATTTACAGACTATAACTTGTATTCTGCTCATAGGTATGACTTAAAAGACAGTGTCTGCTGTGGTGGATAGGTATAGTATTATCGCATGTAATAAAATTTAATTAGAATCCGCAATAGAATAAATTGCAATAGTTTTGAAACCATGTTATAACATGTACTTTGCCCCAAAAACGTATAAACATTAAAAAAATATTGGGCAGAAATACAATGATAATGATGATAAACGATAATAAGCACCAAGTACTTCGGTTTTCGTGTATACTAAAAATAATGTTGAATGAATCATATAAAAATAATAAATTATAAAATAGAGATGTACATAGTTTCTTAATTAGGTCAATTGGGCGTGTGTTTTAAGCACTTAGCTTCGCAAGTAGGCCATTGTACTGAAATAACAGGCGCGAGCATAGTCGATCACCCATACCATACATATAGTGTTTTATTTATTAATTAAAAATAACAACTTGCTAGAAACCTCATAGCTGCCGACACCCTTTGGCTAAAAACTTGAGCCGCGTACTTAACCTTCATCTTTGAAATTTTTCCCATAAGCTGTCAATTTATTTACTAGATGAATGTCGTCCTCTCCCACGTCAATATTAAGTAGCATTTGAATATGTTCCCATTTTGCTACTTTAGTTTCTCCATTTTGGGTGTATTTACAAGGTTTAGTCATAAAATTATTACTTAACCCTCTAAGGAGATGCGGAGGATCATAAATTGGGAATATTTTGACATTATTTATTTCAAACGCCAAGCTCGTGTGATCTTGGCCATTGCGAAGGTAATTTGCCTTTGTTTCGGCCCTAAGAGATTTTATCGCACTCATGTTGGTAGCGGACTGATCACACACTATACAAATAATGTTTAGTACAATGCTGTGTATCTGTTCAATAATATGTTTTATTAGATTTTTTAAGTCTACATTTTTTGTGGCACTCTGGCAGAAGATAAAACAAATAGGTTGCTTATATTTGCCTTTGAGGCTTTTAAGCATAAATACCAATGCATGGTCAGCTATTTTTGTTGTTTTATAATTGCCAATGTCTTCGAAGCCCACTATTACGTCAATTGATTTTTGATAATATAACCCTGGAGTTAATGCCACTTCGTCAAATATTAGTGAGCACAACCTTTTTTCCAGTGGTAGCTTACGCACCGCTTTTTTTAAGTGTTGAATTATCACGTTATTTATGCCTGGTGTAATAGAGATGGTACACAAAATATTTTGCAAGGTCCTTTTTGAAGGCAAAGTGAATAACTTGCGTAAGAAATTATAAGCTTTCTGGCTTTGCTTGTAAATTGTGAGACACAAAATTTTTTCTTTCATATTAAATCGCCTGCCTCGTGGTGTCTTAAAAGTTGCTGCCGGTTCAGGAAGGTTAAAAACAGCTTTTAAAAACGCCTTATTTTGCGACAGCTTTTTGGCCTAACAAACTTGTTGACTTAATGTCTTGCACTTTTTCTTTAATTTCAGAACTCTAATGGGTAGATTTCTTAATTTCGTCGAAGGCTGTTGACTTCGAGTATTAACTGAAATCGTAATAATTTAGGTATTAATAAAATATAAATAAGTCTCGATATATTTAAGTAGATATTTGTCACTGAAATGCATGTATGCGCGTGTGAGGGTGTGGGAGAAAAACTAAACAATGGCATGTCTTTCCTTCAATATGTATAGTGACGGATTGATCGAAGTATATCTAAGATGGTGTTGGAGTACGAATAATAGGCGATGGTATGTGAGAAGGTGTTATAAAATTGTCTGGTGAATTAATCTGAACTGAGTTTCTTGTTAAATTGCCTAGTGCAGCTTCAAACAGAATGTCATTAATGAACTTTTCAGCGTACATTCTTTGTGTTTCACTTAATTTATCTAATTTCTGTGTACAAAGCTGTTGGATTCAGCGTGTGTGTATTATTTGATGAATTCGCAGATTGAGATATAAATAAACATGCCAATTATTATATAATTAAATATTATTAAACAAATTGTCCAAGAGTTCATTTTGTTTGCTTAATGTCCTCATTTTTTTCTGTTTTATTGAGGGTTCTGGATTATTGAAAGAAGTAAAAGCTCTTGGTCTTTGTTCCTCTTCATCATTTCCTTGTTGTGATTCTTGTAATGAAGAAGAAGGGCTCTAAGATTTTTTTTACCGTTTAGTATTATTTTATAGATACCAACTACAACCGAAGAATGGGAAAACATTGCTGATGACTTTGCAACATTACATCATTTCTACAACTGTATCGGAGCACTTGATGGGAAACATAAAAATTAAACACCCTCATTACTCGGGTTCTCTATATTACAATTATAAAGAATATTTTAGTATTGTCCTCATGGCTTTAGCAAATGCTAAAAAAGAGTTCATTATGATTGACATTGGAACAAATGGGCGAGTATCAGATGGTGGAGTCTTATTCTATACAAGTTTCTGGGAACTCTTTGAAGGAAACCATTTGAACTTGCCACCACCATCACTATTACCAAATACCACCACTCCATTTCCATAGTACAAGCTCTGCTTAGTTTGGGCTAGATAGTGTTGTGTGTATGTGGTAGAATATTATTATTATTATTATTATATATAATTGTAGGTGATAAAGCTTTTGCACTAAAGCCTAATTTGATGAAACCATATTTACAAAAGTCGGCTACCGCAGAGCAACAAATATTTAACAAACGATTGTCCAGAGCCCGAGGCACGGTTGAATGTGCTTCTAGAATATTATCTAGTAAATTTGGAGTTTTTCAAAAACCAATGAGTGTCAGTCCTGATAAGGCTACAAAGATTACAGCAGCATGCTGTTATTTGCACAATTATTTGATTAAAAAGATATCACATATATCAAACGTCAAATTCTGATGATGAGAATAGGTACACCGTTACTAGAATTACAGCGATCAACAAATCGAAATGCAAAAGCCATAAGAGATCATTTTTGTCATTAATATAATAATGAAGGCATATTGGAATATGAATAAACATGACTACTTTTCCTTTTTTTCTTTTCGTGTCCCCGTCTTATCCCCACCTTGTAAAATAATCTATATAAATGTAATCTTACCTGTGTTGTTTGCTGAGTTATTGGTTGCTCTGTCTTGTTTATGAAATGTAATAAATGGAAAACCCATGACTTTGGTATATAAACATCATCGCTGCTGGCTCCTGAACGTTTTGAGGTTAGTATTTTTTTGAGTTCCTTCCTATAATTTGAACGTAAAATGTTAATATTTTTTTTAACATGGCATGGCATCACCTTTCATATTTTTGAAAATTTGCAGTGCTTCTCCTTTTTTTATTACATTTTTGTACTCTTTCGACGAACAGCCCCAAACCTCTGGCAGTGTTTCTAAATTAAGAATAAACTCCTTTAGAATTTCTTGATCCCTAGAGAGGGTGCGGGGCGAGGGCGAGGGCAACGACGGCGCCTCCGTCTCCTCCGTCAACAGAGTTGAATCAAACAAGGTGTCCGCCTCCATTGCTAGCGAGGTGCGTACTGACGTGATAAATACTGACGCGAGATTAAACGTTCAATATTTATCACATTCCGAAGGATCGTCAATACGGAATCAAGAAATCTAGAAATCCATGATTAAATATTGTTTCGGCTAGTGCCATCTGACGGCACTCGGCAGTCCCTTCTTATAATTTATTACAGCACCATCTATTGACATCTTACGGAACTATGTATTTGTCGGTACGAGTCGAGTGAAGAGAGCGCTGGCACATTCTCGAATCATCGCGCTGCTGCGTGCCGTGTGTGACGTTTTCTGGAAAACTCCAGAAGCACTTTACCCGCGTATAAATAGAGCGCAGGCGCACCGCCGAGTCAGTTTACTATCGTAAGCGGTCAAGTGTTCATCGAAGCGAACGGAAGCGTAAATACTACGGAGTTTGAAGCAGTTACAGTGGAAAAGTGTAGTACAGTGTTTGTTGTGTATGTATTAAAGTTAATTGTGTGCTAGAATAAAACGTGTTTTAGTCGGTAATATTGTTTTATCTTCTTATGCGTCGAACCCAGCACGTAACAATATTGACATTCATCAGTACGCTAGTTACACGTTCAATAAATATGAGTACATACAAGATAAATGAGTATACAAGATACGATTGAACGGATTAAATGAAACTCAGATAAACCATGTTCAGGTTTCATGTAAAGACTAATTTCGTTCCAGGTTCCTGTGAAACCCACGCATGCTAAGCTTACGGCAAAATTTAGTTATCAATAACTGTACAGTTACTCAGATACATGAGTATTTATTGGCGAAACACAGTAAATACTTTACGTGTAACAGGCGCCTTAGTTTATTTTCGTACCATTGTTTTTACAGAAATCAGCCAATAACAGTTTCCTCCTGCTTTTTATATCTGCCTCACAATGCCTTCAAACGGTTATAACTAGACATCGTTATCGCGCGGGCCAAGGTCGTGGCAACGCTGCCCATTCGGCGCTAGGGTTGTCGCGCGTACGCATGTAGCATGCACACAATTTTTTTGATAACAGTTTTGATATTGTTTGATATATTTATGTAATTTAAGATCTATATTTAAATTTATCTATCGACATTTGTACTTCTATTTTACTTTAGGTACCCCATTAAAGAAATGGAAATACAATTATATTTTTTTTTAGTAACCACGCGTAACTAACTCGATACAAAATAATTATTAACACACCTATTTCATTGGAAATAGTTTCAAAATAAAACACATTAATATTTTATATATACCATTTATTGAATAACCTTTATAAAAACATCTCTTGAAAATTATACATACTTAGACTTATTTGGAATAAATTACTAATAATTTCTCAATACTGCTTTCTGTTAATTTCTGACGTCTGCTGGAAAAAAACCATTTCAAGTAGGAGAACGACCGTTCAACTTCAACGGATGTCACTGGTAAATATTTTAAATGTTTGAAATGTCGTACAGTATTAATATTCATTTGACGATCTACCCTACCGGCCAAAAGTTTGAGACCACAAGTTAAAATATTGTTTCACAATAAAATTTGTTAAAAATACATATGATAAACAATTAATTTGAACACCTGCATATACAATGGATATTTAACTATTTTTCGAAGTCATTATTTCTATTTATTTTTATGTAATCATCGTACAAAGGTCTTTTGTCTAGAAACATCAATGGGCGCCGCGTGCGGACCGCGCGCTAAAGTCATTGTAATATTATTGTTACCTGACTATTATTATTCATTATTTGGGCTTTGTTTTGTGTTAACAGAATTTTAGGAAATTTTAACTTCCTAAAACACTGTGAACACCTGAGTTTCCATGGAGTAAATATTTCTTAATCTTGGTTAGTCCGAGCTCGTCGTTCTTACAGTGAAGACATCTCATTATGGGAAAAGTACGCCAAATTAGCGGTGAAACTCGTGCTGTCATCATTGCTTTACACAACGAAAGCAAATCTGAACGTGCGATTGCTACTCAGCTCAAGTTGTCGAAGACTTGTGTTCATAACACAATAACCCGATACAAGGAGACTGGCAATAATCAAGATCGTTCGCGGTCGGGAAGGCCGAGAGCTACCACTTCTAGCGAGGATAAGTTCATCGTGGTAACAAGCAAGCGGAATAGACGCCTGACAGCACCAGAAATCCGCGCTGAAGTGAACAAATCCCGGTCTACACCTGTGTCATTGACCACAGTGAAAAGAAGACTAAGAGACGCTAAGTTATTTGGTCGCGTAGCAGTGCGAAAACCTCTCTTAAGGCCACAAAACAAAAAGAAGAGAATGCAGTGGGCCCTTACCCATCGAGACTGGAGTGAAGAAGACTTCAAAAGAGTTCTTTGGACAGATGAGTCCAAATTTGAAGTGTTTGGGAGCAAAAGACGTGTTTTTGTTCGGCGGAGTGCCGAGGAAAAGATGATGCCAGACTGTGTCCTGCCCACAATGAAGCATGGCGGTGGTTCCGTTATGGTTTGGGGTTGTTTCTTGAGCCGTGGAACTGGAGATTTGGTACGAGTCGAAGGAATTATGAAAAAGGAGCAGTACAAAGCAATATTGGAGTGTAATGCTGTACCATCGGGACTTCGGCTAGTTGGAGATGGCTTTATTTTCCAACAAGACAACGACCCTAAACACAGCTCCAAATTATGCCGGGGTTATTTAGATACAAAAGAAGCAGAAGGGGTGTTAAAAAACATGGTGTGGCCCGCTCAGAGCCCCGACCTTAACCCTATAGAACTTTTGTGGGAAGAGCTGGACAGAAACGTGCGCATTTGTTGTCCCAGCTCACAAGAAGATTTGTGGAGAGCATTGCAAGAAAGCTGGAACAGTATTTCACAAGAAACAATCGACAAATTGATTGCCCGCATGCCAAGACTTGTCAACAAAGTGATTCAATGCAAGGGAGGGTTTTTTGATGAAAAAGCTGTTTAGCTTGTCAACATATATTTTAAGTTAAATTGTCGAAATATTTAATATTTTTTATTTATATTTAATTGCATTTGCCATACTTAATAAATATCACAATAAATCCTTTCATGTTTAGCTTTTTATTTTGAGTTTTACATCCATTTGCAACTTTGATGTAGGTGATCTCAAACTTTTGACCGGCAGTGTATATGGACTTCGTTATTTTTTTAAAGTTGTTCTATTGTTTTAATCGTTGCATAGCCCGGGTTATTGTTTAGAATACTTTTGAGTTTCAAAAATATTTCTTTACCTTTTGGGTGTAAATATAGTCTTGATAAATGCTTTTGTACTTCTGTCATTATTAAAATAGAATTAGATAAATTAAAATCGGTATTTTCTAGTTTCTTTATAGATGTTGATATTATTTTAAAATTATTATTAATGAAACTAATTTCTTCTTTTAATTCATTAAAAGATAATATTCTTTTTGCTTCTGCTATGACAGTTGCTTCTCGTGATTTTAAATTATTAATTGCGGACTTTATTTGATCGAAATATTGATTATAATACGAAACCGCATTTAACCAGGTTCCCCATCTTGTTATTACAGGTTGGGGCGGAAGGGGGATTGTTGGGAACATTTCTTTAAACTTTTTTATTCTTGACGGTGCTTTCAAATAAACTTTTTTAATTGAATTTATTAATTTATTTACCAAAGGGTAAAGGTCCCTAACCCTTTCTGCAACACGGTGAAGTCCATGTGCTAAACATGTCATATGAGTCATATTTGTGTACTTTAAAGATAATTTTTTCCAAATTTAAGCATGTAAGAACCAGCGTCAGTAATAAAAAAACAGTAGTCTTTTTATATTTGAATTATATTCTAAGCCCCAAAGATCTTCAAGAGTTTCAGTAACAACTTTTTCTATTGTAATATAATTAGTTTTTCCAATAATTTGCTCGCGAAAATGTTCGGAGTAGTAGCACCTGAGTTTTTTAATGCACCTATAACGACATTTGCTACATTTTTTCCCGATGGATTTGTGGTTTCATCAATGCTTAGGTAAATAAACTCATCCTTTAACTCTTGTCTTATTCTTTCCTTTTTGTCTTCATATACTTGAGGAAGATAATTCACTCTAATGTGAGATTCTGTTGGAAGATTTATTTCATTGCCATACTCATTGTTTAAACAGTTTTCTATAAATTTTCTAAACATTGGGTTATTGATCTGAGCCCATGATATATTGCAACTCACTAAGAATTCAACTAAATCCTTGTTAAAGTGTTTTTGCATATCCTTCACTTTCGTATATGTGGCACTTTCCAAATGTCGATCAATATTACTTTTTCTTGCATAAATAAATAATTCACATGAAGGACAAAATATTTTATTCTCTCTTACTTGTAATGATGGATAATCCTTAATTAAGTATTCTACATTTATACTCAATCCGCTGTTTGATGTATTTTTTTTATGTGACCTCGATTCAAGATGTCGCCTGATATTGTATTTTTCGGTTTAAGAAAAACATTGCATGCTTTGCAGCAAATACGATTCCCGTCATCAGATAGTTCTGGATGTTCTACTATATCCATCTCCATGTTGACAATCTGTAATAAAAGCAAAAGGTTCGTGACCGAAATATTAACCACATACTTCATTCGGTTTCATGTTAACAAGCTTTACGTCACGTTATTATAAAATGGCGGCTAATGATAAAGGATGTAATTATTGTTTATTAATGTACATATACAAACAAGTTTTTCGATGTTCTCAATAGAGTATAAGTTCAATATGGCAATATTTTATTAAATAGATATGTTTACTCTATATATGAATCTATTTAGTTACGGATTGAGAGTTTCTAATTATTATTATTAGAATTGACAAGAATAAAATTATAACTATGTGTAGGCCTTTGCCTATACATAGGTAAAATTATCCTATCTTGTAGACTATGTATAGTAGAAATAAAATCTTTTATTAATATATTATATGTTATATTGTCTTCTGTTTACGCGAATGTTATTCATTGAAATTAAACTACTATATACGGATTTTATCGCGTTGTTTATTTAACACTCTATTACATAATTTTGAAACTGTTACACTACTATACTATACTATTAAACTTTACTAATTTTAAGCTAATTAAATTATTAAAACTATCAAATCTATTTGTTTTTAAGTTTACACTTTCCCCGACGTTTCGGTTGCTTTTCAGCAGCCATGGTCACGGGGAGACTAAGATGGTAGTTGTCTCAATGTTCCAGTGTAGTTATTTCAAAGTACCCGAACATAATTTAGTTATTGGTGTTTCTATTTACGCAGAATGAGCTCAAAGTATCATGAAGTCTAGCTGTGGTTTGTTTCTTCTTGGGTTTGACTATTTGAAGTACTGGATCCCAAGCTGGTGGTACATTCCAACCATCTTCTCTATTGAAATTTGGATGTTTTTTGATCTCAATAGCCTCGCGAAGCATCCTTGGTAGGAATCGGTGTTCTTTAGCGAGAATCTGTGGTTTGTCAAATCTCAGGTAGTGGTTGGTCCCCTGTTGTACATGTTCACACACAGCAGACTTCAACGAGCGTTTGTGTTTAACGTCTGCTGTGTGTGAACATGTACAACAGGGGACCAACCACTACCTGAGATTTGACAAACCACAGATTCTCGCTAAAGACCACCGATTCCTACCAAGGATGCTTCGCGAGGCTATTGAGATCAAAAAACATCCAAATTTCAATAGAGAAGATGGTTGGAATGTACCACCAGCTTGGGATCCAGTACTTCAAATAGTCAAACCCAAGAAGAAACAAACCACAGCTAGACTTCATGATACTTTGAGCTCATTCTGCGTAAATAGAAACACCAATAACTAAATTATGTTCGGGTACTTTGAAATAACTACACTGGAACATTGAGACAACTACCATCTTAGTCTCCCCGTGACCATGGCTGCTGAAAAGCAACCGAAACGTCGGGGAAAGTGTAAACTTAAAAACAAATAGATTTGATAGTTTTAATAATTTAATTAGCTTAAAATTAGTAAAGTTTAATAGTATAGTATAGTAGTGTAACAGTTTCAAAATTATGTAATAGAGTGTTAAATAAACAACGCGATAAAATCCGTATATAGTAGTTTAATTTCAATATTATATGTTACTTTATTTTAATGAACCTTCCGAGTCAAATGCAAAAAGTGGCGGCGATGGCTAGCTATGAGCATCTTATTTACCAAATTATCATTTGTGTTATATTAAATATGTTACATTATGAAAGAAACACTATATTTTTCTACATATTATGAAAGTATTATATTAAATGGATTATTATATGTAACTTATACATCGAGGTAAATTAAAATGCAATTTACATGAAAAACTCGAAAATGGCTCCTTAAATCCAATCCGTAGGTATAATCGTAGTCCAGGGAACTCAGCAGAGGTCAGTGGTTTTGAGGTAATCAATTATAGAAAACACCAATATGCAAGTCCAATCCGTAATGCAAATCGTAATCCAAAAGAAAAGCAGAGGTCAGTGAAATTTAGGCAATAAAAGATAACAGAAACACCAAACGTAACGACTCCGAAAGCAAGCACGTGGCCGACTGCACGGTGTTAAAACTTAGAAGAAAACAGTTGAATTATAACGTAATCAAATTACATAGGTTACCATGTTAGCTTTCTATGAGATAAGTAAGTGATATTCAATTTAGTTGTATTATACTCATCAAAGTTGCATGTGACAACCGCTAGATGACGGGGAAATCAGTTTCTGAAAATGTCACTATATTATCAATTTTTTAATTATCATAACAATTTTTAGCTTTTAATACATAAAACTCTTATCAAACAATAATTTTGTTTTTAAAAAGGAAGTTCTAAAGTTATCGCTTACCATATTTAATTAATGTTATTTATTTTTGAACGATTCGGACCTGTCACATAGATAAAGCTGTTGTCAAATTTGACATTTTATCATTCCGTTATTCTCTCTTGATTAATAGACTCAAGACCTTGTTTTATTTTTTACAATTCCATACTTGCTCAGTAGGCCAATTCACGTAATATCTCGACGCACCGATCGAGTTTCGATGCAGCCCGTATGCAGTCGCAGTTAAGTTTTACGTCGGATTTTGTATCTGAAATATCAGCTGTCTAAATTACGTGAATACCAAAAGAGCTGTTTTGATCGAAACTTAACTGCAACTGCACTGCAAGTAAACTCATTTAAATACGTGAATTGGTACTGATCTTGGTTTTCATTTATAAGTGAATGTACAGGCTAGTGAATTTTATAGTTAAGTATACACATTCGTAACTATAAACTTCGCTAGTCTGAAAATTCACATAATTAATCACTACATCATTATAATAGATATATTATATACCCACGCATATGTATGTATTTGAAAAAGTTGCTTGAACCGAACGCCAGTTAGCGCTAGTATCGCCACTGCATTGAGTGACGTCTCTATCTTCCTATATACAAATGTACTCTGTGGCCGACTGACTTAAGCGTCAGTTTACGTCAGTGTTGCCAATTCTAAAAAAATGTTTTCTCTTTATTTTAAAATGGCAACATAAATATTAAATTGCGATTAATAAAAAGAGAACATATAGATGTTAAACTACTTTTATGAATTTTGCCACGGTTTAATGATTTATAATAATTATTATAAATAATTAAACCTCTGACAAAATGTGTAAATGTTATTAAGTTTTAGAGTGAACATTAGTGTTGCAATTCTAAAAAAACAAGTCAACACTTTATTCAACATTGCTACAAAAATACGAAAATAATTAAAAAAATATGTAACATAAATGTTTCTCAAAAATCTCATCAAATAAATAATTATTACAAAATAATTATTCATTTTATTTTGAAAATCTTTGCCTCGTACTATTTTCTTCGTCTTCAGTTTCTATTGAAGAAGTTAACACAAAAAAATACAAAACTTGTGATTTAGTTTTCCAAAATGATTTAAAACTACCTAAAGGTAATAAGTACGAATAGTTTAAATAAAGGTACATACGATTTAACATAATAGGAAAAACCACCAAGTACTTATGTATGTTAAATAATTATGCGTACGTATGCCAACCCTAGCGTCGTGCATCGCAGCGTTGCCACGATTTTTACCCGCACAATTACGATGTTTAGTTATAACAACTACAACTTCCCTTATGAAAACCTAACGAATTTAGTACAAAATAAGTTTAATATTCGAAATAATTATTTTAATAATTTTTACATAACTCCAAATGATTTATTTTACATGAATTACGTTTATTTAATATAAACAAATAATATAGTTACCATAGACTTATAACGCATAGACTGATAGTCCCTTAACACGTTGGCTGCCATGGGGGGTCAAAATGACCGGCACTTGGTAGAAGCGTTGGGGCCATGGGGGGCTTAAATGACCGGCACAACTAAGGTGAACTTGAACACCTTTTGCTCGCTGACGGCCATGCGTGTAACGCAAAATACCATTACAAGTGGCCGGCGCGACCCCAATCATCACTTTAGATAACTTGGCCTCAAAATATTTTTATAATTTTTTGGTTGTATGAATGTTTTTGTAGCGAGTCAAACAATATTATGATGTAAATTAAATATTTTTATTATCACAAATCAAAGACTAGTGTTATTTAGAGACACATTATTTTGTGTTGAGATCAAAGTAATTTAAAATTAAAAAACAAACAGAAAATTAATGATTTTTATCAAAACACGATCTGCACAAATATGGCTTGTCTGGGCAAACTGAACAAAATGTCGTAACCTTTTTGGTTTTGTTTTTGGCAATTTTTCCATGCGTTTGTGAATTATTTTTGTAACAACCTACACAACATTTTCTTGTCGTCGCAGCCTTTCCGTCTGCTTTTACAAGAGAATGTTTTATTCTCTTTGGCCTTCATGGAATGTTAGCTCCATCACGTGGTCCATCATTTGTTGTGACAGTTTTCGTCTAAATTCAATAATAGGTATCTTCTTTTTTGTGGTAGGTTCATATAAAACCCGAGCATTTACTACAGCTGTGTTTAGAAGCAGTTCTAAGGCCAACTTCTTGTACTACTTGATAGACTTTCGAAGCGGAGAAGAATACGCTGTCATTTGATCTGAGAGGTCTACTGCTGCCTTAGCTTTATTATATAGCTATATAATCCATAATTAACTTCGGCTTATCACCTCTATCCCTCTCTTATTTTTAGTTTTTATAAATCCTATAGAGTGTTTAGTTGACAGTAGACAAACGTCACGTTTGTCCTTCCATTTCATAACTGTAATTCCCTTACTGTTTTCTTTGGCTGCAAACTCACTAGGGTTTAATTTGGCTTCCATCACCTGTTTCGGCGAGTACTTTCTGTTTTTGCGTAAAGAATACACCTACAGAAGCAAAAAAGAATCCACCCGCGTCCCGCAGACAGACTAATTTATGGAACCACTGCTTCTCTTTAGCTACCATATTATCCACACAAAACTGACATTTTATTCGCGAAATCATATATCTCACTACATTGCCTGCAATATAGCCGATAATGTGATATCTGCAATCTGGTTCATCTATAGATGCCATTTCATATGTGGCATCCTCATTATTTGGTATTGCGTTAATTAATTCTTTATCGACATCGTCGAATCTTTCTGCTATACTTGATGCATTGGAGCGCTGATGAGCACGTCAATATCGAAACAGTTTCAAGTGGTACACAGATTCCTGTATCACCAACTTGTAACTCCATATGACATAGCAATTTTCTATAGCTGCCCTTAAATTGTAGGGCATTGGGGTTATCATTATGCCCGTCATGCATCCTTATTGAGCCAAAGAACAGTTCAATATGATCTTGGCTTAATCTGTAGGTGATAATATAATTCATTTCTTGTGTGTCTTCGACAAGAGTTTTATATAATTACTTTAAGCTTTCGATACATACAATCATCAAATGCTCTCCTGGTTTCAAAGTATTGCTCCCTTTGAAACCAGGAGAGCATTTGACTACGAGTACCGATTGGAAACTTTTTATTTTTAATCGTACTGAATTTTGGTTTTCATTATATTTGCGCTTTCTGGTGGTCTTGATTTGTAAGTCAAGTATGTACTTTTTGGCTTTTTCTAAATATTCAAACATTTCTGTTTTATTTTCACGGCAAAGAGGATGGCAAAAACCATGTTGAGTTAATTTCCTAGAATTAAAAATGTCGAAGAGATCATTAAGGATCATAATGAAATTTTCAGTGCCTTCGCTATCTTTGAAACTATCTAATTTTAAAACTTCGCGACAACATTTTATTGCAACCGCTACACTCCTGCTAAGTAATTGGGAAGCTAATTTTACTTTCATTACAGAGTTTCTAAACTCGAGATGTCTACGACTTAATTTATTAGCTATGTGTAAACCTTCTTTTCTTGTAAAATATTGTTTAACTTTACTAGGTACTTCCAGTCAACTTTCGTTTTTCGTGGTCTATAAATTCCCGTTTGTCCTCAAAATGATTTCTAACTAATTTAATCATATGGTTTGAATCTATAAACACGGCAACTTCATAATCTGCTGCTGCGTGCTTAAATGTAGTTTTCATGTTTTTGCAATTCTTTATCTTGCACCCTAATATTTCCGTTGCTGAAATATAATAGTGTGAGCGTCACATGTAAGGGCGACAATTTTTTCGCCTATGTCCTCACATTTTGTCAAAATCACTTAAATTATGTTACTTTTTTGCATACCTGATACACCATGAACTAAGAAGTATCCTAAGGGAATTTTTCAATGTTCATTTAACACATATAATGCCTTATTTATATTAAAATTAGCATTGGCGACATAACAAATCATATCGTACATCAATTAGCATGTTCAAACACGTACTCAAATATATCTATGATCTAAATTGAAACAATTGATACAATAGTGTGGCTCATTCGGGCAATCTTGGCAGTATGTTACCACCCTTTTGGTTTTGTTTCTAGCATGAACTCTGCCGAATTGTGCACAGTTTTCTTTATAACACCTAGCACAATATTTACGACAGGCAGAGGCCTTTCCTTGTCTTTTCTTCAATTCATGCTTTAATCTCCTAGGTCTAACAGAGGCACTAGTTTCCGCCACTCCTGTGTTCACGAGATAGTCAACCAACGAAGTTCTAAATTGGACGACAGTGAGATTCTTCTTAGTTGTTAATTTATATAAAATATATGAATTAACAATCGCCGTATTCAGCAATAGCTCCATCGCCAATCTCTTGGGCCATTTCGTTGTTTTGCGAAGAGGGGTTGTGTAAGAGGACATTTGGTCCGATAAATCAACTGCTGATTTTGCATGATTATAATCTACCACAATCTTTGGTTTTATTTTTTCTTTTCCTTTATTAGTTATTCTTCTGAAACTTACAGAGTGCTTAGTAGACAGCAACAGCACATATCTCGCTTATCTCTCCACTTCATAATCGTCACTCCGTCGTCACTTTCTTGAGCTGAGAATTCTCCTGGCTTCAGCTTTGTTTGAACAACTGTTTGAGGTAATCATCGTCTATTTTTTCTAAGTGTGCCTATAAGGTGAGTTTGTCCTGCTAGTAGCTTTCGTGCCAGATCCAAACTAGTATACCAATTATCTGTACAAATAGTATGTCCTTTATTTAGATAATCCTCACATAAAGCAAGTACGACATTGGTCGGTGTAGTGTTTACATTGTCATGGGTTTTGCCAGCATAAACTTGCACTTTTACAGTGTACCCTGGGTTTGAACACAGCTTAAAAAGCTTTATGCCATATTTATGCCGCTTATTTTTATTATACTGTCTAAAAATAACTCTGCCACGAAATGGGATCAGACTTTCATCAACACACATTTCTTCATTAGGTGTGTAATAACGTTTAAAATTAGTATTCAGCATGTCTAATAAATGTCTTACTTTGAACAATCGGTCGTCCTTATTGTGATTCAATTCATTATTAGCGAAGTGAAACATCCTCAATATGAGTTCAAATCGATTTCGGCTCATGATAGACTTTACAAATTGTTGTTCAAAACATTTGTTAGTGCTCCAGTACAAGGATAGTTGGGGTAGTTTCACTAACCCCATCCAAATCAAAATGCCAAAGAAGCGCTTCATTTCATAGCAATCTGTAGGGATCCATTTCTGCATTCGGTACGATTTTGTTGCACTTCTGTTCAAGGTTTGTAGAGCAAAGCGATTTGTTTCTTCAGCTATGTACTCGAAAATATTATCAGGTACAAGCAATGCATAAAATTCTGCTGGTCTCGCTGAGCTCATACTGGATCGTAATGAAAATGGCATAAGCCCCGGACATTCAGTATATGGAATAATGCTTGGTTGCTTACCCAAAGGATCGGACCATAATTCTGTATTTCGTGGGGTCGGCAATATAGGAATCTGATCATCTTCACTTTCAGATAAAATCACCCATCGATGATGTTTTTTTGTCCGTGGGATTGATATTGTATCTTCGACTTCATGTACTTGTGGAGCATCACTATTTGGTAATGTGTTACATTCTTGAAAAAGGTCGGATATATCTAATTGCGACAGTTCGTAGTCCAAATCGTCATCAAAATCGTCCATGTTTTGTTGCAAAATCACAAAGCAGTAACGTAAAATTTGCTAAATTATCAACTGAACAACAATTTTTACTGCACTCTCTTTCGATTCACAGCGACAAATGGCGCGCGGTAGCACAAACAGTCGAGTCACGCGATGCTATAAACTCAAAATGGCGCCGGCGATCGCGACGGTCCATACGCAAGTTACGCGCGCTTTTAAATCAGATGACTGACAAAATGGCTGACGCGGCCTCATTGAGAATTTTTGTGCTGTGGCGCCGCGTCAGCCATATATGGTAGACGCAATTTTTTATTTATTTATTCTATTATGAAAAATTAAAAATGATACGAAAATACTATAATGAGACATTCTTCACATTAATTAGGCATATTTTATATAAAAAAAAAAATACAATTAGTTAATTTGTTAGTACGGCATTATATGTGTTAAGCATACAAGGATAAACGTGTAAGACTCCGTAGCTTTTGTAGAACATTCAGATGTGCCTGTTCCTAAATCTACATGTCCATGGCCTCCCTTAATATTTTGCGGACGTATTGGCATTTCGTCAGCTACTAAAGAACATACCAGTTTGTTATTTGAACATTGTACTTTAGTTTTCAAAAGCTTAAACACTTCATCCGTTAATCCAGGATAACCAAGGACGTTACAATACCAGTTGTAAATGGTTTTTGGATGCGGCAAACATGAATTAAAGGTTCTGCGAACATAGTTCTGTTATATGCACGTGGGGAGTAAAAATGCAATGTTAAGCAAAACTTTCGAAAACCTGGCGTATATTTTGGCATTGGTCGTTTTTTTTCTTATACTGTCTTTTTTTTACTAAATTATTATATAGCAAACACGTTTTCAGACAAAATATTTGAAATGTCATTATCAATAAATCTTTGCTTTTGCAAGTCTCCTCTCGACGCTCGCCGGCTCGGATGCGAGCTGGCGGCTTTGTACCCGTTGACGATTGCCGGCTCGGATGCGAGCCACCAAATTCGCGCCAAAACGCCGCCCGCCGCCGCCGTCGCATTCCAAGTCGCATTTTAAAAAACTTCTAGTTTAAAACTGATTGCTTATTGGCTACGAATGGGTTCGGAATGAATGACGCTATACCACGGACCAATAAGAACGCCTACTCTAGAAAGAAATTTTTTTTTTTAAATTCTTAAGTTTAGTAGACGTGCACCGCGGTAATGGCCGCTATAAAAGTTTTTGTTTTGTGGTTTTTCCGTGTTTAGTGATGGATTTCAGTGCTTGGAAGTACATTAAAACGTAAGTAATTGTTATTTTATTTATTATTGTAATGATGCTAGTAGCAATAGCAAAGTTTTAATACTGTAAACGTTTTAAAAAATTTAAAACAAAATAGTAGCCGGCGCGTGCTTTTGTTATTTCTCCGTGTCGTAATTATGCTTTATCAATCCAAACTATTAAGATTCTTATGTATTCTTTTTAGAATTCTAATACTATTAACTTATTTGCAAGTAATAATTTGTAAGTAAAACTATAAAATATATCAAGAAATATGAATAATTTGACTCTAAACAAAAAGCGGACCCTCTAAACAAAAAACAGACCCTTGACGCGCAGTTTGACACGCTTTTTAATTTAATTTTGCCTAAGGATGATATATGTATGTGCTATACATCGTTAGAAAGGCATTTTTTTCTAATTTTAGAAACAATATAATTAATAGTAAATTGTATTCTTTCTAGATATATAAAACGAAGAGAATTTGTCAATCTAATTTTCTAAAGATTATTTGCCTATTTTCGTAAAATGCCATTTTAGATATAATAATAAGCTGTATTTCTTTATTTATTTATTTGATTATCAACATTGAGTAGATTTCATACAATAGAAACCTAAAATTAACTACATCCAAGCAATAATTTGCTTAGGATGATTTTTTAAAAACAACAACGCAACGCAAGCGAAATAAAAATAACGGTGGCTTTACTGTTATTTTCAAACGCTAAAATCATAACATTTTTCTAGGCAAGTTTAGTCACCATTTTATGTTTTTGTAAAGGAAATATCATAAGGTGTTACGAAAACATAAATACGATAGATTAAATATCATAATTTTACTTATATCAACACACATATCATTAAGTCGCCATTTGTTTACATTATCTCATTTCAACCGGTCTAATAATATAAACAATTCAACACAAGTGGTCTTGTTTATATTTTATAATATAGATGACATCATAAGCTTGACAGAAGTACCTTTTGTTTTATTCTACGAACTATGAGTGCGTCGTAAATCACAATTATAAACACTCAAGTGGCACGCGGCGATAACGTAAACATATGGCCGGCTTGTGACGTTTTTATGGCTGACGTAGCGCAAGTCCAGACAGGTTAAGGATCTTTTTAAAAGTTAAGTGTTTTTCCTGTAAGCGGCGTGTTTTTTGTTGCAATGTTTAAATTTTTTAACATGTCTACGCTGAAGTAACATCTTTTTGGCTAGTTGTCTTCGAAGTGCGGATTTCCGAGGCGTATTAAAAATAGTGTCTAAATCCGTGTCACTCACTGGAGATATCTGTAAATGTGTTTTATTATTATTTAATATGTATTTTATATGATAGAGAGCAACTTTATGTAAATAGATTTTACATAATTTGTACATTTTTGCTTACAACATCTTTGGACGCCTGTGCTTTGTTGCAATTAATTAATTGTTGGTTTGGGAGTGAAGATGTAGTCGGAGTTGCAAAATTAACATTTTCATTGGCCTCGTTACACGATGTACCCTAAAAATAGATTATTTAATCGTAGGTAAGTTTTCATTTCACAATTATAAAGTAAATATCCCGCTGACTAGGCATTTAGTTGATATTAGGTGAATATTAAACATTTATTTAATTTTTCAAAATGGCTCTGTATAAACTCCTCACTCTATATAATTATATTATTATCATTGTGAGAATATCATTCATACAAGTCAAGTCAAAGTCAAGTCAAAGTCAAAAATCATTTATTCATTTAGGTCACAAAGTAACACTTATGAACGTCAAAATATATGGGTTAGTGAGTTTACTAAGTTACTAAAGCTACATTTAGGTTAGTTGCTAGGTTCAGGCAAAGGGTTGAGCCTATGAGAAACTCGAGAAACCTGCTAGAAACTCACGGCCACTCTTTTAAATCGCCAATTAAATATAATTTCAGTATTTTACAACTCAGATTAACAAGGTGTTGCAGCCATTATGCCATATACTACAGACTATAAAAAAACTAAATATAAAAACAGTAATAACTTAATAATATTATAGATATTAAATAATTTGAGCTAAGGTATATGTTTTAATATAAATCTAAAATAGGCAGTAAGATGGCATGATGGCGCATACACTTACACTTTGTGACAATGCAAAGGCAGTCCGTGACTAAATGCGGTTGTGCATTTATATTCTTCAATAATAATCAAATCAAGAAACAAGTTACTTGTTAACATCACAAATAATCACGAGGTACCTCTACATTACTAAATTGACTTAAAAGTAATACAGATCTTTAAATCCTGTATGCAACAAGCAACTAGTTCCATGAGTTTTTGTCATTTAAGTAGTCTTTGACTGAATAATAACCCTTCCGAATAAGTTATATTTTAACGGCGCTTTTAAATTTAAGTAATGGTAAATTTATTATATTAATAGGTAGTTTATTAAAAAAACGTATACCGAGTCCCGCAAATGTATTGTGAACTTTATGTAAACGATGATATGGGCCTACTAACTTATGCTTATTTCTAGTGTTTACGTTATGGATATCACTATTCTTATTATATAAGTGAATATTATGTTTAATAAACATAATGTTAGCAAATATATATTGCGACGCAACAGTCAACCATGAGTATCCAAAAACTTGTACCAAAGAATTTAAATTCATCCCATTTTTTTACCTAGTTATGTGGTAACCCTCATAATATTTGGCGAATTAAACTATTTAAGTAGGTATGTTATAAAACTATTTATACATGGGATCTAGTTCCTGCAAACTATATCGAAAAAAAGTGGTACAATTATTCCTATAGCTGGCATCATTATCTGTATAATGACGTCTATAAGATTTACGAGTTACGTTTCTGTTTGTTAGATGTTTTACACAAAAATACAAGATGCCTTGAAGTACTTACCCATGAAATGTGATCTTCAAATGTTCTTGATGTTTATTCGACGAGTTGTGGCATCCTTTCACTACACACACAGTACGTAATTTTTAAATTAAATACGTGAGCTCTTTGCACTGACACTTAATCGTAAGCACTGCGGCGTCGATCGATGTAGTTAGACTAAACAGTCTAGGTTGAAGTGGCGTCACTTCGCTCGCTCGTATTGCGGTTCTAAGCGTTATTATTCTATGATAGTTACAAACATTCTCAACAGATGGTGCTGTACCATAAATGAAATGCTCAATAAATGAAATAAAGTTTAACTTATTTAAAATAATTAAATTTGATACATAAATTAGGATAATTATTAAGATTTTATTTATAACAATTACACATTAATTTGAGAATTTGAACAATAAATTTAATCTCAATAATCTTCAAAACATTCATACAGTTAACACTGCGTCTATTAAATATTAGAGCTTGATACATAACAAATTTATGTTTACAAATAACTATTTAAATACCAATCTAATAGATTTCAGGCATTTCTAAAATATTATCATCAATTAAACGAAAAGCTAAAACTTGAATATTTGACAATTATTGTGAATTATTGTCGATAGATGGCGATTTGCGCCCAAATATATATAAGTTCTTAACCTGTCAAGTCTTAGAATGCCAAAACTAAAGTATTAAAAATATATTGCCTTTGCAGTGTGCCCCATTGAATCAAGAAGTGAAATTATAAATCTACCTGTAAGCAAAATGATTATATTATATATAAGATAAATAATTAATGATAAAAGCAATTAAAATTGGACGTAGTTAACCGGAGAGGATCCTCCCCACACAGAGTTAGTTTTAAGATATTCAAGTTTTAAGTTCAGATCGTGTTTCGTTTTTGATTCTCCACTTTAATTTTCTGGGGTTGGTTTTAACAAAATGATAAACACATACATTTTTATTTTATTAATCTATAGTCCGACACCATGACATATTTTTCAAGATATAAGCAAAAATATGACAATGGATCATTTTCGTTAAAATACTATTTTAAAAGACCAGGGTAATAAACATATTTAGCCATAAGGATCCAAGCTTTAAAATATAACAAAAACACTTAAATTTACAGGGAATTATGACAAATTTATATTATTTTTTAAATAAAACTTCATATTGTCTAATATATCTTTAATTTTCAATCACTACTACCATCAATTACTATTTTATTTAGTATAGATCTTAGATCAAAACACTAAAATGATTTTTTTTTATTAAAAGGCATAAAAGACTCATAAAATGAATAAAAATTATAAAATAATTAAATAATATATCCTCAAAATTAAGTCAAGCCTATATTTTTTGCTTAAACATCACAATCATCATTCTCACCTTCAATGGAAAATCAATCGCAACCATCAATATCATCCATAATATTTTCATTTCCTTTAAGCGATTTATAAAAACCTATACAGTCTTTTGGTATTAAATCAAATATTGATTTAAGGTCATCCAATTTAGCCTGAGGGATCTCTTATAATAACAAAGTTAAATTTTACAAAATTTCTAAAGATTTTCCTTTAACCCATTTTTTCTATATTTAGCTCTTGAACCTCTTCACGTTCTGTTGCTTTCATAAATATACACGGCTTTTCTTTTTCGATCAGTATTTCTTTGGTTTTTAGCCAGCTAACTTTATTATTATTATTCACACAAACTTTTCTATTAACTATCTTTTTTCTATTTTATTGGTGCTTAGAAAATCTTTTGTATTCATTTTATAAACTTCTAAAGGTTTTTGTTCTTGCAGCTTTTCATAACATTTAAATACTCTTCAGCAGTATAAATTCTATCAAGATATTTCAGTTGACTTTCGATTTTAAAAAATCAGTATCGTTGGGAAGAAACTTGTGGCCTGATTCCAGATACTTTAGTTTTATAGTTTTGAGAGTGGCGTGGGAGCTTAGCACGGATTTCATCATTATAACTATTTTTATATTTCGGTTTTGTCCCCCACAGCAATCGCTCCATAATACCAAGTGTTCTTTGGGACCCATTTTGTGTTTTATGTAATTTATGAGGCAAGACCCAACTTCTTGTGCCCCACGGCCAGCTTCACATTCGAACCACACATAGCAGTAGCTATTGTCACTAGATCCTGCATGTATTCCGCAGTTATAAAGCCATAACTGGCGTTTATAAAACACTATACTAGTGGGCATCCTGGGGAGTGGAAGAGTCTTTTCCATGTCATAAGTAAGACATTCAAACTTCTCTTCTGTGGTCGCTTTTTCCAGATCATCATTCATGTTTTTTCTTAAGGTTTCAGCTCGTTCAAGATGCTCCTGCCTTTCTCTTTGAAATTTGGCAGCTTCAGTTGCCGTGGCATTAGCTAATTTTATGTGCAGCGTGTCGCATTTATTGCAGGTGTCTTTTTTTAAGGTATTGCAACGCAAGTTGAAAAAATTATTAAATATACTTCTAAGTGTACCAATTCTTGCTGGCTTTTACTTTCCCCATATGCATTTTTATACTGTTCTACGTATAATTCATAAATTTTTTGCACAGTTATTCCCAATTTTAAATACTGACAACCATTATTTGTTTCTCGTCTATAATGAGATTCATATTTCGGTAGAGAGTCAATAACTTGTTTTATAAAATCAATGTCTTCCTCAGCAGTTTTGTTCCAGCCACCAGTCTGTCCTCTTCTATATTTTATTATACCCTACCGAAATTTTTTTAGACATTAGTCTACTTTTTTTGGCGTAATTTGAAAATTGTTAACGAACATATCGGCTGTGATATTCCGGTACCGCGTAACCAACAGTAGTAAAAACCGCGTAAGGTAGGTGCAGTGAATTTTACAGGAACGAGGAAAAATGAAAATAAAAAATAAGATCAATAAAACTTATTTTTATTAAATGGCAAATTATCGTAAAATAAGTGACAATCTGCAAGTATCACACTCTTTAATTGCTGTAAGTGCTGATACTTACTGTCTAATATAGGCAGTCTAGATGAATACAGGGGAGGTACATTATTTACTACAGCTGAAATAGGTTTCGGTCTCCGAGGAAGTGGGCTGAAATCATCTTTAAAGTATTTTTTAAACTCTATTGTGCCGTTAGGATTAATCTGGTTGAAACACTTGGTATGGAGAAGTATGCTCCCTGGCTTCTTTTGTAATTGAGGCATACTGAGATGGAAGAAAAATTTCAACATTTTCCAGCTTTCTTTCCACCACTGAGTGTACGGAGTCAACCTCCATTTGAGTGTGACCTTTTTCCAGATACTTTTGTGTAATTGTTGTATTTTTGTCTATTGCTAATCTTAGAAGGGCATTAGAAACTATTGAGTTTCTGTTCTGTGCAGTGCAGCCATCCGTCCAGATGACAACATCCCTGCAATCTTCTTCTAATAACTTAGTCAAATAATCAATGGAAAAAGATGCGTAAGTGGTAGCTCTTAAATCACAGGCGGTTTTGTCGAACCAGTAGCAAGTTACATGACCCGTTGCAATATCGTATAAAGTAAAGTTGTGCACAGCTAATTTAGTCTTAATATATAAAGCACTAGCTGCTAGCGAAGGGCACAGCTTAACAGCCTGCAAATCGGCGGTCACGGCATGAAGAAGTCCTCTTTGAGCGCTTTGCTTGTCGCTAAGTTTTTCAGCTCAAGCCAATTCTTTCAGTTGGATGTGGTATTGGTAGTCTTCTTCAGAAACATTGTCGGCTTTATATGAACAACAATAATCACATGCATATTTCTTCGGTTGAAATGTTTTGTTCATCTAAGATGTCACAAAATAACTTTCTTGAAGCTGGCTTAGACATTGATGATGCAAATTCTACGTACGTATTATATAGCTGAGATTTTGATTGAAATAAAGGTTCCAGATATTTAGTAGTAATGAGATGGTAACTTCGGTAATAAAGTCAGGTAATCCTTAACAGACGATTTTTTGTTCTGTATTAGAGCGATCATCACCTCTTCCTTCGCCTAACCAATAGCGTACAGTCCATTCCTTTATACTCAAAGTAGCTAAAAACGTTTTCAAGCAAACTCTCTCTTTCCTCCCATTGCCTTGTAGATAGTAAAATTTAGTATTAGAACGTCTAGAGTTATGTCCTTTCTTCCCTCTTCGAACAGGTACTTTGTCAATCATTGAAATCACAAATATTTTCTTTTCTTGCCACGACTTTCTCCAAAAATCTTCAAAAATAGGTGTTTGTAAATCATCCGTTAATTGTGAGCAAAACATTACTTTGCTTTTATTACAAAACGCTGAATTACATTTAGTACCTATTGCTCTTTTAGTCTTTTTTGTTTCTGAATAAGATTGTCAATTTTTTTAAACCCATGTACTCTTTGCCTAACGTTCTATTTTTCTTATTAATTGATACTGCTCACGAAGTTCGATTAGCCTTTCTTTTTCTTGTACGTGACTCTTTGGCCACTTCAGGCTCAATTTCTCTCCACATACCATTCGAAGTTTTCATTAGAAATAGACTCAGATGGAGTAGCAATAGGCTGTAAATTTGTTATTTTGGATAATGGAACATAATCGGGATCATTATCTACATCATCCGAAGAAAAATCTAAAGCTTCTGGAATATCAAAATCATCATAGATGATGCGCTAGGGCTAGGAGAAGGCTCAAGAACTGTTGTCAGAGTTTCACAGTATACAATGCTATTATGAACATTTTTGGATGTAGAGGCACTTGGGAAACATGACAGTTGCATCGCTGGAGATGGTTCAATTAATGTTAGAGGGATGTGTAAGTTAGTATAATTAAGTTTATCCAAGATGAGCTGCTTTTTGCGCACAAGTTCGGCGCGACGTTTTGCTAGATCTTTTTCTTGCAGGTTTTCATAACATTTAAATACTCTTCAGCAGTATAAATTCTATCAAGATATTTCAGTTGACTTTCGATTTTAGAAAAATCAGTATCGTTGGGAAGAAACTTGTGGCCTGATTCCAGATACTTTAGTTTTATAGTTTTGAGAGTGGCGTGGGAGCTTAGCACGGATTTCATCATTATAACTATTTTTATATTTTGGTTTTGTCCCCCACAGCAATCGCTCCATAATACCAAGTGTTCTTTGGGATCCATTTTGTGTTTTATGTAATTTATGAGGCAAGACCCAACTTCTTGTGCCCCACGGCCAGCTTCACATTCGAACCACACATAGCAGTAGCTATTGTCACTAGATCCTGCATGTATTCCGCAGTTATAAAGCCATAACTGGCGTTTATAAAACACTATACTAGTGGGCATCCGGGGGAGTGGAAGAGTCTTTTCCATGTCATAAGTAAGACATTCAAACTTCTCTTCTGTGGTCGCTTTTTTCAGATCATCATTCATGTTTTTCTTAAGGTTTCAGCTCGTTCAAGATGCTCCTGCCTTTCTCTTTGAAATTTGGCAGCTTCAGTTACCGTGGCATTAGCTAATTTTATGTGCAGCGTGTCGCATTTATTGCAGGTGTCTTTTTTTAAGGTATTGCAACGCAAGTTGAAAAAATTATTAAATGTACTTCTTAGTGTACCAATACTTGCTGGCTTTTACTTTCACCATATGCATTTTTATACTGTTCTACGTATAATTCATAAATTTTTTGCACAGTTATTCCCAATTTTAAATACTGACAACCATTATTTGTTTCTCGTCTATAATGAGATTCATATTTCGGTAGAGAGTCAATAACTTGTTTTATAAAATCAATGTCTTCCTCAGCAGTTTTGTTCCAGCCACCAGTCTGTCCTCTTCTATATTTTATTATACCCTACTGAAATTTTTTTAGACATTAGTCTACTTTTTTTGGCGTAATTTGAAAATTGTTTACGAACATATCGGCTGTGATATTCTGGTACCGCGTAACCAACAGTAGTAAAAACCGCGTAAGGTAGGTGCAGTGAATTTTACAGGAACGAGGAAAAATGAAAATAAAAAATGAGATCAATAAAACTTATTTTTATTAAATGGCAAATTATCGTAAAATAAGTGAAAATCTGCAAGTATCACACTCTTTAATTGCTGTAAGTGCTGATACTTACTGTCTAATATAGGCAGTCTAGATGAATACAGGGGAGGTACATTATTTACTACAGCTGAAATAGGTTTCGGTCTCCGAGGAAGTGGGCTGAAATCATCTTTAAAGTATTTTTTAAACTCTATTGTGCCGTTAGGATTAATCTGGTTGAAACACTTGGTATGGAGAAGTATGCTCCCTGGCTTCTTTTGTAATTGAGGCATACTGAGATGGAAGAAAAATTTCAACATTTTCCAGCTTTCTTTCCACCACTGAGTGTACGGAGTCAACCTCCATTTGAGTGTGACCTTTTTCCAGATACTTTTGTGTAATTGTTGTATTTTTGTCTATTGCTAATCTTAGAAGGGCATTAGAAACTATTGAGTTTCTGTTCTGTGCAGTGCAGCCATCCGTCCAGATGACAACATCCCTGCAATCTTCTTCTAATAACTTAGTCAAATAATCAATGGAAAAAGATGCGTAAGTGGTAGCTCTTAAATCACAGGCGGTTTCGTCGAACCAGTAGCAAGTTACATGACCCGTTGCAATATCGTATAAAGTAAAGTTGTGCACAGCTAATTTAGTCTTAATATATAAAGCACTAGCTGCTAGCGAAGGGCACAGCTTAACAGCCTGCAAATCGGCGGTCACGGCATGAAGAAGTCCTCTTTGAGCGCTTTGCTTGTCGCTAAGTTTTTCAGCTCAAGCCAATTCTTTCAGTTGGATGTGGTATTGGTAGTCTTCTTCAGAAACATTGTTGGCTTTATATGAACAACAATAATCACATGCATATTTCTTCGGTTGAAATGTTTTGTTCATCTAAGATGTCACAAAATAACTTTCTTGAAGCTGGCTTAGACATTGATGATGCAAATTCTACGTACGTATTATATAGCTGAGATTTTGATTGAAATAAAGGTTCCAGATATTTAGTAGTAATGAGATGGTAACTTCGGTAATAAAGTCAGGTAATCCTTAACAGACGATTTTTTGTTCTGTATTAAAGCGATCATCACCTCTTCCTTCGCCTAACCAATAGCGTACAGTCCATTCCTTTATACTCAAAGTAGCTAAAAACGTTTTCAAGCAAACTCTCTCTTTCCTCCCATTGCCTTGTAGATAGTAAAATTTAGTATTAGAACGTCTAGAGTTATGTCCTTTCTTCCCTCTTCGAACAGGTACTTTGTCAATCATTGAAATCACAAATATTTTCTTTTCTTGCCACGACTTTCTCCAAAAATCTTCAAAAATAGGTGTTTGTAAATCATCCGTTAATTGTGAGCAAAACATTACTTTGCTTTTATTACAAAACGCTGAATTACATTTAGTACCTATTGCTCTTTTAGTCTTTTTTGTTTCTGAATAAGATTGTCAATTTTTTTAAACCCATGTACTCTTTGCCTAACGTTCTATTTTTCTTATTAATTGATACTGCTCACGAAGTTCGATTAGCCTTTCTTTTTCTTGTACGTGACTCTTTGGCCACTTCAGGCTCAATTTCTCTCCACAT